>JAWWLZ010000082.1:71575390-71601919 GCA_035041345.1 Poliocrania exsul
CTTTTTTAATTCATGTGTCTTTTCCGAAATTCCACTAGATATTTCTATAACCAAAGGAACATAGCTTAAAATAAAGTGACTCTTGACTAACAATGTTCCATGCCCAAGCCAAGAAAGAAAGAAAGAAAGAAAGAAAGAAAGAAAGAAAGAAAGAAAGAAAGAAAGAAAGAAAGAAAAAATCAGTTACAAAATGTTTTTATGTTCACTGAGCTGTTAAGTCATATACTTTTTTTAATTAACACAGTTTGGATAAGATTTTAAATTTGTTAAGTATTACAGAAAAAATGAAATCCATAATTCAGATGATTCTTAAAAAACCCCAAATCCAAATCCTGAGCTGAAAAACAATTTTGCAAAATATAAACATTTTATTGAGTGTATTGTGTTGTGGGATGGAATAATTTATGTGCAAATTTGATTTTTTTCTCAGCTATCCACCTTGTAATGTATTATTACTTGAATTTCAGTGATTTGGAGCTGAAAGTGTTATATTTATTTTTCAGATAAAAACATACCTGTTTCTCTCCCTTGTAGGATTCTTTTATAACTCTTATACATACATATCCCAATAGGTATATGTATATATCCATATCTATAGATATAGATATATATAAATGCTTTTAGATACTAAAAAGAAGACTTATTAAATGTTTGTTTAAATATTGCCTAATTTATGTGCTCTCCATCATAAGCAGTACTGTATCATGAGCTACATTCACTGTCATTTTCACCTAGCCAAGTTGTTCTTGATTAGATTCAGGCAGTATTGAAATAAATTAACCTTCCTTACAAATATCCTCAAAATATTACATAGAATCATTCAATCAAAAATGGTTTGGATTAGAGGGATTCTTAAATTGATCATCTAGTTCTAAGCCCCTTGCCATAGACAGGGACACCTTCCACTACACCAGTTTGCTCAAAGCCCCATCCAGCCTTGCCTTGAACACTGCCAAAGATGGGGCATCCACTTCGTGTCATTTTGAGGCATATGCAATATTTTGCATCTAGAATAGCGTTTTGTTTTTAAGACAATCTGTGTTTAGTGTATTACAAGAAAGTGTACCATTGTAATATTTTCTGATTTTCCTACCAGGTAACAGCAAGTTTACAGCATTTAAGTATTTAGAATGTCAATTAATTTCCATAGAGATAGAATATAGCTTCTGTGTTGATGGTAACCTAAAGTGTAAATATGAATTTCAGATGAACATGTTATGGCATAATTCCACAAGTCATCAATTCCATGTCTTCTATTAATATCTAAACACATATGCTAAAGGTGAAGAGAAAGTTTTCCTAGACAATCTTGTGTGTAGTAGTGGGCTTTTTTCCATTACTCCTGAAATCTTTCTTTTGAGAGGTTTTGAAGAAGTTCAAGATGTATATTTCTAGATATGTCTCTTCTTACATTTCAATCAGTAAAGGTTGTGTTTAACCCTCACTTTTGAAAACTAAGTCATGACTGGGAAACTTGAGAAATAGTAAAAAGAAGATTACAGACACTACAAAAATATTGAGTATTTTCAAAGACAACAGCAGTTAAAAGAATGACTCAGTTAAAGTAAGAGGTGTTTTCCTAAATGTACACGTTAAGCATTGACTTTGGAAAATTTACCGATATAAAAAGAAATTGTTTCATTTGAAAACAATATTTTAGTGTTGCTGTAGAAATCAGAAGGTTAAGTCTAGCAATTTCTGAATGGGAAATTTCAAAATAGGAAAAATAGAATGAGGAGAGACAGAATAGACCACTAGCTTATCCATACTCAGAAAAAGGAGTAAAAAACCTGAGGTTATATTAGTACACTTGTAATGTAATGTGTGATGGTCATTTAATTAAGACACAGGTCTATTATCAGTACAAATACTTTCTATCATTTATATCTTTCTCCACTGCAAGCAGAAAGAGACCAGAGTCAACATGGGTGTAGAAAGCAAAAATCACCTCAAGGTTGGATGCCTTTTCAAGGTGCTCTACCTCTGATTGCAGGTTATAGCATCCCTAAAGCCACTGTTTTATAAAGAAGCTGGCAGATGTGTCCACAATGGGTGTTTCTTGTTTTTTTCTTTTTTTGAACCCAAGACTGTGATTTCATAATTCTGGTGAACAGGAGGGAATGCTGTATTGTCTAAGTGAGAGGCAAGTGTTCCATTCACTCCCTATCAAGTTGTTGAGTTTATTCAAGTTTACTGCTGTTTAAGTCAGAAGGCTCTAGCCCTGTGTTTCATTGTGAAATAAATAGCAGAATACAATTTTGCATTAAATATTTACATTTTCAAACCATTGAAGCAACAAAATACTATGTGAGGCACTGGGTTCCCCAGTGCCTTTCCTTTAGAGTAATGCTGGATATTCTACTGCTTTTTAATGATCTGATTCAGAACACATCTTAAATCTTTATATATTATATATTATGTTCAACCTGCGACTCCAATTTTATCCATATAGACAGTGTGATGTGTTTTTTGCTACAGGGCTCTTAGGCACAGTTTACTGCTACACTATGCACAATAAATATATAAATAATTTACTTGCTTTAGTCTATATAAATGATTTGTTTGCTTAATGTGGTGGAAATAATTTGACGTATTATAGTTGCTAGTGTTGTTGCCACCACATTACTACAAATAAGCAAGATCTATATCTCATTTGGTCTTCTGGAAACAACTTTTAAGCTCTTTATTTTAATGCCATTTTTTACAGGTCACCTGCTAATAAATTCACAGTTGTGTTATGCCTTGAGAAACTAAAACTTAAGAAGGAAGTATTTCTTGAATAATCAGTCTTATTCTCATTTAAATCAGTATTTTAAAGCAATACCATTCATACTCTCTGTTACATGAAGGATATAAAGAAACAAGTAATTAACGAATAATGAGTATAAAATAATTGCAAAAACCCCACATCTGACCTCAGAACAATATAACATAATTTTTGCACAATCTATCCATTGTTGTTCAGGCATCCAAGTCAAAAAATCTAAAACAAGTCAAGTGACTTTGCTTTTCTTGATTCCTCTGAGAAATCTGACAGAATTATCCTTTTCTTGCTAAGAACCCAAAACTCATTTTCACATTAAAAGTACGGAGACATGGAGATTTCTTTCATAATTATGAGTAGTCTATTGCCACTTTTATGTGAACAACAGGTATTTCAGAATAAAATACCTTTCAAGACTACTAAAAAGTGGACTCTTTAAAGTCTATAATTCACCTGCTGTTTTCTTTACCCTCTTGGAAGAAGGCATTTAACTCTGTTTTGTCCCTTTCGATGTGTGCCTCTTGGCCTTACTATGTACTATTTCAACCATTCTCCCAGTTAGAATTATTCATTTCCGCATGGCTTTCCTGTGCAGTCATAAACAGACCAAAGCAATAAGAAATATTGTCATGTTTTCATACCCTGTGGTAGTGACATTACATCTTGTCTCTGTGGGAAGCTAAGAAACAGGGAGATAAATGCCTTTCACAACTAGTGAACTTCTCCCACCAATAACCAAGACGGGTTTTGAGGCCCATGCCCATCTCTTGATAATTTGTCAGAAAGTGACTTCTCAATAGACAATGAAGTGAGCAGATAATTTTTACCCATATATTTTTTCAAGAAGGTAACTTCTTGTGACATTCTGGAATGGTTTTGGACTTTATTCTGGTCTTGTAGTCAGGAACACCTCTTCCACTGCAAAATTGCTGGCACAGGTTCTTTTCCTATTTTCAAAATCACAAAGTGCATCAAATAGACACAGTGTCCAAATTCCTGGTTTTCCATGGTATTTGGAAAGAAACAGAAAAAGTAAAGTTACTGTGCTTCCTGAAGAATCAGAAAGCTTTTTATTCATCTCTGATGTGACTACACTTTATTTTTAAAGATATATAAAAATAATTATTCTGAATCTATTGTTGAAGTATATTTTTTTAGAATTTATTTTCTCTGTTTGAATAACTTTTTCTACAAAGAGAAGAAATATTATCAACATTTAAGTTCACTCATCTGTTCATTTGATGGAAAAATCTTAGCTTATGTCTGATTACACTACACCAATTTACATAACTTACCAGATAAATGCAACTTATATATTTAAAGGACTCTCAGAAGTTTGTAGAACTGTTCAACTGTTCAGTTTTAAGTTCACATACAGCAAGTCCCACAATGAACTTTTACTATTTGTAGACTAGATAAAGTATTAATGACAGACAAGTAAGAGATTGTCTGTGGGGGGGGGTGTATGAATTAATCTGCCAAGAAGAGGAAGAGTAAGAAAGGGACTTTTGAACTTCTGAAATTTTAAAAGAACTTTTTTTGACCAATAGTAAAGC
Source organism: Poliocrania exsul (assembly GCA_035041345.1). NCBI lineage: Eukaryota > Metazoa > Chordata > Aves > Passeriformes > Thamnophilidae > Poliocrania > Poliocrania exsul. The sequence goes on from JAWWLZ010000082.1 coordinate 71,579,711, forward strand.
CTCCAGTATTCTATTTTTATAAGGCATGATGTAACAGCCTTGCACTGGAAAAAGACACAAAGGAAACTCACCACATCCAGACAAAAAGTTCATTCATGTAAACATTAGTGCTGAATTAAAATCCATTAGCAAAGAACAAAAGGGAGTAGCATCTTGCAAGTTCATTTTCTATTCGTTACAGCTTCCATGATGAAAAATTTTGTATCGGAATTTCTTTTGCAGTTCTTTATTCACAAAGTTCAACATTGCAGAAATATGTGAAGCCACATACGTATTATTTACAGATGCAAGCAGGTTTTTTTTCACAGAGCAATTACTCATCCTTTATTTTTTCTTTCTTAACAGAAGTTCACCTTAGGCATAATTATTTGTTAGTTGTTCTAGCAAAGCATGTCTGACACTGGCCTGTAATAATTTATAATCAAACCTATAGTCTTTCTATTTCATTGCTGTATTATATGAGTCTTAGACATAAATTTATCTTCTGTCACATCTTCTTTCAGTTTGTCTGAATTTTTTGACAGGAAATAGCTTGGATTTGCAATATGAACCCTGCATGCTAACTGTATTTAGAAAGCTTTTATCTAATCTTCAAATGTCAATGAATCTAGAGGACAGACCACATAAGTAGAGAGACAGGAAGCCTGAGCAGATTTCCTTCCACTCCACAGCAGTTCTTTATCTCAGTGAGTTAAGTGCAGGTAAGAGCATTGGATAAGTAAATGCTGAATGGGTTCAATACAAGGGCAAAAATGGCTATGAGGCAATGTGGCCAGGGGAATGAATCAATCCAAAAGGGACACAATTTGTATGTCCAGCAGCTGAGTTTGGTAAGAACTCCTATTTTTTTCACCTACCAACTCCTTTTTATTCATGAATGATCCTTGAAGTGTTTGTTCTCATGCAAAGCTCAGTGATCAGCAGCAGAAAGAGGGCAAGTAACAAAAGAAGAGTAAGAAGTGATTGCTGAGTTCAATAAGCAGAATGATAGAACACTAGTTATTAGTATCTCGGTGATCAGCTACCATTCTAAACACTCACTCTCCCGGATGATGCAGAGCTGCCTTCAGCCTTGCCTTTCACTATTCTCAAAATACTTCAAGACAGAACACATTTCAAGACAAATTAACTCTGTGTGGATTTTGAAACATTTGGAACATTTTACATCTTTTAACAAAACTACCTCAATCATAAGAGAACTAGTGCTCTACTGTGATAAATAAACTAGCCATGTCTAATTCACATAATTTTCACATAATATCCTCCTACTTTGTATAACAGCAGAAGAACAGTTGTACAGGGATAAAATAAAGGTTTGCATTGCTCAGTATCTTGTGGAGTACTATCCTTCCAGTGGAGGTAAAAAGAGTGCCTGAGAAGGTATATATAAAAAAAAAAAGAGTAATAATAAAAGGATAGTGCCCCCACCCCCTCCTTAGTACTCTAAACTCCAGCTATTTTCAGCTCAGGGGGCTTTCTGAGTGGAACATAGTTCCATACATGTCATTACTTCTAGAGATTTCTCTTCCATTAACTTGATCTGTCTCTGCATGAATTCCAATGGGTCATGAACCGGTGTCTGCTTGTGTATTAAAAATAGATTTTGGCCTATTATTTACTTCTGGGTGCACACACACTTCAGCAGCATTATATGTGTATTTTTTTTTTTCTTAGCTGAACTCAAAGGGAAAATGCTCTTGTTTTCAAGTATGTAGCATAGAGAGTATAACACCAATGAAATTATATATTTTATGACTATGCACCATGGAAATGCTGGTGCACCTGCACCTGCTTGTAGACTCAGGTTAATATCTGCAAGGAACTGTTTCTGTGGACTTTCAAATAGAAGCATTAACAGTACAGACAATTGCAAAAATACATCCTGATTGGCTATGTTTAGAAAATATCTACTATTTCTTTCTTATTCAGACAAAAATTCAGAAGCACAGAAGCTATGTATTGATTTAAGATTTAATCTAACAAAAAGGAATCTTCATTAGAATTAAGTGTAAAAATATTGTAAGTCTTATTTCTTAAAGTCCCTACTTAAAGATTCACTACTGGACAGAATACTGAAGCAAATGAACCTGAACATATTAACATTTATGATATTGTTTCAACTATATTCATTACTAGGGAGGCTTTTAACAGGGTAGGATGACCTCCAGATATTCCTTTACACCTGATTTTTTCTATGGTTATCTATGTCTAAGTAGGGAAAAAAACCCCAAAGAAACAAACAAAAAACACTCAGCAAAAAACCTCCCACAAACCAAACCAACCAACCAACCAAAAAAAACCCCAGACAAAAACCCCCTACAACTAAATCCAAAATCCCAATCAACTTATAAAGAGGTCTAAAAATGCTGAAAAGTGTTAAGACACTATCTTATATTCTAAATTACCAGATTTTATTCAGGCAAACTAGTCTTGTGTGACATTAGGTTATGAAATTTAATAGGAAGATATTGTAGAAGAAAAGCTTTATTTTGAAGTCCTTATTTCTTTAATTAGATAAGACATGTAAATAGTTGTAGTGTAAGCAGGTCACTGAGTGGTAAACTCAATTAATCAATTGTTCAAAAGTAGAATGCATAAACAGAGTGTCAGACAGTGCTTTAAACAATGTTTCAAGTCAGATTTCTCAGAAGATAAGATTATGCAGATGCCAATGGAACTTCTAAGAACAATGTGAATTTCCAGTTTAGGGACTAGTGATTTTTAGATGACAGATTTATTTATTTTCTATAGAAGAGAAAAGATTTGATATTTTGAATTATGGGTTTCACAGAAAAGGCACTACAAACTAAAGAAAAAAAAAAGACAGAAACATGAACTGATGTAAATTAAAAAAAAAAAAGGTAGATATCAACTGTATTTGCAGATTTATTTGCAAATTTCTTCTGTTTCATGAAAACGTACTCAGTATAACATTCAACAACTAGCTGTGATGAATACTGCAGTTATTCAGTGTTACCTTTACTTGAAACACGTGTCGTTTGTTACAGGATATTCTGTCCTTTAAATTGACTAAGCATTTTAAAAAGCATAGTGTAAGAATAATCAGTAGAAGTGCATGCTAACAGTACAAAATTATCTGCAGTATGCATTTTTAGTATTGCAGACTTGTAAGCATTTTGTGAATACTACTAGCTGTCCAAATATTACTTGTTGGAATGAAACTGACCTAGCTCTGTTATATGCCACTGCTCTCCAAGCTAAGCCATTTCTTTGAAATATGTAATTTAAATGGTGCATAAACTTCATGTTTATTATTGATAAAAGTGTGAATTGTATGTGGGGCAAATACTGTTCTTAAGCACTGTTACCTCATTCAATTATGAGTTGAATTAATTATCTTGTTCTTCCCTTTCAGTTATTTTCTCACAACTTTTTTAGCAATGGTTCTGGGGGAAAAAAAAAAAAGTGTTCTTATCTAATAAACACAGATTTCAGGTCCTTGATGGAGATTTGTTTGTTTAAAAGCAATTCGTTGTCTCGTGAAGTTTTTATCACCTTTAGTTTACCTCAAAACAACTTCATTTTGTAGTGTTTATTTATAACATTTATCAGGTTACTACTATGTATCTCCAGAGTCCTTTAATAGTTTTGCTCCTTCAGTTATTTACTGCAGTAAAGCTCTCTGTCAGTGATAGGATTTTGGATTTCACTTGTTAAATAAGTTAAAAAAAGAAAAAAAAGCTATTTATGTAAGTTTTCACAAAGAATTGATGATTTTACTTGCTTGTCATATGAATGAATATGGCTTCAGGGCTCTCTTCCTTTAGACCACTTTGCTGTATATGTGTCAGTTAAAAAATCACTCAAGGAATGTCACATGGTGTTCCCTTATGTTAACCTGCATATATGTATTTTTATAGCATTAATTGCAAATAAATACATTTTTAAAAAATGCTGAAGGAAGTCTTGCATCTTATAGTAGCACACAAGTTTATTTTCTCCTTCACATGTTTTTTTTTCCCATAATATCTTCAAGGAAAGATGGGCTGAATACTGTGAAATTTTGTGAAGGGATGAATAACCAACAAAATTTTACAAAAATTAAAAAAAAAAAAGGTTTTAACCGGTGAAAGGCTTTATCTGTAATGCGTCACTCTGAAACAAGGAGTTCTGTAAATAATGCTAATACTTTCCTTGTTTTTAAATTTAAGTGTTAAAGTAAATAACCTCTGCTTGTTCTAAAATATTTAACTTCTGAGTTCCTGTCATTATTAGTCCAAATTGTAATTCCCTTATTTAAATTGATCTATACTCATTCCAAGTAATGTTTTTTCCAATTACATTTGATAAGCTTTTATAAAGGGATTTCACGTTACCTTTTATTAGTTATTAAAAGTAATGAAAAAGTTTCTCCTACAGTAGCTGATCTGTAGCTTAGAGTAGTAAGTTCTTGCAGTTTCTTATGCAACGTTTTATGAGAGTCAACTCAGAGATACATCAGAGATAGCACCTACTGTCATATTCCATTTTCCAAATATCTCAGCACAAAAAAATGTACCTATGAGATGTGAAAAACTAAGTCAAAGCTACTACTGAATAAAGCTTGAAACTTAGATCCTTTTTACATGAAATGTAATGAAACAATCCTAAATGTTCTGAAAGAACTAAGGGAAGTTGTGCTATTGTTTGTGCAATATAAGATTTCAAGAATATATTTACTGCAAAATTTGGTCATTACATCTTACACAAACTTTGAATGGTAAAGCAGCATGATGTAATGTAAATGTAGATTTTTAGCTGTAATTTACTTTACACAGTACTTTCTGACTAAATGCAGTGGCTCTGTGGCTCCATCTCTGCCTACAGCCTAGGACTCTATGGATGGCCACTGGGACTGCCAGCCCGTGAGCCAGTTACACTCTAGCAGGTCCAGTAACCCGCCTCCACTATCCTGCCTTGTTGGACCATGCCAAACTGCACCCAGCTGCAGGTCCACATCCCAGTCATTGGCATTTGGACTTGCTAAATTTCTTCCTATTAATCACTGCCCAAGGCTCCAGTCTATCTAGATCATTCTGTAAGGCTTCCTGTGCCTCAAGAGAGTCAACAGCAACTTCCAGTTTGGATCATCAGAAAACTTCCTAGAGGTACCACACAGCAGCCAAAACCCAAGGGAGATAAAGTAAGATGTCCTGCTGTTGAATCAGTAACTGTGGTGAAATCACTCTCCTTGGACAGATGTCCCCATGCCAAGGTTATCTCTGGTACTATCCTGAGATGTCTGCTCCCCAAGTACGACTAAAGTCACTCAAGCTCCACCTTAATGTAAATAAATAGTATAAAAATGAGTTAAGAATGGGGAGAAGGTAGGGAAGACTCCATCATCAGATCACTTGATGGGCTGAACTTCTCTTCTTTGCCATAGAGATGTCTATTGGGTAGGAACTGTGTGAATGCTGAATGATTATCTTGAGCCAGATTTTATGGGGTATTAGAGTTTGTCTCTATATTTTTTTGAATTAAGATATTGCTTTGAATGCATTTTTACAGTCAGATACTATCACTGGCAATCCCTGTCACAATAGTATTAAGACTGTTATTCTCTAGATTGTTAATGTGAGTCCTTCAAAGGTGCTGACAGTAGGTAAAGTCACTTGCAGTAAGTAAAGATGTGGAGACCCAGGAGAGGGTCATACTCTCTTTGGAATGTGACCCTAAACAAGTCAGTCAAACTGCCTTCTGATTTAATGAACTACTCTGTGAAGGGCCCCTGTAACAGGACCATTGACAGACTGATTTGGCACAAGGGTATTGGCTTTCCTGGGATTCTGACAGACTGATCAAATACTAAGGATTTGAGTAAATGTCCACTTTTCCTGTTATAAATCAGTCAAAAAACTCACTTAAAACTCAAACAATTGTCTTTAGGCTCATAGGTGAAGCTTCACTAACTTGGAGGGAAAGATTACTTTCCCCCTTTCCTCAGTACTTCTAACATTATGCCAAAATCTCTAGACTATCAGCATTTCAATTTACAGCTTTCATATCATATTCCCATTCTCCTAACTGAAACCTAGTAGCCTCTGTTCATATTTTTCTTGCACACACTGTTCCAAATTAAAGAGATTAAACAAGAAGGACTCATCAATAGAAAAAGTCTTCAAACAATGAATAATACTGAATAACATTATAACCCCAAATATGTGAAGCTTTCATGTAATCAGTGTCTTAAACTGTGTACGAGAAAAATATACTCTTCTACAACTGAGGAAAAAAACAGTTGTCAAAGACCTTTTCACATTCAGGATGCAGATAACCTGTAAACCTACATAATTCAGGTATAATCTCAATAAAACTGATAAGACAGGCAAAACATATTCAAGAAGCTACAATACTTGCTTGCTTGCTCCCTGTTTTCTGTTACAAATAAGCATTTCTATTAAGAAACAGTCTTATTAAAAATGAAACCTGACTATAGTAAAACTAACAAAGTTTAGATTTATTTCTGACTAATTTTACATGAAGATTGACAATGTTGATATCAAGACAATGCACTTCATTTTTTATGTAAATATTTGTACAAGGGTCAATATCCACCACCACCACAAGTATTAAATCCTTCACTACTGAATTATATACATTTTAATAGAAAAACCACAATGTAAAAGGAAAATCTAGAATTCTAACCTTGAACACACATATAAAATAAATTCGTTGAACTCATTTGAACTCAAAATTGATTTTTACTAAACATCACTCAAGGCTAAGTGAATTTTAGTTAAAGAGATACTGTGGCATCATCTGTCTCTCTAACAAGGATGTCAAAAATAGCCTCTGGTCTGCTTCCAACTGAGCTCTTATCTTTTGCAGAAACCCATCTGCTGTAGCATCAATGAAGATGATTTTTCCCCCAAGTATTTTTCAAATGCATTGACATTTATTTTAGGTACTGTAATATGCATGTGTATTAAATTTGTCTATTACTTTACATTTGTAAGTAAACCATAGACAACAAAAAGACTCTTTTTTGTTGTTTTGTCTTGTTTTGGTTTGATTTTTGTTTGTTTGTTTTTTGTTACAGTAAATGGAATTAATTTAAGGAAGATTTGTAAAACAAAGCAATTTTTGATATTTCTTTCCTCTAAACCCTGAATTTCTTAATAGAGTGACTAGTTTCTCTAGTGCAGACTATAAGGAAGGAAAAGAATTCTTCTGGAGATACTGGGTCAAACTTAGACCAGCAGTAAGAAAATACAACCTCATTAGGTATTATGAGCACTTTCATTGCAGCAGAAATTATCTTTATCTGTGAGATTTACTCTATGGTTTGTAAACTCAAGAAAATCATTCCCACTGTCACAACCAGAGGCAACGGGCACACACTGAAATATGGAATTTTATCTGAGAGGGTGAATGAACACAGGTACACGTTGCCCAGAGAGGCTGTGGAGATAGTCCAAAGTGATCTGGACATGGTCCTGGGTAACTGTCTCTAGATGGCCTTATCAGATCAGAGGCCCAGGGGAGGTTGAGCAAGATGACCTTGAGAGGTCTTTTCCAGTCTCAAATAATTCTCTGAATGAAGGGATGACAGAAGAGATTCAAGTAAAGTCAGGTAGAGTAAAAATGAAAGGAGAATACAGCAGATGCATCATAATTTCATTTTTTCCCCAAGATTCATGAGTATTTTTTAAATGAAATCTGTTCCTCTGCTATTCAGAATTCTCATCTATAAAATACGAAGACTATTTGTCTGTCTTACTGGCATGTTGATTAATTCATACACCTGAAGGTGCTTTACAGAAGCAGTTGGAAAACCGCTAAATTTATTAATAATAAAATGAATACAAAGTAGTTGTAGTAAAACTGAAAGAGAAGTTAAAATAAAGGGAGATGTAGTGGGAATAGGGATTTTTTGGAAGACTTGGTTGCACAACTGAAGATTTTTTTCTGCACTATTAATCTGAAGCATAATGGTAAGAGAAGTTACATTTTATTTCAGGATGAAGTACATGTCCCTATATCCTCAGTATAAAAAAAAGTATTGAGTCATGTGATGGTCTTAACTAGGAAGGCAGCAGTAGCCATTTCACCATCTAGAAAGACCTGACAACCTACTGTCACTTGCCTTGGGGGGAAAAAAAAAGGAAATATTTAATTAAACAAACTACTATTCTATCCATCAGCAGATCCTTAAATTAGATGCCTGATTGATCCTTACTATCCTGCTTTATGCAATTCAGACAAATTGAAAGATCTCATCTTGGGTATATTTTTAAACCTTGTGCATAATGTAGACATGCGTTCACTTTTAACTGTTTGCTGATCCTCTGCCTTTTTTTTTTTTTTTAAACAATTTAAGTTTAGGACTAAGCAATAGATATTTATTCAGAAAATTAAAGAATACAAACATCCCCCTCTCGTTATTAAACATCTTAGTTCATATTCAAGGGGAAATAAGCAATGTCTATACAACTTCGACATAATTTTTCTTCAGCATTTTTCAACCACAGAATTTCAATAGATAAGAGATACATTTGAGATCAACAGTTGTACCTAAAATGATCCACAACATCTGTCCATTTGTCATAGAAAACATTATGTGATTCAAATTAGTTTAACTTACCTCTCACTGAGGAAACCTTGAACTAGCAGCTGAGGGAAATGGGACTGCACAGTCAAGAAAACAGATCAGAAATAAAAAAAAAAAGGGAAATAATGTCATCTTAAAGGAACAACAGCATTACAGAAAAAAAGTTTTAGCTTAAGACAAGAACTGTTTGGCGTGGGGCACTTCATTGGGGTGAGGAACAGGTATGTAAGTGGGGTTGAATGCTAGGAAGCAAAGGAAATCTGAAGAGTGTTACTTAAGCCATTGATATCAAGAAAAAGAATGGTCCCAGAAAATGACTTAACCATACTACTTGTGAAGTGGGGTTTATTACTTCGTTTGTTCCTATCAAAATAGCAAGAGTTCATCTAAGAATAATCAGTCTGCATTTCCCTCTGGAACAGTCATCCTACTCCATCCCTCCCCTAACAACCTTGGATGAGACTTGACTGAAAATACTGCTAAAAGGAGGTGAATTTTCCTCCATTAAGGGTAATAAAAAGTTGATAATTTTTCTCCGTATTTTACAAACATGCATTCATTCTTTTGATTTTTTTGAATTATCAAAAATATGTAAAAACTTGTCCTATACTTTAAATTAAACAACTGAGACAGTATTCCTAACAATAAATAAATAAATAAATAAATAAATAAATAAATAAATAAAGCTGAGCAGAAACTTGGTTCTCAATGTGTTTTAATAACTACTACAATGAAAAATATAATGTTAATTCTATACTTAATATAATGCAGCAGGACCAGAGTGCTAGGGACAAAGGCACAAAATCTGAAAATTTTGACATTGCTTTATATTGCTCTGCAAATTTTCTAGATACTTACTGCAGCCCATTCTATCCAGTTAAACTTCACACTCTGAAGAAACACTTATCTTCTCTTCCAGTGCCCAGTCATCTGTTTTACAAGGGAAAAAGACAATCTCGAATAATGGATTACTCCAGCTGCATAAGTATTAATGAGCCATGTTTGCTTTATGCTCATGTACCTAGATTTCTTTTTATGACATCAGTAAGAATTTGGCTTTATATCATTGAAATTGCAACGATGTACAGGAATATAATAAAACTCATGAACTTGGGATAGGAAAATCATAATGATGAATTTGAATACTTCCATGCTTGAAAACTCACAAACCTCACAAACTACAGAAACACAAAAACCCTACAGAACACTCCCATCATATTTTTAACGACTTAAGAGATTGACTGATAAAAGGTTTTATTGCCCTGTTTGTGGGAACTGTGCAGCATAGTGGAAGGAAGCACAAAATACAAAAACCATATAAACCTACAAGTGATGACTTTTATATTATTTAAGGGAATACTTGTTGAGGGCAGCTCTAGGAGCTGCTATTTTCAGTAAATACCTTTGTAACTAACTCTCACTATTACTACAGGAGGACAGCACAAAACTTCTTTGAAGACAATGATAAAAGGATCATAAAAAATGGACTTTCAGACCTACATTTGGTAAGATTAGGGAGAGATATATTGTGAGGAGGATGAATGTTGCTTTTTCAGTAATATATTTTAGAGAATACTTGTATTTTGGTAGATAGGAATAGTAAATAAATTGATAAAAGCAACGAGAGGCAAGAATTTTTTGTCATACTTGAAGTTAGGTTCTATTTGCCCAGTGCAACAAAGCTTTCCAAACATCATTGTAGAAAACATCAATATAAATATTGGACACTGTCAGAAGAATTACATGGATTGTATGTAGGGTATAAAATTTTTTAAGACATCTCTTTGTTTAATTTCATTTTTAAACAACTGTCTCCCCAATTTTCAAAGTCCTTATTCTCAAAGTAAGTCTTTGAATCTGAACTAGCCTGTATATCAGATAGAGAGATTTTAATTATTTCATGTTGTATATAGATGCCAGCTATTTAATATATTAAGGTCTCACATTTCTGACATTTCCATTGCTTGAATACAGTTCTGCATAATGTTGCATAGTCTTTGCCATTTACAAAACAGATGCTAAATTAAGGAATCCTGTTTTGGTGTCTCCCCTTAAAAATCAGATTCCTTACTTTTAAAAAGAGTTCTTTGAAAAGGAGACTAATTTGCAGTTCCAACGTGTTTCTTATAGTATAAAATCCATTTCCCAAAGTCTTCTTTCAATCACTAGATTGTAATGTTATTGAATAATAAAAGAGGGGCACTTGTGAAAAAAAATGCCATGGATCAGAACTTGTATAGAGGCAATCTCCAGAAAGACAGGTGTTCTTGCTCAGGTGAACCTATGCAATTCCTGTAGACACTTATGCATTGTCTATAGTCAACTGATCAGAAGGTTCATCATATTTCACAGATTCAAAGAATTATCAAGATTGAAAGAGACTTTCAAGATAACTTAGTCCATCTTTTCCTTATTCCCTAAGCTGGTCATTTTTTTCATAGTAGAAGATCAGGTTGGTCAAGCAGGACTTGCCCTTCATAAACCCATGTTTGTTAAGCCTGATCACCTGGCTGTCCTGCACATGCTGTGTGATGGTTTTCGGGATGAACTGTTCCATGCCCTTCCCTGGTACCGAGGTCAAGCTGCCAGGCCTGTAGTTGCCCGGTTCATCCTTCCAACCCTTCTTTTGAGAGTTGTTACATTTGCCAATTTCCAGTTGACCGGGACTTCCACAGTTAACCAGGACCGCCGGTAAATGATTGAAAGTGGCTTGGCAAGCTCTTTTGCCAGCCTCCTCACTATTCTTGGGTACATCCAATCTGGAGTAATAGACTTGTTGTATCTAATTGGCATAACAAGTCACTACCATTTCCCCCTGGATTATGTGGGTTTCACTCATCTCTCCATTGCTAACTTTCAGATCTGGTAGCTGGATATCCTGAGGACAACTGGGTTTGGTATTAAAGACTGAGGCAAAGAAGGCATTAAGTATCTCTGCCTTTTCCTCATCCCCTGGTACTAGGATACCCTCGCATCTAGCAAATGATGAAGTCACTTCCTGGCTCTCCTTTTACTATATTTATAGAAACTTATTTTGTTGTCTTTAACAGTAATGGTCAAATTATTTTCCAGTTTTGCTTTGGCCCTTCTAATTTTCTCCCTGTATAACCTCACAACATCCCTGTAGTCCTCCCAAGTTACCTGTCCTTCCTTCCAGAGATGATACAGTCTTTTTTGCCCTGAGTTCCAGTTCTCTGTTTAACCAGGACTGTCTTCTTCATTGCTGGTTTGCTGTGTGGCACATGGGAACAATCTATTCCTTTAAGATTTGCTTCTTAAAGCATATCTAGCCTTTCTAGATTTTTTTGCTCTTCAGGACTGAATCCCACATGACTCTGTCCATCAATCTCATAAAGAGGTCAAAGACTGCCTGCTGGAAGTCCAAGATGGCAACTCAGCTGATGCCCTTCCAAACTTCACCCAGAATCTAAAACTCTATCATTTCATGATCACTATGCCCAAGACAGCCTCCAACTACCACATTACCCACCAGTCCTTCTCTGTGCACAAACAAGTCTGGCAGGGCATCACACCAGGTAGTCTCCCTTGCCAGCTGTGTCAGGAAGTCATCTTCCATGCACTCTAGGAACCTCCTAGACTGCTTCTTCTCTGCTCTGTTATATTTCCAGCAGACATCTGTCAAGATGCAGTTTGCTATGTACAAGGACTGGTGATTGTGAATCTTCTGTCTGTTCTTCCTGGTTAGGTGGTCTGTAACCAACAGGACATGCACTCTCTGACCTTCCTGTTCTCTACCCACAGCCACTCAATCTTGTCACCATCATCTTTGATTTCATTATAATCAAAACATTCCCTAACACACGGGTTGCTCCACCACCCTTCCTGCTTTACTTGTCTCTTTTAAAGTGTTTATAGGCATCCACTGCACCACTCCAACCAACTGAGAGAGCCATCCCACCACCTTTCTGTGCTAACTACTATGTAATAATTTCTTGCTGCACAATGATTTCCAGCTCCTGCTGTTTGTTGTGCATGCTCCATTCATTGGTGTTGACACACTTCAGCTGGACTATCAATTTCAGCTCTGACACTGGCATGCTGTCCCTGGGCTCATCTCCAGTGGGCCTGGCTGTATGCCCTTCTGCCTTCAAACCTAGCTTAAAGCCCTCTCTATCAGCTCTGCCATCTTACGGGCCATAACTCTTTTTCATATCTGAGACAAGTGGACCCCGCCTGTTGTCAGTTGTTGTTGGTGCTGTGCAAATCACTCTGTGATCAAAACAAAAACAAATTTCTACCTATGGAATCAACCTCTAAGCCATGCATTAACTAAGTCAGTTCTCCTGTTCCTTTTAGTATTTGCCCCTGATTCTGAAGGAATTGAGGAGAACACAACTTAGTGATGTACTTTTACCAAAACCATCATGCCTTGAATTTTCCTGAGATTCAGCTCGCTTTACAGATGATTTATTTTGTGTATAGATTTCAGTTTACCTTCTAAGCTTTAGTAGTTAGCTAAATTCCCACTTATTATACTGCCATTTGATTTTATGGAAGTGGAAGAGTGGCAAATTGATTGTAAAGTGACTTCCTAGGAGTAGAGTACACAGCTTCTGAAGAACAGGAGAATGCACAAAAAGTTGGATATAGATGTTTGGTGGAGTATATAGCCAGCTATTGGCTGACAAAAAAGGAAGCCTGGGAGGAATTAGCAGACCTTTCAAAGGCCTTTCAGTAGCCACTGATGCTTTTATCTCCAATTTCTTATAAAACTTCTCTCTTCAGTAGGTAATCCAAAATTAAGAAGGGGTCTCCACTGAGGTATAACATTGTCAGATTGCCAGTCATGTTACAGCTAAACACCTTTAGTTATGCAAAACATTACCAGAAAGTCCTGCAATCAAGACATTCTGGCTGAGGTTTGTCTTCACAAAGAAATTCTTTTGCATAACACAGTATTTGTGATTTATAGTAGTCACATATTAGCTTCGAAAACAGGCTGCTTAGTCATCAATAAATTAGACTTTAAAGCCCCTTTTCATGTAATCTTTGGATGCAACTTTCCAAGTGTTCTTGTCTAAGTAGAGAGAATATTTTACAAGGACAAAAAATATGTAAATTAAAGCATCTTGGATGATCCTCTTGATGTCACTGGGGCTGCATAATTTTATATATCTTTCATTCCAGTTCTAGTTAAATGTTGTAACATTTCTTTGTAAAAATGCTTAGTTTAATTTTTTATCTATTATTTTCTATTTGGTCAGCACTGTCTTCCTTTCAGGGATTTAACATAAAGCACCTGAAAAAATAATGAGGATTTTTTTTTTTTTTTTTTTTGAGTGTGTGGAATGACAACACTGCTGATAGGGAAAAAAAAAAAAAAAAAAAAAAGAAAAGAAGTTCTTTTACCTTACAGAAGTAAAGTAAAGGACAGGGAGATTTGAAAAAAACTAAAACAATAAATGTGACTATTGCTAATTGGAAAAGGTTACTTGTTGATAACATATAAATATACATTAAAAACTGTGCATAGTGTAAGTCACAAGGCAAAAAATATGTTTTAACAATCTTCCAACTCCTCATCACAAGATTTGGTAAAAAATTTTAGGGAATGAAGTACCAATTTTAAATAAAAAAATCAAAACACCATAAACTTAGATGTTGCAAGGCTCCAAAGGCACATTTTGAACAGGCAGTGCTACCCTACATTAAAAACAAACAAACGACCAAAACCAAACCAAACAAAAAAAAAAAAAAAACCAAACCACACCACAAAACAAAACAAACCACAAAGCCTCCCAACCGCCCCCCTCCCCCACAAGACATCCCCCATTTGTAAACACTGCCAGATAATGTAATTTTCATCTCTGTAGAGGCTCCACTTTGTTGTACTAAAACCCAATTTCCTCTCAAAATCATTTTTAGTGGAAAATTTTCACCCCATTTTACTTACAGTGCTTGGTCTCATTGCTGAAGATGCATGAGTATTGACATTGCAATTTCAAACACTGAAAGGCAGATGTGAAGGAGAAAAGAATTTTCGTGTTCAAAGAGGAATAGACAGTGGTATCTGGAAGACTATCAATCCATTTTAGCTCTGCTTCCAAAATCATAGAATCGCATAATCATAGAAGATGCCATGTTGGAAAGGATCCACAAGGATCATTAAATTCCAGCCTGGCCCTGCACAGGGCAGCCCCAAAAGTCACACAATGTGCCTGAGAGCATTGTCCACATGCTTCTTGAACTCTGTCAGGCTTGGTGCTGTGACCACTTCCCTGGGGGTCCTGTTCCAGTGTCCAGTGTCCAGTGTCTGGGTGAAAACCTTTTTCTAATATCCAACTTAAACCTCCCCTGACAGAACCTCATGCCATTCTCTCAGGTCCTGTCACTGATCACCACAGAGAAGAGATCAGTGCCTACCCCTCCTCTGCCCCTCATGAACCTGTAGACTGCAATGAGATCTCCCTCCAATCTCTATTAGGATGAACAAACCAAGTGACCTCAGCCACTCATAATCCAGCTTCCACTCAGGGCCCTTCACCATCTTCGTTGCCCTCCTTTGGACACTCTCTAATAGCGTAATATCTTTCTTATATTATGAAGCCCAAAACTGCACACGATATTCAAGGTGAGGCTGCCCCAGTGCAGAGCAGAGTAGGACAATCCCCTCCCTTGATCACTTGGCGATGCTGTGCCTGATGCCCCCCAAGACACAGTTGGCCCTCCTGGCTGCCAGGGCACTGCTGCTCATATTCAGCTTGCCATCCACCAGGACCCCCAGGTCCCTTTCCATGGGCATGTTTGCCAGTGCCTTGTTCCTCAGCCTGTATCCACATCTAGGGCTGGATATGCATACAAAATGTACAGGATGTACATACATAAAGAATTGAAATAGTTCGACTCTCCAGATCATGACCATTTTCCTGTCTTTAAATGATATAATTTCAGAAATGCTGATGATATTTCTCAGTGTCTGATACCATTATCCTAAACTTCACTAGAGAACAGCCTATGTCACATTATCTGAAAAGTAACTCTCTGCTTTGTTATTAAAGGTGACTTTACCTCTTATTTAATAGTAAAGGGACATTTAGTTGATGAAAATGTGATGCTACCAGCTCCTATTGCCTTCCTTGGAATGCTTATGAAGACTTTCTTCTTTTTATTAACGGATTTTAAGTTTCAGCATTTCATCTAGAATTGTCAGTGTTTGCATGAAATAATAAAAGTAATTATGTGTATTAGGGATAAATAACAACATGGAAGATGAAAAACAGCTTTATATTCAATTGAGATGTATTTCATTAAAAATTTTCACAGTATGTTGTTCATTATGCAACTGGAACAATACTTTATCTTCATTTCTCAGGTTTATTTTTTTCTTAAAGATGTGTAAATTGTTGTCTAACAGTGTACTTACATCAAAAATATTGAGACATTTAGCATTAGCATTAGTGTGAGGGAAATATTTTCCATTTCTGATTATTCAGTGTTATAAAGTTATTCTGATTTTGGTTGGGTATAATTGTTAATAACATTTACTCACATGTATGGATAAGAACAGCAACATGGTATGGAAAGTAAAGATTGTAAGTTTAGTCTTGGAAATTTACTTGTATTTAAATTTTTAATATTTTCCATATCAATTAAGTTAGGTAGACCAATCAAATTCTATTTCCATTTTGCTCAGCTTACTTTTTTTTAACAGAGCAATTGCATGTCAAATGAACAATATATTTTGTGCCTTAATTTTGGCTTGATACTGTTTCCCACTAAGTTGTAGATCTCATGTTTGTATGTGTAATAGTCTTACCAAATCCAGAACCCTGAATGGTACAGATCTGAAGGACAGCATATAGTCAGTTCATAACAGAAGTACACAAACCTTGAGACTTAAGAGCACTCAAACAAAGTGTCACTGATATATCACCAAGACCTCCTACAGCTACAAGTTTACATATTTTCTGGTCCAATATTCTACATAGGCTATAGAAAATCACAGATCATGATGCCCATTATATTTCCAATACAACATGCTTTAAATGTGACTCTTTTTTTCTATATTTACTATACTTCTCTCATCAGTGAATATTATAGAACTGATTAGTTTTGTGATTCCTATACTAAATCTATTAATAGATTTTATTTCCTTTTTTCCTTCATTACTCTTTGGATTTTCTGCTTTTGGGCTTTATATATTCCTTCATGCGTTGTTATACTCTAAACAGTTTTGTGCCTACTGTAATTTCAAAACATCTTTCTAGAAATAAGTACCCAGAATTATATTATATACTCCAGATGGGATTTCATTAGACTTTTTTCGCTGATGCTGCCTGTTTAAACCAGAAATACTTATAGTGATGTATTGCTTTTTTCACAGCTGAATCAAACTTTGATTTTGTAATTTTACAGTGATCAGTTCATCCATCTAGGCTCTTTTCCAAGTATATAGTCATTTTTTTTTTTAGTCCCTAAACACATTATCTTGACTTTATTTTTCTCATTACACTGCTTCCCCTTTCTATTGCTCTTTGTAACCTCTTTCCAGAATTTTACTACTCTTAATAAGAGCACACTTTTAATGCTTTCTGTCATCTCATTACTTAGCATAAAATTCACTGTTAGTCATCAATTTTTCTCTGATAAAATAAGAATTTATTGAATAACACCACATAAAGAACTCTCTGGGTTTTGCTTTCTTAGAAAGTAGGTTATCCTGTTAAGTTCCTCTAACATAAATTTTGCCTTTAATAATGAATTTTGTCCCATTTTCTGTTCACTTCCCCCATTCATACATTATGCTTTCCTTTAAAAGCTCTTAATTGAGGAGAAACATGTCCATTGTTGAATAGATTTTCTCTCCCTAGTCTTTTCAAGTGCAGGTACAATATTTATTATTAGTCACTTCTATGGCCCAATGCTTGATTTGCTAGATTTATGAATATTCTCAAGAGATGTGCAATTTCATGTCACAGATCCTTCTGACACAGAGATAATATAATCATCAGAGTTTGAGTGCATTAAGACATAGGCAAGCACATCCTGAAAGTGAATGAAAGCCCCTGAACAATTCTCCACCACGTTCCTATCCTTCGGATGTTTCCCTTGTTAGGTTAAAAGATAAAGAATGGCTTATTATACTTAGCTTTACTTAGAGAGCAGTGCACAAACTGTGGAGCATAGCTGTACAGGGGATGAAACTGCATCTGAACATGGAGCTGCCTGAATGTTTCATCCACTTCAAATGTGGAAATTTCCAAGTTCATGTTTTCATTTCCTTTCTCCACTTCCTCTCTGCTCATGCAGAAAGTTTCAGTTCTGTGCAAATACTTATGTATAACATTTACCTTGCTTTTGGCACAAAAATAGATCCTTTTTCATTCCATTTCTGCTAGCATAATTCCTCCTTCCCTTACTTTGTCTGTTTATTTTCCATAATATTATTTTTGTCATCAATGACTTTTTAAAAATTTTAATTCTTTATAACTTTGGAAATTTCTGTTTCACCTATATCTTTGACTTTAAGGACTTAAAAGTTTGTTTTCTTCATTCCTAAGGGCCTATATTCAGCTTATGTGACAACTATCACAGAAATACCATATAGCTGCTCAGGTTTTCCTTTATAAAAGACTCCAGAGTCTGAATAAATATTTTTATATGTATAAAGTCCTCAAAATTATAGGTGACTGTGAAAAAATTCACACATTACGAGCACATCAAATGCTTTGTTGTCAAGTTTCCTATATATTAAGAAAACGCTGTGGGTTGGACTTGTTTTCTGGATCTGGAAATGCAGAATTCGTCTGTCTAACTGGATAAATGCTTACATGTCTCACAGTCTTGTAAGGATTCTCCCTTACAGTTTTCAAGAATTGTATCTGTTCGACCAATGGCAAATATTTGAAATGTACAAAATAGTAACCGCAGTTCTTCAGGGAACTGCCACCAATTCCAAATTCCCAACAGGTTTGAAATCCTCAACTAATAATACCATTTTCTATTATGAGCTATGTGTAAGAGGTTCTGGCTATGCTACTTCTTGTATCTTGCATGCACAGCCTTAACCTCTGGCAAATGAGAGGTGCACACATTCAGGTGAATGAACAGAGAGAGTAACATGTTCAAGAAATACTTTTTCATAAGCAACCATTCTTTAAAGGTTTTCAAACTATCATTCTAAAATTTTGGAAACTATATTTAGAAATGGTTTAGGATTTCTTTCTTTAAGGTACCAAATTATTTCTCTGAAACTTATGGTGAGCTGACATCAACCAGCAGCGAAACACTCCTCCTGCCTCTTACTCACTGCTCTTTCACACCAAATATGGAGAAAAGTGAAAGAAGAGATTTACAAATTAAGATAGTTTAATAAGGAGAGTAAAAGCTCCGTACATATGCATCCTTATAGCAAAAAGACAAACTCATTCACTACTTGCCATCAGCAGGCAGATGTCCCACCACTCCTTGGGAAACAGTTTCTTTAGGAAGACAAACAACATACCTATGAATGTTCTTCCTTCCTCTGGCTTTCTGACAGCTTTTATTGCTGAGCAGGACATCATATTTTATAGAGTATCCTTTTGGTCAGCTTGAGGCTGGTGTCTCATCTATATCTACTCACAACCTCTTGCCCTTCCCCAGTCTTTTTGCTGTGGAAGCAGAGTGGGGAGAAAGCCTTGACACTGTGCAAGAACGATTGAGTAACAGTCAAAACACTTCATGTAATGAAGGCTATTTTAAACACACATGCAGACTACAGCATCATAGGAAGGAAGTGAACTCATCCCGGACAAACCCAGTACAAAAGAGGAGAATATCAATTTTTATTAGGATGTCATCTTTCAAGCAAGGAAAGATCAGATGTACTATTACCAGGGCATCCCGTCAAATAATAGCTATATGTAACTGAAGGCATACCTTTAACCCATTACAACTTGTTTATAAATGATACAAAAATAGCCAATAGTAGACTAGATTTTCAAAAGCATCAAGAGAGTGGCTAATTCAATTGTTCTAAAGACCTACAGAATCTTTATATTCCCTTACAAAAAAGCAACATATGTGATTCTGTAAAAAGAAATACAACACAAATAGCATGTACCACACAGAGTCTGCCATACTAAGCAACTTTTTCTGTACTCTCTTTCATGTGGTACCTGTACAACAGTACTAGTCCTTATGGCTTTCCACTGTGAATGTAGAAGGCGGCAAATCAGTGGCCTTGCATGTATGACTTCATTGACTACATAAATTACTTTGGCACAATAAATTCAGCTGGATAACCTGAAAGATTGCATGTTTACATCATGATCTTGCCACTAATTCAGTAAACCTACAGGAAAATTTATAGAATGCTGGGTTACACAATTGGAGGACAATTTCAACTTCATAATTTTTTTTCTGTCCCATTTCCAGCCTTTTTTGATGTGGTTGTATTTATTCATCTAAGTGTTTCCATTGGGTTGCAATATTCCATTTATGAAAATCTATTTTTTTTTACCAATTTGTTCTGTACAAAGAATGTTTCCGTAGGACAAACATGAGTGCAGAATAAACTTAAAACCCAACAAACCCTTAAGGTTTATTGTAAAATAAGGAATATCAGTATTTTTTAAACTAAATTTTAAAAAGTTTAATGTCATTAATACAACTGTATGCCTACTCAAAAAGTGAATTGTTATAAGAAAACTTTTAAAAATGTTATTAAAGAAAAGCTAGACTGTTATAAAAATGAAACCATAAATACCTCTCTCCCCATTACACCTCACTTACACATGCAAGTCAAGTGGACTTACCAGAACAACTGCAAAAGATCTATTTGATGTTTTATCATTCTCTACAGGGTTTTGATGAATATCAAAGCACAAAAGCCTTTACCAGTTGGCTACAAGATTTAGTTGAAAACATAATTGATTAATAGCATTATATCCAAGGTGTAAAAAATTTCAAGACACACAAAGAAAACGTTTTTTTTACTCAAAATTATTCTTTTTCCCCTCAAGCATTCTTTTTGTTGTTCACTGAAGAGAGAAAATGATATGAAAATATGGCGAAAGATGGGAAAATATTTATTAACATCGTATGAAAATGACCATTATAAGCATAATTTAAACAGTTATCTGAAAGAAATAGCAGCAAAAAGAAGTACCTAAATTTTGGATTATCCAAATATGTAAG
The DNA here is from genome assembly GCA_035041345.1 of Poliocrania exsul. Classification (NCBI taxonomy): domain Eukaryota; kingdom Metazoa; phylum Chordata; class Aves; order Passeriformes; family Thamnophilidae; genus Poliocrania; species Poliocrania exsul. Next base: position 71,600,406 of record JAWWLZ010000082.1, read on the forward strand.
TGGGAGAAGATGGTTGGAAATAAAATTACCTTCACAAGGTATTGCATAGCCTTTATCTTCATAAAGTTATTCAAGGCCTTAGATGTTTTAACCACAAATTTTGGAAGCATTCCTTGGGGCACACAGCAGTTCAGACAAAACAAAATTGCAATGACATAACAGGAAAAAACTTAATTTTTTAACAGGAAAGTTATATTCCTGCACTTAGTTCTTTCTGCAAACTAGTTGCATAATTTTTTTCTGTTTATTCTCATAGGCATCCATTTCGTGCAACTCCACTAATAAATTAAAATATATTTCTTATATTTCTGAAGATTTTATTTTTTATTTCTAGGAGGGGTTTTTTTCACCAGTTAATACTTACTTATTCTTTTGACAATATTGTCTTTCTTCTGTTCTGCTTCACCATTATCTAAGCACTCCATGTAGTGAGAGTCTTGAGAGTTTAATAACCTTTCTACACCTCTCACAAATTTAAATCACATTTACTATTCAAACTAACATCTCAGTTCTGGTAACAATAGTAAACTCAGATATTGCCAGTATGTGTTTGAAGGTAGACAGAATTGCCAGGTAAGAGGAAGAAGGTTATGCTTCGGGAGCATCAATGAATTGCCCTCATACTTCATGGCCTTTCCTCTCATCTCCCACAGACTTTTATGAAACCCTTCTCTCTGCTCTTTTTTGCTTTATGATCTTTTCACTTTGTGTAATCTAAAAGAGAATTTATTAAGTTTAAGAATATGATCTGACACCCTAAAAGGCTCTTCAGTATAACAGATCCAAATCAGACTTTCACGAACAATTAACTACAGTACATATGCTGCTTGTTTATAATTTGAAACAAATTTTTGGCATCAACATAACATAGATAAGAAATGTAGATGACACAGGTTCAACATTGTGCTTTATGTTTGCTTTCAATGGCACAGACATGATAACCCTGGTATTTATGTACCAGTTTATTTTGGAAACACCTGCAGGCAACAGAGCAGAAGGTAGGAAGTGCTTTAATTCTAGCTCATCTGTAGAGAAAAGCTGTTTACTTCACTTGTATTTCTTCAAATTGAAGGTTAAATTTTGCAGTAACTCAAGTTAATCGTGGGTAATTATGTTGTACATCTGCCCCCATAAACGTTTCTGAACTGCCATTTTCAAAGTTTGCTTGTTCTGGTGCTAGAGAAGGTGTGTACAGAAAACAAGACAGCATAATTTAAGTCAGATAGTGGTAAGTCTGGTATCTACATTTTATAACTGGCAAATGATTCTTGATATTCCTCTATACTGAAAGGGTAAAGTTTCACCACACGAATCATAGAATCATAGAATCATAGAATCGTTGGGTTGGAAAAGACGTCTGAGATCATCAAGTCCAACCCTTGCTCCAACTCCAGTCCATTTACTAGATCATGGCACTCAGTGCCACGTCCAATATCAGTTTAAAAATTTCCAGGGATGGTGAATCCACCACCTCTCTGGGCAGCCCATTCCAATGCCTGATTACTCTCTCTGGA
>JAWWLZ010000082.1:71602019-71625038 GCA_035041345.1 Poliocrania exsul
TGGGAGAAGAGACCAACCCCCACCTGGCTATAAGTTCCCTTCAGGTAGTTCTAGACAGTGATGAGGTCACCTCTGAGTCTCCTCTTCTCCAGGCTAAACAACCCCAGAATATTTTACTTAAAGACAATGTGCTACATCATTAAAACAAAAGTGACTTGTTGTTTTTTCATTTAAAAGTTAGGAAAATAAGGTTAAGATATTGTAGACTGAGTAGGAAATATTTGCAGTTGTAGCCCTCATTTATTATAATACATCTCTGTGATGTTCTTTAAAAATATTGCTTCAGTTTCAAAACTCCATTATTGGATAATTTAATTGTCCTTTATGAGTTCTCACCATTTAATTTCATAAACATTTTCCTGACTGCAGCAGGTATATTCCCCTGAAGACAAATCTCTTAATCATTAAAGCAAATTGCCTACAAATTTATGACAAAAACAAAAACATAAATATAAAACTGAATATTAATTTCTTATGTGACAACAAAGATTTTTCAAATTTCTGAAGATCTGATGACAGGAAGAGTAAGGAAGAGGAAGGTCAACTTTCTAACCAGGTGACTAATGCAACTCCCTCTTCTGGCAATAACAGAATTTGAGTTATATACAGTGGAAAAAAAAAAAACATCTGAAAGTCTGAAATGATATTAATGATATTTGGGGTTAATTGGTGGTAAGGAAATTGTGGAAAATAATAATTGTGGAAAAAAATTGCATTATTAAATTTTGACATTTCCAAGATTTTTTCCCATGCAAATTTGTGTATCAAAATCTTGCAAGCCTATATACATACTTACTTATCTCTGTATTATATTATCCTTCTTCATCTTTTGTATTAACGTGTATCTTATACTTTTTTCCTCTAAAACTTATTTTGTAATGTGAGATTCCTGTGACATGATTTTAATCCATACAAAACCATAGAATAAAAGCAAACCTGTACTAGTTACAATAATTTATCTATTGTTACTCAGACTATATTCTCCTTTCCCCTTCATTTCCCCCAAATCTCTTACACATACCAAAACTATGCAAAGCGATCAGAGTTACCACATTCATCCTTTTGACAATGCCTTTGTAAGATAAAATCGTTTTAATATTTCTGTTCTGAGGCTGTGTTTTTAAATGGCCTGAACAAGTGATTTCACTGCATGAAAAGAGGAGTCAAGTTCAATAAAAACCTAACATATTTCAAAAGGAAGCAACAAATAAAAATGAGTTACCAAAAACTAGAGACGAAGAGTGAGGACAATTTGGATATATTTGCAATGATAAACAGAAAAAGATTTTTTCTTTGTTTTTGTGAAGTTGTGAATGAATTGTGAACGAAGCCATTCAGCTCCATGAGGATAAGGTAATTCCAGTAAACTGAAGTCAACTGAAAAATACCATCCTGACTCAATTAAAGAATGACAGTTCTTTCCAGTGTATGGGTACTAAATTTTTCTTACTGATAAAACTTTGAAAGGTACTTGGATTAAGTAACCAATGAATAAAATTGGATTAAGTAAATAACTAACCAAAATATGAGCATTGCAAATATAGAAAAAATTGGGTGTAGTAATCCTCATAAAGTCCCTTAAATGGAGATCTCCTTTAATTATAGCCTTCTGTGAGCGTAAAATCTTAAATTTAAAAATATTATGGTTAACATTTTATTAGTTTTATTAATGTCATCTCATAAAATTTTTCCTTATTTTTTGATATGATTTTATCTCTACCTTCTAATTCAATAGGTTTTTATTATTTAAATATCAATATCTGTTTATCTGGATAGCTGTTTCATGAGGACATAAGTCAAAATGTTAAACTCAGTTGTAATTAAAAAAAAAGTCCTTCATTCTTAATTATCTTTGTGTAAATATATTTAAATGAGAATGCACTTAACCTTTTTTTCATATACAGCAATGTTCTTGTCAGTTATTCAAGTACTAGTGAAGGTTCATAAACACAAATTAATATAAGTATTAAAAAAAAGTGAATTTTCAGTGAGTTTGTCATTTCTGTCTTCTGCACCAAACTGTTCATTTTATGTTGCTTCTTAGTTTCAGTTTTAGGTACATTAGCTCAAAGAGACCTATCCGTCTCACAGGTTAGGAGTAACAACATCTATGTACAACAGTTTCATCCCTTTTTTTTTAATACTTATTTAATGATGTTTGTAACATTTCTGCCACTGTTGTTTAAAAACAAATAGGAGAAACTGATGAAATAACTAAATTTATAAGGAAATTGATGTGTTTACTGTAGATAAAATTGTGTCAACTGCAAAGGGTGAATAAAGAGTAATTAAATTTATATTTAGATCTCTTTTTTAATAGTAATAACAAATTCCATTTCAAATAATAGAAAATATATTAAAGTACATGTTACTTCTTCAGTCTAAATATCCCTTCAAACTTGACTTAATTATCTTGATTGTATTCTACCAAAGTTTTGGTAGAAGAAACAATTTACACATATATGCATAGCCGTTCACAATACCTTTTCATAAATCTAGGCAAACAAACCTTTCTTTTTACTCTCTAGGTATAGAAATAAGGGGCTAAAGCTTGTGTTCTGAAAATTTGAAATTGATAAGAAACAAATCCCTTCAAAATGCAAGAAAGTAAGGATGATCTCCGTGGCTAAAATGAAAGAGCTCACGAGATTCATAGTTCTCTTATGCAAAAGAGCCTCAAACAAAATAATTGTTTTGTTTTTTTCTTGTTCAAGACAATGAGAGTAAATTCAAAGTTCCCTTTCTCCATTTCATAAAACAGTAATAGCATGTGGTGAGGAAAAAAAAAAAGAAATAAAAAAATCCAAACAAGCCAACAAAACCCACAACAATCAAACTGACAATAAAGGACAGTTATCAACAGCGTTAACAATGTGCCACTCTGTGAACATGAAGCTTCAGGAAAATAAACACAGTTAAAAACAAAAACATTGCATCCGTTTATGGTGGCTGTAATATCAACATAATAGAAGACAAGAATATAATGGGCACATGTATCCAATAGAACAGAAGCCACATTTAAACCTCGTATTGCTTGAGGGTCAGAAAAAAGTGTTCAGGAGTTTGTTCTTATTGAATTGAAATGGGAAATCATAAAATCCATTGCAGTACCTCTTCTGTTATACTACCCACATCCCACCACCCAGCACTTCACCTTGGAAAGTTACTGCTTCTCTAAAGGCAAAACATATCCCAACACATCCTAACAACACATCTCAACAATCAGAGGTGAAAAGATGACATATTTTAAAGAGCTCTGGAAATACTACAGGCAAAAATTTCTCTCCTTATAGACACCAGACACAAATATAACAGTGTTTGTGCACTATGTTAATAGTATTTCCCTGAATACATACCTATTGTCAGAAGGCATTGTTTGAACTAGCCCTGTGTGTTTGGTTATATGAAATGACATATGTCTGAAGGCAGAAGGCTGTACAGCAAGCAATGCCCTGTCATATGATATGACATATGTATGCACCCAGGCTATGGAGCCGCCACATTAATAAGGGCTTTTCTGACTTAACAGATGAGCTCTCTATTTATATGATACCTATAAAATAACATTTTCTGCTTCTTTAACTTTGCTTGTAAAATGGGAAGAAACAAAAAAACTGAAAGAGTAGAAAGCAAACTTGCTCTTACTGCTGCCTTCTTCCAAGAAAATGTGTGTAATACTTAACATGTCTGAATTTAATTCAACAGCTCTGTAATTATGGTTTCCTAAGAGATGCCATTTATATGGTACTCTGTCATTTTCTGAAGTGATGCAGTTAAAAAGGTAAGTGGCTTGCAGAAAATTCCGATAACACAGGAGCTGTGTGAGCTAAACTGATGCAATTCTATCACTCCCATGGAAATATATATCAATGCTATTAAAGTACTGCAGAGAATATTTATTCAGTGAAAAATTGACTCAAAGTAAAGAGAAGGGTCTGGATTTAAATACATACACTTTGAAATAAACTAATCCAAACAAGTATGATTCTTAATAGTGACCGATATAATTTAAAAGTTACAAAATCATGAGGAAGCACTTGTAGTGCTAATTAAGAGCTGTAAACTCCAAGAAGCACTTACAGCTTCTGGCTGTAAAGTACTTAACACACCCATAAGCCAATCTTCTTACAAAACTATATAGTTTTCACTTTACTAATCAATTATTCTGAAAAGAGTAGAAAAGCATGTGTTGGTGGGCCTACATCACAGGATCATTTTACTATTTAATTCATCAAGGACTCACAGTATCTGCTGTGGTTGGACAGGGAATGTTCTCTCCCATTCACTGATCGTCCTTCCAGACCCTCACAGATCTTCTGTACTGGCCAGACATATTTGTGGGCACACACGGTAGAAGTGCTGCCTCTGACAACAAGAGGCATCATAGAGATATCAGGGTGATATGAGAGTTCATTATTTTAAAATTTTCTTATTAAATGATTTTTAAAAGAATACTGAAATAGATTTCCCATGGCAGTCTTTTAAATATCAAATCAAATGCACCTCTTTGGCATGGGTTTGGTTTTAGAAGAACACACAGGAGAAGAAGAAAAGGAGAATGCAGCAGAGAATGCGAAGAGGAGAAATACAGCGAGTATGAAATTAATGTTGATTTGTTTGAATATTTTTGTTTTCTTTTGGTATGCATTTTTCTTTTGTTATTCATTTTTTCATGCTCACACTCAGAAAGTGCAAGTGGTCAAATTTTGGAAAGCCAGGTTTCAACAGCTGTGGAAAATTCTACTTTAGCGAAGTATTAAATGTTGAACATGATAAAATTAAAATATTCATTGTCCCATGTATCTTAGGAGCAGTTGAGTCCCTTTCCAGGACAAATTCATTGATTTAAAATAAATCATTCAACACTGCAAATTGTTCCAATTGATTAGATATTGTCATAGTTATAAATGTTTGATTCTACCAAATTTGAATCTGTCCAGTTCAGAGAAGTCCAGCTATTGCATTTTCTTGTATCTATGCACAGTAAAGGACACAGGCAAGTGGAAAAGCAAGGGCCTATGAGGATCACACTGATGTCTATAAAAACATTGTGGGAAGGGATGAGGATGAGAGAGATGGACCCTTTTCAGTGTTACCCAGTGACAGGACAAGAGGCAATGAACATGAATTGAAGAACATGAAATTCTATCTGCCTAATTCCTTACTCCAAGGATGGTCAAACAATGGAGCAGGATACCCAGAGAGACTGTGAAGTCTCCATTTTTGAGATATCAAAAACTCAACTAAACATAGTATCTGACAATCTGCTGTAGCTGACTCTGCTCAGGCAAGAAAATGGGCTAGAGGATCTTAAGAGGTCCCTTTCAACCTAAACAATTCAGTGATTTTATGATGTAGTTCAGGTGAAGTCAATAACAAAAATAATCATGACTACTTGGTTTATATGTCCCATGGCAAGAATTTCCTAATCTCTGTTCATATTGTGGTAGAAAAAGATAAAAAAGAGGAAATAGAGGGGAAAAAAAAAAAAAAAAAGAGGAAAATACCAATTAGGAGGAAGCAAGAAAAAAATATAGGAGAGGAGAGAAAAAGACAAGAAGAAACCATGTAGAAACTCCTAGCAGATAGCCATTTAATTACACTGTCTGATGCCTAAACAAGAGAGGTGACAATAATAAGGAATTGAATATTTTAGAAAAGAGACCACAAACTTTTCAACACTTACTCTTCAAGTTGCAGAACAGACTGTTAGAGACCTTACGGTTTTAGCTCTTGCACAAAGATAAACCTCATTCTTCTTACTAACAGTGATTAGATCTCTACATAAAGAAACACACACAGCACTACCTGCTGTCTTTAAAACTAAGACCAGAATGTAAAGTTGACAGCCATCCTCACCTTCCCTCTCTCCACTGATTCACATAGACAAGACAAGTAAGTATGGAGGGACAATAAGAGGGATAATGGAAGGAGAGATCATTATTATTATATGCATTTTTTTCTCAGAACATTCTCATTTGCCAGCACCTCTAATTCACATAGTTTAAAAGTGAAAATTTTAAAAGAACATTAAAAAAATAAAAATAATAGTTTCTGTGGTGCATCACTGACTGTATTCATATTAAATCTGAGAGTAAAGATATATAACTATCAACATAGGATGAAAGAGATCACAAGTTATGGGTCCTCATTAAAAGTGGAATTTGCCTGGTTTCTTCCTGATGAGTTGTGGAAGGAATCCTGCATTTTTGCCACCACATTTCCAAATTCTACTTAGACAGTAGGACACACCTGTCATAGATCCTCAAGCTCATTTGTTTGGTTAATGAGACATGAAGATAATTATTCATCCCCTATATTCCCCTTCCACTCCTTATTTTATCAGTGAACTTATCACTGAATTTGAAATTAAAAAGGTATGTATGTTTTATTATGCTAAGTTCCTATTAAAATCTTATTGTTGCTTCCATGTAGTTGAATAGCTATACTGGTGTTAATAGATATAGTAAACTAACCATGAATTTCAAGAAGGAATAGAATTAGTCTCTTGCTACCAAACATCTACCATACACAATGGTAAGGAAACTAATTTGAATGCCTGAATCAGTAAATAACCTGCATCTTCGTAATTTTGATTCAAGTATGTTGTTCAAGGACAATTTATTTAAACATAACCTAAATTTTTAATAGTAGCCTATATCTAAGGATAGCTACAGATACTTGCATGTTACAATCAAAGAAACTGTGAGTCATATCTTGAGTATAAATCCACTGAATACTTTATTTGTAGTATCCTTGAAACTACAAGTTAAATGAAAATGTAAGATGTTGCATAAAGATCAATTCACAATCATAAATTCGTGATGGCATTGTTTTTGTCTGAGTGGACTGCACCATTAAACTGAGAAACACAAGCTATTAGGCTGAAGGCTGAGGTACATTCAATGAAGGACAAAGCTCCAGTGTATTGTTAAAAACATCTCAGTAAACAAACCTCTTGATGAAAAAATTCTGGAAGGCACAGGCTAGAATATGAAAACACAAGTCAATAGCAGAGTGGGTATTCCAACATAGCTTCAAAATGTTCTGAATATTTTCTTTAAAGTATTTATGTTTTTACTGTTTATGAGTATGTACCTAAACAAAAAGTGACACAAAGAAAACAAACAAACAAAACCCACCAAAGAACAACCATTCAACCTTTAGATATTTTAAAATTTGACTTTTCTAATTTTTTTGGCTGACATTTCTTTAACATTTTTTTGATTTATCAATGGAAAATGAAGTCATGTATTGTATCCATTGAAAATAAAACCACACAATTTAATTTGTCATTCATCCATCAACTCAACTCAGATATGTTCACATATGTAGTAGTTGAATGTAAGAGGACTGCTCTAGTTATATTATTAGATTATTATTTTGATTATATATTATTATTATTATATACTAGATATATTAATTTCAATAGTGTAACAGATATAATACTGAAAGTTATTACCTAGTGAGAACTCATGTAAAGATTTCTTAAATCATACCATAATCTATGTCTTACTTTAAAGGTTACATCCTAGCTAGAAAATACATAATTGCTCCATCTGCCAACCCTACAGCATTGCAATACTGTCAAAAGTGCCATATGTGTGGAAAAGTCAGACTGTCGTCCTGTTTATCTAAAATATACATATTGTAGAACCTGTGAAATCAAATGGTAACATCTCTCAACAGATCTCAAAATGTGTTGTGAATGTTTGTTTTTCTTTTTCCCTTTCAATTAAGAGTAGGTGATATGAAATAGTTAGAATGAACTCATCAATTTTATCATTTTATCAGGAAGACTAATAAAGTCTGCTCACCACTATAGATCTGGATTTTCTGAAGAGATCTGTACACTGAAAAAATGTAATTTTAAATGTATATTTTTAAAGTGCCATGAGTCTTGGCTAAAATAATTAGTGCAAATTCCAGTCTTTTTATTTCTATCTTGTAAACATCTGGGTGCAAAAGTTGAAATTTATGATGTTAATATTGTAAACTAGGTAATGAAGACTGTTAGTATGAGAAGTCAGGACAGAACAGAAATGCTAACTTCTATATGTTCCTCTTTACAAAAAATGGATAAAGGGCCATTGAATTCTACTTTTTACTGTCCCAGACCCATTACCTGGTACGCAACACCAGTTCGCACACTGAGGAGAGATATTTTAATTTTTTATTTCAGTTAGGCTGGATCCCTGTGCATAAAAACTCTACACTATTTATACATTTTAACAAACTGAGGCATCACCATTAATTGGTTTTACAGATTATGTAACTTTTTTCATTAATTAGTACTCAAAACCCTATTTGCTCATTATATCTTTTGCTTTTCATATTAGTTAATCTGCACACAAAGTTCTTCACTACGTTTCAGTCTGGGATCCATTTTGAGTAGGTAGGTTGGTGTTTGTGATATCCCACTGCTGGAATTACTTTTCCTCCAGTTACTGCTCAGTTTTGTTGACTTCACTCTTGGAAACTTTTGTCCAGACAACCAATTCATCTTGGGATTGTCTCCCCTTTTCCTTAAAACAAAAGATTAGCCAAGCCTACAATGTTCACAATGCAATTATCTAAACATAACTGTCCAGCTACAGCTATTTATTAGTAACAAAAAATTGTGAAGCTGATTCATATTTTGAATGGCTCAATATCATTTTTAGTGTACAAGAGAATAGAATATGGTAAGTGAGTAATACCTGAAAGTATATTATATTTCTTAAATTTTGCATCTAACTCTACTGGAGGTCACATTACCAGAACAAAATGGTACTTGCAAAAAGGACTTCTGTTTTTAGTCTGCTCTGGGGGTGGAATTTAAAAAAAAAAAAAAAGACTTGATAAAGTTTTCAGAACTGCTACTCTAAGTAGCTGCTTTTTTGTGATTATGGTGTCTCTCCTCAAACACAACCATTATAGAAACACGATGTCATTTATTGACAGCATGTAATGCTGCATTTTAAGTTATAATTAAATAAAGATATTCACTCTACAGAAATATTATCTTCCTTTAAAAGAAGGCTCATAACCTAAGGCTGCAAGTTAATACATATTTGCCCTGCTAATATATTTACAAGCCATTTCAACTACTTTGTTCATGCATGAGAGAGTCATTTGAATAATAACTTTGTTTGGAATGACATTATGAAAAATGCTTAGTTGGAATCAAAGCACTTTTAGAAGACATTGAAAATAGAATTAACTCTAAACTTGCACAAAACTGTCTCCAAAGAAAAGAAAAAAAAAATTAAAAAGGCACATGAATGCTTAAAACTCTCTTTCTTTCTTCTGTTAATTCATTCCTTTTAATCTTTATGAGCTGATGTGGGTAGTTTTGAATCAAAAGCTTGTGTATCAGCATGAATAAAGGCCTACCACTGCCCTGGAGTTCCTAGGCTCCATCCCAAAATGGCCATCTGCAGTCCATGCTACTGGATAATCCCGTGTCATCTGCAAAATCAAAGTAAGTACAGGCAATTTTCTGCTTGATGTTCATTCTAGTGTGCGATTTTTCTGGTGGACACCTATTGCATTGGTTGCATTTGCTAAAGGACTTCAACTAGGAATGCATGTGTGATTATTATTTGGTGCTAAATCAAGACATGCACGAAACAAAGGAGCAATACTCCCTTGAGTTGTTTAACATTTTTTGCATCTATTCTAATAACAGTGTAGGTTACCAAGAGAATAAATTCTACATTCCACACTGACTAAGGAAGTATTGAAAAAATTTCATAGATTTATTCTTCATAGTTTTATATAAAAATCTCTACACAAATTCACATATGGCTACATATATAGAGAGGAACAGTCAATTCTTTTAGAGTATAGCGGAAATTTTACCACTCTCCAGTTCTCAGACAGTGTCATCCTACCTCTGCTTCTTCATACATCTGTCCATTTTCTCTGCAGCATAGACCAACTTTTCAATAGGTTTTAGAGATGAGGGTGATTTATGCTCTATGTTTATGAAAAATAAGCAAGCATTTTCAGAACATTCATGGTGTTATTGGTGTATCATGGTTTCTTTTCTGTTCCAGACAGTATTTAACAAAGGACAGAAAGACTGATTTTCTTATTTTTTCTTCCCCCAGGCCTATTGGAAGATCATGATTTGTTGTTAGTATTGGTCTAGAAACAATAAAGCTCAAAGCTGAGGAAATCAGTTCCATCCCCTCACCTATTTTGTGATCAACTCCATAGTTCCTTAGTAACCAACAGAAATTTATCTTTCAATGCAATTTATCTTATTACACCTCTATAGAAAATATGTGTTTTTGTGCAAATATTTTATTCTCCAGTCAGAGAAGATCAACTGGAGTAATAGTTTTGAAGTGACACAAACTCACTGTAGAAATAAAAAAAAAACCCCAAAAACAACACATCTGCAATTCAGACATTTAGGTTTGTATAATTAAGATGAAGAGAACTGGTGAAGTAAACAGAAATAGCCATAATGCTATGAAGACTAGGAATTTTCCAAAATAATAAAAAAGTGTCACTTAAATAAAATAGAAGAAAAATAAAATATACCTTTACATGACATGAAAAGAGTATTTTTTATCACCTCTTCATTTCTACTGGGTCATATTTTGGTTTTGGTTTTGTGGGTTTTTTTTTAATTTATTTCTCTCAAATAAAAACATCTGGTGCCTTTTCCCTCTCCAGTGACAACATTTCTTTTCCTTTTGGATATGACTTTTCTTATGTCTCCTGACACATCTTCCTTCCAATCTAGATTTTGATAAAATAGAAAAACAATTAAAACAATTAAAAGTCATATAAAAATAATTGCATGAAGCAAAACTTGGGAAATACAATGAAGAGACAACTACTTTTGCTCTCTTCCATATGATGAACATATGCAGAATGTGGAAGACTCATAAAATGCAGCTAAAATTAAACATTTCTCCTCCCTGCTAAGAGAAGGCTTACCAAATCAGGACCTGAAACAGCACCGTGGCAGGAACTGGTACAAACTTGTGTCTCAGCTTGCACAGCTGGGATGACCCAGACTGGTAGCCAAAATTACATGTGGTTCATCCGCCTGGCTAAGCTCATATCCTTCCTGACTGGTTCTGTTTTGTTTCTCCAGAATAAAGCTTTTTTACTGTCAAACCTTGTAAGTGTCTCAGCAGTTGAACTTTCTGTGAGTATTAATTCCCTCCTCTTTCTAGTGTGTGTACTTTCAGGTAAATTATTCTAGGCACATGAGCAGGAATCAAAGAACTTTACCAGTTTTGCCACTGCTATGTTTTTCCACTGAAGTGAGTCCTGGAGGACAAAGCTTGGAGATCTGTCATTTGATTGATTGGTTTACGAGAACAACATGTAAGGAGGTACAGGCTCAACATCTTGCTCTTTTCCCAACCGTCTCACCTTTTCCATGAGGAAAGGAGAAGAAACAAGACAATCAGGCCCACAGACACTGAGCTGTTTCCAAACTATTAGTGAATTTGTTTCCTTGTCTGAAAATGTGTGTGAATCTCACCTTTTCTTTTAGTTTCCCTCTACGTAAACTTCCCACATAATCCAGAAACCAGATTAATAATTCTCTCCCTCTTTCCTTGCAGTTCAGAGAGACAGACAAGCAGCAGCCCTAAGCAGCAGAACAGAGATCAGCTTTAGATTTCTGCTGTAAGGTTACTGAGCTAAATAGATGCTTACTGTGGAGCAAGAGTATATCTACATCCTTTTAAGCATGCATCATAGATGTGATACTGCACCAGGCACCAGGACCCTTCCTCTCCTGAAACCAAAGCTCAGATGTATCCCTTCATCTCCAGACCAATCCAGAAGAAGTCATGGCAAGTTAGAAATCATTTATTCTTTCAAATAGCCTGAGGAAGCATAATTCTCATACTTCCTTGTCAGTCGAAGTTATTTTCTTACCACAGTGTCAGGATCATTCAAATGCATTTTAAACTATTAAGATAACACATCAGCATCCAGAAGAACACAAGCATTACCTTTATTGTCTTGTGACTGCAGACTGTATCACAAACTTGCAGGGAAAATTTGCCATCCCAAATGGTACTCTTTAGGTTTTGCCTTAACACTTTCCCCTTATGCTCCTGCTAAATACAGGGCAATATTGCTTTCAAAAATAACATAAACCTAAGTAACTGAAAGAAGACCTACCTGTTCTACAGAAAAGGCCTTCCTCAAGGCTACCTTCTATCAGAATGTATATTGTTTGAAGATCTGTCGCATGCAGAACATTTCTCATGTATTTTCAAGTCAAAATTCTATGTTCTTGTATATTATTCCTGCAGAGGAAGGGCTGTGCTTGGTTAATGATCAACTAGTCACATTCAATTCCATTCTTATGTGTAGGATCAGTTACTGCACAATTTTCTACTGCTGCTCTGAACACAGAATTACTAGCCTTTTCATGAAATTTTCTACAGGGTTCATCCATGTAACAGAAGTAAATTTAATAAATTAAAATTTTTAACATCATTGTTAATTGTTAGAGGCATATTAGGGACAGAGACTATAAAATGAAAGAATTTACTACAGTCACATAGAAAATGTAAGAGACACAGAACCTAATTTCCAGATTGATTTGCATTTTCTATCTTCATGTATTTAAAATGTATTAATTGCTGTTGCAGTTATCAGTTCCTCCAAACTGAATAGTCAGCAAATGAGTACTATACAGCTAAAAATTGCCTTTGTGTTACTGAATGTCATACATAGTCTTTGACAGTGGTGCAGACAGAAATGCACATCTCTGGATTAGTAATGAACGACTTTTAAATGGGCAGTCTTCTTTGTTCTATGCTTACCTCTGTAAAAGGCTGAGTTATGCACCTGAGCAAGCTTTGAATTCTAAAATAAGCAGGAACTATGAGGCTGTGCCACCCAGGATTGCTTTGCTCTCAGCTGAGCCCCAGGAAAAACAGCTTTCCTGGTATCACTGTCTGGGAATGGGAGCTTGGGCTGATGTGCAGCTAGAATTTTCTCTACGTTGCAGGATACTTGTTGTTAGGGGTGGCAAAGCTGCTTCTGAAACAGTGTGAGAATTTATTTAAAATCAAGTTTTCAACTGCTTTTTCTGTTGTGTAGCCATTCTGATCCAAATGTTGCCTTTGAATAGTCTATACCTAGTAAAATTGTCACAGTGAGTTTTCACAGAAAGGAAATCCCATAACAAGCAATATTAAAGTCCAAAAGGAAGTCTGTCTTTAAGTAAAAGGCCAGTATAAAACCAAGCAGCAAGAATGGGTGAAATGTTCTCTGGCTTGGAATATTGCTATTATTTGTTTTATGTTTCTTTGATGGTGGAGTAAAGACTAAGTTTAACATCAGATTTGGATTAAATAATTCACATAGAGAAAACAGGACATCAGAATGTCAGAATTGCAGTGATTGGGTTGCAATATAATTTATTTAAAATGGAAATTAAAATTTCTAAAAAATTTCCTTTAAATTTCATTGAGATAGAAGATTTTATAAAATTTTTAAAAAATGAACAATTGTTAATTCTAAACTGAAATTAAACAGTTTTTCCTTGAATCGAAACTGAAATGAAGTAATAATTTTGCAGTATATATTGAAACTTGACAACAAACAAAATATTAGATTATTTTATTATTACTCATTGAGAATACAAGTTTAACTGAAATATTATTTGTTATATTAGGGACCTATTCAGCATATATCCATATGATTTGCAGCTGCTAAGGACTTCAGGATAGCAACCAATAGTAGATTTTTCCTGTTTTTTTTTTTACTATCTTTACATTGCAGCATGAATCAATACATGTAGTGCATACTCATCCTTCAGTATCGTGACTCAGTTGTTCACTGCTCTGCTGATTGGAACATGGATCTGTTTGGAACCTCAAATTCTCTATCCATCTGATACCAACACTTTCTAAATAGTTACACAGACTAGCAGATCCAAAAAGGAGGCTGCTGCCCATATCTTTCAGGATTGTATTTCCACAATAAACTGTTGCTGCAGTGGAGATCTTCTTCCCACAGTTTACATCCCTGTGCATAGGTATAGGTGCCGCTATGACTCTCTCTCTCCTCTATATGCACAATTATTAACAGGGGAATGAAGAATATTTCTCATTAGCCCCATAACTTCAGCAGAACTGAGGACATTTCTTATTGCCAGGGAAGCATAGCACTTCAGTCTCTTCCCACCTTCTTATCTGCATATAGCAGTGCTAGGGTATTTAGACAGAAATTGAAGTGACATGCTAGAAATGCAAATGATGTGTAAGTTCTTACATGGCAACGGAAATGGGAGATTAAATCCTTTCACCACTTGTCTCTCACTATCAAATGACCCTTCCCATTATAAAATGTGGTCTTCTTGCAATTTTCTTAAGAAGTGGTGCTGGCCAAACAAAATAAACTTCATCTGTAACAGAACTAAAAATATGTTGGTAAGGTTCTCTCATTTATACAGCTCATTATTCTTGTCATTCCTTTCCTGTAGGAACTATCAATGTAAAATTGCTCAAAAATCATTCCATACAGTATTCCTAACAAAATAGGGTACATTTTCTCCACTGAAAGCCAAAGCAAAGCTGAACATTAAAAACAAATTAAAAGGAGTCTATTATCAACTTTGGAGAGAATGCTTTAAGTAATTGTATTTCAAAGTATTTTAGTAACATACCCAATAGTGAGTTTGCAAAAAGAGAAAACAAAAAGGCTCCTGAACATTTACAGTTTTGCCATTCCTGTGATTTTTTTCCATTTTACTGCTTTAGTGATTGATATGGGAGGGTGCACTCACAGTCTACAAATTTTTATTCATACGTTGATAATAGAGGAAAAGACAAGCAATGACAGAAAAAAGACTTCTTATTACAGCTCCTAAAGTGCACATAATGCAGTCTTCATTTCTGATATGATGACAAAATGACCTCTACCTAGTTGCTCCTACTCACCTTTTCCAATACATCTTTGAAGAAAAGTGAAATAATATTTAATATTACTCAGACCTTTACAATGCAGGATACTTTTCTCATCTAGATTGGTTATATCATTTAATGTAGTGATGGTTCTCTGTAGCAACAGCATCTATAAATACACAGAAGTCTGAAGAAAATAATCATTCTGTGAGAACTAAGTCAAATGCCAAGAAAATAATTTCTGGTTTGCACTATGAAAAGAAAAATACAAGTCTCTCAGAACCTTAATCTGAAAGTAAAATTTCCCTCCCCGATTCCACAGATAAAACTAAAATATACTCAATGTAATGCACAAGCGTATAATCTAAGGTAGCAGGAACAGAATAGAGCATATTTCTGTACTTGCGATGAATATTTAGAAAAAAAAATCAACATGACATCACATTTCAGAAGAAAATTTGTTTTCATAAATAATAAACCATGGTGTGGTGTGTTCTTGTTTGTTTGTTTGGGGTCTTTTTGTTTTTGTTTTTGTTTTTGTTTTGCTTTTTTCTGCTTCAGTGTTTGGAGTTTATAGGAAATTCTTGCTTAGGTCTTTGACATTATTCTGCATATTTGTAAAAACTATTTCATAGTTCTCAAAACAGGAGAAATTTTAATTTTAATTAAAATCCATTAAACAGTACTGGATGTCAGATGAAAACTTTAAAGTGTCTGAAAAGTCTCTTGATTTAGAGATGGGATTTTCAATATTGTAAGTGAATTAGAAACATAAGCTTTCATTAACGTATTTTTTAAAACTCCACATAAGTCTCTGGTCCTTACGCAACGTGATATTAAAGTTCTCCAGACTTACAGAACTGACTGGTCCAAAATGGCTCTCTCAAAGTCTGAGTGACCATCAGATTGTGATGTATCTTACATGTTGCTACAGCCAAAAGAGAGGTAAACACATGATTGAAAATAAGAATGCACTGTTAATCAGGAAAAAAAAGAAAAAAAGGTAACTCTAATAGACTCAAAATTCTTCATTACTACAAACAAGCTTTGCTAATAAAACAGCTAAAAATGTGATGGCAAAAAACTCCTCACTGTCCTACTGTTCTTCCCTGCTGTTAATGCTCACCCCTTGTGCATTCCTCTAGGTGTTAAGGTGGACAATTTAGCTCTCCCTTGAGAGGAGGATTACAAGCTTTCATTCTGAGGACTTCAACAAGAGGACTCTGATGCTCATGGAGGGGGTCCTTTCCTTGTCAGCTTTAGGCTGATTTAAGTTTATTTTTATACCTTTTCTCTGCACAGCCCACAATCCCTGTCAGTATCTCTCATCCCTAGTGTGCCCTGGGAAGGTAAGAGCCACTCACCTGCAGGTAGCCAGATCAGCAAGTGATACCTGGACCTGAACTGTGACAAGGACGTCCCCATAGAATCCAAACCTGTTCCCACAAAACACCCTGGGCCTGGAGAGCTTTTGTAAATAGTGTCAAAAATCACATTTACTGGGTTGCATATCTAGGGAATGAGGGAATGCCAATCAGATTAACTTGGTCAAAGTTTCAAAAAAAAAAAAAAATAGAAAAGGGTGTGCTTCAAAGGACACAATTTCTGGGAGACATTGTGGAAAGAAAAAAATTAGTAAGAGTTCTAAAAGTGATTAGCTCCATGATTCGAATTCATAAGAATAAAAGCAAACTGCTTCGCCTAGAAATAAAAGGCACCATTTGGAAATCAGAAATTCAATGAGCCATGAATTAATGGAAACCAGGACAACGTCTGTGTATTTGTACTCTGTGCTGCTGTTCTCTTACTCTTAACTAAGCATCTGTCAAAGACAAGGCAATAGCTTTGACAAAGCAATCTGACCTATACCTTTCTCTGTTCAATTTTACAACCAAGAATTTAATATGTTCTGTAATAAAACTGATATTATCATAATAAGCATCATAAAATAGTTGGACATGCATTCAAAATACAGTCCTTATGGGTACTCTTCATGATCTTTGCCTTTGCATGTCTGGATTTACAGAATTCTCTAAAACTAAAGTATTTTTTCCCTATATGTGAATGCCCAGGCTAATACAGTGGTCAAGTAATTAATGAGACAAAACGATTGGGAGCAATATGATGCTTAACTACAACATATATAGTCTATAATGATCTTAACAGAATAGAAGGATTCTGTGTAAAATTTATCATTCATTTTACTAACTCCAACTTTGCACATTAAATTTCCATTGACTAATGGAGAAAAGCAATCAAGTCCATATACTTTAAACGTCCAGGACAACAAACAAAAACTTTGCTCGATTTACAACACTGAAATATTACTCTGCTGAGAAATCAACACAAGTAGGATCAGAGTTGAGACAAATATTTTAATGTTATTTGAAGTCTCCAAAAGGGAATTGGTGTTAGATTAACCCTATTCCCATTATAGAATATGTAGTTTATGTGCATATTAATTGATCTGTAATATTTCAGCTTTATGAAGACTTCCCCTTGTCCTAAACTTGCAGAGTAAAGACAAGATAAAAGGATTGAGGCTTAATTAGGTTTCAGTGTATTAAGTCTTCTGAGACCTGTCTGTCAATAACTTACACAGAGGTCATGGTTCATTTTTGTTTCTATCTAGTCAAGAGGTTCTCATAAATTGCCTTCGTTCATCTGCCCACCAGTCAAGTAATCTCTTCATATGAGGGCCTGTCCTCACAAGGCACTTCCAGATAGCTAGTCTTTTACTTAACAGTGATGCCTTGAGAGACTCCAGAAAGCAGGACTCTGAGCCAAGTTAGGGTGGAATAAGATAAAAAGGTAGATTCATTAATTTCTAGGCTTAGGGCCTTCAGGAATACAGGATGACACACGCCCTCCCTGAACACTGATTTCTATGGTTTTTATAATATTGTCCACCCAATCTCCTATTCACATATCTCTTGGTCCAACCCTGTCCCACCCCTGGGCACACCCCATCCGGATTTGAGTCTGGGGGACAGTGGGACCCTCTTTTCATCATTTTCATCTTTGTCAGCACATGTAGTGCTCTTGGAGCCTTTCCAGTGTTCTTAGACCCCAAGGTTGTCGGCTTAGGTTTATGTCTAGCACTGAAGGCCTTCTGATATTCTTCAGCTTTCTACCTTGAAAAGAAGTCTAAATAACTAGTGGAATTTTAGACATTGATATGGGATAGGGTTTAGAATACATAAACATTGAACTTAAGTTCCTAGAAATATTAACATTCTAAACCTGCATTTTCACTACAGTTACAAGTACTTCTAAAATCTATAAAAAAGTAAAAATCAAAAATCAAAAAACCCTTGAGGCATCAAGAGTCCAATGAGTTTTGTTGTTAGCAATTACCCCAATATGCGCAAAACATATATGTTCACTTCTTAACAAAAAACCACACCCATTCCTGGGCAAATTCAGTTCCTAACAAAAAACCCACACTCACTAGTCCCGGGAAAATTCAGTTTGTGCTATTTCAGCACAAAGTGATTTTTATCTTTACCCTGAACTTCATGCACCCGTTGTATTGTTAACACCCCCCAAAAATTGCTTCCCATCTTACCATCTACTGCAGCATTTCAGAGCATCTAAATCTGTGAGAATTATTTCTGTTTCCCTTAAATCCCTTTGTCTTACAATTATTACACACATGGTAAGTGGTGTGCCAAAAGCAGAGCATACACAATATGGATACATACTAAACAAAATACAACTAATATTTGCTATCTTGTACACAGATAGAAGTGCACCATTGGTGACAGTGTGCAAGCATTTGATAGGATTTTAAGACTAAAAGTAGCCATAACTGCAAAGAGACCAACAGAGGGCTGTGGGAGAGATACGCAAATAGGGTGAAGGAAAGGACATGCAAGATGTGAAATCCGCAGGCATTGAAAGATGGGTTGGAAAACTAACATAATTCTGCAAAACAAGCAGGAAGGCTGTATGGCAGAATTAGAACAACCCTGCAAGAGAGGCAGGAAAACTCCAGAATCCTACAATTAGAAAAGTCTAGCTTGGAAAGGACCTCTGGAGATCATCTGATCCAACTCCCTTTTGAAAGTAGAGTCTCAGATTAGTTTATCCAAGCCCCAAGAGTCACACAATGCCTGAGAGTATTGTCCAAATGCTTCTTCAACTCTTTGTCAAGGTGAGACAGGACAGAAAGACTGGTTTTTTGGGCTGTATGGCCTCTCCCTGGAGTGGGTACATTCACAGCAGATACAATTGGAGCTGTCTGAACTCACGAAGACAGTCAATAAAAAGGTTAACACAAGCATCCAGCAGTGAGAAATCATTGTTTATGTTTTTGTGTTCTTCATGTACTCAAAAATTGACATAAACTCCTGATAGTTTATAAAACAATTCCTGGGAAACTTGCCAAGCTCCCGGGACACTTGCCAAGATCCTTGGTCAAAGTGGGCAGAAACATCATCTTAACTGTGTTGAGCTGAGCTGGCAAAATGCCAGCTGTCCAATACAGAGTCAGAGCCTTCTCCCCCTCCCACCAAGAAAAGGGAAAGAAGGGTGAAAAAACCTTAAAACAGGTTTATATATGTATACTGAAAAGAGAAAATTAAAAGAAAACTACAAAATAACACACACACAAGTTAGATTTAACAACAATCCTTTACCTCTCACCAAAACCAGATCCCACCACTCCAGATCCATAAAGCACTACAATAGACACACAGGAAGAAACAGAGAGAATAACAATAAAATGTTTACTTCCCTGAACTAAAACAAAATGTGATGTAACAGGAGCAGCAGCAAGGTCCAGCACAGGAGGACAACAGCAGTGTGTCCTGTCTACTTCAGCCATGATGCCAACTGAGAGAACTCCTCCTACTCTGTTGTATTTATATTTGAGATGATGTTGGAATATGGTATAGAATATCCTTATCCAGTACAAGTCAGATGTCAGCTGGCCTGACCCAGCTCAAGTCAGCTGATAATCTAAGGCTTACTCTGAAACCAAAGCCTAAATTTAGGCCTACACCTACTTAAACCCAGAACAGTCTGTCAGACTTGGTGCTGTGACCACATCCCTGGAAGGCCTGTTCCAGTGCCCAACTACCCTCTGGGTGCAGAACCTTTTTCTAATATCCAACCTAAACCTCCCACAACAGAACCCGTCATTGGGCACCATAGAGAATATTAAAAATATTAATATTAGTACTAAATAAAGAATATTGATTATTACTAATATTAATTATAATGTTAAATATAATAAATAGTACTAAACTTCTAAAGAACTTTACCCAGTACTTGCTGCTAGTCTTTCAGAGATCTGATAGAGCCAGAAAAATACTGCAGAATAAGAATACCTGAACAAGTCCGGTCTACAAAGTTAGAATGTCAAAGGCAGATTAAATCAACCCCCTTGTTCCCCAGGGCTCAGTATTTGGGCCAGTTCTGCTTAATACTTTCAACACTGATCTACATGAGGGGATCAATACTTTCAACAATGATCTGCATGAGGGGATCAGTCAGTTTGCAGATGACACCAAATTTGATAGGAGTGTTGATCTACTGAAGGGTAGGAAGGCTCTACAGAGGAATCTGGACAGGCTTGATGGATAGGTTGAGGCCAATCGTATGAGGTTTAACAAGGCAAAGTGCCAGGTCCTGTACTTGGGTTACAATAACTCCATACAGCACTTCAGGCGTGGGGGAAAGTGTCCAGAAAGCTGTCCAATGGAAAAGCACCTGAGAGTGTTGGTCAAAAGCTGGTTGATCATGGCCTTGCTCTGTACTCAAGTGGCCAAGGAGGCTGACAGGACTAGGGCAATGATGATCCACTTGTCCTCAGCACTGATGAAACCTCATCTTGAATACTGGTGAAGGGTCTGGAAGTACAAGTCTTATGAGGAGCAGTTGAGGGAGCTGGGTTGTTTAGCCCAGAGAAAAGGAGCCTCAGAGGAAACCTTTGCTCTCTAGGACTGCCTAGGCTGTAGCAAGGTGAGTGATGGGGGGAGAGGAAATATCCTCAAATTGCAGCAGAGAAGGTTTATATTAGGTATGAGGGAAAAAAATCCTTTCCTAAGAGGGTTGTCAAGTATTGGAACAGGCTGCCTCAGGGAAGTGGTTGTGTCACCATCCCTGACATTTTTCAAAGATGTGTAGACATGGGACTTAGGGACGTGGTTTAATTGTGTACTTGACAATGTTGTGTTAAGGATTGGACTCAGTGACCTTAGAGATCTTTTCCTACCAAAAAGATTCTATGATCCTATGATTTTCCTTTTGGGATTGGGCTAGCACAACACTGATAAAAAATGAGTAAGGACAAAAATTCACAGATAGTTCACAACCACTCAATAACTTTTTTGTCACAGAGGTTTTCCTCATCAATGAGAATGAAATTTAAGTCCATTAAAACTTGGTCTACTTGCCTGGGGGCCCATTGCCTACAGGAAAAATCTCTTTAGATCTTCATCTGTTTGGGCTTTTAACATTCCTTTAATTGTGCTTAGTCAGAAGTGTGTCACTGTAAAACTATGTGTCAAATGCATAATGTAGAGCCTGTACATATGTTCACCCATTTCTGCAGTCCTATTCATGCTCATGATCCTGAAATAAAAGGCAACCAAGGATATATATGAATTTTAGTATACATAAAATATTAAAAGAAAATAAAAAAGATTAGCAGATATTTCCCTACCTTTTATGAATTGGCATGCTAATCTCCATAGGTACTGCTGTTTAGAATTCTCTTTTAGGGTGTACTGAGATTCTAATTAAACTGAGCCTGAACAAGTAAGATCCCATGTCACCAGGACACCTTCAACAGTACATGCTTGCTTTGACTCTAATTTCAGTTTTAATTTCATTTCCCTTCTCTATTTAAAAGACTGAACAGTACCTGCAGTCTCAGCATATCGCTAAGCAAATTGGTACTTGCTTGATCAGACAAATACTAACCTCTTCATCAGTTTCTCGGAGTGTTGCCCTTTCACCATTTCTCAATGGTTTTAATATTTCAATATCAGTTCTCATCCAATTGTCACAAATTACTGCTTTCTGAGACAAAGGTTTCTCAGCCGTGCTGAATTTTCTGTGTATCAGATGTTCTATGTTAATCACAGAAATATATTGCAACATCTGCCACAAAGTACTAAGCAACAGTCTATTCATCAACTTCTTTAAGAAAGCTCAAAGAGGTGAGACAGATTTTTATTCTGAGGTGCTATGAGGTGCAAACATGCATACATGGATGCATGCTGGATTTGTTGATATGCTAATGCAGAAAGGTCATACTGCAATTCAATACCCTACAACATGTCCTTTTACTAACTTCTCACTGCAAAAATAAATTACAAGAGCTGCTCTCCAGGCAAGAATTGAACACAGAATTGGTATGAATTATCTTTTACTATGCATTCATTCATCATAAGTAATTAACTTTCTTCTCTCTCAATACTCCGATGTGCATGCAGGAGTGCATGCATGTCTGTATATTGGTTAATTCTCCAAATATCACTGTTCAAATGCATTGTATCATACAGATAGCTATGCAACTACAGGTTTGTGGGTGAGCCTATCTATGGTACAGTAGATGGTTAACCCACATGCATTCCCAGGCTGTTAGTTAAGGGAAATCGAAAAATCACTCAAGTCCTACCCCAAATAATAGGAATAAGATCTGGGAAGCTCAAGGCAAATCTCATTCTACAGATTGTATATTCTTGAGCTGTTCATGCTGGCCATCTGTCCCTTTACTAGCTGACCTGTTCTTCAGTTTCAGCATCAGGATAGAAAGTTACTGTCATTGAGAAAGCTTTTGTTTCCAAAAATCTGACTGTGCCCTGGGGCTGTGTATATATAAGAAAACATCTCACTTCTTTAGGATAACCTTTCCCAAAGGCAGAGTCAACACTCTTTCTTACATATTTTAGACTAAATCAACTTGCAATATCTAGGACTACCTTGTTGAAAAGCATCTTTATTATAGTTTGTTCACTTGCCTTCAGGTTCTTCCAGGTTTAGATAAGAAAATCACTGTGTTCCCTAAAATCCTCTTCCCCTGTATTCTTTTGTGGACCACAAAACCACTTCTATTTGAAAGAGAAGCTATTTGCTTTATTTCTATGGAAATTCTATGAGTCTCTTCATGTTTCATTTTTTTCTCATA
>JAWWLZ010000082.1:71634440-71646142 GCA_035041345.1 Poliocrania exsul
TAAGAGAAAACTACAATATAACACACACTTACACAAGTTATGTATAACAAGAAATAACCTCCCACTCCCCAGTTAATGCAAAGTCTATTACTCTAGATCTATAAGTACACTAAAAGACACCTAGAAAGAAACAGAAAGAGTAACAACAAAATGTTTCTACTTCCCTGAATTCAAAGAAAATGCAAGCAGCGGCAGCAAGAGCAACAAGGCCTACTCCAAGAAGACAGCAGCTGCACCACATACAGCTTGTATTTCGGCCATTGTGGAACTGACCTCACATCTCCCACTGCTGCACTCATATCTTAGGTTTGCGTCATCTGGTATGAAATACCAGGTTACCCAGTCAGGTGACAGCTGTCTTCCTCAATCCACGTAGATTCTCTGAGCCTGCTAATTTGAGGCCTAGCTAAAACCACTACACCTTCAGCTGAGACTGGTCTGGCATGGGAGACCCTACCGGCAGCACAAACCCCTGCCAGCATAGCTCTCAACCTCATGAGGGCACGCAAGCTTCTCCCCCGCGACAAGGGGGTGTCCCCAGAGAAGAGTACACGATAAAGTGACAAAAAAAGCTGGCATCTCCATTACGCGCAAAAATAAGATCAACACAAATTGACTAGTAAAGTGTTGAATGAGTCACTAGCTATCAGCTCATGATAATCAGATAGCTTCCAAGGTGTAAAATTTGAGAAAGAAAAAAAATGCCACATAATTTTATTCTTCAAAATGTAATTTCACTGATTTAAATATGTGTTAGATTGTATCCTATGATATTGTGATCTTGTCTGGAGTACTTAAAATCTGAAGAAGCTTATTGACTTCCCTGGAGTTCTATTAAACTTGCACTGTTCTGACACTGCCTCATTTGTATGAATGAATATTACCTTTTACATTACAAATCAAATCCTGCAGGTACCGAGGGTTTGTCTACTTACTGACACATTTGACTCCATTACTTGACTTTATCTAAATATTGAAAGAAGAGGAAAACTATAAAGTTCTAAAATTATAATTTTTCAAAATCTGACATTTGTAAGACATACGTTTAAATGCCAGAGGTGCGAAAATATATTAAATCTTTTCCTTTCAAAAAAAGGGTTTTAGTCTGATAAAGTCAGCAATATACACATAGTGTAACTTCAAGAAAATAACAGGATTAAAGTACAAAAACTAAAAGAAAATAATGTGGACAAATGTTAGCCATGTTAGCTATATATAAAATTACATGGGGAAAAAATATAAAGTAATACTGTACTGTAAGTATTATATGAAAATAAAAATCCAAGGATAAGAAATATATTGATAATATCAAGATTGCCACACCATTTCAAAATTTTATTCTGACAATTTAATAAACACTGAACAAAAGGCTGTGACTTCTTGAGTTCTTTAGAACATAATAAAAACTTGTCATATCTAGACTGACTTACAACATAAGTAATATAAATTATCTGAAATAATTCTACTACACAGTATAAATTTCCAGTGAAAATCAGTATCGGAATCCTTGCTAAAATGATTCATGGGTCAACATGATTTAATATCAAGAATCTGCATTTCATTAATAGAATTTTCCAAACTGTGTGCTATAATATCCCTGTGTGTGGAGGTATTATTGTTAGTTATACTGCCTGAGTGAAACTGACTTTATAAAATCATGGTATGCTGGTTTTGTATATTTAAGAAATTATTTCCTTTTTCTTTAAAATTAATTAAATGTGCTCTTTCTTTTCAGTTTGCATTTCACCAGGTTATCATGTGCAAATTGTTAACAATTTCTACTATGATTCATATTATATTCATATATATATATAATAGATTTAATTCTTTGGATTCTATAATTGTGTTGTACTATTTCATTTATAAATCTTTATAGAATCTTAATTTAAAGCATATATTTATATTATTCTGATTGGTAGAAAAACTCAGAACATGGTAGACGGAGCTTTACACATAAAAGACTTTAGTTTTGGGAACTTCCATTGCCATGGCACATCAGCTATTTCCTAACCAGTTTGCTACATCAACTTCAGCCCCAATATATGTGATATTAGAGGCAGTCCTTCTGTACTTAATTTTCAGAACAGATGAACAAGGCACAGTAGTCAGTGATTATTCCTGATTCAAAAATGAAATATGATGAATACCAATAACCAGAATTAAGTTAAGATGATTTATTGATTCAGGATATTCTCTCCAGAATATTCTCTCCTATACTTTCATATTCTGCTACTGTTTGGGAAGAGAATTAGCTATACAAGAGAGCTTGCATTTGTGATAACATGAGAAAGGAAACAGAAATCTTTTAATTAAAATTTAAAGCTTCATGACTGCTGTGGGAAAATTTCATCAAAAAATATGCCAACAGGCAGGACATAGTGCAATTGTCATGTGAACATTGGTGCTGGAGACAGCAAAGCTTAAGTTTCTTCTCTCTAATTATCTAAACTTTCCATTTTAATTGATTTATGCTCCTAGTGATTACATGGCAACTATTAAAAAACCCCAACAACGACCAAAACACAACAGCAACTAAAAAGAAAAAGGAAAACAACAAGTGACTTACATACCCTGCTGTGATTGTCTCATAGTTTTATTTATGAGTTTAAAATGGGACAGTCACAACTTCATGGCTGAAATTCCATCCGTATTGAAAAGATAGGTGTTATGGACAAGGCTGGAAGCATATTATATGCTTCTCTGTGTGACTAGTAGGGGAGAAACTTCTTGCATTTAAATCTGTTCCATTTAAGCTTATTTTACCTCTTCATCTTTTCAAACACTTCAAGAACAACTCAATCCTCAGATGTAATGATGCTTAGATAATATAAGTACCCATGCTTGATAAACACTAAGAATGTCCACTGTATTAATGAAATCAGCAAGCTTCAGTAGTTTTTTGCTATATATAGGATGAAAACCTCCTCCATGAGATATAACCTGTGCAGAGTGTCCAATTATCTGTTGGCAAAGGTGGAATATGTTTCAAAATTTCATTTCATTGGCAATGCCACATAATCTACTGCCTGACAGTTTTTATGAGTTCTAGCATGAACTAGATCTGGTCATAAATTTTACTAAAAAGAAAACAAGCATTTTTCCACTGTATTAAATTGAAAATGTAAACAGTACTTTGGCAGCGAGTTATCACATAGTTTCAAAATACTTTCTCTGCAATCCATGCTTAAATTTAAAGTGAGTCGCAATAAGTGTTTCTTAGCTATATAGAAAAAACCCCAAACCTACAGATAGAGAGTGAGACAGAGAACACTTGTGGGTTCACAGATGGGCAGTGAACATTTCTAAATAAATTTAATATGCCATACCAAGAAAGTTTGAGACATGACCACCCAAAGTTAGGGTTCTGTATTGATATTTACATCTAAAAGTCACTAAATATATCCGCTTGTGCCAAACTGCTGAGCTTGTTAAATTTGAATTGAAAATAAACGAGTTGTAAGAGTGGTGCACTTTGAAAAAACGGACTTAAAATACCTTTTGCAGTAAGTATGCACAACATATACTGAAGTATAATTAAAACATATATAACTTTAAAGACAGAGTTTTAATCTTTGGCTGACATTTTCTAACAAAAATATATGACTTGCATATTTAACATTCTTGAGATTAAGGGAAAAATGAGGACATAACATTTACATAAAACTGTTTCTAAAATATGATTATTTCTAATGGACTCATACATTATATTAACTGGCAGTTAAATTTTAAAGCTTAGTACAAACATTGACAAACTAGTGTCTCACAATAGGTGCATGGGGAAGCAAATATTTTGGGTTTAGATTCTTATGGAAATCATAGGATGAAACTGATAAGATTCACTGAAAAGCAAGGACAAGAAAATCACAGAAATAAGGTGTCTATATATTTGGTTTGTGAAAACTATTCTTCTGATTCAGTATTGAATCCCTGACTACAGATGGTGACATATAGTATTTGGATCAAGGGTAGATGTTGATTAGTTAAAATATATTTACTGAGGGAAAGTAATTTTGGTGAAACTTTGCCTAAATACAAATATACTATCTCCAGTTTATCCTGTTCGTATCTCTTCTACAGATACTTACGCATATAATTTTTCCTAGACATGTAATCCTTTATGCTTATTTACATGTGGGTTCCTTTTTTAATAAAAAATAAATGTATACAGCTTTGTGAAATTCAGTCAGAAGTATGAGGTGGTACTCTTTTGCAGACTTGGCCAGTTAAGAGGTAAAGTTCAGCTAAGGACATGAGTTCAGCTGGATATGACAGCTCATGGTAGCACAGGATACTGACACTAACAGAGGGGCTAAGGACGTATCATGAAGAGCAAGGTGGAAGAGAGTGATAGGACAAGGCCACAGCAGTTCTTGGGGGCTGTGCAATTAAGATGAAGTTCTACCTAGGATTGCATTATTTGTATCAAAACAAAAGACTGATGGAAATTATCTACATTTTTTCTCACACTGTCATTTGCATCCCATTTTGTAGATGCTTGCTTCCAGTGATCCAAGACAAGCTGCTATGATCCCGAGAGAAGGTTGGTGCCCTGTGGCAGACAGAAAGTAAGATTTTTCTTCTTCTAGCAGTTCTCTGCTGGGGTCCTATTAGTTTTTAGTCTATGTCCTCCAACACAATGTTCTTCAGACCACAAGCTACATCTGGAAGCTCAAAATCCATGGGATTTAATTTAGATGAATGGTTCCTAAACACCAGCCCTACCCAGCACCTGTCAGAATTACACCTTCTTAGCATAGCCTCTGCTCTGCTGTTAATTAAAACATTTTCCCTGGAGGAGAAAGGTGAGATGACTTGGAATATGAAGATAATGGAAGCAAAGTATCAGGAAGCTTTTACTGACTGCCACAGAGAAGAAGCGTAAACAGGGATCTCAGGAATAGAACAGTAAGAATACGGGAATTTTTGTGTGAGAGCCTGATTCTCTGCAGTAAGTTAAATAGTACCCACAATAGACTGGATTGAGAGAAACTGCAGCAGGGTGATTGGGGAGTGTTGGTTCGGGAGTACTATGAACTCTGAATTGGAAACTTGGCTTATGTACCACCATTATGGACCTCTCTACTTAGAGGCAGGATTGGAAGAAGAGAATTTCCAGTGGAAGATTAGGATCAAGGGAAAGGTTATTTTAAAGAATTCAATTTTTACAGGTTCGTGGAGCCAAATGGACTACATCCAAGGCTACTGAGAGAGCAGTTGAATTCTTAGGAAGTCTTCTTTCTATCTGCTTTGGAAGGTCATGGAGACATGAACAGTGCCTTGAATATCTGGAGAAAGCAAATATTCTGTGAAAAAATCCAGGGAACTACATGCTACTCTGTCTCACTTTTGCTCCTTGGAAAATCATGGAAAAAGTCCTCATGTTCCTGAGCACAAGGAGGACAGTAAGGTACTTGGGAACAGTCAATACAGATTTACCAAGGGTAAAAAATGATAACTAGCAACATGATTTCCTTCTGTGATGGTGTTGATAGGTACTAGTCACACTGAAATGAGCTCCACTTCCAGACAGGGGCAGCAAGAGGAAATAATGCCCTCAAGGCTCTGACATATTTTTTTTCTCTAACTCTGCTCTGGCACCAAGGTGAAATATTTTTCTGAATCTGCAATTTATTTTCCCTTTGATTTCATTATAAATTCTAATTTCTACTACTCATTCACCTCATCTTTTGTCTTGTTTCTGATAAACATGACTAAAACTGTAAAACCCTGTATGTGTCAACATCTACAAATAATTAATCAAAATCAAAAGCCACTCACAAATTAAATTTTAGTCCAAGAGGTAATCATAGCTATGAAGTTCCATATGGCTTCTCCACTACTATTGAAGAAAGAACATCTAGTTCATAAGGAGAGTTCTTTTAGTATCTTCTCATTAAGACTTGATGAACCTTTGGAGGACAGAGATCTTCATAAATATTAATTTTTGTTTATGTTCACACCACTGCTAATTAGGTCAGATTGACTTTAAATGGGAGACGTTTTTGCTTTTGGTTTGTATTGTATTTTACCTGCCCATAATAATAAGGTAGTACTGCATTTTAGGTGAAGGCTAAGAATGCAACACAGAATCTAAACACTGCTTAAAAAGTGATTGTGTGCTTTTGGTCAAAAGCAAAAAATCATGCTAGTACAGGGTCTATGTTGCGTGCATGAAAATACATTTTGCCAGCTGGAACACTGAGAATGTTTACAGGATGTTCACGATATGATTTATTGGAGTTTACAGCTCTGGGATGGGTACATTCTCTAGGGTACTAGATTGCCTGGAGCCTACACATTTCTCCATGTTCTTAAAATCACTTTCAAACTACTTTTAAAGTATATTAGCTATACTTGCTAAGCCTGCTTGTTCTATGACAGCCAGAACTACAAGCACAATCTGTGGAATCTATGTGAACAGATGGATGTTAAAAAGAAAAAAAGAAAAAAAAAAAGGAAGAAAGAAAAAAGGAAAAAAAGTTTGTCCATGTGATTTCACCCGAAATCAATGACCAATGAGTTGTAGATATGATTTCTACAATAAGTGGCAATGTGCTAACACTTATATTACGGATTATGGTCAGTAATGCCTACTTGATAGACTTTTTTTTTCATAAGCACAATATGCGGAGAAATAGTACTCTTATTTTGGTGAAGAGGCAGTATTTAGAGGCTGTAAGTGACTATGAGTTTCTCACTGAAGTACAGCCCAGATTCAGAATACATTAAAACATATCCATAACACAATTCTTGCCCTAAACCATCGACCTTCCTTAAAATACATGGCTGAGAGTGATTTAAAAGAGAATTTTACATCATTTTCAGCATTTAAGTTCTACAACAGTTTAATGCAATATTCTGAGGTCATGTCTACACAGAAGGAGTTAAGTAGAAATGACCTTGAAACAATATTTATTATTTAGGAAAAATAGTGCACTAGTACAAATATACATTTCTGAAAAGAAGTTTTGAAATGTTTTTACAACAAATGAAATATTCCAGTAGTTTCTAGAACAATTTATTCATAACTATGTTCATATATTGCATGAGACTTCTGCCCATTCTTCAACGAAAAGTTTCTTCACCTAGAGACTCATTTTCATAGCCCTTTTAGACATCAACTTTTTTCAACACCCTTTTTAAAAATAAGGATAATAGAAAAAATATAATGTTCCAAAATCCATTGAAAAAATGCTTGTGTGTGGGTCATCAGTAGGTCAGTACCCCTCTACTCATAAAGCTAACATTTACTTTTTTTTTTTTTATTTCACATAATCATACAAAACCTTTACTATGTCATATTCAGGTTTGCCTATCATGACCTCTATGTTTTTTCAGAATCATTGTCACTGCACACACAGGCATAGTAATATTACTCTTTATTTTATTCCCAGGATGCCTTATTTTAAGGTTTCTTACAGTAATTTCCTAATAAACAAATATCATAAAAAGCAGCTCATTAAAAAAACCAACAAATCAACCAAACCAAACCAAACCAAAAACAAACAAAAAAACCAAACCAAAACAACTCCTCCAAACCAACCAACCAAACAACAATAAAACCCATCAGAAACAAGCCCTTTGCACAGACACTGAGACTGTCCATAAGATAAGTGTGAAAATTAAAGGTAAACCTCCTTGTCACAAGTAAAAATATCACAAGAGATAACACAAGGAAAGAAATACATGGCCCCTAAGATGATTCCAAACAGAAAGAAATAATAATTTTTATGTTCTAGTATATTCTAAGTTTGTTCTAGTTCATCCTTCTGTACCAGTCACTAGTAATTCATGATTTATTTACTATTACATTAATGTAACATTTTACCCTAGAGATGGGTTACAGAGCAATAAACTCATTAACCTGCATCAAAGAGGTTTCCAAATCTTTCTAAGAGAACAAATTCTCCATATAAGAAACAGTCATTCATTGAGATATGGCTTACATTCCTTCTTCTAGATTTTTAATTGTAATATGGCTGTACAAAGTAAATGCTATTTAAGTACATCACTTATTAAACAATTTAAACAGACATTTTTTGAGTGTGTTCTCTCCATTACATCGCATTCCACTAATTTTTTATGGCACATATAAATCTTTTTAGTGATAGTTTTCACATTTATTTCCAGACCATGGATTAAAAATATTAATTTGCCCTAGTTCAAACCCTGTGGAAAATGATTGAAATACACTGATTTGATTATTGCTTTCTCCAGATGATGGTTATAGACATTTGAGTATTACCCCGGCCTAGTTAATTTAATAATGACAAATATATTCTTTACTCATTATCATTTGCAACAGATATCCTAGATCCACATTAAGAAAATGTCACATTCTGTTTTATTGTTGACCTTTTCACCATAACTAAAAAATGTCTGTATAGATGCATAATGATGACACAATTGTAGGAAATAAAATTGTACATGGGAAGTAAAAGTGAAACAATTTTTTAAATTTGTTAGAAATATGTCATACTTATGTATGTTGGCTTACAGTATTTAAATGTAAGACCATAGAACGTGTTACTTAGATCACAATTACCAGTTACTCTAGAGCATATATAAATTATGGAAATAATGAATAACTTAATTTTGTAAATCTTTATTTATAATTGCTGTTCCAGCTATTGCGATATAGCCTTAGCTCCTCAGACAACAAGGAAGGTTAGGAGAAAACAAAGACACTGATGCTCTTTAAGAATTCAGATACCATGATGGCTTAGACAGAGTACTTGCATAGCTAAAGACTATAATTTTATGACAAAGTGGTTATCATAATAAGTATGTAAATAATAATAATAAGTGCAGCATAAAACTTAAAAAAGTAGTGTGTAAAAATAACATTATAATGAACAGTATGTAGAACAGTGTGTAAAAATTACATTTTTCTTACTTCTCATTGTTTCAAACATTGCGCATTATCAAGTGTAGACTGCTTCAAATTGTGAACACACATAAAGTAGTTGAGATTGCTCCAGTTAAGCTCCTACACCTGGATCAGAGCAAACCGAAACACAGGCTGGGCAGAGGATAGATTGAAAGCAGTTCTGCTGAGGAGAACTTGGGGTTTCTGGTAGATGACAAGCTGGACATGAGCCATCAATGTGAGTTTGTAGCCCAAGATAGCCAACTCTATCCTGGGCTGCATCTAAATCTCATCTGGCACAATGTTAGGCCCTTGTCCTGTCACTAGTTGCCTGGGAGAAGAGACCAACTCCCACCTCACTACAACCTCCTTTCATGTAGTTGTAGAGAGCAATAAGGTCTCCCCTGAGCCCCCTTTTCTCTAGGCTAAACAGCAGCTCCCTCAGCCACTAATCATAAGACTTGTGCTCCAGACCCCTCACCAGCTTCATTCTCCTCCTCTGACACACTCCAGCACCTCAATGTCTGTCTTGCAGTGAGGGTCCCAGGATTGAACACAAGATTAAAGGTGCAGTTTAATAATAGGTTCTGTAGACAGGACAGGGGTTTTAAGCTAGAAATAAGGAAGAATTTTTTTTACAGTGAGGGCAGTGAAACACTTGAATAAGTTGTCCAGAGAGGTTGTAGGTGTCTCAGCCTTGGAAACATTCAAGGTCAGGTTGGTTGGGGCTTCAAGTGACTTGATCAAGTTGAAGACACCCTTTCTCAATTCATAGATGTTGGATCTAGATGATCTTCGAAGGTTCATCTCAACCCAAATAATTCTAAGACTCTATGAGGTACATTGTTTTGATAGATAACATTTTGTTATTTAATTATGTTTAGCTCTTTGTATGGTTATTTTATCTTTGAGCTAAGAAAAGAAAAAAACTTTTATTTGAGCAAAGAAATACTCCTATTAAATAATATTCCAGGATGGCTTTAGAAAATCTTTAATTTTTAATCTTTTTGACAGCCTCTTAAAATAATCTGGTTATTGGTAGGATATAATTATATCAGTCTTCCATCAATTTTCACTTACACTGCTGCAGTTCACCAGAATTAAATGGATTATATGTGATCATTAAGAACTGCTAAATTTAATGCCATATTGGGAGGTAAATTACTTTAGTCATATTTTAAACCCTGGTGAGAGCTTTAGAAATGGTGCAACTATAAAACTATCCACAGTAAGCATTGGAGGTAACTCAGTGAGCTCAGTTTTTTGGCCATAACTATCACTGGCTCATTTTAATTGTGTTTGTACCTCATAACTGCCTGTGAATGTTTCCAGACTCTTGTTCTTTTGACTTATATCTCTTTTCCTTTTTATTTTTTACTTTTTTTTTCCTCTCCATTTGCTTCTGGTATATTTTTGACCTTGATCCAATAAGACAATTGAAAAGACTTATCGATGTTGCAATGCTTTTCTACAGTATTTTCAGGTTGAATGTACTAATCTGTGTTAGTAAGAATGGTCATCCCTGTGTAAAAGGTGGTGTAATCTGACTTCAGAAAGAAATTGTACTTTTTATTGGCATTTTCTACTCCTGCTTCGCAGCAGAAAACAGCTGTCTGTGGATTTCTGGATGGAAAAAACCCCAAATCTCAACTTCTCTGATTTTACATTTGATTTTGATTAAACCTATCACAGTTATGGTGATGCATTATGATTCTGCAAGCATAAATTATTATGAACATAAACTTTGCCTTTGTACAGACATTCCATCACAAAAATATAATTAATTAGAACTTTTATGTGCATTTCAGTGCAAGTTTCTCTAGCTTTGTAAAATCCTTTAACCTACGAATGGAAATGTAATGAGTAGAAAGAGTGGAAAAATGTAAAATCAGAAATCTAAACCCAGTTTTAAATTTAAATTCAAACAAGATAGTGAAAGTAAATAACAGGTTGGGGGTTTTGGAGGAATATATTTCAGAAACCTACCAGCATTTTTTAAGTTAGCATTTTAAAAGTCTGTCTATTACCTGCATTTTCATTTCTTAGATTTGCATTCTTGTATCACTAAGATTCAGGATCACAATTTGGTCCTCCGAATTGGAAGGTAAAATTGATTCCCAATCAATTTCCTGATAGGAACCCTTTTCCTTTTACATTTTTCTTTGTCCTTCTTTCTAATTTACTAATATAGAAGCATCCTTTCATTAATTTAGAGAGATAGTTATACTAATAGGCTACATAATATTTGAAAATATGCTTCTATATACATTATTCTAATAACCTGATATTAGAAAAATTGAACAACTTTGGATTGATTCTTAACTAGTTGGGTCTTAATGTTAGCAGGTCTTTCAGGCTGCTTTCCAATACTCTCTGATAATTGTACTGAAAAAAAGCCTTTGATGAAGTGTAATGAATTCTCTACTGGATATTAAATAAGTTCAGTGACTTTAATTCTTGATTATAGAGCATATAATTCAATGTAATACACTTAGAGTCAGTCAGCTAATTGATAGTAGCTGGAAATACTGAAATAAGTGATGGAATGCTATGTGTATATATATATTATATGTACTATATATATATATTTTATATATATATATATATATATGTACACACATCCATCCATCCATCCATCCATCCATCCATCCATCCATCCATCCATCCATCCATCCATATATGTATGTGTATATATATGTATTATCATAGGTTCAGCCAGATGGGCCTGGGTTTGGGTTTTGGAGTTCAGAGTAGGTCTGACAGTTGTCAGGTGACTTGAGCTGGGCCGAGCTGGCTGGCAGCTGACTTCGTCTAGCCAATAATATTGTATTCC
>JAWWLZ010000082.1:71646242-71692001 GCA_035041345.1 Poliocrania exsul
ATTCTTTCTTGTTTTGTTATACATAACTCATGTAAGTGTGTGTTATATTGTAGTCTCCTCTTAATTCTCTCTTTTCTCTATAAATACATGTAGTTAGTTTTAAGCATAAACCTAGTTTTAGGGTTTTTTTCCCTTTATCCCTTTTTCTCAGCCAGGGGCTGACTTTGTCTTTGGGCAGTTGGCGTTTTGCCAGCTCAAACCAAGACAGTATTTATATGTATGTGTATAGATATAGATATATAGATATAGATATAAAGATGTGGATTTAATGCTGTCTGAAAAAAACCCCAAACAGTTCTTTGCTAATTACGAGATAAAGAAGATGCAAAAAAAATATTTCTGAGGTATTCCTACATTATACTATATAGTTCATTACTTTTAATACAAATGAAACTTGTATTTCAGTTGAAAAAATGGAAAGCACATAGATGTACTGAGAGGAAAGTGCACAGTAGGTGGAAAAACCTAGGAAGACTGTCTGGTAGGGGCAGTCTGTATATGCTTCTCAAGCAGTTGTTTGGACACAAGTTTAAATAAAATTTTCTGGTTTAACATACCACCCTGTATGAGGTCACAGCAAATGCCATTTGTAAGATCTTATTCCAAAGCTGCACAGAAACAACAGATACCTTTTTTCTTTGGATCAAGACAGAGAAAAAAATATGCAGAAATTGAAGTACTTCTTGTTATATGGACTTTAGGTGTCACCACTGGTAAAACACACCTACTTTTTAAAACATGGCAAGTACATGCATGGGAAAAAACATAGACTCACAGTGATGTTATGTAACTTCAGTCTGAGCAACATCACCTTGTGTGTCACCTTGTAGTGATTTTTTAAAATATTTCCAGTATTGATTATAATCCATAAAATTGATTATAATCCATAAAATCCATAGCTGTGGTTGTTTCCAATGGCTACTTTCTTAATAGCTAAATAATTTGTTTACAATTCATAACTTTTATGCTTCAGTTCCAGAGAGAATTTTTAATTTGAACCAATCTGTTTCCCATCAACACTGCTAATCCTTAAAACTGGTCAGTTCCCTTTAACAGAACTCCATAATCCTTAATATTAGTAGTAGCAGAAAGATCTGGAACTAGTCTTTCTGCAGCAGGCTCAGCACCAGCATGAAAGCTGTAGCTGTACCCTAAGACTAAACTCATTTAGAACACCTTTCTCTCTGGACCAATCCCTACTACTGAAAACCTATCTCATATTCTTTCATGCTGACCTGGGATTTATCAACCAATATTTTCCTTCCATTTTACAAGCTGTTAAATGGCTTCTCAGGTTGCAAACTTCTTGTAATAGTAAAAATATATATAAATTCTAGTAAATAATTTATAGGCAGATAAAAATTCTAGCAGCTCTCCAGAGAACTTTAATAAGCACACCTTCCCTGTTTGCTAA
The DNA here is from genome assembly GCA_035041345.1 of Poliocrania exsul. NCBI lineage: Eukaryota > Metazoa > Chordata > Aves > Passeriformes > Thamnophilidae > Poliocrania > Poliocrania exsul. The sequence continues at coordinate 71,647,657 of JAWWLZ010000082.1, forward strand.
GACACTTTTACAATACTGAACAGGAAGCAGTAGGAGTACTTGCAAAAAGTACTCAATTACTATTTATGAAAATTCCAATGTACACAATATAATTTGAAATCCCATTTTCTCCCCCTTTTTTGCTATAACTTTGCTAGTAATCACCATCTCCTTCTGTACAGTCTGAACTTGAGAAATCATCAACAATGTTTTAGCAATGGCAATTAGTTTAAGACCAAAATATGTGGGTGATAAACAGCTGTTGCTAGTAGGTGGAATTATCCTATAGCTTGTATTTCTAACAGAATCTTCTACGAACTTGTAATGTCTCTCCCCATGGGATTGCAGTGTCATTTCGGAAAACTGAGTTGGAACGTTAGGGGCCTGGGCTATGACCCATGGAAACTTCCCATCATGAGCAGACCAGAAGTGAGCTATTAATGACATTACTGTCCACACCAATGTCAAAACTGAACATGAAAGATGAAGTTCAGCTTTGTACTTGATTCTTTTCTCTTTTGTTGAAGGTTTGCGGTGTGAAATGTTCATACTTTCAGTTTTTCTGCATGATTTGAGCTTTTATATGTTTATAAACAAAAACTCTAAGGGCCTGACACTTTTATTTATGCAGTTACTTCAAAATTGTTTAATAATGCTTAGTGGAATTACTTGCAATAAGGACAGCTTGTTTATTTATCAATAACAGAATTATTCTCATACTTTGAATTTGGGTATATTGCACTTTTCTGTGATAGCTTACTGTTTAACAAATTTGTGGATTTTTCTTCTATTTTGAAAATGTACGAAAACGTTTTATGAACTTAATGTCTCATTAGAACCTTGGCAGGTAAAAAAGTGAAGTGTTGATACTGTTCAGTTCTAATAGTTTAGTGCAAAATATTGCAATAGGTCAGAAAAAATTGGTCAGTTTAATCCACCGGTATTTGACAGATTTTGAAATTTTCTAATTATCTTGCCCATATGTTTAAATGTTATTGGGTTTAGGCCAGAACAAAATACATTGCAGCTGAAGTACTGTTAAATAGAATGAACTAAATATTATTCATAAAAAATCTGAGCCACTGATAGTGAAAATGTAAATTCCATCTTTGTCAACTAATAGCCCATCAAAATTACTTAAGAGTAGAGTCTGTCTATGTCTGTGTGGAACTGAAACATACATAGGAATAAACAAACAAACAAACAAATAAAAAGGACTGATTTTTCCTTACTATTTGAGAAATCAATATTAAGGCTAGACATACCTGTTGTTCCCAGGATGAGGAATTATCTTGTATTACTACTAGTACATATATTTCCCCATAGCTACAGGTAAATCCAAATACTATAAAAATGCAGTCAAATACCTATTTGATTTTTGTTATATAAAAGTATACAACATACTGCATTCTCAGTATGCAGAATCATAAAACTGTATTAATTAACATATGAATATTCAAGAGCAATTTTAGAAGCACAATGTTTTTTAACCAAATATATTAAAAAATAATTACTATTCAGTTATAAAGTCTAATGTTCTATATTTGTAAGAAACTTTTTTGCAACTATTTCTTTCATATTTGTGTTTTGTTATTATAATGTAAATCAATTTTATTGAAATGCAAATAAGATTTTCTGAGAAAATTACATAAAATTTAAGTCAAAAGCAGTGCTATTTCCTTTGTTTGAAATGGTACTAACTAGACCTCATGAGGATTGGAATTTCTTAGAATTTGTTACTTGTGCACTTTTTCCTCCAGCAAGGCCCGTTACTGCAAGAATGAGATTTTTAATTCAACAAACAGTGTATAAAAATCAAACAGCCAAGTGCTGCTTTGACCTTTCAGTGTTCTTTGTTTTAATGGCTGCTCATATACTCTGCTACTATGGCTATTGCAACTCTGAGATAGCCAACCAAACAAAACACATTACATCTAAAAGTTAGAGTGCATATGAAGGTTTTATGGAGTATTCATCTTCTAGATGTTCATTTTAAAGAAAATGGAAAATTGAACAAACTGACTAAAAAGGCTATTCAGGTTTTTTGTTGGTTTCTTGCAACTAATTTGAAAATTAAAAAATTCTTTCAAGAAATGCATTCTATATAATGAAAATATTAACAAGATGAATTTGTTTTAGGAAGAAATCTGTGCAGATAAGAAGCAAAAAATAAACTTTGGAGGTTTATTTTATTTATGACAAAGTGAAACTCAAATGCTTGATTTCATGGTCGAAAATGAACCTTTTAAATACGGTCTTTCTGTCAGCTTGAAACACTATTCAATTGCCTTGTATTTACACCACTATTCTGTTACTACAACATAAAGAATTTCTTTACTATGTATTATATCTTTAAGGTCCTTGTTTGGTTGGGTTTCTTTAAATTAATTGATTAGAAATAGAACAACATGATTTTTGAGAATAAGTTTCATCTCATTCTAAGGCAGACATTTAAAATAAATCAGCTTTAATATATTTCGAAAGTGCCTGATTTTATTCATTGACTGGAAAAATATTTCAGATTGTTAGCTTAGATACATATGTCAACATCTCAGATATTAAACTCTGGCCTGAAACAATAGATAGGATGAGTCCTAATTTTTTAATGTCAAAGTTAAGACAATTAGAGTATAGTTCATCAAGCCTAGCTGCATTTTCATTCATACGCCTTACTATAATAAAAAAAAAATTAAGCTAGTTTTCCCAGTCTTTGCTTAGAGGTGTATTTCAGAATCTCACTGCTCTAATGGATATGAGATTTTATTCTCATATCCTGCCTATATTTCTTTTCCTGACAAAATTTCCTCAGTAAATACTTGTGTCAGTATGCCTTTTCTTTCTCAAAATGAAATATCAAAACATGAAAAGCCTTTGTTCAAGTCAGCAGAGTTTGCTCTTTCTACTTCTAGCAATAAAACATACTCTGAAGAGTCTACATCGTACATGAGGTGCAATTCAACAAAACCTTTGAACTATATAATTTTTTTGTCAATGTAAATTCTTTTGAATGTTCTTTGATCTACACTATTCTAGAAAATACCACCATTAAATTTCAAAAATAATATGGATTTAAATTCCCTGTATTTCACATAAGTTTTTCTCAAAATCTCTACACATTTTGCAACAACCTAGGCAGCTGGAACTTCTGATAAATCACACCATCCAGAGATGTTTGAAGAGCTCTTTCTGAATGGAGCACTCAAAAATGCTGTGGTACCTGAGAAGGAAATTTGACTAAAAAATTTATTTTCTTATATATAAGAGTATTTCCCATTAAATGGAAATTCCATTATTAGATGCTTTTGATCACTGCATCATTGCCAGACATCTCATCTTTAATCATATCAAGATATGACGCACCTCCAGCTTGGAGCAAAGATATCAGGTTGTTTAAAGCTACTTACTTTATATCTAGCAAAATATTAACTTTCGAATGCAGAAATTTCTTTTCTAGGAAGTTTATCACTAGAGGTTGTAAAGAGTCTACTTTTGAACACTATGACATGAACTGAAGCTGCCAGTCTTCCAGTAAAAAAAATAAAATCTGAGCCTATCGACTTGTCATTTTGAAACAACACTGGAATCATATGGTCTGTACAAATTCAAGGCAGTTAAGGTCATGTGCAATATTTACTTTGTACTAAAATATCATGTTTCATCATGGGAACTTGAACTTCTTTTTGTTAAATGCATTGACTTGCCCTTAGAACCACTGCTGAAATAATGCATGATTTATCTTAAGTGTTTCTGGGAGCATTACCTGAGTCTCATGATAATTTGAAAATAATTAAATCACACCTTTACACATAACACTCCACATTGATATATGTCATGTAGGGTTTTTTTAGCATTGCTACATAACATCACTTTCTGATGATCTGTGACCATCTATATGGTGCAGGACTAAAATATGCTATGGTTGTCAAAAAACTACATATGGGAAAACTTATTAAGCAGACATCTCCTCAAGAACATCAAATGAACAACCCTATGATTAGAGCAGAGGCCTTGAATGTGCATGCTCAGGATGAAACCTGAGGTACTTGGAATAGAAATACCAATTTTGACCAATTGAGCAACACAAATGCAAATTGAAGAGGACCAGGCTTTATAAGTGGTCATTTTTATTCTGTACTGCTACATGTGTTTATTATGGCAAACAGCCACTGTAATTTATTTGGATAAAATTTTTCTGTCTGTGTTTGATTAGTTTTTGAGGATGGGCTGTTCAGTGTATTTGCAATGGTTCATCTCTGGCACTTCAAAACAGTCAGTTATTTAGTGCTATTTTCTTTCTCCTCAAAATTCAAAAGTGAGAGAAGAAATTTGTATCCAACCTATAATCAAGAATTTATTGTATTTCTGTAAATAAGATCCATCTTTCCTTTCAATGTCCTTACATTATGTCCTACCATCCCAGTCCCTTGGGAATCTATCTCATATTTAAGGGGTAGAAAAGAATAAGTTTATTCTGGAAGAAGGCCATGAAGTATCTAAAATACAATAAAATGAACAAAATTAAATAGCATCACATGATGTATGATACAACACAATACAACAGGGTTCTCAGCTACTGGAGTTGCAGCTTTCAGGTGAATATGAATGTTATTTTCAGATTTTAAAATATGAAGAAATTTCAAAAATATTTAATATGCTTATTAATCTTCTGAAGAACTATATTTGCTTAATAACTGCAGTAGCCTCAAACAGACATGTTGTCTGACATGATTAGAAAAGATGGAGAAGATAAAAAGAAAAAAATAACAAAATATCAACTAGCAAACAATGCTTAAGTTTGGCCTTCATTTAAAAGTAAGCATCTAGCAGAAAATATAATTAATGTATCAAAGCACAACATTGGAAAGATATTCTAAAACTATATTATAATGCATAAGCTGATTAGTCTTAAGCCAGACTGGACTGCTACACTTTTAAAGGAATAGAAGGTCAGCTAACTTTTTTATTCATTACGAAGTATATATTCGACTTTCTTGTTTCTCTCCTTCATCTTAATCTAAATGTAGTACAGATCAAAGTTCTCTTAAAAGTGCAGTTTACTGAAAAGAGAAGCAAAAAGAACCATCTGTGCTTGTTTTCCTTCTGAAATTCACTGGCAATAATTAATATGATAGGTTCTTTGAATCAGGCTTCAGACTAGAGTTTGATTTCTGAAATATACCTCACTACAATACTTCATGTCAAAGTCACTCACAGATGGTGCATTAATGCTTTTATATTCCCAAGAGTAAAAGAGCCAAAATTGGCCTTAGAGAAAAGTTGTGGACTTACACTTGAAACTTATTAGAACTGAAATTGTTTGCCAGCTCCACTTAGCTCTTTAAATCAGGTCTATAATTAAAGTCAAAGTCATGGCTACACATACTTTTAGGAACCGCAAGTTATTTCTCCTGCTGTTAGCCAGCAGTTACAATATACATTTCTGTTATTCAGAATTACTGCATTAGAAGAGGTCGTATATCTACAGACTTTAAGTTTAAATGGAAGAACTGAAGGCTATTACATTTACTAAAGTGTACTGGAAAACATAAAAGCAGTCAGACTAGTCTTTCACAGAACTTACATTTGTGCTATCTAGTCACCATTTAAAAAGTATATCCTTAGAATGTAAAGTGACTCTGGGATGGATTATAGCTGCTATCGACAGCCTTAAAAAATTACATTCAAGAACTAAATAAAATGTCCTTTTAGATGTTCTGCGTATTTGGCTTTGTTCTTTATATTTTTCTTTAGACATCTAGTTTTAATATAATGTTTTAGATTGCTCAGAGACCACAGAATATGGCTAGCTCATATCCAATGTCCTACAAAGGTAAGGAAAATAAAACCCATCCATTAAGTCTGATTAAGTACTGAATCTTTAAAACTTACTTTAAAATAATTTATATAACTACTTTTATTAATAAATATTAAAAATATTTTCCAGACAAAATAGTTTTTTGAATAGTGAGATACTGAATGACACCCAACTTTAAGCATTGGAAATCATTCAGGTTGATGTTGTGCTTACTAACTAAAAATTCAATGCATATGTTATAGGTAGGGGAGCAGTTGGCTAACATATACTAAGTGACAGCATGAGTTTGCCTGTGTTCCCTGTAGTTGAGATTACTCTGCAGGTTTTATTCCTAGACTGAATATTACCCTGTTTTGTCTTTTACAGTTACAGCTGAACCTCAAGATTGAGAAGTTTATCAATAAAACCAAGGGAGTTATGTTATTTTTTCATGCATCTCTAAAAGAAAATAGTAGAAACTTGGTTTATTTCTTGATATAAAATAAGAGAAATAATTCGTTTAGTATGAGGAAATAATTGAATGCAATTCATTCATTATTTCTTTTTGGAATTGTAAGGCAAAAAAAATAATACACAGTTTGTTATTTTACAATGGGTAAATGATTATGTTTCCCTTTTTTTCCTGCACGGTCAAGTGGAAAATGCATAAGATTGGCATATATGTATATACGTTTATAGCAGTGTCCTGGGTTTAGGGTAGGCCTAAATTTAGGCTTTGATTTTTAGAGTAGGCCTTGGATTATCAGCTGACTCAAGCTGGGTCAGGCCAGCTGACAGCTCTGACTGCTACTGGCCAATGGTATTTCATACCATATTCTGACATCATCACAAATATAAATACAGTGGAGGAGGAGGAGGAGGTGCCTGTCTCTCTGATCATGGCCCCATGGTAGTGGCAGGACGCTGCTGTCATTCTGTGAAATTAGGTCCAGCATCACCTCACTGCTATGTTATCTACAGGAAAGTAAAATGTTTATTCTTAGTTTTCTCTGTGTCCCTCAGGAGGCTGAGTTCTCTTGGGCGATTTTGTAGCCGGAATAGTGAGATTTTGTGTTCGGAGAAGTTTAGTTTTCTTTTGGGTAGGGAGGTGAAGGAATTATTTGTTATATCTAACTTGAGTGGGTGTGCGTTATATTATAGTCCACTTTCAATTTTTCTTTTTTTATGTAAATATATAATGAGTTAAGTTTAAATTTTGGAGGGTTTTTTTTCTCCCTTTTCTCAGCAGGAGGAAGGAGTTCTATTGCTTTGGTTTATACTTGACATTTTGTCAAGATTTTAAACCAAAACAAACAAAACATATTTTTTATGTTTTTCCACTCTTAGATAGACTTGGTTACTACTTAATTTTTAACTTTATTGTATTCTCACATAAATGGGGTTAAATTAATGATATTACATCAAAATAAACCATTTGAGGATGGCGTGTTTGATGATGTCTGTCTCCTTTTCTACATAAAAGAAGGTGTGCCAGGCAAATAGATGCCAATAGTACCTCTAACATCTAGTTTAGAAATTATGCTTTTTATAGTTTATACAGCATAAACCGTGTGATAAACCTAGATGAATTGATTTTCAAAACTGTATTAATTCTAATATGCAGAAGGAAAAGAAAACTTGAAAAGGATATATGGAATCAAATTGTGATTTTAACATATTCGGAAACCTTTCCTCACCCTTCTCTCCCCATGCCACTTCACAATGTTCTTGATTATCACTCTTGATCATAAGGAACAGGTTCAGGACAGAAATTATTATTTTTGGAATACTAATTTTTTATCGACTTTTTAGCCAAGATGGAAGTATAATTGAGAGAGTATTAGTACCCACTGCAGTGGGAGAGTGACTCACTGTCATGGACGCTAGTTATCAGCCTAGGTTCATCATCAAATGTTGTATTTTTCCCATTGAATTAAGATTGTTTTATCAACAAATCTATGCCCTCCAGTAGCTTAGATTTACTTGTAAGTTATGCTAGTTTACATTCTTCAAGCTTCCCACTGCAGTAGTAAAAAAAATTATTTTATGCTTTTTATTAATTTCAGCTACTAATTTATTAATCCATAAATAAGACAAATAAATGATCAGTATGAACTAATGAAAAGTGGTACATTATCTGCAGGATTTTAAAAATAGCTCTCAGAATATCAATATTCTATAACTCTATGCAATACTGTGCAATGGTTTTAAAAGGCTGATCTGTTCTGTTAAATTGTGTCTATGATTTTTATAAGAAATTACTCACATTAGTAAATACATTTCCAATAAAAGTCTCTTCAAGTGAAATCTCAGAGGAAAAAGTATCTGATCCTCTGGAATAATGATAATCTACATGTATTTACTACAGTAGTTTTAAGTGGTTAACTCAAGCCTTTGAAAGACATTTTTTACAAAAATTCATCTCCCATTTTTCTTTTGTTGCCAAATGAAGACTAACTGTTAAGAAATCTGTGCAGATAAATTACTTAAAAAGTCTTATTTCCATGATTAGGGTGCTTCATCACAAAATAGCATATAGTCAATAGAAGGACAGGACAGTTACCTGATGTAGTGTTGATATGATTTGTGGTTCAACAAAGTTACTGGGTGGATCAGAAAAACTGATCATGAACATTGTAAAAATTAAGACAGACTCAAGTTGAAATAGCTGAAATTCTCACCTTGCTTTAAAAGGTAGGGTTGGAAGGACTGAATAGCTTCTGTAATAAATTTGAAACCAAAAAAGAAGTATAAGAAAGGTCCATAATGTTGTATTGTATACTGGGTAAATACTTTTCTAATGTTTGCATCATGTTGCTAGTTCAATGCTCCCAGAAAAATAAGCTTTTTTGGAATGTCCAGTTTGTATGCCCCTGAAATTGACGTCATAATAGATAATTTTTAAGAACCTAAGATCTTTCTGCCAAAAGTGACAATGAATTTGAGAGGGTATGGTGCTTTATTTGAAAATCTTTGAAAAATAAGAATAAAATTATCTCCAAACTCTGATATAATTATTTGAAAGCATCAACAATATTTGTATTAAAAATTGGATTTCCATTCAAAAATAATAATACATGTAGGCCTCTTGGTTTAAATGGGATAAATACCAATTTTGCAGACAATTTAAAACCTTACTTATATATAAAATAGGGAACCAGTTCAGTTCATCTTTCTTTGGTTTTGACCAATAGACCAACAGTAAGATAATTGATTTTCTCTTTTACACTAATTGAGTTTGCTGGTTGCATTCATACTCTATATTCCTTGACATGAACAATTGGAATAGCAAAGGGGGCAAGCAGTAAGGCTGCTGAAGGCTATGAAAACTATGGGAAAAGTACTGTTCATGCTTCTTCACTTCCCAGCACTGCCATGAGATGACTGCAAAAATGAAAACTGCAATCTTTTCATGCAAATATGAAGACAATATCTGACCAAGAGAAGACAACTAATATAATAGTAATTCCTGTAGTTTTGGCTTTGATTGGCTTAATCTCATTACCAGTCCATTAAATAAACCTTGGTTTTAAGAGATTACTATAGTTTAGTTGCTTTTGAAACTCTATAAGTTATTTTTCTGTACTTTCCATTGGTAGGTAACAACACAATACAAATAATTGTAAAACTCAAGACTTCAGGAAAGAATAAGATTTTCATATTGATTATCAACATTCCTTTAGCCCAAATACAAGATATGATAAATGGTTTTGATGGAAGTTACCCTTTTAAAGGTAGGCAATTATCAAAGTTTTATTGCTAACTAAAACATAATTGACAAATGTGAAGACAAATTATGTTATTAAATAAGTAAATCCGACATAAGCTTTTGAACTGGCAATATTGTTTTCAGTAGTTTAAGTTTGCATGCTAAGATGTCCATTTGGTTTCCCTCAAACATGTTTTATAGGTGAAATACATGGGAAAAAATCTAATTAAATTCCTTGAGAAAAAAGGTTTATTGATTTTTTTAAAGTTGTTAATAAGAACATAGTAACTGCCACACCTGTGTCAGATCCAGAAATATTAAATATAATGTATCATATATTTCTTGTAGGACTGCAAACTGAGGAATATTATATCTTGATTTCTGATGCAGTCTGAATTAGTTTATTGATCTGTACTTCAGTTCATTTTAGAACTCTATTTCTTTTTGTTCCCTGGAGGGTCAAATGTTTTCATCCAGAATCTAAAAAGTATTAATGTTAAAGAACATTACTGTCTGTTTTACTACTCCAGTATGTATTTGATATGTCCTACCAATATCCTGTATCAGATGCAGCCACCCCTGTGCAACAAATAATAGTATGAATGTATAATAATAACATTGAATTACTTTAGTCAAAAAATAATTTGATCAAACTACTGTTTTGAAATTTGTATGAAGTTACATAGTGTAATTTAGTTTCAATACTATGTAGAATATGATATGAAGTATCTACTTGATTAATGTTTCTTAGGGACATTATTTCTAAAGCTGGTCAAAGTTTTAATGAATTAATTTGACCATCATTATGGGTAATGTGCTGGAGATGCATTAATCTAAGTGATATCTTATAGCCTATGCAGAAATAATTCATCTGAATGGGAATTTGGCAAATTAATCCAGGTTCCAATATGGGAAAGGAATTGATGCTCAGTTTTGAATCAAACAATGAATACAGTCTAGCATACACTTTTCTGTTAAGAGTTTATTAATTTTGGGGGGTCTATTTCTCACAGATAAATATAGTTATGTCCTGCAAGTGTACAATTGTAAGGAAGGAAATTAATTTTAATGTGTGCTAAATTATTCTTTCACTAGGACTGATAAAAATTTTACAGATTACAAAAGATTATCATGTATCTAATTATGTAACAGTTTCCAAAGCATAAATAATGCTATATGTGTCATATTCAAATCAGAAAGTGATAACCTGATTTAGAAGTGCCTCCTGAATTAATGGTCTAGCACTGCTTCTGTTCTTTACAGCATATTGAGATGTTTCACCTATTAACTTGCTAACTGTATGTTGGCTTTCCTAAACTCACAATCAACAGGGGCTTTCAGCTTAGAAGTTTACAAAGAGGTAGAATGATGGACAGAAAAATGTGCTCTTACTAGATGTAAGACCCTGGGTTCAGGTTATGCATTGTCAAGATATTTTACTTATATTTAAGGCTCTAAAATAATTCACAACCAAATTTTTGCAAAGTCTTTTAATTTTTCAATACCTTGAGATCATGTAAAGAGAAAGCATATGATTTCCCAAGATATTTCTTTTTATTTAGTGAGAAAATAGACATTTTAGCAAAAGATTAAAAGGGGTAACATACAACCAAGGCAGAAAATTCCACAAAGTACCCAACACACACATCAGCTTAGCAAAATACAGCCCATCAGTTTTAAGTTACACAAAAGAGACAAAGAATAATGAAAGGAAAGATATTAAGAGAAGAAACAGGAGTAAAGAGAGAGAGGAAGAGAGAAAAGAGTAAAGAAAGAGATTAGAATGAGAGAAAAACAGTTACTGCTGAGAATCCTTCACAGGGTGATAGCCAGAGAAAAGAAAGAGAAAAAAAAGAGGAACTGGAGGCCTCATGCCCCTGTATTTATATTATCTGGCTACCGTGGCCACAATTCCCAGGTGAGATACCCAGCTCAGTGACCACTCAGTGGCCTTCAGGCCAGAGTGAGGGGTGTTACAGCCAGTCAGAGGCTCCAGGTGGTGTGAGGTGGCGGGGGGGGGTGTTACCAGGCTGGCCTTTTGATTGGCAGCTGTGCAGTGCAGCTTCCCTAAGGTGGCTGCCATGTCCAGCACTGCCATGTGAACTGCAGCCTGGCCCCTTCTCCCCACATACATAGAGTTTGTTCCAACCCAACAAATAATCCAGTGAGATTTTAACCCAGTCTCTCACATCCGATACTGCTTTTTTTTTTTCTATTTTCAATGTTCTATGACACATTTTAGCATTCAACCAACACTCAACTCTCCAAACCATGGAGAGCTAATGTAAGGATATAATCCTGAGCTGCACAGATTCCTTAGTGATTAAAAACACCTACAAAATATTACCAACTATACACAACAGCAGCTTTTGTCTAAAAAAAGCCTGCACAAAACTGTGATTGACTTAAACTATAGTTTACTTTACTTTTGCATATGAAGCAAAGTATAACAGCTATCTTCATTACAGAATATAGCTGTATAGCAGGATTGTATTAATATTATCGGTTTAGTTTATGCAAGATAGAAATCTCAGAACACATATGATAGCATCAAGACACAATTAGGATTTTTAAACATATTTTCACATAGTTGTGAGCCTGCACAATCTTTAACAGCCATTGGAGAAAATTGATTATTCATTTTCCTTCTTGTTCTTTGTTGTATTCCATAAAGTGGAGCATGAAATGGGAAAGTAAAGTTCATTATGACAAAAGAGTAAAATCCTTCCTACTTCAAATAATTTTAAACCACCAGTAATTTTGTTGACTCCATCACAATCAACTGCTAATTGTTTTTATTGGAGTTGTTCTCCTTTATGGAGAATTGGCAGAAGCCTGAAAACCCATTTTCTGAGAAGCTTGTTAAAAAAGCATGAATAAGAAGCCAGACAGGATGATCAAGAAAGAAGGAAATAGAGAAAAGTTAGACTTGCCAGATATCAAGAGCCTTCATACTTCTGTTGCATTTTTTGGTCCTGTGTTTTCTGTCTACTGTATAACCAGTGACAAGTGCCACTGCCAAAAAATTGGGACTTAGCAGTTTGTATGCCTGAGATCTGAGGGCACCTCCAAGCTGACTGTCCCTGCAAAGTCACTGTGGCTCCTCTAACCCTGCCTACAGACCAGAATCCCCTTTCAGGCCCCTGGATCTCCTCATCTCATCCTACCCATGGACCAGGACCTTAAGTCAGCCCAGTCAGGACTTCAGTCCCTGTTTTAGTGATGTTGGAGCAGTATGTGTTTTCAGCTCTCCCATGATTTCTAGATCATGCTTATAAATTGTAACTCCTCTGCAAATCTGGCATGCAACACTTAGTTTCAGGAGAAATGGGTCTGTCTGTCTAGGCCAAAAGTTTTCCAGTAGAACTCAAGATATGTGCTGCCAGATAACCAACTAAATAATCACTACTGCAATCAGCATCTTATTTGGCATGTCTGATCCTTTGATGAATGACTGTGAATTAGAGTTCTTCTCTTTCAGCCTCACATAAAAAAATAAAAAATTCTCTGCACAACTATATTGATTATTTTACTAAGTACTTAGCATATGTGTTGGTCTCTTTAAAAATCTGTTTACTGCTTTACTGAGGTTGGTTTTAAGTTATCAAAAAGATTATGTTATATATGCTCTGGTAACAACACAAATGAAAAATTCCATATTTCACATACTGGCACAGTGATACAATACTCTTCAAATAAAGTGTATATAATTTTGAAAAAAAAGACTCAATTCCAAAAAGGTTCTTTACACCAGAAGTTTTATAGCCAATACAAAAGGTTTTTCCTGATAATTTGCCACAATAATCCTGGCTTGAAGATGATAGAAATAAGAATTCTAATTAATAGAATGAAATAATAATAACAAAGAAGTAATGTTAATAAATACTAACCAGAGTGGAAAATTTTGCTTCAGATTAATTATGATCAAGAGTAACAGTGTATCCTTGTAGACAGTTGTAGATAGTACCTTTGTATTTGAATAACAGCATCACATCATCTTTTTGAAACATATTTTTGAAACTCAAATTTGAAACATGCACACAAATGTCACCATCTATAGTGTTCTACTTTTGAATTACACAACAATCAGTTAATGACCTGGGCAACAATATGGGGAGGATCAAGTAGGCATCCATTGCAAAACCTTAATTAATTTCAAAAGGGGAAAGATGAAAAAAAATTAGCTGGTTCCTAAGCAATTATTGATATAGAATGAAGTACAATTATAAACCAGTTTAAATTTTGTTGTTTTCAAACATTCAGGTTCTTGTTCCTGCAATTATAATAACATTCTTATAACACAGTACACTGAGCCTACAGAAACATTCTAGGGTGAGACAGGCAGATTAAAAAATTCAGTGTCTCAGCAAGGAGACATGTATAGGCCAACAGCAGGCCATCTTCAAGGACAACGAAAGGAAATAGTTTTTCCCAAGGGGACACAGTACTGTTTGTCTTCAGAATAAAGCCACTGAAAATTGCTGGATATGGAAAATGAAGCCTCAAGGACCCAGTGAGGAGGGATATTTTTTCATAAGCCTTTTTATTTCTGATGGTTTTATTCTGATCTTTGACCTTTAAAAAGAGTGTGATTCTAGTTTCTGAGCAAATGAGTACTTTTTTAAGGTGGAGATGGTTGATGTGCTCTGGGTGCTTACTTCAGGGAAAAGGTCCATGATAATGCATCCTATTGGTCTGGCTACCAGGATACCATCACAGCATGAAGAGTTCCTGTTAATTCATCAAAAATATGTATTGACAGCAATACCACTAAACTTTTAGCGCTACAACTTATTAAATGTTATTTGTATTTTTGATTACAGACAGCCTCTGCTCTAGGAGTAGGAGTAGAAAACACTACTTCCAAGTAGCGTCTTCACATGATGAAATAAACTCAATTAAGTTATAAAGTGTACATCATCCAAAGGTTGTTTTTTTTTTAAAGTTACTAATAATTTCTAAAAAATTAGCACATTTAAAAATTTTATTTAATAGTCATGCAGACTTGTTAGCAAAATTATTAGTCTTCTTATAAAGTGAGAATATATTTTTTATTTCCACAAAAACCAAGAAAAATATTATTTCAAGAAAAACCTCTGTGAGCAGAAGAGTATATGGACAGTTCTACAATGTATGTGTAATTCAATTATTAAGAACATATGAGAAAGTAAAAAGATAAGGTTACAAATAATACTCTTATATATTAAAATAACTAATTTTCTACTTGGGTGGGACTAAATTAGCTGTTTTGAAGTGCACCCTTATCAGTTGTTCATACCCTGGAGCACATACTATCACAAATAAACCACCAGAGAAATATTTTGTGTAGTAAAACCTCCAGCAGCTGGATACTACTGTGACTGGAAGAGCATATAAATATCTGTGTAATAGGCAGCAGAGATGGAGAAAAGAACATGAGCAGGAATCCAATTAAGTCACCTTACAACAGCCAAAAAAGGCAAGGCTTTCATAAACAGTAGGTGTAGGAAGAACTCTAAAAAAAGGCTGCAAGTTGTAAACTTATATAATGCAGATTTTGGAATTTAGAATGAAACATTCAGCCCATTAAAAAAAAACTTCCAAAGATAATAAATTTGCATGCCATCACTGTAAAATGCTTAAAAAGAATTCTCTGAGGAAAAAATAGTGGGCATATTATCAAATCCTTTTATCTAATCCTTGTTTTAACAGCCTTAGAAAGTAGAATATGAGATAGCATCCAGCATATTTCCCCTAAAATTTCTGATCAATGAATTTTAATTAAAATGTTTAGTAATTAAAAGGAAGCAATAATTTAAAGAAGCATATTTTTTCTTATTGCTAGGAATGACTGTAGAATTAAATTTAAAGGGTAACTTAGAATTCTATCAATTAAGTGCTTTTGTGCCAATAAGTGTGGACTGCAATAATTGATTTTGTAAAAAAAAATGTTGGATAATGAACTACAACTTCTTAAGCAGAAGGATGTATAAAAAGGAATTCTCCTTTTTGTTTGAAACCTAACTCTTAATTTTATTCTGACAGATTGTAAAGTCAACTTTCACTGAGCACTGGATTGTCTATAAGTTTGTATGATCATACAGAATTAATGTAAGCATCAACATCCACTGAAATCTTCAGATCATAAACTGCATCCCTTTTTCTCTAGGCAAGTAATTCATGATTGATTAGTTTATAAGTGGTATTACCTTCCTAAAATCATGTGAGAATCCTCATTTTTGCTCTGAAGACCTTTTCCTATAGCAAAACTTTAGAATGTTCATATGTAAAGAGATATTAAAAATAAGTCAAATTTCATGCATTTGACTATGTCTATGATTCCATATTTTTATGCAGACATAAAAATACTCATTTTAGATATTAGTTGTGTCTCACTCTGGTTTTTATCTGGTAACAGTTTCAAGCTTTCCACCACAAACTACTGCTAAATATCTTTACAGTCATAGGTTCAAGAGATCTAGGTTCTTTGAGATCTAGGTTCTTTAAATCTAGCTTGTTTAAGATAAAGTGTCCATTTCAAGCTCCTATTCCTCAGAGATGAGAAATAAATATTCAGCTAGTGTGCACTGCCCAATAATCAAACTCTTATCCCATGCTTGTAAACAGGTAGCAATTGCAGCCTGACCTACTTGTCTATAACCAGATAAGGGAGTCTTGCTTCTCCTGTGTATATACTAATCTCACCAAAGAGCCAAAACGTGAGACTGCAGGTGATAAGGGAGAACAGAGGCGTGAGACTGTGTCTCCCCATTTAAGAAACCTGGAATATCCTCTTTTTTTTTTTTTTTTTTGTTTTTCTTTCTTTTTTAAGTTATAAATTTAGTTTTGGAGGTTTGGGGGGTTTTGTTATTGGATTTTTTTATTATTATTATCACAGGCAGCAGTCAGAGTGCAGCATCATAAGAGCTCCCTTAGGTATCTTTGATGGAGTTAACCTAGGTAAGGGAGACATTCTACTGCAGAAACTGCATTAAATTTCATTGACACTAATCTACATTGCTTTTCAGTAAGGTTGCACAGTTTGCAACATGCGTTTTCTCCCCAGAGCATGGGGTGGAGGAGGGGGATTACAAATGAGCAGCTTACTCTGTAGACTACTACCAGGCACTAAGGAACAAGAGGGAAATTATAAATACTTCTTTTAAAAATGGACACCTTGTTATAAAGAAAATAACTGATTTTCTTTTTAAAGTCTTACCTATTTTACATAAGCCTGACTTTATCATACCGTAGTATGTCTTGTTTAGATTCAAACAAAAATCAGACTTTCTAATAGCACAACTGAGTAGTATAATCAAACAGATGAAAGCACATATTTGCTTTGTCAGCTATTGAGAAGTAAATAATACATTTGTATCTCCTTACAGCCTTTTGCAGAAGGCCTTACTATCTTTCGTTATAGCTTACTATTTACTCCTTCCAATCAGATACCTTATATAACGACTAGTTTATGGAGAATCAGTATATTCACTATCTCATTTAAATTATCTTTATGAACATCCAGAAGGTTACAATCTTGAAACAGTTATTTGTTTTAATTTGAAATTCTGCTCTGACATATTTTTTGTGATTTCATCACCTATTTTTGTATTTAGAAATTAAAAGGAATAATTTAGAGACATACAGATTTTCCTTTTAGTGACAGTTCATGAAAACTAACCATAATATCTTTACCTTCTTGACTAGCCTCTAGATTACTTGGCAATATGTGGCATATGCTTGTCCCAGAAGTAAATACCTATACTTAGTCAGAAAAAACCCTTCTGTTTATGACCCTTTCTTTAATGTAGCTTTTACCCTTTCTAATTTTCAACTACTCTCTTTTATGTTTCAGTTTATGATCTTGTTCTAGGGATTTTGCTTAGCCCATATACTAATTTTAAAAGATAACTAGGCTTAGACTCATACATTAGTTTGTCATATTCCATGTTGCGTTTAATATAATTTTTATTTGCCTTTTTTACTCCTTATATTTAGAAAGCTACCTAAATACAGAGGCTTCACAGAGTGTAAATTTTCAAGTTTCTGACAACTGCTGTACAAGTTCATTCCTAATATCTTGAGTCTCAGAAAAAAATAAAGGGGGACTGGAGCAACATTGGAAGCTTCATGACATGTGTAATTGCTAATATTTCCTTATCTGTTTAGAAACTAACTTTTATCTAAAAATTTAAGCACACATGTCCTTTTATATGCATATATACATATATATAATCTCTGAAACAGCTTGTTCAGTACATTTAAAACTGTTTAGAAATTCTAGTATGAAATATGTTTTAATATAAAAAATATCCCAATTAAATTCACTCCCATAAAGATTACAAATACGTAAATAGATCTGATGTTCTTTTCTGTGGCAAATCATTAAAAATTAAGATAAATATTCTATAAAGCCTTTTCATTTATTTGTTTATAACTTTCACATTTATATTGTTTATCTTACATGATATAATAAACATTTACTTATTTCTAGAGAGAAATAAATTTGTTTCCATAGGTAAGTCTTTGCTGTACATGAAATATTATGGTGCTGGAGAGCTAAATGTTGGGGTTTGTGTTCAATAGAGAAAAGCTATTTTAGTTTGCAAAAATTTGGAAAGTATAGATAGGTATACTACTTACTGTTAGAGTACTTTTTCATTGTACAGTTTTAACCTGGTTATGTATAATGAAATATAGAATGTGTTTTCAGATGCGTAAGTATCATTCACACCTTGCCAAAATATAATTATTCCATATATTGCTATACACACAGAGCAAAGTAAGGGTTAATTTTGTTTTCCAGCTTAAAGAAAAGGTTTGAGAGAAGCTAGATATTAGATGGAGGTGGGGGTGGAATTAAAAAACATGAAATACAAAAAACCAACCAACTAACCATCTAAAAGAACAAGGCAAAACAAAAAATCCCCTAGAAATGAAATATTGAACGGAAAACACACATTTTCTCATTGCAACTCTTTGCAAGCCAACTAGTAAAAACAATCACTATACAGGCTCAGAGGATGAGGAAGCAAAACAATACTATTACATTTTTGTCTTTGATTGAAACTTCTTTAATAAAAGTCAAACCTTTGCCACTGTATAACATCACACTTGTTTATTTTAGCCTAAAACACCAGTTACAGTTTTTCCAACCCGAAATTCAGTATGCCCTAAGTTTTGATCCTATGACTTTAGAAGTAACATTTTAAGTTGTATATATCCTTGATAAATATCAATAAATTATACTATTTCCATTTGCAGTCTTTAATGGATTAAACTTGTTGAAAAAAAATAATGTAAAATAATTATATGTGACAGCCATATTCAGTGTTTAGACATATACATACTATTAGTTCTTGAGGTATTGAATAAGACTAGGCTGTGTTGATGGGCAGGCTTCATGTCTTATATAAGATTGACAAGACCTCATTCAAGTTACAGATGTTGTTCCATAGGCACCAAGCTGTTTCACAGCTAACAAGTCTTTTTAGGTAAAGCATGTTATTTAATTTGACAAAGTGCCACACAGTTATACTGAGATTTTCCAATAGGTAAATTGAGTTGAACTTAGCAATTAGCATTCTACCAAATTAGTCAAGATACTGTTATCATCATTCTTGAAGACGTTCTTTGTCCCAGTCAATTTCTTTTATGCTGCTGCAGTAGTAGCAAAGGAGTAATTTTAATTTGCAAGACTCCCCTCAGTACGGAAAATTACTAACAAAATACACCACTTTTCTTGTATCTCCATAGTACTCTGCACAGGGAGTCCATCAGGGACCAATTTTAGGAAAGCACATTAAAACTTGGGCTCAGGCTAATGTCAGCTGCAGTTCACCTGGAGAGACACCAGTCAGCTGATACAAATTAATGCATGTCCCAGTGTCTCAACTGCTACAGCATATCGTTAATGAGCTGTAAAAGGAGGAACGGAGATAAGGTAAGGTAGCCAGGAGCATTAACTGCAAGCAATTTAAGTCTACCTTTGGAAAGCAGAATGATATCGCTTTTCTGTTTGATAGACCTCAACAGGAACAGCTCAAAATTGGAAGGAAAAAAAAAAAAAATCTTGTTTCACACTGATTTTTTTCTGACTTCATTCTCATTCTCTGATTTTTAATGCTGATCTAGAAATCTGGAATTCAATGGGTGGTATGAAGTTTGAAGTAAACTGGGAACTTGCATCTTGGTACCCAAACTAGTTTGGGCACCTAATGAAGTTCAGAAGTAACCTTGGCTGAATTTGTTGTTTCACAAGGGGATCATAGCTGCTTCTGTATGACCAGAGGAGGGACTAGCTATTCATTTTGTACACAGGTAATTTTTTTTTGATAGCATTGATAGGAAATTTCTAAGAAAATTTTTCTATATCTAAATTTTATACAGAAATATTTTCCTGAGTATTTTGCAATTCCATGACAGAGAAATCTGAGTCTTGTAGTAGACATTCTTATACTACTAAAATGATTTATTATATTTAATGGAGTTACCATTCTTTTGTTTTTTATACTAATCACAAAACTGTTAACATCACCAGAGTTGGGCATTGCTTATATGGGTATAAATACAATTAGACTTAGTCCTTGTCTTTGCAAAGTGTAATTACAAAATTAATCCACATTGGCTTAGTAAATATCCAAGAATTGTAAGTATGTGAAAAACCCAGTAATATTAAACTACTAAGTAAATCTAACATAATTCTATGCTCCCTTGTGTCAAGTATATGGAAATATGGAACTTGTGACCTCAAAGGAAATCAAACACATTAATTACTAAATAAATACAACAGCAAATAGGTCATAATAGCTTTATTTTTCTTAAAAATAACACTTTTTTATATGCAGTTAGAAGTGCCATTCTTGTTTCTTACCTTTCATTGCCATGTGCTATATATTATACACAATTCCGGGTTATTAAATTCCTGAAGCATGCAATACAATGAACTTAATAGATTTTATGCAAATCATTTATGCAGCGTTGAAGGGAAGGGAGAGGGTTCTCTGCTTTCCCCTGTGTCCCGAGGAGGGGGGGGCGAGAAGGGAGAGAGAGACAAAGAGACCAAGCAGGTGCAGGCAAAAGAGCAGGAGAGCAAGAGTATTTATTCAAGCAACCCACGAGGTATATCTCAGGGGGCAGTCCCCAGATCTGGGCTGGATTGGGTGGAAACTGAGAAAGGGGAAGGGTCTAAAGCTCACCAACCAATGGATTTAGAACAGGGGCAGGGCCAGCCACGAGGCACACACGGAGAGGGGAGAGGGCCCAGGGACCCTCCTCACCGGGGCTTCCCGTGGGGGGATGCTGCTGGGTTCAGGACTCCCCCGCCAAGGGCGGGGAGGCCATTACCCTGCCTGGGAAGAAACAATAACATGCTCAACTTCAGTTCGATGGGTCGTTAAGAAAACAAAAACCGTCCGGGAGACACAAAGGAGACAGGCAGGGTGTGGTGTAATGGCCCCGCAGGGGAGCTGTAACAAACACAGAGGTGATACAAATTTTGCAACTAAAAAACCCATAGCAAGCAAGAACATAATTTCAAAACTTAAATAACAAGTCTCTGAGTTGAATCTTTTCAGGTTCAAGGTGCTTTTCGAGCGCAGCTCTCCTTGAAATTCATTCCAGCATCTTCCTACAATCATTATATAACAAAATAAGAGCAGATGGTCCTCAACCCATCAGAGTCTTTCCATAACAGTTTCATATTTTTGTTCAAATTAAACAAAACATAAAGGTAACTCTGTGAGGCCTAACTTATTTTGATTTATTCTACCCCACTGTTTTTCTTACAGTTTTCCTATTTCTTTTTATAGCATTAAAGTAAAATATTTGTGCTAATGTTCCTTAGATATTGTTTGCCATTTCTGAATTGTACTGTGAACTTACACAGATATTTGTTTATTCTTATTTTTCCACAAGAAGGAAATTTATTGCTATCAACAGAGCACATAATTCATCTTAGAGAATTGCCTAAAGGAAAGAATGCACGTTTTACACTGGGAATCTTAAGCTAGTATCTTTTAAGCTCTATTGCTGTATAAATGTATGACATCTTTCCCTTAAAACTCACTTATTTTACATTCTCTCTGACACCAGCCATGTCAGAAGATGAATGGTAGAACAAATGAATCTAAAAGAAGTTATGAAAAAAACCCAAACGAAACCAACAAAGAGCTATCATAAATAAGGAACTAAATTAAAAAAAAACCACCAGCCAAATGTCTTTGTTCTGTCCTGAGAGATTTTAACAGCGTATCTGAGGATAGTCTCTCTTCTGTTGCCATGTAGAATACATATCTTATGATCTCTTTCATCTATTGCACCAAATGTTCCAAAACTATGTCTGATAAATATCCACAACTTTGAACTTATGCAATAAATAATTAGTTTTGTAATAAACAATGAATGAAATATGAAAAAGGCTATCAAAAGCTATTGCAAAAAAACCCCTCCTTTTTCTCAGTCCTGTTTTGAACAAAAATGCTTAATATTATAGATCAAACTTTTTGGGGTCTACTGACTTCTACTTTTATATACTGTAACATTTTCAGGAAAAAAGAAAGTCTGTCACTATATTTGTTAGTTCTAGAAGGATCTATTTTTTATGAGTTTCTCTATAAGCTTGCTTGCTCTATCTTTTCAGCTTTTCTGAAAACCAATATTGTAATTTATGGAAAAAAAAATGGGCAGTATACTCTACTGGAAGTGGTTCAACAGGTGCAAGAGTTATAACAAACATAGTTAAAATTCGGTAACTTTCGCCTCTTTCCTTCTTCCCTTCTTTCTCTCCTTTCTTTCACTTTTTCATTTAATTTTCTAAAAGCCTTATCTAGGAATAATAGTCTTCCAAGATGTATGATCTTGTAATAATTGTAGAGAGGAGAAGGCCATATTCCCAACTTTGATTCCAGACTCTGTTACTGGTCTTGCCCTTAAACCAAAAATGTTTCATTTCCTAGAACAATTTTGACACAAGTAGTAGAGTGAGTTTTCAGGTTTTATTTGGATATTTTTTACTGAAATGATACTATGTGTTCTGCAATGAAGATTATCTTTTTTATCCATTTCAGCATAATTCAAGAATGCTTTTCCAGAAGCTTTATCTCAGCATTTCTGGTTTTCTAACTAGGAAGTGGGAAAAGTCATCACCAACAGTGTTAACCAGCACAAGCTACAGAATTTAATTTCCCTTCCTTGCAGGGAAGAAAAAAAAAAAATCTGTGACTTTTTTAATGTAAGTGAAAAATTTTTAACATGTACAGGGAAATTAATAATACCAAGAAATAATCATGCTGTAAATTCTTACGAGATTGCACCCTGTTTAATCTGCCTTTATCCCAGCAGAGACACTGCAGTCCTATTCCAAGGGTAATTTCACAGTTAATAGCAAAGTAGATTACTAGTCAACACAAAACTAACAATTTGCTTGTAATAGAACATCAGCATCTAAAATTGAGAAAAACACATTAACAAATGGTTTTCCTCTTCAACAGCAGGTTAATTGTACCCCTCAAATTAGGAAGACGATGGAAAGAAAAAAACAAAAAACAAACAAATACGTGGCCTATCTGGATACTAAAAATCCGTATACTTTTCTGCTAATAAATTCCAGAAAGCTATCAAGTCTGCCTCCATCCTGGATTCCAGAAGCTGTCCTCTAAGTTTGCTGTAATATGTTTCCATCTATCTGTTCTTCCCTCTATCCATTCATTACAGGTGCCAAATTTTCCAGCTTTCCCTTAAAATTGTGTGAGTTCAATTGATGGTACCCTACTGTAAAACAAATCAAAATGTCTGATGTGATATAAAATACTTTAGGAAAGTATCAAACTCAATATTTATTATGCAGTAGTTCAGAATATATTTTTTATTTTGGAAATAAGTGATACTTTTAATTAATTAGAATCCCATGAACTTTACACACTGTGAAGAATAAGCAATGATATAGAACACTGCTATTTCTTTTTCCTGTCAAAACAATGTAGTTTTTAAAGTCATCAAGCAGTTTTGAGCTATAAGAGAAAAAAGGGTACAGTTCAGATTGGTAAATGCTGTGTTGAAAGTGGTGAATGTTTTGCTGAATCTCATAGAAATAAAATCTGACATTCACAGAGGCTAACTAGAGGAATAGCCTTATGTCCTTCTTTTTAAATATAGATGAACATAGTACCTCAAAATTAACCCACAGAAAAGATGAGAAATTTCAACTATGTTACTTCACTTAACTGTTAGTTAGACATAATCATAGCGATAGACAATTACTTGGTTCCAACATATTTTCTATACATGTAAGAAAAGGGCAGATACTTCCTTACAGTGTGATAGCTAAAATGAACAAGACGTCCAAAATGTGAAAAAAAGCTGAAGAGCAATGCTGATGGCTGGAAAAAAAAATATTAAAACTGTAGGCAAATAATGTATCGTTTACATTTAATTATTAATTTCTGAAGTGAAAGAGATACAGAATTTGCTGAAAAAAATATTTATTCCATTATCAATGTAATTAACAACTTGAATAAGAGAATATTGAATATTGAACTTGAATATTATTGCTTCTTTTCAAGGTAGACTGTAATGTGTAAGTTTGAAAAACAAAGCAGAAAACAACCAAACAAGAGTCTTATAGAGCTTAAAACATTTATAATTACAGGTAACATAACAGAGTAAATGTTTTTGCAATGGGTACAGTACATACATCTGAAGAAGGCTAATTTTCTCCAGTGCAGGAGTGTTCATCTTCAGAAGCTAACATTTGTCTTCGCCACTGAAGATGAAACAAAGCGTTTTCCTTTACCTTTTAGACACGTTAGTAAACTCTTCTCATGAGTGTAATAAACCCTTCAGTATAAGTAGAGAAAGAATAACTGGGAGTATTTCTGAAGATTCCGTCTCAAATCTTTTTATTCTACAACAGTGATTTTACCTTTTCTCTTGAGTATCTGAAACACTCTATTCAGACTTTACTTGTGAGACAGATTTTATTACACTTTCTCACAGCTTCCCTGATTCTTTTTCTTTCCTTTTGCTGATTAATATCTATTCTTCTTATGTTTTAATACTTAAATATAGATACTTAAGAAAGAAATAACTACCTGATCATGAGAAGCAGTGAATGAATTACTTATTTTGCTTTGTTTGTGTGAGTGGCTTTTGCTTTACATATTAAACTGTCTTTATCTCAACCCATGAATTTTTTCACTCTTACTTTTCTGATTCTCTTCCCCATCCCAGCTGGGCTGAGAGTGAGCAAGCAACTGTGTGAGGCTTGGTTGCCAGCTGGGCTTAAAATATAATACAACTTCATGTAAAGTGTTTTGAAAATTTTCAGGAAAACATATAATTGTTAAAGGACAGTCTGTGTTTCCTTTAATATTTTTTAATCCTTCTGGTAGTATTTTGTGCGGTCGCTAAGTTATTCAACCAGTAATACTCCTATTAAGTAAAGGGAATTCTTTTTAATTTATTCCTTGCTGACAAGTGATCCTGAGAAAGAGTCTGGTAAATGTTGAATATACTAATAAATATTAAAGTCTCTTTCTGTTTCCCAAATTTAAAAAGTTTAGTATAAATCCATAGAAGTTTATATTTTCCTTCTACTTACCATTTTAATATGCATATCCAATTTGGTTTTCAAATACACAAATAATTCCAAGAGCTTAGGGTAATGATAAGGACAAAGAGAAAAAACAGACAAACTTATTTGTCATTGGTCTGAGAACAATAAAATGCTCTTCTTCCAATACGTAGACTATCCAATGGAGTCACAAGAGCTAAGGATAAAAATTTGAGTTTAATTAGTTTTGCATTTGCTTGCCTCAATTTAGCCAAGCTACATTAAATTAATTCCTTAGCAGCCTGCTCTTGGGACTAATCATGTATTCTCTGTAATTGTTTTCCATTTTTAGCTTATATATGTCCTCTGCTTTGATTTCATTTTAAGGTTTTTAAACAACAGTAGTTTACATGTGCGTATGTTTGTGTTACTGGATATGTACATAAAATACACATAAAGATGCAATCCAAATATTTTCCTTTGAACAATGTTCATAGTGATCACTATGTTTTACAGTCCCAAACCTTTGAAAGTAATAAATATCACAACAAATGCCATGATAGAACAAATTCTTCACTGTTTTACATGCTCATGCCATTCAATTGTCTTCAGCTGCCTTTCTTTCCACATTGTGTATACAAGCTAAAATTTTTGCAAAGTTTTAGCTTTTTAAGTCTCTAAGAAGACTACCTTTGAACATTTGAAGGTTACTGGATAAAAAAAAAAAACGCAAACCAAAAAAACCCCAAAACAACAAACAAACAACTAAACAACCAACCAAAATCCAACAAAACCAACAAACCAAACCAAACCAACAAAAAAACCACAAACCCCAAAAAAACCCCAACCAAACCCACAAAAAAACACACAATAAACTAATACTTTTTAGGAGTCATAGGCACATGAAAGCTAGAAAGACGAACAGGATAGATTCCTCTAAAATCTTTTATATACTTGTAAAAAAAAAAAATTGGAGATTGCTAATGATGTGACATGTATATGTGTTGAATATGTATATGAGCTCATGGTTTCTATCAGACTTACAAGTAAAAATAAAATTCTGCAGCAGATTTCTGTTCTTGTTCACCTTTCATTCCATTTACACATTACTGTATTTAGCTGGTTCTAGTCTCAATGAAGAGGATACATGTGGCTCTACACTGTCCGTCTCCTACCATTAATAAACAGAGGAAGTTACTGGGTAAATCCTGCTCTCCCTTACAGGTTTTAGAAGTATGATGCTCAATCATTCTGCAATAGTGGCATGTGTCAGCTCTCTGCATATGTAATTTCTGGAGTCTTGCACAAAATAATTGAAATTACTAAAACGGAGGCCTCTAAAGTCTTAATTTGGCTGTGTTAGGCATACATGGACTGCAATGCTTCAAACTTTTGTGATTTAGAATGCTTACTGTTTCAGTAGACAAATAAGAATTCAGCAAACAATACATATAACTTCTCATCTCCCAACATCTTGCTTCAGAAAAATTCAAGAATTAATTATGTGCAGGCCAATTACACTATATTGTTAATGTTACAGACTGCAAAAGTATATTTGCAGAAACACATCACACATGCTTCCTGCCAACATACTTTCTAGTAATACTAACAAACTCATACTAGAAAAAAACATGGAAGAGATATCAAATTTCAGTCTATGTAACTAGAATTTGGCATGGTTCTCTGTAACTAAAAAAGAAAAAAAAAAAAGAAGAAGCAAGGCCTTCCCCTATTTCTATGAAAAACATCAGACCACCTTAAACAGTGATGATATGAAAATTCATCTCTAATGATGATATGGTAGGTGTTTGTACACAAATAAAAAAAAAAAAGAGATAAAACCAAAAAGAGTCAGAAAACAAAAGAGTAGATTTACAATGCAGTTTTCAAAAGCCAGAACAGATTATCATAAATAAAGAATAACTAGATTGTAATGAAAATTAAAATAAAACCCAGGAGAAGTGAAAACAAATAAAATACAATGGCAAAGAAAACAAAAATAACAAGTGAACAAACCAAAATAACTGAAAGAACTCAGCATTAAACAAGATGAAATGTAATTATGGAATGACAGGCAACAGGCAACAAAACCTATCTAGTTATTGGATACACTATGAAAGAATATAAAATATGAAAGTATTTCCTCTTGATACTGTTTAAATTAAAGCATTTCAATTGTTTGTTTGATTGGTTTTGTTTCTGTTTTTTGAGTTGGGAGTCCAAAACCATCAAAATTTTGAAAAGGAACCACTTCAGTTTTAAATGAACATACCCAAGACAGCAAAAGTTTCCAATTTCCTAAATTGTGTTTAATTACAACACAAATAGAAAGTAGGCTACAAATCAGTCTTTTAAACAAATTTGATGTCATAAAATATAAAGAGTTGGAAGCAGATTGCTACTCTGCCCACTGTGTCAAAATAGAAATAGTCATGTGATTACTCCTCTCTGCATCAATTTTTTGTTTCGAAAAAGACAAAACCAATCTTTTGGTTCTTGAGTTTTTTTACCAGTTCTTAACTATGGATTTTGCTCTGGTGCTTGTTACCTGCAACTTTTCTGTTCATCCCAGAAATCTCAGCTGAGATACATAATACAGGATTAGGGTACACTGAAATCCAGTTGTAGTCAGAGAAGGAGCATGCCCTTTATCCCTTCTTCCAGAAGATTGCCTCTGCTTTGTAATGCAGTGGCAAAGACAAGGTGAACAGTCACATGTTTTTATAAACAGAAGACCAGTCACACAGAAAACACATGGTAAACTGTGAACAAGTCAGCAAGTCTCCTGTCATACATTTCTACAAGCTATGGGAGTTAGAGCACAACAAAAATCATAATAACAACTTCAGCTTGTCAGGGAAGAATGCCCTGTGCCTTAAGTAAACTCTGTTGAAGGAGAAGAAATGCATACAGATAAACATGAGCTCTTTGCTGCCTGGAATTGATAATAAATAGAACTGCTTAACTTCTTCTTGGAGTGGTTATATCTCACCACCTACGGAGTCTGGTTTTGTCTTTTGGGATGCATCTCTATGCTGTAATAATACAGCAATAGGTCTATAAGTGCCAATATATGAACTGTAGTAATAAAATCGTTAACTAGCTTAGTCTCCTTGCAATTTCTTGTAAGGTATGTATAAAGCAGAAGTTCTTTCTCACAGGACTTTTTTTGGTGGTCTATCAAAGGATTCATATTGTCCTAATTATGCATGTAGCATTGCCACCTTACAGCTTTCCCTGACATACTGTCATCCTCACTTTCCTTATTTAACTTTATTGAAATCCATGCAATAGTTGCTATAAGCAGCCAAAACTCTTTAAGATGTTCTAAGAAAAAAAGAGAAGCAATTGACAGTCAAATACCAAAAGCAAAATAGATTATTCAATATAAAACAGAAACAAAAGAGTAGACCAAACTCAACCTTAATACCTTACAGGAACAAATTATATTTCCTACAGTTTCTGACATCTTTCAGAACTTTTGAAGTCTTACAAGATGTTTTAGTCAGTGAAAACTGGTAAATTTTCTGTGTAAATAGTACATGGCACCAATTCTTTTTTATTTTTTTTTTCAAAGCTGCAGTTAGAAGCACAATTTTTCTTCTTTTTGTTGTAAACAGGTTTATGGGTTATTAAACCTGGTGAGGTTTAACTCTGAATGCAAAGTTTGTCGCTGCACACTGCAACCATGTAGCCCTCTAGGACCGTTCTGTAATTGCTAATAGCTGGTCATAAGCTTTGGATAGAATTTGCAAGATTTAAAAATCAAGGTGCCTTCTTTACCTGCCTGTAGCTTTGCTTTACTTGGCTCAGCTGTGACTAATTTTTTTCTAATTCACCAGATATCTAAGAGCAATTTGTTTTGTTTTGTTTTGTTTTTTATCTTTGTGAAATACAGTCATCGTTTCATACAGATAGCTGTGACAAGCAAGTAGTCTGTGAAGAATGCCATGTTTGTGACCCTAAAATAATGAGGAAGTGTAGAGAAATACAGACCTGTTACAAGAGCAAAGGCTTTGAGAACAGACACAATCAGGTGTAGAGGAGAATATACATGGGATGAGAGAGAACATAGTGTCAACAATGAAGACTCCACATCATTAAACAACTCTTCAAAGGTCAGTTAAAGGAATGCAGTCTTGGATATAGACAAAACTGGAGTTAAGTGTAGCAAAAAGAATTATGAAATTATATATAATGTACATAAAAGACATTTGAAGGTAACATGGAGCTACAAACCAAGGAAGAAAGATGTAAAAGCAAGTTAGGAAAAATATAAAAATTATCCCAAGTAGATCCTGCCATGAGGAAGAAAAACCCATCAATATGAACATCATATTTATCCTGGAGAAGAATTCCCAAATTCTGACAACTCACGCAACAACTCCAGGCCACCATCACCACTATCAAAGTAAGACCACTAAGCATTCAGTGCAATAGGGGAATTAGGGTACAACACCAGGAAAAAAATAGAAAAACTAAGGTGTATGCATGTTATAAAACTAAGGTGTATGCATGTTATAATTGTAGCTGCACTACTTTTCTTTTTCTGCAACAATATTTAAGCTAAACTAACAATAATTTCTTTTCTTTACTTATATATGACATCTGCCTCCTCTTTGCTTGTGAAGAGCATTTACAATACTTTGAATGCAACATTTTCAAGTATGCATTGCAGTTGAAATTCTCCTAAAAAGGATAGTATGTGTATGCTACCTGTAAATTTGCAAAATGCCTGATATAAATATAGAATCAATGTATAAGTCACCAGCATTTGATGCCACTTCAAAATTGTTATGACTGGCTGGGTCAGCTATATACCAGTTGAATAAGTAATTCTGTAAATTGCAGTGGACATAGAGATTCCCAGATCTTTACCTTGATGTCTATTGAAGGACTTGCTGAGATACCATGAATATTAAAACTCATGATCTCAGATGTCAAACATTTTGAAACCAGAATATCTGTTACAAGAAAAAGATAATCAAGAATTATGAAAGAATTTAGAGACATTTTGGAGTGAAAAATGAGATTTTTTTCTTCTTGCAAATGAAAAAGCACATCCTCTACCTCCTTTCTCACTGAGCTTTGTCTACAGGGGTGTTTCTCAGTCTTTCACATAGTCTCACTCCTCTCTTCTCTGGATTCTCCTATGCAATAACTTTTTGCCTTCTTTAATCTGTTAACCCAGAGGGGCTACCACCCTCACTGATGGGCTCAGCCGTAGCCAGCTGTGGGTCCATCGTGAAGCCAGTTAGCATTGGCTCAACCGGGAAGCTTCCAGCAGCTTCTCACAGAAGCCACCTCTGTAGCTCTCTGCTGTGAAAACCTTGTCATGCAAGCCCAATGCAAAAAACTCTGTTGCTTTTCACAAATGGAAACTTTCCTCTGGCTATTAAGGAAGTTTTATTGCTGTCAATTATCTATTACAAGATTTATAAAATAACACTTTGCTGTCATCAGAAGAATTATGCTGAATTAGTAATTTCCACATGAGCTTGAAGTATATATGGTATATGCATAGTCTTAAACTTAGTATCAAAGTTTAACATCTCTGTTCTCTAGGAAAATGTTCTTTCTTGTGATTCAGAGTATTTGTTAAAGCCTGATCTAAGGAAAGACTGTGACTGGTTTTGAAGGATCATAGGGCTTTGATGTACTATAGAATCAAAGGGAATAATAGCAAGGAAATAACCTGTTTTGTGGACAGTATGTCCCACTAACAATAACACACTAATAGCATTTTCTGTGCTTTGCCCTCAGTTGAGTATTTTAGCTACTGTATATCTACATTTTGCTTCGCATTTTACAGTATACTTATTATCAGACTGTCTCAAAAGGTTAAACCAGTTATATGTCATATTAGATTGCTTGAACTAGTTTAGAAAAATCAAGGCCATGGAATAGCTGAGGTGGGACATTGCACAAAAGAAAACTTTAACAACATTTCTTTTATAATAAGACTTTTTATGGTCCAGATGGAGACAGCCTAGGAATGCCCAACACATAATACAGGAAAATAAGAAGATTTTGTGACTAACAATACATTTGTATCTTTAACATAAAGGGCACAACTTTAAATCAAAAGTAGAAAAAAAGGAGAGGAAATAATTCATTAAGAAATCACACTATGGGACTGGAATTACACCTTGACACTCAACTGAGCCAGAACTGGAAACTTCTAAACAGAAATACAGACATTTTCACTACCTACCATACGCCTCTGAAATTTCCTAGAAATTACATGCAGTATTTAACAACACAAGAAGTAATATGCTTCTTTTCCTGTCGCACTGGACCCCCCAAAAGGGGGCTGATACCTTCTTTTGTTTTACAGTGGGGACCTGCACCTCATCCCTTCCAGACCCCAGTGGTCCTTTGCAGAGTGCAGACCAGGGATCCAGCAGCAGGTAGGTCAGCCCTGATGCCCTGACTTCGTCCAGATCCAAATGATGATACCACTTACGACTTGTCTGCTCCCTGTGGAAGACACACAGCTAGCAACAATAAAGCATGAATCTGATAGGGCAAGTGGAACAGAAACAGCAGGTCTTAATGGACAGATAAAGAGTAAATTACAGACTGAGTTGGAAATGTATTTTGTATCAAAGAGAAGTGTAGGGAGAGTGGCAACAAAACACACACACACATGTAATAGGGCTGTACAGCAAGTGTTGTCATGGTTTAACTGCATCAGGGTGTGAGGCCTGAAGGAGGTTCATAACCCTGTTCCCAGGAGCTCACCCCTGTGGCACTGTATGGAAAGCTCAGTGATAGACACTGCAGCAGGACTCATTCTGCCTACCTGGCCAGCCTGCTCAGCTGATTTCATACCTGTTTTACCATTATAAACACAATATAAGGAGATAAAAAACATTTCAGAGAGAGTGAATATTTGCATACAATACTAAATAAACAACAGCTACCTCACAGACTAGGCTTGCCTGACACCATGACAGATGCTAGCAGATTGAAAATGCGAAGATTAGAGGAAGGGTTACGTGTTCCCCTGTAAAATTGCTGTGAGTAAGGCTCGATATATTAACACATCCTTCAGCTGAGGCTTTAAAAAAAACACAACTAGATTGTTTCATGGTTTGATTTTCAGCAATCAATAACTACCTCACAACAGACTATATTTCCAAAAAGCCCTTTGAAATGATGTGACTGAAATAGAATTACAAAATTCACTGATTTCAATATATTTGCAAGGTATATATTTATGTAAAATTATCTATTACTTTAACTGTCTTCTCATTATGTTAAATAGAGATGTGGTGAGGTGTGATGCCAAAGGGGTTTTTGATTTTTGATTTTCACATTTTATAGATTTTAAAAGTACTTGTAGCTATAGCAAAGTAGATATTTAGTAGGTTAATATTTCTGGCTTCAGTTTACTCTCTTTCTATCACTACCCCTGCCCCAGAATGGGGAGCTCAAATTCTTTTAGATATTTAGACTCTCTTCAAGATAGAGAGCTGAATGCTATCAGAAGGCCTGCAGAACAAAACATAAACACAGGGCAGAGTGACCCAGAAATCAAAACACTGGAAGAACTCCAGGAGACCGAGGAAGAGGAGCTGATGAAGACAGAGGGTCTCAACGACCTCAGACCCAAATCCTGGGGGATTGGGACCAGGGGCAGAACCGGGGCTGGACCAAGAGATGTGTAAAGTAATTATTGGAGGGATCATATTATAAAAGCTGTGGAAACTAGAACTGAAGGGCATGTGCATGTCACCATGTATTTCTGTGGGCCTTCGGCCTGATATTAAAGGACTTTAATTTTTATCTTATCCTATACTAGCGATACTCAGAGTCCTGCTTTGTGAGGGGCTCTCACGGCATCAGGTGAATCATTAGTCCTGAGGACTTTTTCCCTCTAGCATCCACTTACTTTCAAATTAATTTGATCCAATTGGACAATGTAACAGGCATTCAGACATGGAAATCGAATTCTAAGTTGGTATTTCCAGCTAAAATAAGTTATATTTCTCAATTATATTATATATCTGTTTTATTTTTTGGGAAATGTGCAGAATGATTCCTCCAAGAGGTATTTAACAAATAAAGATTCAATGTCCAGAAACTCTAATCAAATTTCACATACTTCTTATGACTTTTACTATAACATTAAATAATATAATAATTAGTTATATATTGATTATAATAATGACATATGTTGTCTCACTGTAGAGGAAGAATATCTCACAATGGTAATTCCAGGATCATCTTCAAATGATTAACTGGTTGTATCTGATGTCTTTAAAACTCTGTTTTACAGACCCTGCAGCGACTCCAAATTTTCTACCTGACATGTTTCTTACTTCTTAAAAACAACATATTAATTATGTAATAGAATAACATAATATATTTTGACTGTGGTCTACATTTAGAGGGCATAAACAGCATGCTGTTTGGAGAAAAAGTAAATTACAATGGTAGTTAATGGCCAAACATTCATACTGAGTGCATTATGGGGTACTAGAAGTTAAAGATTCAACCTGGGAAGCCCTGGTTGTTATAATAAAACAAGACTTCCAGTCTTTGCAGAATTTATTATTGTGTTGTTGGGATTTGGGTTTGGGTTTGGGTTTTGTTTGTTTGTGGGGGTTTTGTTTGTTGGGGGTTTTTTGGTTTGTTTTTTTTTTTTCAGTAGACAATGGGCATGTAATTTCTGATGTTTTGCTAATAGTTTCTTTTATTTTGGATTATTGTAAATAAACTGTCTTGATTTTACAGACTCTCTCGCAGCTGCCTTTTTTTCCATTGAAAACTCAGTGGGACTTTGATTAAAATGAAAAAGAACGCGAATGAAATTTATTTGGTAATGTTGTTTATACTTTGCATGATGATTCTTTGAGTAATTCTTTACTTGAAGGTAAATTTGTTAAACAGTGTTGTTGACAAGCCCAAAAAATTGATGAAATACACTCTGCTTCACTAATTTATGGTATATTTATGTTTCAGCTGCAGCAATATAATTTTGTTTGTTTATTTATGTTGCATTCTAATTGATTTTATCTGAGCTTTCTTTTTTAGTGTTTTTTTCCTTTGATTTCATTTAGGTTTTGTTTGTTTTTATTGGTAACACTGGCTGTAAAGCAGATACATAATGTGAGATAAAAGTGTGTTCCATGTTTCTCTAGTACATGTTATATCCTGTTATACTAAAAGTTACAATACTTTTTTTCTCACAGGGAAAACATTAGGTTAAGCTCTTTAGATTTAGTAATGTGTGTACATGTGATGATGACTACTGCATAAAAATCCCACAAAAATCAGTAAATGGTAATAGTAATGCCACCTTAGCTGCTTTAATAATTTGTATGGTAATTTTAAGGAGCCTATAGTGCTGATCCAGAAGATTCTTGAGAATGTAAAAATAAGAATTTGCTTATGAAAGTAGGATTATCTGAAAATTGGGTACTACAATGTCCAATGAGCCTTTTTTGGAATGGGCTTATTTTTCTAAGGAAATAGTGTGATCTGATAAAGTGACTTATCCAGGTGCAGGAGTCTATTAATGTTATGCACTTTGTCCTCATCTTTTTGTTATTCAGCATAGTACAGAATACTATCTTCAGAGGTGACACTGAATAAGTATCAGATAGCTGTAGGACAAGATCTGTGAAACAATATTGAGGAATTATGACAAATATTTTACATGAAGTATCAGAATGGGATACATTCTGTTTCATTTAGATAATGTTATGGGTTTGATTCTACAGAAGACCTTACTTTGATTCTTAAATAACAAAATATATCTGTAATTAATCTACAATAAGTAATTATTCAGTTGCTTTAGAATAAACACTATTGCATTTTTCACACATACTACCTGTCAAAATCTTTAATTTCGTAGAAGTACTGTTTACACTCATATGTTTGTAAACACTATTCTCTTTTCTCTCTTATGCATTTGCTTTCTCTTCCTGGCTTTGAGACCTTTCCCACACATAGATGGCACAAGTATGTGATGATCTTGCACTTTTATTCAAATAACAACATTTTAGAAGTTTTGAATATCTAAGACAATTTGTAAATATGAAAATCAAGTATCATTGTCATTTGCCCTTGATTAAACTGCAGAACAGAAAAATGAAATTACCTTGTTCAATATCCTGACCTAAACGTATGGAAGAAACAGGAATCATAGAATCACAGAAACTTAGGATGATAGGATAAAATAATCATAGACTCATAGAATCACAGACTAGCTTAGGCTGGAAGGGACTTTCATAGGTGACTTAGTCTAACCTCCTCACAATGAGCAGATATTTTCCACTGGACCGAGCTGCTCCAACATCCAACCTGACCTTGAACACTTCCAGTGATGAGGCATCTGTAGCCTCTCTGGGCAACCTGTTCTCATTGTAAAAAAAAAGTCTTCCTTGTATCTAGTCTGAATCGACACGCTTTTTGATTGAAACTATTACTCCTTCTCCTATCTCAGCAGACCCTACTAAAAATCTGTACCCATCTTTCTTATAAGCCCTCTGTAATTATTGGTGGATTGCAATAATATCTCCCTGGACCCTTCTCTTCTTCAGGCTGAATAACCTCAACTATCTCAATCTGTCCTCACAGAAAAATTATTCAATCCCTTCAATCTTTTGTGATCTTTCTTCTGGACCCACTGTCCTGTGCTGAGCATTCTGGAGCTGGGGCCAGCTCCCAAGTGTGGTCTCAGAAGAGCAGAGGAGCAAAATCAACTCTCTTGACATGCTGGCCACACTGCTTTTGATGCAGTACAGGATACCATTGGCTTCATGGGATGCAAGTGCACATTACCAACTCATGCCCAACCTCTCATCCACTGGCTCCTACTGAGACTTGTTCTCAATCCCTTCATCTCCCAGACTGTACTGATACTGAGCCTTGACATGATTCATGTACGACATTTTGCTCTTGGTTTTCTGAACCTCATGAGGTTCTTGTGGGCCCACTTCTCAAGATTGCCCAAGTCCCTCCAGATAGAATCCCATCCCTGAGCTGTGTCAGCTGCACCACTTCAGCCTAATGTCTGAAAATTTGCTGAGAGTGTACTCAATCCCACTGTATATGTCATTGATGAAGACATTTAACAGTACTCATCCCAATGATGACCCCTGAGGAACACCCCTTGTCTTCGATCTCCATCTGGATATATAGTTCTTAGCTACTACTCTCTGGATGTGACCATCCAGCCAGTTCCTTATGTACTGAGTAGTCCACCCTTCAAATCTCTATGCCTCCAACTCAGAGAGAAGGATGTTGTGGGGGATCAATTTAAAGGCTTTACAGAATTCCAGATAAATGACATCTGTAGCTCTTCCCTTGTCCACTGATGCAGTCACTCCATTATACAATGCCACTGGGTTTGTCAGGCAAGACTTGCCATTTGAGGCTCTTTAAATCACCTCCATGTCTTCCAAGTGCCTCAGCATAGCTTCTGAGAAGATCTGTTCCTTGATCTTCCCAGTCACAGAGGTGAGGTGGACAGGTTAGAAGCTCCCAGCATCTTCCTTTCTAATCTTTTTAAAAATGGGTGCAATGCTTCCCATTTTCCAGTCAACTGGGAGTTCACCTGACTGCCATGAATTTGACAGCTACATAAGCTAATTTCCTCAGGACTCTGGGATGCATGTCATCCCCTATATTTATGCATATTAAGTTTCCTCAGGTGGTCATTAACTGGTCCTCTCTTACAATGTAAGTAAAGCATAGAATTCTGACATTGTTTTCTTATTGACTCGTACTCTTTATAGGTTATTCTTCTCAAAAACCTTGATTTGATTGTCCCTTAGTTGCACCAAATTATTAGAGCCTAAGCCCAGAAACTAAACTAGTGAAATATTGAGCAAACATTTAAGTGTTAAAAATTATGCAGACTCACATTCAGAAGAAAATAATAATGTGTCACTAAGTAGTTGTTTCTCCAGTTGTGACAAAATTGAAACAATGGGCTGTGAATTTGACAAAGAAAGTCAATCAGACTTCATAAAAGACCAGGAATGATTAATATGCATTCCTTGACATGCTTAGGTTACATGACATGTAATTTTATGTACAGACAAAAATTCATTCTTCTTGACAGCTACCTACTTCGTGTTTGTTTGTTTGTTTGTTTGTTTTTCCTTTTACTGTGCCACACCTCACTTGTAATCACAACTATTCCATTTGGCATTTTACTTAAAGTAGTTTTTGTTGTCACATTAATTGTAATACTTTACTCAGCTTGACATGCTAAGTAAGAATATTTTGAGTTATATATTTGTGAGTTGTTTCAGCACCCGATGTAGGAAAATAACAAAACCATTTAAATGTATTACTGTACTTAATTTTAGCATCACTACTATCCCTCAGGTCAATTATTATTCTAGTATGATTTAATCAAATTGTAAGGAAAAACTCTAGAGTCCAGGGATTATTTTTGTTGAATGAACATGTTCAGATACAGTTCAGAAATCAATGAACTGGAAAGATGTCAGCTCATGCTGGGAACACAACTTAGCTGTACGGTAATAAACACACCGGTGTGGTGTCATGCAAACAAAGCCATAGCCTGCAGCAGCAAATGACAGTTCTCTGAATTAGTATCCTTGTCCTTGAGCTTAAATTTTGATATGCTTCAAATCTTTCTGTTAAAATGCTCAGTACTGCACTGTGAAGTTAGCAGATTAATGCCTTTCTGGTTTTGCTGGATAAAATGATAAGAAATGCTATGAAACAAAAGGTGGAGAGAAGGAAGTTCACTCTATTCATTTTTTTTCCCTTCAGAAACAAAAATATTGCCAAAGTTATGGTATTCAATAGAAATGTCAGTACTGCAATCTGTCTGCAGAAGTCTGCATAATTGGGAGGACCTTCACTAAACACAATATAGATGCAGAACCAAGTAAAAGGTCATGTGTTATTATTCACTGTGTAGTGCAAGCAGGAAGAGCAATTAAATAAGCCAGAGGGAAAGGCAAAAGCATCAGCAGTACTCCTCAAGCTCTTAGCTACATTTTAAAAGTGGCGGAGTGGGAGGATACCATATGTATTTGTTCTTATGGCAAGCATCTCTAATGTCTGGATGAGATGAATCAAGGTAATATCAAGAGTCACAATCTAAGCTGTCAGCAAAAGACACAATTGGGGAAGAATAGAGTAGGAAAGTAATAATAATAAAATAAAATAAATCATTCATCTCCCCTCCCAACATACCACGGACACCACATACAGGCCCTGATATATTACTATTAGGGATAGGAGAAAGTTTTTTTTGCAAAATGGCAGTGCATCTGGCCAGACTTACCAGTATTTATGTGTTTTGTTATTTTCAGTTTTTAAATGCAACTTAAAAACCTGGGGTATGCCGATTACTGGGTTTTGTTTATCCCTATGCTCACCTTTGCTTTATTCAAAGTAGGCAATTTTTCATCCTGGGTTAGAGTAATCCATTGCTAAAACCTGTTGTGAACAGTGTGTTGCAGACGGCTTAGAAGGAGACGCTCACATCAGTATGATGTACCAGGCAAACTCAACTTTATTCAAATTACAACAACATTTATGACCTCTGATCTTGCCCCTCCCAGGGGCAAACACTCTGACCCCATTGATTCAGGCTGCTCTTTTGGACATATAAGGTAAAAGTCCAAAGCCCCTTACAGGGAGTGGTACCAGTGTGGTTGTTTTGCAGGTAAAGTCCAGAATCTTCCAGACCCACCCAGGGACTAGGGGGCAACAACAGTGACAAGACGGATTATGCAAATTTATTTTATTTTCTCCCTGTTAATCTTTTTTAGCCAGTGGGACAAAGATGGGAACACCTGAAAGGCATTTTTGATGATTGTTGAGACATGAAGTTAGCAGCTTAATATAACTTAGAAGACATACTCATTGGAAAGATTGGTTCAGTTTTCTAAAGTTCATATAGTATGGAGTTTTAGTGATGTGCTGTAACTATTTCAAAAGTGAAATATTACTACATGCAAAATCTTGTTGTGAGCAAAAAAGAAACATATAGGTAAAGGCAATTATGTAATGCTGGTATAACAGAAATCTTAACAATCTAAACAATCAATTCTTTTTAGCCCAGATCTAATTATTACAGGTTGAAAATAAAACCAAAAAAACATAAAAATAAAAATCCTACTGTTACAGAAGGTCTCAGTGCTAATAATACTACTAATACACATAGAATAGGCATAGTTCCACATTATAATACACACTTCTTTTACAGGAGCTATGTTCAACATTCTACAGTCCTTTTGCATCCTTAGATTGACAGCTTCAGTTTGGTTGTAGTTGTGCAGCATCTGAAGCCCTCTACCAGAAAGAGTATAATGCTGGTAATTTCTTCTTCCACATCCTAGGGTTCTTTTTGGGTCTCTGTTGTCTATTTGCTAATGTACTTCTGCAGGTCCCTGTTACATCTGTATTTACTGTACAGGGTAAATGTTACATATCTTACATACTTTTATTTTTTTACCCTAAGACTGGTTAGTCTCAGCTTTATGTCTTCTTGCCTTTAGTTGACATTTGTTGGATTTTATAGCCTGGGCTCTCCAATGCCTGCATTTGCATTTAAAACTTCTGTCTGTATTTTTACATGTCATTCTCTGTTCTAACTTTAAAGACCTCCACTATCATATCAGGGCTGTATTCCTCTACACTATACCACTATATTAGAGTTAAACATATTTCATTTAGCACAGAATAAATAATTGAGACTATTATTTGTATAAAAGTATGTTTATATCATTTGAATATTAAAAAATAACAAAAAAACCCCAAACAAACAAACAAAACCCCCAAACAAACAAACAAAAACCCAACAAACAAATCGTAAACCAAATCAGAAGTGGCTACCTTGTCATTAGGGAAATAAAAGAAAAAGAAAAAAAAAAAAGGCTTCCAGCTAAGGAAAGTAAAAATGAAGCTTCAGGATGCCAAATACAAGTTGAGACAAAATAAGTATAACAAGCCTCAGTTTTTCAAAC
The DNA here is from genome assembly GCA_035041345.1 of Poliocrania exsul. Lineage (NCBI taxonomy): Eukaryota > Metazoa > Chordata > Aves > Passeriformes > Thamnophilidae > Poliocrania > Poliocrania exsul. The sequence continues at coordinate 71,687,637 of JAWWLZ010000082.1, forward strand.
TCAGTGCAAAGGCTGTGGACTGCTACTTACAAATCTAATATCATATGTATCAGTTAACTTTACACTTCAAATGAATGGTTTATACAGAATTTATAGCAATAATTATGTTAGCTCATGATGCATACCTTCTGTTTTAGAGTGAATTCTACAGCAAAGGAGTAGGTTTTAAAATAGATGGTGCATGGCTTTTAAGCAGGCCATGCAAGGATGAAAAGTTTTTACACTCTTCCAGTCTGCCAGATTGGTCAGGAATCAGGCATATGTTATGACCAGATGCAGAATATGAAATCATCAGTTTTCAATTCTAAAGAAAGAAATAAAAATAATGGCACGTATATCTCATCAGGCCTAAGCTTCTAATCTATACATATAAATATATAGGGTAATATATGCAAGTATTTACTGTGCTATAGTTAGCCTAAAAATGTAATTTAAGACTATATATCTTTAATGGGAAAATTTTACAACATGCAAATTATTTTATCATTAGCTTCAATATTATCCCAGTAGCTGCATTTAGAGCATATTTGCCTTAATTGTTCAGTAAGATGTATGTTATGCTGCAGTTAAATTATGCAAGTATAAATAATAAATTCTTGTAAAATAATTAGAGATCCTTACATTTAATTGAAACCTAAAAAACCCCAAACTTTTTCCTTTTCATTAGTAGTATATGGGTAGTAAGATAGTTTAAGTTGCAATGTTAAGTTAGTGATTTTTGTTGATTGGGGTTTTTTTGTTTGTTTCTATGGGGTTTTTATGGGGTTTGTTCTTTGGCTGGTTTTGGTTTGGCTTTTTTTTTTTTTTAAGTATACTAAAATATCCTGTTAAAATATATTGGCCAAATCAAATCAACTTTTTGGGTGAGTATATGGCCACAATATTGCATAAAGTGTTCTTTTCCCCTTTAGCTTCAGAAAATCTTAATAAAATGCTATTAGAAGAAAATAATAAATCCAAAATTAATTGCAATGAATAAGAAAGTTTATTTTCTTCCAGAGACATATCAAGATGTAAGTGTAATGGAAGAGTGACATTTTATGTCATTTTCAGTAAATTGGGTTGCATTGATTAATATTCCTTACAACTCCTTTTAGCAAGTTATTTATGTTGTTATGAGATCAACTACATACTACAATGATTCCTTTGTGTTTTACTCTTAATATTTTTCAATGCAATTTATTGCCTGTGTGTTTTTTACAATGTTTTTTAACCCAGTGGTAAGGCTGGCATATACTCTTATTTTTAATGTATAAAACACTTTCCAAAGGAATACCATCCTATATTTAAGTTCTACAGAAGCATAAATGGTAAATGTAAAGCTTAAGCACTCAGGACCAAGGCATGAGTCTCATGCATAATAAACTACAGTGTAAGAACTAAATCAATTATTATACTTGTATTTTAATTAATAGTGAACTAAGAATTCAATAAAATAGGAGACCAAATACTATTGCATAGAAATTCCATATATATGTATACTTTAATGAGACTTTAGCAAATAGTACTTATTACAAAATTATTTTTTGTTGTATTACCAGGTTTTAATCATAAATATATCTTGAGGAAAAGACAGACTGGCACCAAATGTGGTGAAAGAACTTCTAAAATCCCAACACAACTTCATGAAAACAAAAGAAACCAAAACATAAACTAAACAAAAAATGCATGAACACTATAATCTGGATGAAATGCCAATCTGAATTTCAGTTTCTGAAAGGCAAAATCTTTCAATGATCTGACATAATGTTTTTTACTAATATTAAATCACCCCCAGTTTGAGAAATATTTTCATCCAGAAGACAACATAGTTTTGAATCTATTGCAAAATAGGAAAAACAATCATATTTAATGTATTGATATCTTAGTGGTGAATAGGAAAAGCTCAGAAATAAATTACAGGAACACGGACAAGAAATGCAAAAGAAAACAGAGCTATAATACATTTGTAGTTGGAAGGAAGAAACATGTACATCAGGAGTAGTATTAAGATAGTGAGTAATGAGAAGAGACATTGGTCTTATGGTTGAGTTGCACAGATGACTAGATATCCTACATACTGATTTAATTATACTTCCATAAATTACTTGTATAAGAAGATATTTGGATATCTACCAGAAACAAATTGAGTAGCTATGTGTTGTGCCCTTCACTACTCACACTGAGACTGCAACAATCTGCCAAAGTCTGTCTGCTTCTCAAGGAGTTCAATGTAACTTCCTGTTCAGCAGTGATTTAAAAACAACAGAAAACTTTATGTTCTCGTGGCTCCTAAATTAGGACCTTTTGGCTTTATAGTAATTTTACCTTTTCCTTGAATCTCAAAAGTGCTTGTATTGAACTCATGCTTATTTGTAATGCTACATACAATAGCACACAACTAGATTGCAAATCCATTATGAATTCATACCATTCTCCAAATTATGTATTACACTAACACTACCAATGAATAGAGATTTATAACTTCATCAGTCTACTTCTGATGAAATTAAATGTCCTGTGGGCCTGGTTTATTAAAAGAATACAAAAAAACCCCAACTTAAAGTAGCCCAGATCTATTAAAAAAATTATGTTTCTAATATCTATTAGATCCTTTGGAAAGCTTGATTAATTTATGTAAGGTTACATATTGTGTTCCAAGCCTATGTGAAGATCTCAACTTTTAAGCATTGTAATTTTTCTTCCTTTTAGTTCAATTAGGATTCAGATGAAGCTTAATCTCTAATTTTGTTTTCCTTAAAAAAAGTCTTTAAAAATAAAACAAGCTAAGTAGTTAGAAATTGATCTTTAAAATTATTGGAATACTGTAGAAAAGGGAATTTTATAAACTCCTTCCATTTGCAATGATTACTACTTTATCACAAATACATGTCCTCTATACCAGTATGTAAATCAGACAAAGCAGCTTAATTCTTGCCATTCCCTTCAGAGGAAACCAAGGGTTGCAGATTGTCAGGATCATTAAGTGTGTAATGAACTCTTCAAACACAAAAGGAGTGAGTCAGGTTATTTTAATACACTAATTAATAATGACTTCATATTAGCAATTGGTGGAAACTATGTCTTTTTAATTTGTATATAAAAAAGAAAGATGTATGTGCTATATTATGTATTCATACACCCTACTTCCCCTTTCCATAAGAAAAACAACAGATCTAAACAATAAACTGCATTGTAGATATTAAATGTCAATTATATTATAAATTATGTAGCGCATAAAGTATTTGGCCCCTGTGTACTCTGATCAGTGATTTACCTTTTGACATTGGAGCTCCAACTTATCAGTCATTGTCAGAATTTCTGCCAAATTTTTGTGTTTCTATTAAAATGTATTCTAACCCCATCTCTCTTTTACTTGATCCCCACACTGTATCAGTAATCAAAAAATCAGTACAATGCAAAACTGATCTTTAGCAGCCAATTTGGGATGTTTGTGTTTCTCACAGCTTTACAAAACCAGAAGCAGGAACTTTCTATCACTAGAATATTTTCCAACAGGACATGCAACATTTGCTGTTATAGATCTCATGTCATAATAAAATCTTTCTCTGAGTCCTGTTCAGTTATAATTACAATATAATAACAAAGCTAGACATCTGTTTCATATATGGTATTAGTGCTATATAAGCTTCTTCACATCAGTAAGCAATCTGTCTCAGCTAGGTCATTTAGTGGGGAAAAAAAAAAACAAACACGCAAAAAACCCCAAACCAACAAACACTAAAATATTTCTATAATACTTTTTTTTTCTATGGCATAGGGAGTAGGATTTTTTATAGAGATGTCTCCACACTTTATTTTAAATTTTTGTTTCATCATCCAGGATTATTATTACAGGAGAACTTTGTAAGTTTTTTTGTTTGTTTACTTGCTTATTTTGTTCCTCTAAATGAACATTGCACAGCTAAGTGGTGAAGAATTAATCAAGTGGACTGAAGGAAGACATGATGTTCTGAGAACGTTATGAGCATTTGTTTGGAAATGCCACATTACAGTGCATTGAATATTGTATTTATCCAAATGAATAGTAATGAAAAATTCACATACTGTCATATGGTTTAGTTGACTTTGAAATTGGAGTATATATATTATTTACTGGAAATATTTTTTTTTCTTTTTTTGAAGTTAGATAACATGAAAGAAAAAAGAGAGACAACTCAGATTAAGAGTGAAATCTGAATTTAGAAAATATTTTTTCTTTTATTGCTAAATGCTATTCTATAAAATATGTTGACTTCCCATTGCAAAATTCACTCTGTCTCATTGAATACCGAGGATATCTCAGAAAACACTGTTATTCCTTCCTTCCTTCCTTCCTTCCTTCCTTCCTTCCTTCCTTCCTTCCTTCCTTCCTTCCTTCCTTCC
>JAWWLZ010000082.1:71692101-71758258 GCA_035041345.1 Poliocrania exsul
CCTTCCTTCCTTCCTTCCTTCCTTCCTTCCTTCCTTCCTTCCTTCCTTCCTTCCTTCCTTCCTTCCAAATTCCTTCCGAATTCCTTCTGAATTCCTTCCTTCTCTCCTTTTTTGAATCATATTAATTTTAATTTTACATAGAATGCATGTTGTCAAGCTGTTCCTGTGGTCTTGCATCTAAAAACTCTACTTTTACAGTTACTGTACATTATATCTGAACAGCTGAACCTTTTCTGTGGCAAATTTTTGGATTTAGATAACTTTTTTTGCTAGAGGCAGGTAACTTCTTAAAATTTGCTTACAGTTAACAGTAGTGAAAGTACTGCATTCAAAAAAAAACTATATTGATTTATGAGCATATTTAGTAGATATAATTTTTATTTCAAAACAAGAAAAGCAATGTTATTGTTTCTAGAGGAAAACACAAACTTGCAGTTCACTGCAACATATTTCCTTCTGTTTTTATATCTAGAGACCAGTACAGGCAACTTTCTCAATTGTAAAAAAAAACTTCATAGTCATTTCTTGCACAGATAATAACCGACTGTGTTTGTACACAGAGCAGAAAAGCACAGGATATTGTGGCAGAGCTGAGAATTCTGTCAAATCTCTCTCTCTAAAATGTCAAAATGTGCATAATATTACTTCATTTATGTGGTAAAATATCTTATTATAGGAAACATGTAAGTATAATGAATCATAAACCTTTAAAATTATGATACTTGAAGGGTTGCTGGAGGCAAAGAAAGAAGTCTTGCTACTGGTGCATCATTACCAGCCAGTTTCTGATTAATGACTATCAGTTCTTGTAAAAAGATTCAAATTAAAAATAATTATTGCAAAAGGGAAAAAAACTCATGTATGAAGAATGCTTGCTGTGCTATGGAAAAGACTCGGGGTTTTTGTTCAAATAGTTGCTATTGTACTATAGTATAATCCTTTCAGTGATGCTGGTTTGGGAGCCATCTTCCAATCATAATAGTTTAAAGATAAATTGTTTTGTGTTGTAGCCAAGAGGTTTAATGTGCACGACTTTCAAATGGTTGTATCACCATCTTACTGAACAGAATTAAGGCTATCCCAAGCACTATCTAGACGAAGTTTAAACTACAATTCACAATTTATTTTGTTTAAACCACATAAAATTATAATTACTTGAGATTAGCTCAGTTGGTCAGAGCATGGTGCCAATAATGCCAAGGTTCACAGGTTGTATCCCCAAACAGGCCATTCACTTAGGAGTTGGACTCGATGATCCATGTGAGTCTATTCCAACTCAAAATATTCTGTGAACTGTAGAGGGAACCTAGTTTACTAAGTTTTGCAGTGACTTTTGATTCTTTTATTAGGTTTACTTTTTTTTGTACACTTCAGCAATACAAATCTTGGAAGCTGTATGTCATTCCAACTATAAATTATTCAAAAAGAAACAATCATTCTTAAAAATAAAGGAAGATTACCTAGACAGCACCATGGTAAAGGATCTTCTGAAGAGCAAAGATTATCCACTGATTTTTCATTTAGTTTTAGGTTTGGTTTTTTTTTTTTTTTTAAAGACACGTATATTTGGAATAAAGAATAAAGAAAACTTCAGACATGTTTAATGATTTTGCCTATAATGGTAACCTTATGTGTCTAAGAAACACAGGTCACTCCTACACATTAAGAACACTTCTTAAGTGTACTCTAAGGTAAAATACTAGTTTTGTCTCAAAGTAAAAAAGAAAAGAAAAAAGAGGGATATTACAGAGTTACAGAAGGCATCAACAGAGGAAAGGAGGCATGTATACATTATTTTCCTGTTTAATTTTAGATTTAAAATACTCAGGACTACTGTTTGAGGAAAGTAGATTACATGACCATTTAATGAGGAGAAGATATGAAAGCAAGTATATTTTTAATATTCTGGACAGAGAGAAGAAATCATAATAAAACTCATCTGGAAAAGTAAATAATTTTTTGTGTCTAAAATGAAATTGCCATTCAAGAATTAGCTGGCAGCACTCAGTTTTGATGATCTGACTGCAAGACAGAATTGCTGTATAATGAAGACTAAGAAGATAATGAAGAAAAACTGTACTTCTGAACACTTGTTTGCTAAGCAGAATGAAAGTCTTAGGTAGAGCAGAGACACTGGAGTCCATAAATACAATTACACAATCCCTGTCTGAATTGTCTTTGGTCTCACTATGCAATGTCATAATTTAATTTTAAGGTCTCAGGGATCAAGCTTGTCTGATGAATACAGCCAGGACTGGACAGCTCTTTTCTGATTTGTGACTAACCCAGAATGCAGGAACTAGTAATTTTTCATGTAAGTATTTAGAGACTTTTGATCTAACAGATAAGAATAAGGCTTAAGAAACCTTAGTTTGGCTGTGAATTGAAGATACACTGTTTTCTTTTTTTTTTGTTTGTTTGTTTTAAACACTAAGTGGGGAGCTAGAATGGGTACTTCCTTTTTATTACTTTGGTTGTTAGTTGGATAGGTTTTTTTTTTCATTTTGGTTAGTGTTCTTTTTAGCTCATAATTAGGTTAATAATTGTAAAAACAAATTTTAGATTTGTTTTTGTCTGAAAAAAACCCAAAACAAAACACCTTCTTTTTTTTTTTTTTGAGTGGATATTAACCACTGAGATAAGGGTGTTACATACACATATCTATCTGCATATGTATATATTAATTTATTCTTTCTTTTCCTCGAGGATATTATATTTTTCCTATACTACTTTGTAAACAGAGATGTAAAATTATTTCATTTTGGACAAGTTAAATTACCTACTAAGTAAGATGATTTTGGGGAATAGAGATTTGGATTGCTTCATTTTAAGCAAGAAATTAGATGTCTGCTTGAGCATCTTAACTACTAAGCATTGAAATGTCAGCTACTGCTTCTTCTTCCTGCAGCTTCTTCTTCTTCCTGCAGCTTCTTCTTCCTGCAATTCTGTTTTGCTAGAAAACAGCATTCTTCACTTCTTTCAAAGAGTTGTTACAGGAGAAGCTTCCAAATCCTTAATAGAGTTTCTTGAGCCTCAGAGAAAATCTCCATCCAACAAGTTGATACTGCTTTATACCTACAGTTTCCTTTTATGTACTTGAAGTAGCTCACTGTTCAAGCTAAGGATTTCTAGAACTGCCATCTTAAAGCACCTAACTCTCTCCAGAGACTGCAGAACTCAAGGAACTTCACTCATGAGAAACTTAAATAAAACAAAGTAACATATAAACATTGTCTGTGTGTACTCATCTTAAATGTAGGCATATAGGAAACCCGTTTATATTAATAAGATTTAATATAGCAGATGCCTATCTTCCAGTCCATGACTGTCCTGTTATAATTTCTTAGGCACATATAATTTCTGTGATTATTCAATTATCACAGTTAGCTGTGATGCTGTGGTAGGTATAGGTACAAACAATTGTGGGCTAGTAGTTCATGACTCCATTTCTTGTTTTAAGATAATAGTTTCTATTCTAATTGAATAATTTTTCTCATCATTTGATAAAGGCAATATTGTGCTACTTGATTTGGGACCATTATTTTTATTGCTATATTGAACATTTTCTTTTCATTTAAGTTAATGACAGAAGTACTGGACCATTTCATTGACTTTTGGTTACTCCTGAGATAAAGAAAGAATAAATTATTTCCTGCATACTTCCATATATGTAGATTTATCTATCTCTCTATCTATCTCTCTATCTATCTCCCTCTCTATCTATCTATCTATCTATCTATCTATCTATCTATCTATCTATCTATCTATCTATCTATCTAAAAAGGAGGAATTCTTTTTTTTTTTCCTCACATATCAGTGTTTGGTGTGTCAAACAATTAAAATGAGAGTACCATCAAGGATTAGTGGTTTACTTCTATTTCCATTGAAGTCCACATAACAGTTCCCTGTGGGAGTTGAAACACAAAAAATTAAGTTATTTTAAAGGGTGGGAGAGGGGGAGGGGAATTACCACTGCATCTGTTTCCATAATTTTTGAAATCTAAATGATTGCTTAAAACTATAAAAGGGAGTATTAATAAATCCTAGACTGTATTGTCCCCTTTGGGCCATACTCAAGATATTACATAATAAACAACAAAAGGAATGTGGGTGGGCAAGCTGTTCTGTCACATTCCATGTAGATTCCTACCTACTTGCCTAGTTTTTTTTTCTATTTTTTCTGAGAACTTAATTTTGCTGAAATAGCCCATTGAAACTTTTTAACTGTAAAAAGATATGTCTAACAGGTGGAAAATGGAGGGCACTTAAGATGTAATTTCCTTTTTCCTCCTCTCTTCCTTCTCTAATTGCATCTTATTTCTGGTGATTCATGTATCTGAGTTGTCCTTACTAAATATGTTATATTGAACTATTTTTCTCTAAGTTTTATGTATTTGTGTGTATTTGTGTGTAACATTTAAAAAGGCTTTCATAGAGTGAGTGACCTTGTTGCAATAATTTTTTGGGGGAGATTGCTGCCAGATATAAGACAACTAATACTTAATCTCTTACAGTCTGCTAGGTACTATTTGGTCATTCTTTTAGGGTATAATGTCACAACCATTTCGTGCAGTCTCATTGGGGAGAGGGTAAAGTCTGTGAAAATTGAGTCGTACTCTTGGCTATTTCTGTTAATTATGCCTTAGTTACCTTGCAGTTTATTTGTGGTGTTATCTTTACTGGTTTTTTTTGTGGTCTACTAGTTGTAACTGTGCCTTTAAAGAGTCCCAATGGTTTCTTTTCTTTTAGTAATCATTTGGGGAATACTTTGAGGAATTTGGAGCTATGTTCAGGGTTCAGAAAAAACATGAGGAAGCAGAGTTAGTATCAGGTTTTAAAGGGGACTGAGAAAAAAGATGGATATGGTGTCAAGGAAAGTTAAAAATTACTGTGTGATTTCTTCTTAGCTATCTTTTGGTGTTTATTTTTGAGTTATGAATTCTGTTAACTCTGTATGGAAAGAAAGAAAATGTGTGAATGCAGAGAAATGTGAGGGGGTTTTTCAGTACATTCCAGGAATATATAACTTTAGTTTCAAACAAATCATAAGAGAAAGTCTCGTAGGATCAAATTACTAAGCCTCCATTCAGCTAACCATAATTTTCTACTTGAATAAGTATTGATCCAAATAAAGAGCTACCATTTACTTTGCAAAGAGCTAAGTTGGACCAGGTGAATACATAGGTGTAAGACAGCTTCTACCATAAGAAAAATTTGATTGCAACTTCTTACACTTTTGTCAAAACTGATGAATTATATCTTTTAAAATTCTGTCTCCTAATGTGGATGGGCAGTATGAGTATTATTTTGAAATATCTGTTATTATTATTTCAATAAAATAAATGTTACATAATCTAAATGTCAGTAATTACAAAACCAGAAAGGAAAAATATTTTGATTGTTTGTTTATTTTATTTTGTTTATTTACATTGATCTGTGCTTCACCTAAATCATCTGCTACTTGCTACTGTAGAAGGCTGAGGTTTATTATCAATAATATGCAGATAAGTCAGTGTTCAGTTTCAAAGAAGGGAAGAAAAACAAATCTGTTTACAATTGCCTTTAAAGTTTTAAGCTCTAGTTCTAAACAAATTTTATTTGCCACATTTTTCATTTGTGCAACCAATGGATTTAGCTGACATAAACTTCAAATCGGATTTTGGCTAGGGTACTGAAACAAGCATTCTATAACTTCTCATAATTAGCATTTGCACTACAATCTCTTTATATGTTTTGGTGTTCAAAGTTGTTTTCTTGCACATTTGGTATCTTTTATATGCTTCTCCAGGGTTTTCATCAAAGAAAATGTTTTGATTATTTTTGTCTGGATGAATATACTATGTCTTTAGTGTTTGCTTGCATGAGACTTTGTGATATTTCACCCTCATAATTGATCTGGTGTTTGCAAACCATAGAAAGTGCCCCAAAGGAAAACATTATAAAGAAACAGTCTTGAACACTACCTTAATTTGTTTGTTTATGACGAGGTTTTGAACATTTGTTTTTCTTTCAACTGGTCTTTACAAATATTTTGAAGTTTCCCAACAGCCCTGTTGATCAGAGTAAGCTGAGTCCAACAAATGGGAAATGAGAAGGAGAGAGAGAAAATATAAATGAAAAACATAGTGACATCAGAGGTGTTTGCAGAAGAAAAATGAGAGGGAAATAAGAGTGTAGAGATCTCTTTTTCCACTATCTCTCTTTTAATGGCCCTTGATAAACTTTTCACATAATAAGAATATAAAATGATGGAGAAATATCAAGGGTTTTTTATATATGTCTATTACAGTATGACCTGCCTCACAGACAGATCATCCAGATGTTGTGAAAAATAAGAGAAGTCTAATGGAAATAAGTAATATTTCTCTGTTTTGTGAAGTCTTGAAGTTTTCTGATACTTCCCTTCTTCCAATGATTTTTCATTCTGAGTATTCAGGTAAGTTTAACAGAGATTCCTGTGTGTACTGCAAAAAACAATAATTCCCATAAAATAATTTTCATCTTAAATGACTGTGTCTTGGTTTGAGCTGGCAAAATGCCAACTCTCCAAGACAGTGGGTCAGAGCCTCCCTCCCAACACTGAGGAAAGGGAGGAAAAGAGAGGGGAAGGAAAGAAACACTCCAAACTACATTTTATGCTAAAACTACATATATTTACAGACAGAAAGAGACAACTGGAAGAAAGTACAAATACACACCCACACAGGTTAAGAGCAACAAGGAACAATTCCTTACTTCCTAATACACACACAAGTTCCACTATTCTAACCCCAAATTATCTTAGAGGACTCAGTACCCAGAAAACCAGACCCGAGCAGAGAGAGAAGAACCCACAACAAACATTTTACTTCCCAAGACAACTGCTGGGCCGGTGCTGGGCCTGGTCCTCCCCATCTCTCCTGGGACTGCACTGTGTGTCCTCTCGGCAGGAATGCTGTGGGGTGACTGACCAAACCACTCCCACACACTGATTCTACTTCCCTGGAAAATGATGTTGTAATATGGTATGGAATAAAACACTATTGGCTAGGAGGAGTCAGCTGTCGGCTTGGCCCAGCCCAGATCAGCTGACAGCCCCTAGGCCTGGGTGAACTTCAAGAAACTCAAATTTAGTCCCACCCAGGTGAACCTCTGACAGACTGGAAGAAAAAAAATGGATAACAATAGCTAAAGCTTCATAATGTCCTTCCAACATAATAAAGATGAGTATTTAATGTATATGACAGCATAAATTAGTAACACAACAAAACTTGGTAGGTATGGAGAAGGAATCAGTTGATTTTGTTGCTTTAAGTAATGTCCAAAGTGCTGGATTTATACTTACAATAAAGAAATGTCTATCTGTGCTGGAGTGCCCTTGACATAACATTAAAAAATTACAGATACCATATCTCCTCACACAACAGCTACTACAGCTGCCTCAGTGACAATCAGTAGAAAATTATAATTTATGATAGATGCTTACTAAGATCATGAGCTCATTTTTGAGGGAAAAATCTCAGTCTGATGATTGTAAATACACACTGTGTGCAACCAGATTAGTCATATTTAATTGTAAAGCAAAGGAAAATATGTTTTTAGCAATTAAATATAAAAGTTAATTTGAACATTTAGATTTAGATTGTGTTGTATGATAGTTTTCTGGTGGTTCTTTCTTATCTTTTTCAACATTATAGGTAAACAATCCATACCCTCCTCTGATAAGTAATGCTATATGGGATCAGTAGCTAAGAAACAGTTGCATGTACAGACTTTTATATTAATTTCCTTATGTTCATGGATAAATATATATAGTTCATCTGTGATTCAACTTCAAAGGCCAAGCAGGATGTAATGCAAAACTGTATAATCTTTCGGGAAGTGAGTTCCTCATAAACCTGAGCACCTGATGTATAAAATGGCATGGTAAATCTTGGACATACATCAGTATCTGCTTTTGTCCAGATCACAGAGTATTGCTAGGCTGTAACTTTTTGAATTTATAAATTTTAAAGACTACTTTATAAGAAGGAAATAGTATTTCTTCCTGATTCAGGGAGAAGACAAATCAAGTAGTCTTAGCAGGTCAAACACGATTTTGAATTCAAAATAACTATTTCTTCCCTTTAAATGAGTTTGTATAGTTAAATATTACCTTGGCTGTGTTCCATACTTGGCATTCTTTTTCCTGTTTTGTCATTGTTTATGTGCAAAATCCATTAATAAACTTCTGTTAAAAAAAAACTCCATCAAAGCATGAATTCTTACCAAGGTAAAAAGTGAAATGATGGTGTAGTGAGATCTATATCATTGTCTGATGGAATTAATCCAATTTTATTTTCACTGCCACATAGGATTTCTTCCTTTCCAAAGTGTTTATTATTAATAGAAGGCAAATTGCTAATCCTTTTTTGCATGTGGTCCAAGCTGGAAAGAAAATACATGGCTTTTTTATGTAAAACCTGTATTGAAAATATTTAGTTAATGGATAGAATTAGTGTCACTTTGGAAAGACATTGTACTGTTTTAAATCATATCTGTGAAGAAACTTTTGACAAGTAGTACTAAGTGGTACTATGTCTACAGTTTGGCAAATGTAATATCATTTCCTAATATATGAAAAGATTAAATGGGAAGAGCAAAATTAGTTATAAAGACTTTCCAGTGATCAGGCAACTGTTTTACAAAAAAAAAAAAATCATTTTGTTAACAGGCATTAGAATGAACTTTATATTAGTACAACTTATTTAGTTCACTGAGGGTATATGTCAATCACACATGCAATGTTCTAAGACAGTGATTGTACTTTCTCTCTAGCTCTTAAGTGATCATTTTTCACAAAAGCAAAATCTGAATTCTTCCTTAAATGAGAATTGTTGAGACAAGTAAGAATACTAATGAATCTTTAAAGCACAGACACCTTACTGTATTATCATGTTTGGTGATTTTTTGTCATGTAATAATGTTTTATCAAGTTAGGAGCTTTATTCCCAAGAATAAGGCACTTGAAGGAAGATACTCTGGTGGCAAACAGTGTAGCATCTCGATGTACTCTTGCCAGAATAATGTGAAGATAATTTTAAGATGTGGAGTTGGGGGAAGGGGGGGGGCGAAGGAGGAAAACGAAGTCTTTTTCATAGTAAAAAATATTTAATAATGTTTATTTATTTCTAAAGAAAACAGAAAATAAATTTCCTCAGACAGTCGGCTTGATGAAAACCAGAGTGCCTCAATATAAGTGCTTGAATCACTAGAGATCTCTGTGCTCCTTCAGAAGTCATGACTTACCACTTCTATTCTTATTATAATCTATCTTTCTCATGTGAGATGTGCACAACTTAAACACTGTTCTTGAGCACTGTATTCTGAATTTAGAAAACGTTTCGGACAATATAGGTTGGCTACATTCAGGCTATGCTCATGATCTGGTACAATGGTACCCTACACTGTTAAAACATCTTCAGGGTGACCAGGCTTTTTGTGGAAGAGTTTTAATGACCTGGCAAGGGTTAACAGAAGCAAGCCAGCTGTCTCACTCTCTGTTCACCAAATCCTTTTAATAAGACATAATATAAACCTATGAGCAAAGAAAGCACATACTTTCCATCAAAAATAAAAAAAAGCTTGCCTGGCAATCCTGAACTTTCCTACACTGTTAATAGTGTATTTGTACAATTAAGTAATAACATATGTAGAAAGGTAATCAAATCTCCAGCAGCTCCTGTGTACAATGTAAACTGAGACTGTATGCAGCCTCCCTAAGTAAAAAAAGTATTTAAATTGCACCAATACTTCCAGCAGCATCAAGTAGGCATGCAATAACACATTTTCCAGATGCAGAGTTCCATAATTAATTCCAGGCAAAATCAGCCAGATCAGTTTGAATAGTTTACACAGATATTTTGAGCACTTGGATGAACTACCTTTTTATCGGGATAGCAGGGATGCTAGCTTCCATGTCATGCTGGTGGTATACAATGCAAAAAAACAACAAAAGAAAACTAAGATGACATCTGCAGATATCACTAAATGGTCCTCTGTTGATGTCAGGCCTAATTAAAGTCCTAACAAATCCTAAACCTTAAAGGATAAGAAATAAAGTTTCTGCAACACTGTGACCCATAGCTAAACCTTGTCATTTGTTTTATTGTATTGAAAAACTCTTCATTTACAGAAAGAAACAAGACCCATTGCTAATAGTAATAAGTAGCTGATAATAATGTATACATCCCTCATAAAAACAAATCAGAATACTTGAGTTCTATTGTTTAGGATATCCTGTTTTATTACTCTTTTAACAATAAATTATTTAATGCCTCTGTCTTCATTCCTTATCTGGAAAATGAGGATTACATCAAGGTTTTTTGAACTTGTGAAGGATCTGTATGAAGCAAGTCCTTAAATAAAATAAATTAAAAAATTTTAAAAATTAAAATAAAATCAAAAAATCATTTTGGTTGGAAAAGACCTTCAGGATCAAGTCCAGCTGTTAACCCAGACTAGCCAAGCCCACCACTAAACCATTTCCCTCAGTATCATGTCTACACATCTATTAAATACCTCTAGGACTCCCCAACTTCCCTGGACAACCTGCTCCAATGCCTGACTACCCTTTCAGTGAAGAAATTTTTCTCAATATTCAATCTAAATCTCCGCTGGTACAATTTAAGGTTCACTTCCTCTTGTCCTATTGCTCTTTACTCATGAGAAAAGGTGAACTCCCACTGGCTACAACCTCTTTTCAGGGAGTTGTAGACAGCAATAAGGTCCCTCCTGAATCTCCTCTCCAGGTTAAACAACACCAGCTCCCTCAGCCTCTCATCAGACTTGTGCTTCAAATGCTTCACCAGCTCCATTGCCCTTCTCTGGACATGCTCTAGAACCTCAACATCTTTCTTGTAGTGAGGGGCCCAGAACTTAACAGGATTCAAGGTGTAGCCTCACCAGTGCCAAATACAGTGAGATGATCACTCTTCTGGTCCTGCTGGCCACACTGTTGCTGATACAGGTCAAGATGATGTTGACCTTCTTGGCCACCCAGGCACACTGCTGGCTCACATTTATCTGACTGTCAACAAACACCTCCAGGTCCCTTTCCATCAGACAGTTTTCCAGCTATTCTTCCCTAAGCCTGTAGCATTACATGGAGTTGTGATCCAAGTGCAGAATTATTATACTTGAAGAAGGCATGGTATGTGTCTCTCTTAGGATCAAAGGCAAAATAGGACTCTGAAGGTTTTTTTTTTTTGAATCTTTGTTTTGTTTTCATAATCTGTTACTGAACTTATCTCACCACTATGTACATGAACCGCAGAGGACATGCAAGAAAGTCTGGAATATTTGATAATGATCTATTATGTCCTTGGAAATCTTATGTGTGCTTTAAAATTCTGGTGTTTCCCTTGAACACGTTATCTATGTTGTTTTTCTTTGGAGAAGTGCATAGGTGACTGCCTATATTATCTTTCTATAAGAAACTATATCTCTCTTCTCTGTTGTATCCAGGATGACATTTTTATCCTTCAAAATGTAAAGGATACAATGTGAGAACGGGACGTGAAGTGACGAAAAGCACTCTGCTTCTGGGAAGGGCTTTCTGCTAGCATGGTTAAGGCATGATGTGATTCATGAAGCAATAATTTGAGTGTGGATTGGATTAGGAATGATTTCTTGATTGAATAATTGAGCTGAGTAAATGGCTATTTCCTATGAGATACCTTTTCATTGTTTTGAATAGAGTGAAACCCTTTGATTTAATTGAAAATTTGTTTCCCAGATAGCAGCTCCTAGAGTAGAGTTTAATGAAAATCTCAAGGTTTTTCTTATCTACTCTACTGTACTTAAAATTTATACGTATTATTTAAATCATATTTGTCATTATGATTTTTTCTTGATGATGAAATATAATGAAATCAGACATCTGGACCAACTACCGAGATATCAAAAGAAATAATTTAGAAACATGATAATTTGTATCCTTTTTTTTTTTTTCCCCGTAAGAAACAAAATGCTACTCTCTCTTATGGCTTGTAAAATTCCCATGAGCCCAGTGCATTTCATTCAGAAATCTTAAGTTGTTGTAGAGGTCACTAGCCAAGAATAAAGTTTAAATTTTACTTGGGTAGTCCTATTTAGATAATTTTAACTCAGCCCAAAGGAAATCTAGAATGTGGAAATATTATTAAAATACATTAATTGCTATATGTGAGCATCAAATAATGAAAAGCATTTTAATGATATCTGCCAATTTAGGGTTTTTTGTAATTTTATTCAATTTTTCATGTAACAAATAATAAATTTATTTTGCTTCCTATCAAAACGGCATTACCTATGAGTATGACCTTTAACTCTTCTGATTAATTAGTCTGTATAAGTACGTACTTTCCCACAAAAAAAGGGAAATATAAAAGGCCAAAGATATAACAAGCAAAACCACAAAACAGTATTTCAATATATCAGCATCTTTTCACTCATCTTTCTTCATCCCTTCAAGTGAATGGACTTTGGAGAAAGAAACTGAAACAGTTTGTTATCACGTTATATTACACACTTTCATAAATTACTGAATGAATAGTAGAGTAATCTTGTCTGACATAGATAAGTGACATTTTTTCCTGTGTTTTAGAGCTATTATATATATCAAGTCAAATTTAGACAAATAAAGAATTTTTTTTGTATTGCTGACAGTGAAGAGTTTATGCCTGTGAAAAAAAAATTGATTTTGTATTTTGAATTATTTTCTCTCATTTTCCTCTTGCGTTACAGTGCATATAGTTACATATACAGTACATATATTACATATATGGACATATATTGCATACTTATTTGAAAGAAAGGAAGGCAAATGATATTACACAATCTAAAAGAAATGGACAGGGATAGTAATAGTGATTGTCCCTCTCCTGAAGCAGTAAAATACACTGAATATCTTATATTTTTTCACAGAATTAGTTTCAGTCTTATTCAGATTAACACGATGACCTCCGGTTCTTTACACCTCTTTCCCTTATACCAGATCAATTGCTTCTGTGGGTCTAGTTTATTCATTCTCTATATTTTTGCCCTAAATATCTTCCTCAGTAAATTAGCACAACAGAAATCTTCATATCACATTAAAACAAGTTTGCAAAGCAGTTAATTTTCTATTATCAGCTTCAAAAATAAAACTTACACATAGGAGAATGAATCTAATTTTATTTTCTAAGGCCACTTACTGCTGAATATTAGTTACATGTGTTAAAAAAAAAACAAAAAACAAAACTCAAAAAACAAAATATGCAGGTTAAGCATAGTGGGCAGAAATCAGTCATAAGGTTCCATAGTGGCAACTGCGCACTTTCATTCAGAGTGACCTTTATTTTCTTTATACATTACACTGCTAGTCCTACAGCTCACATGGAAAGTAGGTAAGAAAATACATAGAACTTAACAATAACGTGCAAGAATAACTACAACAGAATTAATCTCTATGTATATCAACACAGCAAGGAGTAAGATTTTCACTTCATTCTTAACGTGAAGAAGCTTTAAATGTAGAAATGTTTTAAATGTAAAAATATTTTGAATACTTTTTGCTTAATTATCTCCAAGTTTTTTGAAAAAAAAAATAAACTACTAATTCTCTGAATATCAATATTTTCTGTCAACTTTGATGATATGTTGCCAGAAGGGAGTTTTTTGCTAGCCTGATTATACTATTGTGAAATATTCCGCTGCTCCCCCCCTGCCCCACCAATGCTCTAAAAAAAGAATAATTTCAATTGACATGTTCTTTTTAGGACAATCAAGGTCTGCCTTATTATTACAGTATAGAGTATACTATTGTTGAGTTACATAGCACATAACTCTTGGTGTTCATGATTGCATAGCTATTATCTAATTAAGTGCTACTACTAGAACTATGATGTGTCAAGAAGACATTTCTGAGGGTTGTCTATAATATGTCCTGGGAAGTGGTAACTGAGCACTAAATCTTTGAATCATGGAGGAGCTCATGTTTTGGTCAGAGCTGGGAGATACAGTGCATGTTTTCCTTTTTGTTAAGCATTGATCCCCTGGGAAATACAGAGGTGTCTTATATTTTCTTTACATGCTACAAATATTCTTCCAGACTGCAATGATCAAGGGATCTGTGGTAGTTGCTCAGTGTTTGCTTGGTAGTTGCTTGGTGTTTGAGGTTGTCACACAGGTAATGGGCCTGATTTTTCTATGAATTTCCTTGGGCTGGTGAGGACCAATGTGTTCAGAACTGGAAAAATCTCCAATGGTATCACTGTTCTCTCTGGTGACCAGGAACAGGACTGGAGGGAATGTTCTGAAGCTGTTTCAAAGGATGTTTAGGTTGGTTATTATGAAAAGTTTCTTTACTCAGACGTGGCTGAACACGGAAACAGACTTCCCAGGGTATGGTCACAGCACCAAGTCTAGCAGAGTTCAAGTGTTTGGACAATGCTCTCAGGTACATGGTGTGACCTTTGAGGCTTTCCTGTGCAGGGCTAATAGTTGAATTTCCGTGATTCTTGAGGATCTCTTCCAACTGAGGACATTTTATAATTCTATAAGTTTCAGTGTCTTAATATTTTAACTTATTTTCACTAAAATATAATCAAGACTAGA
Organism: Poliocrania exsul; assembly: GCA_035041345.1. Lineage (NCBI taxonomy): Eukaryota > Metazoa > Chordata > Aves > Passeriformes > Thamnophilidae > Poliocrania > Poliocrania exsul. The sequence continues at coordinate 71,706,697 of JAWWLZ010000082.1, forward strand.
CGGGTTTTGGGGTTTTTTTTGTTTTTGCTTTTTTATTTTAGAGGGAGAGTGGGACATTTAGGTGAAAGAAATGTAGTTTTTACGTCTAAAAGTGAAATTTTTATGTATTTGTGATATTATATTCTAATTTAAATTTCTTAAAACCTATAACATCACTTTGCATTCAACAGCACGCAGCACTTCTGCAGACTCAGTTGCAAAATACATCTGCAGTGTGAATTGGTAATGGGACATTCAATCAGCCTAAACCAAATTCTTTCCACACAGAATATATTATAAGGTAGAAAAGAATTCTGAAGTCTAATTTCAGCTGTAGCTTTTTGCTTCAAAGCTGTTTTGAACTATGCTTACTACAACAGTTTATGTACTGGATTCTGTAGTTGGTAAATATAACTGTGACTGCCTAACAATTTTACAGAATTTATTAATACAGAGGGGAAAAACAAACCAAATTTGGCTTTTTGATTTGAGAGGTCACTTGAGGCTAATCACGTCTATGTTTGAGGTCTATTTATTTAGTACTGATGATACTCTGTAGATTAGCAATTATCATAAGACATATTTTGCAGGTTCCTGAGCATGACTGTTTTTTATATAAAAGGAGCGATATGTAGATACATTATTTGCTAGAGACTATTCTATAAAAATCTGTCTCTTATCCCAGGCAATCTATCATTACTATTTAATAATTATGATTTCTCTTAAACACACAGGAAAACTTTACCTATCCCACACATTTACAGCAACATTGATGCACTGATATTTCAGCTGAAAAATCAGACACATCATTCCTAGTTAAATTTTCAGTCTAAGATTCCTAACTGTATTCAGCTTTGAGACTTTGTAGAGAAAAGCATTCAACTATTGCACTGTGAATTTATTTTCACAGTAAGCAACGAAATAATAATGGTATGTGAAAAACATAACATACATCAATCAAAAAAATCAATCTGAAGATTTGAAATATGTGAATGACCTAGTTCTTTGTAGTTTTCTTTGAATTTCCAGAGTTTTGCAATATCCAATGCAGAAGAGGAAGTACTTAAATCTCCAAATATAGTGTGTTTATTTAGTGTACATACATGAACTCTAAGTTGAAAAGCAAACATTAAGAAACTTTTTGCACTATTATACTAATTTTTCTTTTTGTTTGTTTGTGTCAGCTTAGACTCCATTGCTTTAAACATATGGTTCACCTCTCTTCCTTCAGACACCATGATAATGATTCTTGTTTGGGTGGTTTTGCTATTGTGTGCTAATATCTCTTAGGCACATAACACCTGCACAGCCACACACTGGTGCAGTGCAAAACTGGCAACTGATGTGGCTGGATTTGTTCTCCTGTTGCTTTTTCCTTCATTTTTCATCTACCCACTGGGTGGGAGCACTTACCACCTTTCTTTTCCTTGGCATTTGAAGCACCTTGCCTGACTCACCTTTGTGTAACAGGAAAAGCAGTGCAAGGGGAGGAAATGTCAGGACACTATAACACTTCAGTGGTACAGCCAGTGTCCAGGAGGACAGTACTAGCTGCTAATCTGCTCTCTCAGCAGTAGCAACATATTGTCTTTCTCAAGCTGTGAACAGCTAGTAAGTAAACAGGTATTCCTCATCTTTCAGGGAAAAGACAGCAGGCCAGATGGTAATGGATCTCCAGGGTGTCATTTGAATGGTGCAAGACTAAATTGTGTCTTATTAATCAGCTTGATTCTCCCTTGTTATCTGAATGCATTTGCCTACTGCAGAACACTTTAACATCTAGATAGCCTGATTCATGTGTTATTTGGCATGTTAATACAATGAGTTATTTAGCATGTTAATTCAGGAAACTATTTAAGTTGCACTGCTAGAAACCTAGAATTCAAAGCAACTCCAATTTCACCCTTTACTCAGTTAAGCACAAGGGCCTTTATTTATCAAAGAAGCTGCAGAATGCAGAGGGACTAAGACAAGAAGATGACACATGAATGCAGTCTTTAGGAAATGGCTGCTTTTTGTTTCTGTTGCAGAGGAAGTACTGCAAACACTCAATTAAAAAAAAAAAAATCTGTTTATGAGGGGACTGAATGACCAGTTTTGAAGAAGGACATAATTCAAACTTAATTTTGTGCTTCTGTTCAGTGTATTATTTACCCATGACAGCAAATAAATTTTATGCAGAAAATTTTATTGTGTAACTTAAAAACAGTTTGCCAGTTTGTAAGAAACTTAACTGAATGTAGATAGTTTTGATACAGAAATTTCTAGCTTTTGAAGGGTTTGTTTTGCATTCTAAAATAATCTCTTGGTATGGAAAAAAATAAATATTTCTATTTTATTATTAACTGATCTTTCCACTTTGAACTTTCTGAAGGACTGCTCTGTAACACAAAAGGATTTTATGAAGGTAGGGACAATTTTCTTGTAAACATTTTAAGCATATAGAGGAAAGAAAGCTGGAATAAATTTTGTGCTCATATTTCAAATTATGACTGTAAGTTTCTTGTCATCCATGTATCAGACAGTGTCAAAATCTATGCTGTCATATGAAATACAGGTATTAATGTGCACATTAGACAAATGCTTCTATATATGTACATGTATGTGTGTACTGGAAATGAAAATCAAGAATCTTATAAGTCAAATTTCAATGTTTCATTTCTGTATGTAATCAGGACTAGATATTAGTTCATACTTGAGATCAAATAATTTTGTAAGTCTTGATATAGAAGACCGATTTGTTAGCTTTATATTTCCCCTACTTTTTAGCAGTATATGGTACTTAATATAATCAAAACCTGTCAGCATCTAGTGTGGTGTTTCTGTAGGAAAACACTAAATTAAGACTTGTTTTTACAAGCTTCTGTTCATAAAGTGTTCAATATAAAATATTTTAATCTTATTTATAATTTTATTTACAAATAATAATTTACAAATAATTATGTCACCAGTGGTTAAACCCTTCCTGTACTTCCTGCTTTGTATCTTCTATTTAATAAAAAATACCAGCATAAGAAAGTTATGATGGTCTTGAATTCATTGACGTTACCTTAATATCAAGGGATATACCTTGAAAATATCAAGGAGACACCTGGGCAGGTTTTTTTAATCTGTAAGAGCAAGCAATGGTAAAACATTTTCAGAACACTTTTCATCTCTTCTTTCTTATTCTTGTCTGAAGACATTAGACATTTAGTCATGAGTGTACTGACCTCTCCATCTTGCACACAAATTCTTGACTAGTTATTCATAGTCTTCAAAGATTGTGTTCTTGTTCTCTAACTCCCTATGGAAACAGTGCCAGGTAACTGGTCTACTTGAGCATGTTCCATCCCCAGCTGGTTGACACAACTACTTTGGGGCACGGCAGATATGAACTTTTTACAGTTTGTATTGCATGGAATAAATGTGCCCTAGCAGATGGAGTAAAGCATTTAGAATTTTTTTGCAGAAAAGTGGCAAACGAAAAGTGGCAAGCAAAAAGTGAAGTTGGTGATGCTGAAAAAGCATGTGGTGTGAATCAGTCTGATGGAGCAATAACTTGGGAAAAAGAACATGGTTTTGAAAAGCTTTAGCATTGAAATGGAAAAGTGTATAATAGTCTCTTGTTCACAAGTTAAAGATTTAAATTGCAAAAAAAAATTCAAAAAACCTAAAATAAATAGCAACATCACAAATAAATAAAAAAATGCTGTGTTTCCTTAAAAGTTTTGAAGCAGATTACCTCCTGATACAATCCATTGTAGCAGATATTTTTGAGTATATCCTTTTTATGATAATTAAAAAAAATACCATTTTTCTTATTAATAAGTATACATTTTCTTTGAAAAACTTCTTTGAATTTTTTTAATGGTTAAATAATACATATTGTGTTTAAAAGAGTTCAGCTTTTATCCTTGTATTGCCACAAAAATAGGATTTAATTTTTTATTTTTTTCCCCCTCTACAGTTGCTTTTACTATATTACTTACACTCACCTCTATCCCAAAGGGAAGTATGTCTTGCTAAGCAGGATTTCACTCTCATCCTGGAAACTACAAAAATAATTCAATGACGATATTTCAAAAATATTTTTTTTGAAATTATATATAACAGAGAAATACTGATAGCAAGAGCAAAATCAGTTTAGGTATCTGGCTAAATTATGACATGTTATTCTTGAATTCTTTGTCACATGCAGAACTGAATATATATTGCACTGTCACAGAGCTATTAGTAAGTTCCCTTTCAGTGACGAATAGTAAATATTTCTATCAAAGGCAGTTCTTAGGAAGATATTTTGGATACCACAAACTCCTTAAAGCTTCTAATCAGACCATAAGCTTGCCTTGGAGAGGATTGACTCTCCTGGGTTATGAAGCTAGTATAATTTGCTTGAAATTCTGAAACCTTACTTAGAATGAATTTTCCACTTGCTTCCTTTCTCTGTTACCATTGTAAGAAATAGTAGCTGTTATGCTAGCGATTATGACAGGCAATTATACAAATGAAAGCACAATTAAGAGACAAAGGCTTTAATGTTATGTTTGAGTTAGTCTCTGTACAAAAGAAGATATGAGTGCTTCAGAGATGGGGTGAATGAAGCCTGCTTGACAGTGTAGCCAAAATTGAGCATCATTGCTCAATGGTGCTATGCCAGACTTATTATCCTATTATCAAGACATCATGGAGATGAATGGAGAAGCATAGGAATCCCTTTTTCTGTAACCACGGGTAGGATGGGCATGCAAATGCTAGAAATTATCACCTCTGCTCAGGACTGGTCAAGGCCAAAAAGGCTTATCCTTTAGAGGATAAGAGTTGCAAGTATTATAGGTATTCAGGGATACAACCTGGGCACAGCTTACTGTGCAACACTGCAAGGTTATTTTGTTGCTCAGCTAACTGGCTACATCCTTTACATTAAGGTCCGTCTCATGTCTTAATGCATCCATTCTTCAAAAACACCCACATTAGATCACATTAACTCAATCTGTGGATAAGTTATCATGGGTCACCAGCAAATATTTTATCAGATAACTTGTGACTTTTCAGCTAGTATATTTAAAAAATGTAATTCATAATAGTATAGCAATTTCTCACAATTCAGAAACACTATTTTGATAATCACAGCAAGGAACTGTAGTTGTAACATGCTTTCAAATTGCCATGCACCAATTCCAAGTACTCTTAGCTTGTGTGCAGTTGCCATATATCTAGGATATATTTTGAAAAAATTACAGAAGCCTATATAGCAAAGTAGATTACAGAAATATTTTGTTAGTTTGTGGCAATTTATAAAACAGTGTTTGTGGTTTGGTATTGTTTTGTTTTGTTCTGTTGTTTTGGTTTTTTCAACTGAATTGCATTTTTATTGATTTATGATGGTAAGGGAAAGAATTAAACCTAATTTCTGATCAAAGTAAAGACGACCACTATAAAAACAAACCAAATAGTCTTTGTTGGCTTTGTAATTTTCTGGCCTGTGCATTAGGTCTATTGCAAAAAGAGAAAAAAATTATATAAATATGTAAGGAGGTTGTTTTTTTTTTTTAATTTCTTAAAAAATAATCCAAAGTACCATTGAAAAACCTTGTCATAATAGTACACAAACACACATAATTTATTAAAAATCATTAAGAGTTTTAAAATGTATTATCAAGAGAAGTTATGTTTTTAGAAACCACTGTTAACTCAGTGGGTTGCTGCTATACTGTTTTTTTCTTTAAAAAATAAACTTAATTACAAAATACTTGATTATTATGCAATTGTAAACCGAATTCCCCACACCAGTTTACAGAGTCTCACTCAGTACTGGTCTCTTCCACTGTGTCATGATTAAAAGAGCCCACTGTTTCACATTTCCTGCTGCCTAACAATTTTCCCTTTGACGCCTTAGTTTAATTTCAAAACTCAGCTGAAAAGTTTTTATGTTTCTAGCCAGGATCTCTGAATAGAAGGAGACTAAAAAGTAACCTTTTTTTTTTGAAACTTTTTAATTAGATTATGTAGATTCATCTCATCTGTCCTAAAAGAGGAGAACATTAATGAGTATTTCAGTAAAGATAGTGTCTAAGTCTTAATGGTGAGAAAATTGCAAGTAGGCCTAGAGATAATTTGGGAGAAAAATATTTCAGGTGTGTGTATTGTACATTGGGAGTCAGCACTGTACAAATATGAAAGATTCTAAACAAAATAGGTAGAAGCATGCAAATTTTCTGACTATATATTGCCTGTTATGTTGAAGTACTAACACTTTCAGAAATTTCATCATAAAAATATCATTAATTTAGTTAGAGGACATTAAGGTGAGAAAAATACCTGAAATGTTTTGACTGGATAATCATTTCTATAAAGCTAGGAAAAGCAATGGCAGTTTGAAACTGCTTTTAACTTCAGCTCTTGAAGAATGGGGAAAGGAGTGAGACTACTGAGAATTGAACTTTCCAGGCTGTTAAGGGGAAACATGGCCTGAAACCAAGAGCAGCCTAATCAGATGGAACAGAAATGGAACAAGAGAGAACTGAAAGCATCTATGAGGTGAGCCAAGAGGAAGTTAGGTTTTTTTCAGGCCTATAGAAACTTCAATGTGAGGTAAAAAAAGAATGCAAAAAAGAGTGAGAAGATTTTACTGTTTCCACTGGATGAGATGAGGAAGGGTTGTGATTTTAAAGAAATGGGAAGGAAAAAGCCATAATAAGACAGAAATAATGAGGGAAATATTGAGATGGATACAATGGAATAACCAGTAGTTTAGAAGGAGATAATAATTTTAAAAAGGAGAAGAAGCTAATATCCTCATGCTTACAGCAGAAAAACCAACTTGCCAGTAAAGACATTTAATATCTTTGTGTGAGGGTTGAGGATTTATAACACTTAGGAAGATAGAAATTAGACTTTGCAATTCTCTAAAACTAAAAGGTCATTAGAATGCTTAATAATTACTGGAACCTGACATGCATAAGTTCCCTCAATGTTTAGCTAATTTCCTCTCTTAGCAATTTCAACTGTTTTGATCCTTTAACTTTTCTTCTTTAAAACTAATATTCCATAAGATAGTTGGGCAACAAGATCAATATTACCAGTGTCACTGTGATATTTGATTAAGTAAAGTCTTGCCTGGCTTATCATGAGAAAATTCTGCATTCTCATTGCCAGAACTCAATTAATTCCCATCTTTCTGATTTGATTACCTTTGCAAATTCAACTTGCATCTTAATTGTGAGCAGTGTTTAGAAGCTAAATACTGCCTTGAGTGTCAGAACCATTGAGATTTATACAGTTTAGTCTTCTTATTTCCACAATATCTTTATGGGCTGGGAATTTTTTTATTTTTCCTTTTCCTGTAACATATGAAATGGATTGTTTTATGTAAAATCTGATTTATTTTGGGTTTTTAAGGCTGACTGTGACATTACACTTTTAGTTTGGTATGTTTCTGCTATAACTTTGAGAAACTTAGCTTTATTGTAAAGCTTCCTTTCCATGGTTTAATCACAGTTGCAATGTTATCTTCCCTAGCTACCACTTATCTTCTTTAACCATCTAACCATCTAATAGTGCTTTTTGGGATTTCAATATAATTTTTTGTGTGGAGTGCTTGTGGACTGTCATCAGGTCTTTTGGTGGATTTCTGTTTGTTCGTTTGTGTTTGTTTTGTTTTGTTTTGCAAGCTGCAAATAAAACATAAAATATAAAATGTCTTAGTTATAAAGGGGTTTCTTTTTCCTACGAACAGAGAAAAGTATTGTATTTGGTCCCTACATAGTTTTTTCTAGAAAACAACACAATAGCTCTTAGTTTAGACAGAAGTGCCTAAGTGAAACATTCATGTGGAAAGATGTGTCAGAAGGGAGGCTATGTTTGAGGCCATAGGACAAATTAATGGCCTATTAAAGACCCTCAAGCTTCTGGGAAAAAATGAAAAGTTGTGATGAAGCAATTTGAGTCAAAAGTTCATAAGGAATCTCAAATATATCTGAACTAGGAAGAAGCTAAAGCTCTCTCCTAGCGGGCTGTTAAGCTTTTGAGTTTCTTGAAATGTCACTGATCTTGAAATCAGCAATGCATTTATTATTATTTCATTACATTGCATTTTACAGAAAAATAAACTTATTGATGTAAAATCTATCATATATGTTTCCTACTGATACTTCAGCTTTAGTTTTACATCTACAAACAAGAGAAGAATTTTGGGCTCTTTGAAAACCTCAGTGGTACTTGACACTGTTCCCAAGCTCTGAGTTTGCCAGAGGTCAGAAGTGTGCTGACCATCCAGTGGTTCATTTCATATAGTGGCTTCTAGCATTATAAACAGCCCCAAGTGGACATTTAAAAATTGGTCTGTATAACTTATAAATAAATATGTTGACCTGCAACTCATTTGTTTGCAAGACATCTAGGGGTCTATCAGTCCAATCTATGCTTACAGCAAGTCCAACAACATCATGTTGTGTAGCACCTGAGGGACAGGGCTTTAAGAGATGGAGAATCTGGAGATGGGTTTACTCACAAGGTGTTGCTTGTCCTTGTGTGGAGTGGCCAGGACTGCTCTGCACAGATGCACACTACTCAAATCTCTTTTATTTGACAATTATTTAATTTTCTTTTCCCCCTTTGATGGTAATTTGTTAGAGATGCCTCTATCTTTATCTCAATCTATGAGCCTTTTCATCCTTTTTTCTTCCTGATCTGCTGTAAATTGGGAGTGAGAGAATGGCTGGACGGGCATCTGGCCACTAGTAATGATAAACCTGCCATGTCTCCCTTCAAGGTAGATGTAGATAGCAATTAAATGACCCTTACACTTTCTCTTCATAATGTGAAACTCTTCCTTACTTTTGTGGCCCTTTGCTTTGCTTGAATCACTTGTACAGGGGAGTCTAAAACTGGATAGAGTTTCCATATGTGGTCTTGTAAGTGCCTGTTCCTGAACTGGGACATCAATTTCTGTTAATAATACATCAATTTCTGTTAATCTCTACCAAGTTTAAAAGCTAATATAAACATTTATTTGAAACACTTTTGCATCTGAAAGTCCTCTTTCTGTCATTTCTCCTCTTATTATTTACTGCAAATTTCTGGTTTTCAACTTATTACATTATAATAATGAACAAATATCACATTAATTTTGTTATTTAAATGCTTTTAAACCAATCCCATCCTTCAGACACTTAGAAATATCTGAAATGGTTGCTATTTTTTTTAACATGCTTTAGATTAGTTTTATTGAAACCTGGGAATACTGAACACTGTAATGCATTTGGTTAGCTAACAAAATCTCACAGTTTGAATTGGAAACCATATCTTAAAGTTATCTTTATTAAATGGTTTGAAGTAATTACATCAAGTACTTAATTTTGGAGATTCAGTATTGGGGGGAAAAAAATCGCAGGATTTCTCCTACTTATTAATGTTCCCCTTTGCTTTCCAGTAATTATTTTTCAGTTTCAGCAGTTTTTAGTTGTCCTAGATGTGAGACTCAAATGTTAATTGTGAATGACTCAAACAATTGTAGACCACGTGTAGACCATGGAGATATAAAATGCAAGGTATCATATTCTTGCAAACTGTCACTTGGAAAAGACAAAACCTAATATAATTGCAATGTTTTTGAAATATTTTTCTCCAAAGTAATATATACAATTTTTATGTAGTCCACTATATAGGAGTGTATAAAAGTGTACTTATTAAACAGTATTATTTAATGTGCCTTCCAAATCCACAAGGTTAACAAGACATACACTTTTACAACACCTTTCCAAGATAAGTTATGCAAGGAATTAACTACTCTGTGTATCCTCCTAACTTAAGTCAGAAGCAAGTTAATGAATTAATTTTTTTATGATACCTAATGCTGAAATTCATTGTAACTTTTGTTAATGAAGAGATAACAAGTTTCTAGGAAGAATAAGAGAAGAAAAGATGTCAGTAACAGCATAAATATGTTCCCGTTTGTTTACAGATGAAGATTGTCTGCATTATGAAATATATTAACTTGCTGGTATCAGTTCTATTTCTGTCCTGACTTCCCCCCCTCCCCCCCATTATAAAATATGTTTCTCAAGGCACTTCAACAGTTTGAAAAAGAAGCTCAATACTGACAGCAGACTTTCCAAGTAGCTTCAAATATAGAAACCATTGACTTGTCCAAGTAGACTTAAGTAACCATGTACCTTGGATGCAGAAGATAGTCACCTGCATAGTAAAGAAGTTCTTCCTCATGTTCAGATGGAAGTTCAACATAACAATGAAAAAAATGCTTGCTGTCCTAGTGAAAAAGCTACTGCTTCCAGAGACAGAGACTTGATGACATTTGATAAATTATGTTGCAATCAAAAATTTTACCTTTAACTTAAACCAAGTTTTTCCTGAGGGAGAGGTGAAACAACATTTTGATCTTTTTTAATAATGCAACCAAGGTTCAAACATTGTGTTTCTCTCATTACATGTTCATTAAAACCACTTTAAAATCAACCTGTTTACTCTGGATGGTAACATAACAGCACGCAGTACAAATCCAAGCAATGGTTAGTGACAACAACTAGTGATGTATATCAGTGTCCAAACCTCTCTAGCTTTTATTTAACTATTATATTACTATTATATATACATTTACCAAAAATTCAGCTTGAATAATAAATTGGCACACTACCATTATCAGTTTGAAGATGTCTCCTGGGCTGCCAACTAATAGAGTTTTTTTCTGTCATTACTGAATGGATATCCTAATAATAATGACTCCTGCCAACTGTGTTTTGTAGATTTTTTTTTTCCTGGACAAAGTGATGTATTTATTTCTGGAAGTTTTCTCTGAAATTATGGAACCAAATTGACAAATGATGTAGGTGCCGCTTCCCTACTTCATCTCAGTTGTTGTAATACAGTAAAGCTTATTGTAACTAATGGCTCAGTCTACTAAAGTAGACTGAGATAAATACTCACGATCTCTTAACCTGTTAATGGTCTTGAAGCAAAGCTGTGCATCTGCCAGGGGAAAGAATATAGTTCATTCTTTTAGTCATTATCTTCCTTTGGAACTTAGCCTCAGAACTCAAATAAAATAAGATGTTTATGGATCAAGAATGATATATTTGCCATAGAATTTGATTTCAGAGAGCCAATGAACTGGACACCTAGATGTTGTACTGACATAAACAATAGAAACAAGAAAATATATCTATGATGATCGAGTAAATTAAAAAAAAAAATTTTTTTCTGTAACAGTTCTCTGAGTTATTGGAAAAGTTATGAGCTTGTAGGAGACTAATTTCCAGTGCATTTGTTTCTTCTTGTTGGCTGACTTTTAAACAAAATTATACTAAAGATTTAGTTCATACTCCCCCTTCATTAGATACAAGAAAATCCTCATTCAGGAGAAATGATACAAATATCACCAAGTCTCGATCAGCATATCTTGCTACACAATCAGAGGTGTACACTCCCACTGTCAATAGCTGCTAGGTCTCTCACTCTTCCCTTTGTTTTTGATGCATAGACTAATATTTTTCCATGGTATAAAAATGTTTAGTATTAATCACCTTTTGCATAATCCACATATGTCTTAATTCCTGTAGGAATTTATTTGTTTATTTTAATCTGAAATGCAAATCACACAGCTTCATGCTTCTCCATCCCAAAATATGCTGACATTCAGATGGATAGTTTATTGAATGTGCAGTAAGCCATGTGTTTTTTCAATAATAGTATAGGCTTCTTGGTGGATAACACATATTATGTCCTTTACAAAGAGTACAGAACTATAAGGCACTGATAGTACCTTCATCATCATGGCTAGGCTTTGCGAATGAAAATCTGGGAAGGTCTCTACCCACGTGGATGTGTCCTTTGAGCCTGTGCAGTGGATTTTTTTAGGTGAGGCACAGCATGCGTGGAACTGGCTCCACCCTCTTAACTCCTAAGGTTCATCTGCCGTGGCCAAGCGAGCTTGGGTGGTGACAGTGAAGTCCTCAGGACTAGAACCTACAGCCCCTGGTATTCCCAGGAGATCTCTCATCCAAGTACTAACCAGGCCTGACCCTCCTTAGCTTCCAAGATCTGATGGTATCAGGAGTCAGGGTCTAAGCTCAGCTGGCCATGGCAGATGAACTTTAGGAGTAAAGGGTGGGGCCAGTTCCACGCAGGCTGTGCCTCACCTAAAAATGCACTGCGCAGGCTTGAAGGAGATGGATAAGAAAAAAACTTGATAAGCATTAAAAAAATGCAAAGTCCCTCTCACATACAATTGCTTCCTTTTCCATTCTTGACAGAAAAAAACCCCGATGTTACACACCATCTTACACACCATCTTAACACAAAAACAAGAGATACAGTGCCAGTATTGGTTTTCTGCAGAACACACTGCTATAAGAACAGACTTTTTTCACCGTACTCTGAAATGGAAGAGGCTTTGGCTTTGGGGCATATGTAACCTAGACCTAACCTTTTGTATATACCTAGAGGTATATTGTGTGGTGACTTAGTTACTTAGGGCTCTGGGAATAATAATTAGAGAATTAATGCCAGAGAAAATGTCACAACTATAATAGTTTAACACAAATAATTTTATAAGATTCTAAGTTCTTTTGCCATGCAGAAACTCTTTTTGAGTCATATGAAAAAGTAACAGCAACTAAAATTAGAAACACCGTGCTGTTGTCCTCATTACTCACACAGAAAAGTTAAACTTGTATTCCTGAGTTACTAATTGATTTGCTTATGCATTGTTTAAGAGAAACTGAATGATTTCTGTAAAGCTGGTTAGATTAGAACAGCTCTATTTTTTTTTTAAAGTCAGTGTGTGACTTAGATGAAGGCTTTCCCTGAATTTAATATGTCAAAGTTTGACCCTCACATCTTTTAACAAACACTTCTATTGTAATGTAGTTTCATTCTTTAACCCTCTTTTCTATTCTTCTCCATAGGAAAATAGAAATACAACAGCAGTTATGAAGCAGAAACTGGATGATGGTTCTTCAGAAATGAATTCATGGAATAGGGCTGCTCACACTCAAGGTAAGTAGATAACAAATAGCCTTTTTTAGAGGATTAGCTTGAAACTGTTTTGTGAAGACCTATTCAAAGACAAAGAATGTTAAAGGATGATTTCTAGCTTGAAAATAAAGCTAAATGCAAATTTAAGGGTTTACACATAAGTCTGAGATCAATGTATTTTGAAATTAAATCATGGTACATAAATTATTGTTTAAATGAAGTGCTGTTTAATTTTGTTTTCCATCACAGTATCTTCAAGGTTCTTTTCTGAATGCTTCTACTCAAAGTAAAGGAGTTATTTTTAAAAAATATTCCACATTAGAGATGCACAGAAAGCTAAACAATGAAACAAAGCAGATCTTGATGTATCTATTCACTTACCTGTGTACTTGCAACATATCTGAAGGAACGTCAGTAGGTACATGACCCAAATGTAGTATCTCTGTCATATGACAAAGCGTACCGCAAGGCTAACTCTGTAGCAATACCTGTCATCTTATAATAAAACACAATGTTCTTTCTTCTCAGTTTTCTCTGAATCTGAAAGGACGTTCCTAATTTATACCTTGAAAATAAAAATAAAACAAAACAAAACCCAAAACCTTATTTTAAAAGGACTTCAGAATATGACTGTAATCTAATAGTGTTGCTTTTGATATTCTGGTATTTTAATAAGATTATTTTCTCTCTCTTATTTCTGTATTTAAAATGAGAAATAAGGTTTTAAATCGAAAATATCTTTGAAATATAGCATGCTGTTATGAAATTAAATCATTTTATCTTGCCTTTTTGATGTGAAGATTACACCAACAAGGGATATCACATTCACCAGAAAAACCTGGCTTTTCTGTAAGCTTGAGCCAGAAAGAATGTAATTTTGAGAAAAGCAGCATATCAGTTGTCTTACTTTGATTTTTTTTTTCTTCTTTCTGGTGATCCATAGAGGGTTGTCTAATCCTAACTTTGCAGTGACCTCAACTCTGTAGGTCAGAATATTTTGGTTATTTTTTTTCCTTTTGACAAGTATTATCTACCCAAACATTTCTTGACATTGTGAAAATTTAACTGCTGCTCTCTACAGGCACTGTTTCCATCTCTCTCTGTCTTGGTTCTCACTGTGTAGTAAAATGTTCTTAAAACATTCCTGGGTTCTGGGGAAAATCTTTTGACATTTCAATGGGAGTGATGATCTTTCAAATTTGTCAAATTTACTGAAAATCTTAGGATTGTTCTTCCAGATCCAAATAAAACAAAACTGCCAAAGTATTCTTATAAAAATGTAAGGGTTTTAATACCCTTTGTAGAAAGCATATTGCCACCATAAATAATTATTTTTATTGCTATTGTTTTTAACTTCCAATTGCATTCCTAAGAACATGGTATGAACACTAGTATGATACTTCTTACAGTTATTGGGAAAGCCAATGAATATAAATTAAATAAATGCAATTGCTATTTCATGTTTTTTAATGTCAACTGAGACATTATTTCCCCTTATATTTCTGACAATTTTTTGTGGTTGGTAACAGAATTTCGATTGTTTAAAATCTAGGCTTAGACAATTAGGGAAAAAACCCCAAACACTATATCATACAAGTTTGAAGAAAAAATAGCCTGCATTGCATGAGTTTCAGTGGAAAAAAAAAATTGTCAGCTGAGAATTAAATGATTAATTATGCAGAAGAAATGCAAGGAAACCATAAGCTTTGCATGAGCAAATTGCAAATTGAAGGTGAAATATATTCATTCTGTAATTAATCTCTCCATCATAGTAATGAACCTAGATAAGTGATTGGTGAAAATTCACAAAAGGCATTTATGATGGAGATGTAATGAGCGTTATTATCTCTAGAACTTGCCATGTGTAGTTGCTGTTAGACTAGACAGCATTTATAGCTTATAAGCTATTGTATAACATTTATAGAAAGGATTTTCTGCAGTTTTCAGCTTCTTCCTAGTATCCATTAATAGTGAGTTATATCCCATACATCATATAGCTTTCATAGCCAAGTGCTAAAATTTACATTTTTTGATTATTTTAAGTGATGACAATTTTTCAAAAATTCAAGAGTGTTCTTTTCTTCACAATGAACCCTAGGAGGCTGTCTTGGTGTTCTCTCTGAATGCACTGTGCACTTTATTTTCTGTACAACTTAACTGTACTGAGACCTAAAAGACCTGTGAAATTTTAAAGAAATTTCCTTCTTTTTTTTTCTTTTGTACTTAAAAAACTGATCAAGGACAGTACTATATCAAAAATGTTAAACAATGATACTCTGTTTTTCAGGGTTGTGTTCTTCTGTGTCTCCTAATTATTAGTTCTGCATATGGCATTTATGACAAAATGAATATTAAAAATTATTTGCTAGGTCCAAAATAAACCTTTTAATAGTCTCCCATAGGCCTTCATTATACCTTATAACTTCATATTAGACTGCACAGAAGCATAATTAAAAAATGCCAGAAGTTGAAACTCTTGAATACTTGCTTTTTTGGGATCAAAATGTAGAACAATAAATAATCTAACAACAGAGTATACCCAAGCTTCTTGTCTGATGGCCAGTCTGAAAGTAAGCTGTACAAGGGTGTTGACTCTTTTAGGTCTTTTGTGATTGTTTGTTTGTTTATTTGGGTTTTTCGTTTCATTCTGTTTTGTTTTGTTTTCCCTTTTGTAATGCTATTGTCCTGAGCCTAAAATATTATGGTCTTTTAGAAAGCTGTATGAAAAATTCATTTTATTCTATGTTGTGAATTCTTGAACAAAAAGAGAAAGCATAAAATGACTGAACTGTGACTCGTTGTTTAGAGGTTTATGACACTATTATGTTACTTTGTTAGTAAAGGCCATATTGTGCTGAAATGATGAAGGGTCAGAGTTTTCTACAACTTTCAGGTCACTTCCTGACTCTTGCATAAAAACATCTTGTCAAAGAAGAATATGTTTCTAGAAAGGTATCTATTTAATTTTATCTAGTATATTCCCTTTTATGTATCAGTATATTTTTCAAAAGAGAGGAAACAGTTGGTAATAACATTGTGGTAACAATATATGTATAAACCTCAGAAAAGTTTACATCTACATTTGGAATAATATCAATGTAACAATTTCTAAATTGCAAGTCGTGATGAAAATAGTTCACATCTGTTGCTATCAAAATATCTAACAAAATGTAAAAATAACACTTTCATTTTTGCTTATGCCAGGAAGCAGGCAATTTTACAGAAAGAAGCATAAAGCTACACACAAGGGTACATAACAGTGATTTTAAGTATTGATTAAACTGTGTTTTATACTATTTACAAGAAATTTCCCTTGTCTTATTTCAACTAAGCCATGAAAGCC
The DNA here is from genome assembly GCA_035041345.1 of Poliocrania exsul. Lineage (NCBI taxonomy): Eukaryota > Metazoa > Chordata > Aves > Passeriformes > Thamnophilidae > Poliocrania > Poliocrania exsul. The sequence goes on from JAWWLZ010000082.1 coordinate 71,722,991, forward strand.
AGCAAGGAAGCAACACACTGTGTGTATTAGCTTTCATTAGCTTTTGGAATAATCAAATGTAACTGATTGATTTTAAACTCATGTGACTCCATGGGCGGTTTTCTGTGCTAATGTTTGTTCATTCATTTTTATTTTGGCATCAGATATTATGCTGTCACCTAAGCAAATCTCATCTCCATTTCTGTTCAGTCTGCCAATAAGGTTGCTACCCTAATGAATACTGATAGAGAATTTTATGTGTGCAATATTTATGATGTGGGTATGTACTTGTTGGGTGGTTATCCAAGCAATAAAGAGATTTTATTTAAACCACTAACTGGACATTAAATGACGAAGATTTCTTGTATTAAGCATAGACTTAGTTTTAGTATAAGGTACCTGCATAGGCATTTCTTCACTTACTATCCTATTTGTCTACTCTGGAAACATTCCCTTCTCAAAGGAGGTTTGCCTGTAGCTATCACATGATTTTGAGTTGCAATTGAGTATGTTGTGGCTAAAACTTGCCTTTTGACTATTAGCACCTCTCTTTCAGAGATCTTAATGATGATACCTCTGCATACAATGTAAGTGCTGATCTTTGAGCTGTAATCAGTTAAGGGCAGACTGACTTGAGAATGAGACTTTCTTTTAGTGACACTTCAGTGGTATTCTTTTCTCAGTAGAGAAAGATCAGATTTCAAGGTTTGAGGAGGAGCAACTGTGTCATCCAAACGTGGGTAGGAACATTTGCTGACTTCGGGTAACTTGCCCCTGGGATTAAAGTTGAGCATGTACTTGCGCTCTGTCACGTGAGGACAGGCATTCTTCTGCAGACTGGAGTTCTGCATCTCTTTTACATCCCACTGAAATATTAAAAGCTTGAAATGTAATCTAGGATGCTATTTAAAATATAAATCTCTACAAGTCCCCTGACTGATCTGTCTCTGATATTTAATTTAGAATAGAGCAGCTGATGATTTCACTAAATTTTCCAGAAGAAAAGAAAAAAAAAGTAATACATATAAATACAGATGTTAGAAAAGTGATATTGGTGATGGGTGTGCAAACTACAATGAGTGATTTGACCTTGTCTTTTTACCCCTTCCTCATGAAAGATATTGCTATTCCTGTAGCAAAGATGAGGAAGTTTAAGATATGTTAATACCAGAGGGGAAATAAACAATAACAACAACAACAACAACAACAACAACAATAATACTAATGAGTACTGTGTGCAAGGTTGTGCAACAGCTACATTGTTTCAGCACAGGTGCATAGTTTCATTGACTTATCTGCTGAGTTTTTGTGTTTGATTTCTTTTGGAGGGGTTTGTTTTTTGCTTGGGTTTTTTTGTTTCTTTGTTGAGGGTTTTTTTTTTGGTTTTTAAAAGTGTAATCCTTCTATTTTATGGCAGCCTGTTGCTGAGCTTTTCCCCCTTAATTCAATATAAATCACACAGGTAAGAGATTCATCTCTGTGATTGGGAAGTCAAGTGCTAACTTTTTTTTTATTTTGATGCCTTGTTCCTTTACTAGAAAAATACTAAAACTGCCATCTGCTGCTTTTTACATGTCCTTTAACATCCGTCTATAGAAGGTATTTTTTTGTTTTGTTTTGTTTACAGTGGCACTTTAATTTTTTCTCATCTTTTTCTTTTCTAAAATATGTCAGTTACACATGATTTTACTCTTTTCTTTACAGCATTCACCACCCTCACAAGTTTTCTGCTTTTATGATATTTATTGTTCTGTAATGCTTCTATTTGTTTCTATTTATTCTGAGATATTATCTTCATATATTGAATTAGAAACATAATTAATTAGTCTCTATTGCAAGCACTACTTTTCTAGAATTATTTATCCTGTTAGTGCACAGGAAAACAAAGAGAAGTATTTCTAGAGGACAGTTCTATCAGTCTGATAGGACTTATAAGACTCTTCCCCATACCGCCATGGTCTAACCTAAGTGGTCTTGAAACCAGCAGGCAAAGTAATGTCCTTAGGAATATCCTTCTGAGCAGAAATTCGTCATTACATGCGAAAAAGCCTGATCACAGGATAGTCCAAGCAGAAAGGAAGAAGAGCATTGCAGCCTTTCAGTTTAGGATGAAGCCACTGTATTGCCAAATTGCATCAGCCTAGGCAAAAGAAATTTTTAATTTCAATCCCAGTTTAAATTGTGAACCAATTTTACATTATTTCTTTTTCACCTGTTGTCTGCCTTGTTTCATTGCAGACTATCTGATTGCATTTGAAGTCTCACAAAGTTGTGCACTAGCTTCTTGAGTTCTCTGTCAACATATAAGCAACTCAAAAGCTTCTGATGATGAAGTCAGTAAATACTGAAGATATTGTCCTGGATGGGAAAGGCATTTTATTAAAACATAATAGGTCACAGTGGGAACATTTGGTGGATGGAGATGGAAGATCTGCTCCAAGACTTCTAATGAGGGACAGCTAAAATATCAGACCAAGAAATAGTTTGCATTATGACAGAATATTGGAGTTTAATGGAGCCAGATGTATAAAACCGGTATTTGACTTCAAATAGGAGAAGAGGAACATAACTCTGTGATATATTAGCTAGTTTTGTTTTGACATAATTATGATTAAAACACAAGAAATCAATTGTTACTGATACTCTCTGCCTCCTAGAGGTATTCTTTAAGCAGAGATAAAAATTTCTAGTAATAAAAATGCATTCCTATTAAACATCTTGACTGCCTGCACATACTTAACATCATATTCTGGAGAATAAGATTTCACACTGAAAGAAAAAAAAAGAGTTTCAATATGTAGTAGTCCTGCCTTTTTAACCCTTTTGTTAATGCATTGGGTCAGATCATATGAGGTCTAGGAGAATTCTGACACTGTCAGTAAGACTATATTTGCACAATTACTGCTGTCATATTGTGCTCTAAAGATTTGCATGCTGTTTTCATGTACTTGAGTAAAAGGTATTTAAAAAAAAAGAAAAATTTTTGAAGTTCTACAACATCACAGTTTGATTTATGCTTGGTGCATGTTCAAATTTTTGTTGCTTGAATTTTTGCCAATTTTTTTCACTTTCAACCTGGCATTTCTGGAATTCATGCTCATACCGTTGACCACATGCAATATGTGACTGCGAATTAAAAAAAAAAAAAAAGCTGAACCTTCAATAATAATAAGAATTGGAGCCAAAGGGATTTGTTGTTTTATTGTTTTGGGGTTTTTTTGTTTGTTTGGGGAGGGGAGGGGGGAGTTTGCATTTTTTCTTTATCTAGCTTGTCATTCTCTATTTGTCATTCTCTTTGAGATAGGTTCTGTGGAAAAAAAAAACATTTTCTCAGGTGTACTGCTCTGTACATTGGAAGCTTGATTCATATCAGGGACAGCATAAGAAAGAACAGGTCCTTCTTTTTTATATGCTCGAAAGTGTAACTCTTGGCAAGTAGAGAATAGAACAAGAGTAGAACTTTTCATAATCTGGTAAAGCTGAAAAAAGTCAAAGTGGATCCTGCTAATTGTATATGAGTATTTCAAAGAATAAGGAGCTTAAAATATCCCTAAGTCTTTGAATTCAAATATAACACAACCACAATGTTAAACACATGTTGAAATGGAGCAATTTTTTGTATTTTTGTCTTTTTTTCTTAACAGGGTTATGCTTTACTGTGTGCTATTGTCTACAAATGTAATTCCTGTTATTATTTAGACTGAAAATGTATACTTAATTTGATTTTGTTCTCTGTGGAAATACAGCTTCTTTCAAGTGTAAGCAATTGATCTAAAGCTGTTTAGCAGATTAGCCGTTCTTAACATATCACCATCACACTTGCTAAATGCAAAATTTATACATTTAATCTGTGTTCTTCCAGATACGTTATCAAGGGGGAATATCCTTGCATATTTGTTCATTTATTTGCTACTGCATATACATTCACATTCTTATTTAACTGTAATGGAATGACACTAAACCTCCCTATAAACTTGAAGAGACAGATATATGTATAACAACATTGGTATATGATAGCAAAATCAAAATCATCCAGCTAAAGCAAACATCTGAATAAGACCAAAGTATAAAAATATCATTTACTTATGAATGCTAAGAGACATATTAATGTTAGGTGGGACTCAAACAACAAGTTTTTGGAATTGCTTGCAACACTTATGGTGCAGTTGAATGGAAATGAAGAAGTGGAAAGATCAAAGAACAGAGACAAAAATATAAAATTATCATTTACTTATGAATGCTAAGAGACATATTAATGTTAGGTGGGAATCAAACAACAAATTTTTGGAATTGTTTGCAACACTTCTGGTGCAGTTGAATGGAAATGAAGAATTGGAAAGATCAAGGAACAGAGAGATCTAGTAACCTTCATATAACTATTACTGAGGACATCTTACATTGCAGTGTTATGTTTACATAATGTAACATCTTCTATCTGCAATTTAGCAGTGCACAAACCAGTAGTAACAGAAAAATAATGAACTGGCTCACTTGAAAAGAGGAAATCCACAGAATAATTTTAGTGAAGTAAAAATATCGTTATTATATTTATTTTCATAGTATTATACAAAAATAATTTTTGTCCAAATCAGAGGGTATCTGTTCAATCAAAAGACTTCTCCTTGCTTGTATTAATGCATCATTATTTCATAAAAGCACTCTGTCTGTTCCAAATTCTAAGGAAATGATGGGCAATTTGATGAATTCTACCAATAATCCATAAAGATTTGTCTCTATTGTTGTTAAAATGTTTTTTCCATAATCATTAAGTAAACCATAGACAAGCTTTTTTATGCAATATAGATTTTTGACATCCTTCTTTGTAATTTAGTATTTTCTGTGTGTAGCCTTTTCTATGAATTATGTTCTTCTTATAAATGGAACATAACACATATTTATGGATGTTTCTAGATAACCATTTTTTTTCCATTTATTTTCCTAAAATTCACATGTAGCATCAGAATATATGCACTCTAAGATAGAGGAGCAGGAGGGCAGATGATTTATAAAAACAAAAGAGTTTTGGCAGATACCAGGATATAACTGGAATAACCAGGATATAACTGGCTTTCAATAACTGAAATATATATATATATATATTGGTTAAAATGAGATACCAGAAACTCAAAGAAGTCAAACAACTTTCTTAGGTTCTTTCTTATCACAATAGATCAAAGTGGATATGTAACAGAAGTCAGGCTATTGCAAAACAATGCTGAGACTGCATGGAGAATTCAAGGAAATGGTGGTACTGTCAGAGCAGGAGCTGGTACGAACACTACTGAATGGAATGGAGAGGCAATGTTAGTTTTGGACGACTAACATTTTGGACTGGGTACTTCCTGTTGGATACTTTTATTTCTTGATGCATGTACTGTGAAATATGTTTTTCCTCCTTCCTTTATGAGTGGCCTTTTGTTCCTAGTATTATCAATATGTTCCTCCACAGTATTTAGACTGTTTGACATGGGAACCTCTGCTCCTTTATTACCATCACCTGTCTCTACTATTTATTGTTACTCTTTCCCCATATTTCTTTCTGTGTATTCTCACAGTATCTCTGAACAGTTTTGATTTTAACTGTCCTCTGGATATCATATTGTCCAACCAAGTCCTGATCAAGAAAGACTGCATCTACACAGTTTTTGAATATCTCCAAAGATGGAAACTCCATAACCACCTGCACAACCTGTGCCATTGCTCAGTCACCCTCATAGGACGGAAGTGTTTCCTCATGTTCAAAGGAACCTCTTGCATTTTGGTTTGTGCCCATTGTCTCTGGTTCTGTCACTGGGCAACTCAGAGAAGAGCCTGGCTCTGTCATCTTTGCACCCTCCCTTCACGTATTTGTGTGCGTTGAAAGATCCTCCTGTGCCTTCTCTCCTCCTAGTGCAAAGAACTGCTGTTCTCTCAGCCTCTGCTCATATGTGAGGTGCTCCAGTCCCTAAGTCATTATTTGCTGGACTCTCTCCAATATGTCCATGTCTCTTTTGTACAGAAGAACTAGACAAGACTCCAGGTATGGCCTTATCAGTGTTGAGCAGAGCAGAAGGATCCCCTCCCTTGATCTGCTGGCAGTATTTTGTCTAATCCAGCCTTTGCAGAAAGGTCACACTGCTGGCTCATGTTCAGCCTGGTGTCCAGTAGAAGAACCAGGTCCTTTTCTGCCAAGCTACTTTCCAGCTGGTCAGCCCCCAGCATATACTGGTGCCTGGAGTTGTTCCTTCCCAGATGCAAGGCTTTGCACTTCACTTTGTTGAACTTCATGAGCTCCTGTCAGCCACTTCTCCAGCCTGTTCAGGTTCCTCTGAATGGTGGCATGACCCATCAGCAACTCCTTCCAATTTGGTGTCAGCAGCAAACTGGCTGAGGGTACACTCTGCCCCATTATTCAGATAATTAATGATAATGTTTCATATTATTGTACCTGATATTTCTCCCTGGGATACACCACTAGATAGTGACCTTCAAGTAGACTTCATACTTAAGTACGTATTACATTCATAGTCATTAAAAAAAAATAGTAAACATTTCATTTACCATTGTGCATACAGTCACTGTAAGAGAACACTACTAAGACTTCAGATTCAAACTTGTGGAATTTAGGGAAATGTTAAAATTATTTGCTTATCCTGCAACTAATGTGGTGCATAAGAATAATGATATCTTGCTATATTATTATTATAATGGTATATTTTTTTAATAAAAATTCTGCTTCAATGCCATTAAGTAGTGTAGTTCATGGCTTTGTTTGGGGCATACTTTTCAAATCTTGCTTTTTTATATATTTCATAAGGAGTTCTGTAGTTTTTAACATTATAATGTTCCAAACATTAGCTTGTCCTCTTATTAAATGTTTGACATGAGGCCATGATGCCTAACCTTCTCTAAAAGATATAGAATCTGAGACACAGAGAGACACCATGACCAGAAATAATGGCTGACTTGTGATAAGACACAGAGGATCAGACTTCATTTTTACAATTTTTACTGTTACTCTAGCACATCAAACTGAGTGTTCAGCACTTCTTTATATCAGACGCAGTACTGCAGCCAGAAACTTGGAAATAATAGGCCATAACAGGAAAGTCAGGAAAGATACCTGGTTCGAGTAACATGCTCAGCATCAAACAGGTATAAGTGGCAGACGATTACATATGGTCGCATTTAAAGAAGATTTTCATTGTGAAAAGTTCTATTTCCCCCTCCATTCAGCTTTGTTCACTGCAATTTTTCTGGCTTCTACATTATTAGAGACAATATTTTCTAGACAACTCTTTCCGTGCTGTGACTTACCTATAGACCAGTTCATCAAGGAAGGATACTTTTGAGAGTTTGTGAGAGGAGATGGAAAATAATTAGAAGATGTGTGTAATAAATTGACTTCTTTTAATATATGCACTATAATTGTTTTTTTGGTTTTTTTTTTGTTTGTTTATTTCCTTTATGTATAACAATCAATTCTAGCTTTTGTTAATTTTGAAGTATTTGAGTTTTATTGTTAAGTTTCTGTGTACAATTTTACAGAGGTTAAAATATATCAAACATGGAATAAAAGCAAGGAGAAATAGGATCATCATGTTACATACAGCTCATTGCTAGGTTTGGAGTCTTTGCAAGCACTACATTTATCACTATTTCATGATCTCATGAGGCAACTGATCAGCTCTCATGTTCCATGTGAGCCAACACTTACTGGAGAGAATTTCAGTAGGTTTTACAGAAATTTGCAAATAGCAATACTGAGGAAAACACTGGGTCTAATTCCAGATATTTTGTTTCTCATCCTTCTTATACCTTTCTATCTTCCTAAAAAAGCAACTGTTGGCTTATGGGATCCCTGCCAAGATTATAATCAGAAATGAAAAGCAAGGAAAGCATCTCCACTGAAGTCTGAGTAGGTATCATACTAGATATGTGATTTCAGAGGATAAAACTGCCTACCTTGAAGACAGAGATATCAAAAAGCAATGCTACAGTCCTTGGTAAGGTCTTAATGTCTCTTTCTGACTTTTATCTTGTGTGCTGCTTTTTTTGCCCTTCCTCCCTACCCTTCCCCCGCAGGTTTCCTTATTCAGTCTCTATGAATTTATCTCTTTCCCCCTATTCTGCCACTTTTGTTCCTTCCTGTTTTTTTATGATAAATATGTTGTTGTGTTTTTGTTTTGGGGGTTTTTTTTTTGTGTTTTTTTTTTTTCTTTTCTTCTCTTTTCTTTGCTGGCCAAGAATAATGCATCCTCCAGCCTCCACTCCTTCTGCTCCTGCTACTGTTTCTTTACTTTAATGCTCCTTGACCTAATCTGTCCCCATTGGTAACTTCTTTGACTCAAAGGCCAGCTGTACCCTGTGGAGTTTCACATTCTGCCTTCAAAGGATGAAGGTTATTTCATTCTTGTGAGAAAATTTCAGCTCTATAATTTTTCCTGATTCTCTGAAATTTCAGCATCATTTTGGCCAAAATGTTTTTAAATTATTTCTGCCCAAGGCAGACTGTCAGGGTACACAATTTAATCCTAAATAATTTGTTTCATAAATTTATAAGCAACTCTAAAAGGACTCTTATAGTGGAAAGTATTAGGCAGTGTTAAAAATAGGTTATAATGCCACCTTGTTTTAAAGTTACTGTCATGTATATGAATAAGTGTATGGTTGACTAACTCTTTTGCTTTAGATGTCCATATGCTATCAGTATACATAGACACTGGATTTTAAGCAGTTGACCATACCAACAGAAACAGGAGTTTGTGAAAAAGTATGACTTTTCTAGAGTTAAACCTTAACTTCCAAAGTCTGTCCAGTTTAAGGGTACAAGTGTGACTAGCAGTAACTGTGCCTGATAAATTAATATATCACCAGGAAAGAGATAGGTTCACTCCAGCTGAATAAAACTCTAGAAGAAATGTATCAAAATATTTTGCAGAAAATGGAGCAAGCACACATTTAAGGTGTCTGACCTTCTTGTTCCTGAGTAATTCCATTAGACCATTTGTTTCCTCTGACTTTAGAATGTGGCATAGTTCTCTGTACATGCGTGTGTGCGTGTTTAGAATAGACTTTTGTGTATAGACCTAAATTTTCATTTATTATCCACTTTATGGTTGTAGCTTAAACGACAGAAGAGAAAATGTTAAAACGAACTGAAGGTTTTAACTTAATATTAAACATATTATTCTGTTCATTGTTGACAAAGCAGTCCAGCTTTAAAAATCTCTTTCCACACCTTTCCATATATTTGTGTCTTCTTTCGTCATAATTTAATGTGTTGGTATTACCAAACTGAAAGGAAAATTTTTATTCTAAGACAGTCTCCAGCTTTCTAATATGGGATCAAAGCCTAGATCTAATAATTTGGGAGACAGTAACACAGTTAGTATAGTCAGGAAAGAAAGCTCCATGAACTTTACCTTCAGATCAATGTGAGAGGAATTGTCCAAAATAAAAAAAATCTTATGTTTCCAGTTTTGTTCAAATAAACAGGTAAACTTGGAAGTTGGCACAGACATCTCAATATTGTCCATTCCAAAGGGATTAGTGGAAACTGTTAACATAGTGTAATGTCAAATGGTAGCAGTGACTAGGAAGCTTGAGTCTTCTGCAGCCTTCTCCTTTCCTATGAAAGGACTGAGAATGAAAATCTTTGGAAACCAGAAGCAGATGGACACACAGCAGTTCTGATTTTTATATTGGTACAACAATGAGAAAGAGAAAAGGAAAGAACTTTTTTTTTTTTTAACAGAGGTTTTATACATGGCACTGTGTGTTTATGTGACCAAGCAGAGTGAAAGCCAATGAATTTAATTGTTTCCTTGAAAGATTAAAAACCTGACGCCGTAGATAATTTTTTCAAAAACAAAAAATTTCATATGTGGCAGTAAAAATATATTCCCCCTGCTCCATCCCTTGGAATTTTGCTGCTTTATGTGTTTCTATTTATTCCCAGATGATGCCTTCACATTTAGTATAGCATGTTGCTCAAATGCTGACTTGATCAGCTGCCAAAAGGCTATGCTTAGGTGACTGGTCATTTCTGTTCCTCCTAATGATTACAAATAAGGGAAAGAAACAGCAGGTGGTTATATTAGGAAGTGATACTAGTCCTGATACAGATCTTGCCTTTCTGTTTTTGTTGTCTTTTCTACTGACAGCAGCTGCGAACAAGCAGAATAGGTAACTCTGAGCAGCCTAAAAACAGTCAGTGATCTAATTCAGTATTAGATTTTCTAATAATGAAATAGTTTTCATTGTTACTTTCTTCCTCCCTCCCAAATAAAACATTTTTCAGCTCCTATTTTAAGAGAATTTGGTATGTTTTGGGTTGATTGGAAGACTTTTCTACCACCAGAGAAAGTCCTTTATGACAATTCTTAGATAGAGCAATACTGACATCCATTGGTTTAATCTTATGTGACTATTAAACCTCTTCTAACTAATGTACACATAACCCTCTACAGTATCACAATGAAAGGATTGAACTTGAAATGATCCAAGGATTGTACTAAGTCCAATTTGCTGTATTAGAAACATGAAACCAACACAGATTAACTCGATGAAAAGAAACACATTTTGAAATGCGAAGTCCACAAATACAGTGATTGAAATAAAAACAGGCATCACAAGTATCAAAAGGGGGAAATTATTTATGGGGAACTAGTACAGATGATTAATTTTCTTATAACCTTATGAAATGAAAAAATACATCATTTTATATGAACATGTCTTATTTCGTATTAAATATAATGCAAAATAGTGAAGTACGAGGAAAAATCTCAGAATCACAAAATGTTTCTAATCTAATAGGAAAAGCAGTCCAATAAAGAAAATGTCTCTCTGGTTTCATCTGAGCCCTCCAGGGTTTTCATTTAACTTAGCAGCACCCTATTTTATATATATGTATGTATATATATATATTTTTCTATATATATATATAATATATATATATATATAAAATAAACATTGCTGTAAGATCACTGTTGATACAGTAAAGTGGTTATATTTAATCAAGAAATACACACCACAAAAAGTGGAGGTGTTTTCAGTATTCATTATTGCGACAAGCTAAGCAGATGAGGCTTAGACTTCAAAACCAGAGACCCATTCTGGCAGCTAAGGGAGGGCGACAGGCTTTAACAAAAAAAGCTTTCCGTTTGCTGTACCCTCCCACTGCATTCACTTGCAAATCACTGTGTGCTCGGAAAACCCTGCACTTCCCCGATCTCCAACCTTCCCAGGGTAAGTGCTGCGGCTCTGTCAGCAGCGCCTCTCTCTCCTGCTCCTCTCCTCGGAGGAAGAGTGAATGAGTGTGTGTGTTTGTGCGTGTGAGTATCCGTGCACGCTGCGTGTGTGTGATGGTGGTGTGTCTTTTTTTTTTTTTTTTTTTTTCCCCTAGTCAGGAGCTCTGAATGAAAGCCAGTCGGAGGGAGAGCTCCCCCTTAGCTTTGGTTCCCGACTGTCCAGAGTTAAGTGATGCTGGGAGAAAAGACTGAGTTAGATCCAAGTAGGATCAGTCTTAGAAAATAACAGGAGAAAACAGACCCCCCCCAAAAAAGGACTCTAATAGCTAATTTTTCATTTGGTTGGGGTGGACACTACTTCACTTTCTCAGAAGCAGAATAAAAGGTAGGAACCTTTCTTATTCTCCTTATGTTGATATTTTTTATAATTCCTATAGCATGAGCTATAGCATGGTGTTTAATGCATTTCATATATTTGTTCTACTATATACAACTTTTTGCATTTTATAAATATGTTTTAGAAGTAATGAGACAATGAATAGGAAATAACTGCTGTGCATTCTTTCTTCAAATTAAACCAGTATCATATGTGTTCTAGACTGAAACACTAAGCATTGTATATTTTTTTTCCTCCTAGTAAGTAGACTCTCTTTTAAGTAGCAGTTTCCATCTGTATTCAGTTCTTGCAAATTCAGTGTGGGGGGAATAATAGTAATTGAATTGGAAAAAGCAGTGTTTCATAGTATAATAGTTATGAACATAGCATGAAACATACACATATGTGCCCTCACTTTCTGTATACCTGTGTAAGTCTGTTGCAGCCTTCACTGTTCATTCTGCCCTCAATTGAATTTCAGAATAATTAGCCACACTCACAGCAAATGCTTCTTATGAAGGAAATCCCTGTGGAGAGGGGTAGCAGAGTGAATATAGGCAATATTTCAAATATCTGTACAGAGCTATATGCACATAAATGAGGAAAATATTGCCTGTTTTGACATTTCAGTAAAGGAGGAGTGGAGGGAGAATGGAAAAGGAGGGGGGGTGCGGGGTGGGGGTGGGGGGGGGAAAGGAAGAGGTGGAGGAAGGAAAAATTTAGTCTGCACCTGGGTGAGCATTTATTGTCACTGCTGCAATAAAATCCATATTTGATGTGGTGTTAAATTAATGCAGCACAATACAAGTCTAAATCCATGCTCCCAACTACTATTGATGGCATTGTCAGCCCTGTTAGGAATTTTCAATAGGCTAATACTGTACATGAGACTCCTTGCAGCTGTAAAAATCTTACAGTCCTTCAGCTTAGGGGGATGCGTCTGCACGTGCAGTCAGTGACAAGTAGCAACCAGCATTTTAAATCTGACCTATCATCTCTGTTGCTTTCACACAAATGGAGCTGTTGCCTGTAATCTTCATCTTTCATTTCAGTAAAAGCCTGTTTATTATCCCAACTGCCTTCCCATTGCTTTTAAGGTATTTTTTGAATTATACAACTTGTTGTGCATGTTTGTGTCTATGCATATATGAATGTATGAGTATATGCACAATGTGCAAAAGAAGGTTTTTAATAAATTGTGTCCTTTCTTATTAATTTTAAAGCTAGTAGGCTTAAAATTTACATGCTGATGTTCCTGGAGGGGAAAAGCAGGGAGTGGGAAACTGAAACATACTTCTGAATCTCTAAATCCCTTTAAAATATGCCATTTACTGGGATGTTATGAATCTGGTATAAGAATTTTTTGAGATTTTTCCATTTACTCAAACTTTTATGTTAATTGCTTACTTTTTTAATTTAATGGTAGGCTATGCTGTTTGAGAGGAGGGAAAGAAAGAAGGAACTTAGCGAACTAAGAAAAGCAAGAAGGAATACACAAGATATCTTCCTCAAGAGTTGAAAAACAGCTTTTTAGAGTCAATATGGGTTTATGTCAAGTGAGGACTACTTCTCGGATTATAAACTGTTAATCTAATTTGTGCCTAAGGGAGTCTTCTCATCATTTTATATACTGTGTTACATAAAAGTTTGAATGAAGAGTGAGGTCATTCCTTTAGCAGTTTCTGTTAATTTTAGTTTAGATTTATGTCTGTGTTTTTTGTGTGTGGTATCAAGGCACTTTTGTACACTTAAGTAGGAACTTTAAAATGTCTGGGGAGTGTTGACTCTAATGCATATATTTAAGCTTGAAACTGCTCCTGATTATTTCATTTTTTGTTACTTTGGATAGCATTGGAAAATATGTCTTGGCAGCTTGCCTTACCAACCGTTTATATTTATAATTCTTTGTAACAGTTCATTGTAAAAAAAATAGCATAATACATCCTAAAGAGTCTATATGTTGAATCTTATATATTCATAAACAGTTTTCTTGGGTTTTCATTAGAGTAAGTAAGTGTACATAGGCTAAAACTTCATACTTGCATGTCCCTAGTAGACACAGGATCTGTGTGAACACTGATGAAATACTGAATGTGCTGACAGTAGACACTGTGGTTACTGTTCTTTTCTGTGCCTAGCTGCAGTTGAAAAACAGACAAAAAATAATATTACATGTGAAAGCAAGCAAACACTGATCTAATTGAGTTTAGAGAGATATTCATAAAATACACATCTATAAATGCAAACCAGTATACAGATTTCAGATAAGTAATGTAAGGGGTTTTTCCTTGTTGAAAAATTGAATGTAAAAGTCAGAAAACATTAATTTGAAAATGCTATCTTCCTCTGATTCTGAGAGAATAATCTCCTGATCTCAACGTGATTTCCCAAGGAAACAAGTGAATGAAATAGAGCCTGTTTTATCTGGATAAATATGTGCAGGTGATGTAGTTGCTGGGTCTGTTAACCATATTTACAGGCAGATTGCACGTCAAAGTAGGATATTGTTGTACCCTATCACACCACTAGGTTGCAGCACTAGTAGAAGGGGTCAAATAAAGAATGAAATATTGTTGAATGAGTTGAATATGGGCTTATGATAATTGATTCATTATTGTCACTTGAAATCATTTGCTTTAACTGGACTTCGCAATATGTCCATCATAGATTTGAAAAAAAAATCTGTTGTATAGTTAGTTCTTTTAATGTGGCAGACAGAAAAAAAAAGCACTGATTATGTGGGCAGAAAATAAGGGTTTAAGAAACATTTTGCTATTAGTATTTTAATAAAATAATATTTGATGCATAATTTATCATAAAGGAGAGAAATTGGAATTAAAAAAATAAAAACTGTTTTGCTATGAGCAGTTTAAAATATGCTTGAGTAGAACATTATGAAAGGTGACTTCACTACACACACTTTCAATTGCTCTGAATAGTATGGAACTACCAATAAAATATAGAAACTAAAGTTCACTGAAACATTGGTTGAGTATGCACATCTTGTACCTTCAAATCTACTAATGTGAACATTCGTCTTTTGCAAAAAAAAAACAAAAACAAACAAACAACAACAACAACAACAACAAAAACCAAACAAAAAACCAACCCAACCAAATCAAACTAAACCAAACTATCCTCTCTCTATTGTACAACTTCTGGAAAAACTTGAAAGAAAAAAATTAAAACAAACAAACAAACAAACAACCCCAAAACTTTAATTTGTTTGCTTTTTCTCCCTGGATTTATAGATCTTCAACTTTCAATCCTTGGCATAGTGAATTCTGTAACATATCTCTTTCCGTGGGTTAGTAACTCTACAATAGAGCAATAGGAAAAATCATTATCTCTAGGGAGCTAAACATGTTATAGTTATCAGGTTGCATTACTGCACACAGGAGAAAAAATAATCAACTGGACCTGAGGGCTGTTTTTTCCTTGCTCCATTTTCATCCTGTGGGAAGCCAGAACACCACCCAACTAAAGGCTATTGAGCTTGTATGTTCTCTCTACTGTCTTATCAGTCTATTTTTTAACATGTGGAGGATCTGCCAAAAATCTGCCAGCTGAAGCTTTAAAGACATTTCTTTTTACATGCAGTCTTCCTGATTATTAAATGTCAGAGAAAATTACCTCAAGTGTGTGTGTGTCTGTGTGTCTACGTGTCTAGGGGTGTGTGTACAATAGAGGTAAAACAGGGTCAACCTTTAGCTTGTACAAGGATTGCATTCTAGCAAGCAGAATACTGTAAAGTTTCTTAATTTATCTCAGCATTTTATTACTTTGCTTTTTCTGTAAACTCCCACTTCTGTTTCTGTTATTAACTTATATGAAATAGATAACATTTATCACTTTTTTGTTAAAGAATATGTCCAGCGGGAGATATAAAGCTCTAGCAGCATCTCAGAGGTACTTGTACTGTCATAGGGCATCTACTGTGGGATGTAAACTCAAGTCTGCTAATGTCTGTACCAACAGGCTGTATCTGGGGAATACAAAGATTTCAGAAGTTAACTGGATACAATGAGAAGTAACATGGCAGGTGTCCTTTTTAATATTATTCCCACATGTACATCATTCTTCACATAGTGACTTTATTTTTAACTTCATTATAGCACCTCTTAATTGTAACTCAAAGTGAATGCTGAATCATATTCTAAGAGTGGGAATCATGTGAAGAAGAGGGCATGTGTGTGTTTATGTAAAAGTAATGATTCAAAAAATTAATTGAAAAAAGATGCTTCCAGAGGTCTAGTGCTCAAAAGTTACAACTGTGTTCATCTGTCTTAAAAAAATAAAACGCCTCTCCAAATATTTTCTCATGAAGAACTGTATATGATATGACCTATACGCATGTATGTGCATGCATCTTTCATGATTTTATTGTCAATATTCCATCATCTACTGCATTACAGATTGGATTTTTCATATTATCCTATTGCAGTATTTTGCATTACAACATTAAGAATATGACATACTATCACGTAGCCAGATCAGACCACAATCCTCAAAGATGAGTGCAATCCTCATGGACTCTACAATGCTATAATATCCAGAGTTTTAGGACACAAAGAATAGATGTCAATGTAATTTGTAGCACTATGAGCAAGGCTCAAAATGCAATGTCCAAGAGTACTGTTAATTTTTCTCATCCAAACTAATATCAAATGAATATACATATATATATAATTGAAGTGTTACTGTGTGCATGTATCTACCACATTGTAGTAGTTCAAATTATATTTACGCCTGTTTAATGAATGCAAAAATTATCTTATTTTTATTCTATCGTAATAGGAATCACATATAAACCAGATATACCTGTGTCTAGGAAATTTAGATGCTGTGCATTCTGTCATTGGTTCCTCTAAGTATCACAGCCAATTCTTACTTCAACTGGCATCAGAGAGAGCTTTGAACACGTTTTATACACATAAGGCAAAATACATGGAGAAAATCTCTGAGTTTTCAATGAGGGTGAGAAAATATATAAGAACCCAAAATATGTGTAATTATTTGGAGTTAATAGTCAGGATAAAGGCAGGATGGTCAAGTTTATTCTGCTTCCAAGAATTACAAGAAAAAAAACCCATAAATGTATAAATTCCTTTCTCTTGCAAATAGTGACCTGTTAATTTCCCTGATGTCTTTTTTCCGTGGTGAATGGAACTAGGAAACATAAAGGCACCTCAATTTTATTGGTGTGTTAGACGTTTAGATTAGATGTTAGGAAGAAATTATTTACTCAGAGGGTTGTGAGTCTCTTGAACAAGTTGTCCAGAGAAGTTATGGATGCCCTGTCCTTGGAAATGCTCAAGGCCAGGCTGGATGGAGCTCTGAGTAACCTGGTCTAAGGGGTGGCCTCGATGCTCATGGCAGAAGGGGATTGGAACTAAAGGTCTTTCAGGTCCCTTCCAATTCAACCCTTCCTATAACTCTGATAAAATGTCATTGATTCACTACATCATGAAAATTATAAGTAATAACTTTTACTAGAACTTTGTAAGTGCTACTAAGATTGATAATTTGGGGTGTTTGTCTTTTTATGTTGGAGTTATTTAGAAGATGATTTTTTAGAAAAAAATATAAAGAAGGAGGAAAAAGAAAATCAGAATATGTTAAAACAAAAAAATCCACAAACACAATGAACTGAAGTAAGAAAATGACAGTACTTCGTTCTTATTTCCTTTCCACTTGGAAGAATAAATTTTAATAGCCAATTTTGCAAATAACCTTTCACTAAAAGTTTAGATCATGTTATAGATCATATTTTCATTATGAGTAAAGATATCTCTTTTTTTGTTTGATATTTCATTGACAAGTGAGAGGATATTTACACAACAATATTGTTGTCTGCTATATTATTTTTTCTTGCATTGTAATTTTGATCCTGTGACATAAGGTATATAGAGCTACTAGCCTGTCTTCATGACTTTCTGCTAAAAAAATGAACCAAAACCAAAAGCAGTATATAATAAAAGTAGTCTTTTATTAAAAGGTAAATAATAGTGTAGACCTCAATTACTGAATGACTTACTGGGGTACACATAATTATTCTGCAGCCAAATGACAAAATTTTCTTGCTTCTAAGATTAGCTTAAGCATATTAAATCCAAGTTCCCTAAATATGCTACTGCTCTCCACTTCCCATGGCCAAGTTTTAAATGATGTTTTTGTGTCCTAATTCTATTTTCCTTTGGGATAGTTTCCACAGGCTTTTGGCAGAAATCTGTAGTGCCCATAAAAAAGTAGGATGTAGAACACTATCCTGAGAACCATTTTGGGAACTGCAATTTTGTTTCTCCTCTTCATTGGACTAAGTTTTCCCTGTCATTAACATGCTGAGATGTTCCCTTTCCCTTGAGTGAAAGTATGGTGCTCATGGTAAAGGTCTCACTGAAGCTGATATCTTGATTAAAATGAGTGAAGAGAGCCCGAGGTATATTAGGTACATTTGCTTTTCTCTGTAACTTGAGGACATTTTATTAAATTTCTGATTAAGAAGTTAAAGTAATTGTGATATGTTTGACTGAATCTACTTTTTTTTCCTGATAGTTAAAACTGAATGGCTCATGTACAGACACACATGGATTTTCCTCTGTAATAACACTATTTTATAAAATGTGTACCTTTTCTTGTTTTACAACTCCTTCAGATTTCCGTTCTGAAGTGTTTTCAAATGAAGTAGTACTCTGATTTGAATAATTATTTTGAGAAAATCTTTCTTAGGGTGGAAATGTATTACTTTGTTTGTTTGTATGATTTAAACAGTCTTTAATCATTCTGATGACCAGAAGAAACTGATATCTTCTCTAAAATTTAAGTATGTGTGTGGAATATATGTACAGGATGGAAAATTAAGATGAAATTATACATTTCTTCTTCTTTCTATCCTTGGTTAATAAGGCATCTGAACCACTCTGAAATAATTTTGCTACTTGCGAATATATCCTACTTGTGGCTTGATTTCCTCTAGCTTTTTATTTGAGGTCAGAATAATGAGAATTACAAAGGAAAGAAGAACTAAGACATAGTGTGTCTTGGTAATAATCCCATTAAAATTTTGATGGGCATAAATCTTCAAGAGAATTTAGGAATCTCCAGTGTGACTAAGAAAGGTCACTAGGCTTGAGTTATTCTAGACTGGATACCTAAAATTTTGTGACAAAGAAGAAGAAATAAATTATTTAAGTTCTAAAATCAGAATTTTTTTTTTTTTTTTAAGTAGCAGTGTAATTACATTTCACCACATTCAGGGGTTTAAATGATATTTATTATGTTGTGTTTTAGAACAGAACTTACAAACAGCCATATGGAAGGGACGTTTTAAATTTTCACTCCTAACAGCAACCAATTAGCTAGATTTAAATACAAATGAAAAAGATCAAAGTATTTCAGTCTTCTAAATTACAGGACCATAAACGCTATGTTAACACACAGTGTTTTATTGTTAAATTTTGGGTCATGTATATTCATGAGATAAAATACTCACCCTTTCCTTTCTCCATGGCTGCAGCCATCAAGATCCAGCCAGTAAGTGCTTAGGTATGTAGAGTCTAAAGTTGTTTTGTCACTTGGACAGGTTGGGAAAATCAGGTCTAACAGGACAAAAGCAGCCTAGGTGGATCAGACCCACAGTTTCCAGTTAAATCGTTCCAGCTATATCTCTGGAAAAGCACCCAGACAGTCTTGACTTAGAGGTATCTATGACTATTGGGTCATTTTAGATTTTACTGGTGTGTCTGGTCCTTGTTATTCGGGGTGTGCTGGCTGGAGTCCATTTCCACCTCTAGCATATGAAAAACCTTCTTTTCAATTAAAAAGAAGGACCACCACAAGGAAAATCATGATGTCTTGGCACAAAAAATGTAGCTTAGAAGCTGTTTTGTTATCATTATAGTGAATTGAAGCTGGACTATTGGTTAGCAGGAAAATAACATGAAAAAATTGTAGTGTAATAATGGCATGATAATAGGAAAAAGTACTCTAAAGAATTAAATTCAATTCTATCTAAGTAAACAGAATTCATCTCAATGGTTCTAATGTTTAATGAAATGCTGACTTCTCAAGAGTGTTCCATTAGTGCTTTAAAATATATGAACTAAAATGAAGTGAAATGCAGAAAAAATGTTTGAAGGTAGCTTAATATGTTTGTGTATAATCAAAAATACTGGCAATGAAGATCAGAACAACATCGACACAAACATAATTCTTTTATAATCTTAGTATTTTTCAGTGTCTTTTTTCTTCAAACTAAAATGCTATAGTGATGTAAATAACATTGCTTTTTAATTAGTTTTATTTTCTGAGGTGCTTGGTTTCTTTCTGTCAAAGGCTATGAACCATTTTTTGTAGCAATTTCATTGGAATTTTTTAACAGATACATGAAATGTGCTACATGAAATAATTTTCAGTGAAGTGACTATGGTTTGATTTATTTTATTTTATTTTTATTTTTGTTTTTATTTTTTTTTCCCAAACGAGGATTTGGGGCTTTGTTTCAGTTTGGTTTCAGTTAGTCCATTCTGAGCTGTTTGTGTCATAGAGTACTACTCTTTCTGAAGGATGAGGTTTTGCTGTGGGGATAGAAAATCATTCGACAGGCTGATATCCTATAAGCTAGAAATATATTTTCTTCAGTATTTTCAGTATTTTTCATAGTATGTACCATAGAGCTTTTTAAAGAGCTCACTAAATTTGTGACCACTTTTTTTTTTCTTTTTTTTTTAATTGCAATTGGGAAGGAAAATTGAGTAAAAGAATAACTCCTAATGCATAAGCTATTGAACTTTGATACATTTTCGTTAGAGGAAACTATACATTTTTGATGGATTGTTTTCTTGTGTCTGTTCAGTTTTTATTAACATACTGAATATGTTCTTACTTTCCTACCCTAAAGAGGAAATACATAGTACTAAATGTCCACTGCTTGTTTATTTGTAATTTGTTGGAAATTTAAGCTTTAGTAAAACAATTTTTTCTCCATATGCATTAACTCTATGGTAAGTTTCCATATTTCAGTGCTTTGGCAAAGTAAGCAGAATGGTATTCATAACTTGCAAACCAAATGGAAAGTCAAATATTGAAGGTGTTTCTTGTTCAATTCCCTGAAAAGTTTGTTCATTTTTTCAGATGGGAACCTTAGGAATGCAGATATTTTTAATCTTTTGGTGCCATCTCGTGGCAAGAGCGTAATTATATGAAACAAGGAGATAGTCTTTTCTTGCTCACAGTTTCTATGCCTACCAGCAAAATACCTTGCTTTGGTGATAGATATGTATGCATGAATTTTAATACTGACTGTAAAATAGCAAACCAATTCATGCACAGGACAAAAATCTCTTTGGTATTTTATTTTTTTCTTTGCAAGTGCCTATAAATATCAATATGAAAAATCTCACAAAAATTGACTGTCATTACCACATAAAAATAGATTTTTAGTCTGTTGCATTAGATCTCTGTGGAATACTTAAATACTTAACTGGTTCAAGGCAACTGTCAATGGATTTTTATTGTATTAGTGCATTATATCTCTGTAGAATACTTTAATGCTTAGCTAGCTCAAGGCAATATCCACTTCAGCATTCTGTAATGTTTAACAGAAAACCAAGACCTGTGATAGCATTCTTGTTTTTCATTTTATTTTCTAGTTTTGGCTTGGGAAAATTCATAGCAGCCTGCATTCAATAAAGCAATAACAGAACAAAAATGTGATATATTTTCCTGGTATTTTCATTAGGGTTCGTCAAAATTAGTGGGTTTGGTTCTGTGCCAAATCAAGAGTGGTTTAATACCTTGGGGTTTTTTGAAAATAATGCTTGTAGGTATCTGAAATCAGTACAGATCACATTCTTGCTCAATTTTTGAAGGAGTTTTCTATGTAATAGTCTACATTTACTTACTTAGCACTAATGTCCAGTCTGATTAAACTTTCTAGAGGTAAAAATACTACTCTCTGTAAAAAGATGGGGAAAAAAATCAAGATGTCACTCCTACTTTTACTTAAGTTTTTAAGTCAGGGGTTCTCATTCTTTCAAATGTAAGGATGAGTGTTTTGTTGTGGGTTTGGGAGTTTTGTTTTGGAGGGGGGAGGAGGGGCTAGTTTTCTTTGTTGTTGTGGGTTTCTTTGGGTTTTTTTAAGATGTTTATTATAGTCTGGTTCAAATAATGTGGAAATATGCTGCAGTCATTTAAAATCAATTGCAAATTATTACTTTGTGAGTTATTATAATACCCTCACAGCTGAGGGAGGAAACACAATCAATCAAAATTAGTACTAAATGAGAACACTGTTTAAGATCTCACCTTTAAAACAGAAGTAGTGTTCTAATTGAATATTTTTGTAATGTCAGAAGATTCCATTACTTTCTCTACACTTGACCAATACTGCCTTGTTTTGTATTATATGCTTACTAAATTTGTACAGAAAATAAAAATATTATATGACCAGCAATGAAAAATATACTTTCTATAAATTATATAGTATATATTAAAATATTAGTCACTAGAGTGTGATTTTTAATAAGCAATCACTAGCCAAGGTACATGTATGCTGTGCCAGCTCATGACTGTGATGAATCAGTCAACAGCTGAAGCACTCCTTTTGGATGGTTAGAGATTGTATGATTTCTCTCATTAGGGTTAGCTGGGTTAGCTAGAGATAAAACTCTATTGCCTATCAGCAAGAATGGAGAAAAGAAAAATGAAAGTAATGTAATAAGATACAGGATTTCAACAGCTTTGTACACATATGTGATAATGTGATTTTTAACTCATCCCAGTAAAATTCTCTTAACAACTAACATACTCAAATGCTTCTCTATCTTTCTACATCTGCCTCTGGTAGTACGCTTTGCCTACAAAATTAAAGTACATTAATTAACAAAATTCCAGTGAATTGACATGGTGTGAATTCCCTTATAAGGAAGACAAATCTAAATGTGTGTCATAGTTTTGATAGAAACATGGATAGAAAGGTGTGAAGCTTAAGGCTTCACAAATGAAATCTTTAAAAGTTTTCTAGAAAGTTATTTACCAATGTTGATACTTCTTAACATCTTGTTCTGGATTAAAAATGTGTTTATAAATGTCAATGTAATTTTCATATGGTTACATTTAATGCAAACTGAGTACAGAATATTTTAAAGAATATTCAAGAGGTAAAAAGTAGAATGGTTTGGAGAGGGGTTTTACATATGATTTAAGGGTTTCTTAAAATGTATTCACTTATAAAAGCTTTGACTAAGGCAGGCAGCATGCTTCATCTGAAACACAGAAAGAGGCAGACAAAATATCAAGCACAGGTACAGAAAAATGATGTAGCATGTCATAAATTACCAAAGAGAAAGTCTCTAGTGAGATGTTTGTGTTCATGTAGTAAAAAAAAAAGTAGAAATACAACTGTGGCTAGTCAGTTGACATTGTGGAGGAACAGAGAGTTCCTTGGATTGATTGATATGCATACCTGAAGCAATTCAAATAAGTATTCACTTGATTTCCTGAACAGAAGAGCTTTGAAATTTAGAAAGTGTTGTAAAGGTTGCATGAAAATGCACTGCACCATCCTTCAATAAATGAAGGACAAGGCCATATGCAAAAGAAGCATGATGTTCAGATAGAAAAAAAATAATAGTTTGGCTAAGGATTTGAGTAGAAATAAATTCAACATGAGATTAAGAGAATTTGAGACAGTGTTATGTGGATAAGACAAGTAAAATAAGTTGAAGGGATAAAAAGAGTATGTGGATAGATAGGAAAGTGTATTGGAAAGATAAAATAATTCAACCTGTCAATGTCTTCAGTGAAGTTAGAGAGGGAAGAGGTAACATGGTCAATTAAGGAGATTGTTCCTGTTTGTGGAGCATTTGGAGGTGAAAAGAAAACAGAAGTTAATGATTTTGTGACTATATTCAGGAAAGCCTGGAAATATGTATAGGGCCATTTCAGAATGTTTTTAAAGAAGTAAAATTGCTAGAATAGCCTCATCTCTGTTGTAAAATCCTTTGCATGCCCTCTCTGGAAATTACACCTGTTGAACAGTAGATTTTTCTCTTTCAATCCCAGTGTGCATAATTTAGTTAGAATTTTAGGTAGGTAAGTAAATACATTATTTATGCTGGAAATCGTTAGATCCTGTATATAAAGGAGAGACTGAAAAGTGTCTGTCACCCAACTTGTCTAGATGATCAAAAGGAAAAAATGCTTTTTAAAACTGTTTCTGGGGTTAGTATGTCAGATAAAGTTGATTGCTGATCTGTGGAACTTGTGTATTTAGTGTGTACTCCTGGCTGTCAAAATTATTTATATCTAGTGTGACAACCATCTAGTTTAAGCAACATGTACCTAGGCTGTGGCTGTGAAAGAGAAAACATCATCCAGCTACACAACTGCAGTAGTATATAACTGACATATTTGAGGGCCTGCATGCCTAGAGAAATTCTAAACAAGACAAAAAAGTCACAAAAGCACAGATTCCCAACTGTCATGGGTGCTGTTCTTGCATACAAAACACAGGTGTACCATCTTTTCAGACATCTGCAGAAACAGTCTGAAAGTTTGCTGCTATGACTTTGTCCTTTTGAGATTGCAATACTCAGGACAAACTGGGAAGGGCTATTTAAATCAAAAAGAAAACTGCTGAATTAAGAGTAGTGACACTGATGTATATTTTTTGACATCAGGTTAAAAGATCTTTCCTTTGTCAAAGTGAACTTGGTTGTTTTCTCATGAAAAGCCTAGGTATATATTAGCTGCAAATGAAGCCTTTTTTAACTTCCCTACCTTTTACAGTGTAGAAATAATTTAATGTTTAAATACAGAAATATGACCAAGAAAGAAATCTCTTATTGAACTGATGTAATGAAGTCAACATACTTCAGAAATAAAACTGTTTTCTTGCAATGGATTTATATCCATCTTCTCTGATGTAAAGCACTGTGAAATAATGTCATGGAGATAGCTGTCACTTTTTTAGTCGGTAAAGAGTCACTGGAATTCACAGAATATTCTCAATTGCAAGGGACCCACAAAGATCATAGAATCATAGAATCAGCTGGGTTGGAAAAGACCTCTGACATCATCAAGTCCAACCTTTGATCTACTACCACCATGGTTACTAGACCATGGCACTAAGTGCCACATCTAATCTCATTTTAAAAACCTCCACGGATGGAGAATCCACCACTTCCTTGGGCAGCCCATTCCGATGCCTGATCAAGTCTTAAGTGAACGGCCCCATGGGGATTGAAACCACAATGTTGGCATTAGTAGCACCATGTTCTAACCAGTTGAGCCAACAAAAGGTAAAAGATATGGAAGTTCCTTAAAAAAATGGGAACAAAATGTTCTGTCTTAAAAAATTTTAAAACAATTTAACAATATTTTTTAATAACTTCATAATATCTTGAGCAGAACAGAAACATTTTCAGAGAAACTAAACCTTTATGTGTCTAGAACTGTCTCTCCAACAGGGTTCAATCAAGTTCTCCTCAGCCAAAGACAAAAAACTTACCTCTAGATATTCCACTAGTCTTATGATACTCTTAGACCAGGCTACAGTTCTTTTTGAGCTCCTCAGAGTTTGTGACAACTGATTTACATGTGAAAGGAATGGTGACAATGATCAGCTCTCCTGCTTTCTCTTTGCTAGTCCACACAGGTTTTTTTTTTCCTTTGAAAAGACTGTATTAGAGTCTTTCTTACTACTCATTAAAAAAAAAAAATCCTGATGGAGAGTAAATAAGAGTTAATCTACACAGCCTCTTTCTGTGTGTTTTGGTACTTACTATGAAAGGCATTTTGGTTAACAGCAGCAGTCAGGTGCTCTTGTCAATTAGGCTATGCTTGAGGTACTGTGTGCTTGTTCAGGCGGAAGAGTCATGCATGTGAAGAACCAGGAGATTCAGAGCTGGACAGCACTGTGGAAGCTTCTCATTGTCTGTGAATTTCTGCTGTCCTCTTCGTAATTAGAGAGAAAGTTTGCCTCCAGGAAGGATTAAAGTCACCTCCTACTAAGTATTGCAAACCTGGAACTTTTACAAAGAAAATTGCACAAGTTTGAGGACCAGTGTGTGCTGAGAAACTCATGTGCAGGATAGACCCAAGCAGTTTGAAAATTACTTAAGCTTGTGTTTAATTTCGCTTATTATTGAAAGGATTTGGTCAGATATACAAATTTTAGCACATTTGATTTTTTTATATTAACACTGTGCAGATATGTACACACTCATGTGCTTTGGGCAAGTTAGTCCTTAATCTAAGCTGAGCCTTGTTTTTAGACTAATTTTCTAGCAGAAAATAAGAATAAAACAGTTCTGTAATTCTGACATTAACGATTTCTAACTTCCAGTTAGACATCAGCCTTCCATATTTGTCTCAGTTGATGCTTACTAGTACTGGGACATATAATTATTTCAGACATTTCATTGTTTCCACCTTGTTTTCAATGAAGCAGTAATTTTAATATCTCATGCAATTCTGAAAGGGCAGTGACTTTTCGCATAACCTTTCAATGTCCAATAAGTATTTGTCAGGTAGTTGATTTAATTAATTTAAGGAGCACAATGTGCATTCTGCTTTAGTAATGAAATGGACAGTTGGAATGAATGAATTTTATATAGAACACACGTGATCAGAACTTGTCCTGGAAGAGAAGTGTAAAATAAGAACCTACGCTAAGCTGATCATTCTTATTACCTAGGAAGTGCTTAATTGCACTTTTACCTTAGGGTGCATTGAGCAGAAATTTTTACATCAAAAGCAATAAATAGAATTATATATTTATCAAAACAGAATAAGTTATCTCACTTAAATACTACAGTGTTGTCAGTCTCACACTGCCAAATATTTAGTGTTATCAAATGTTTCACATAAGACTGTAACATAAAATTATAAGGGAAATCAAATTACAAACTTTCATTTATGTGCTTTTTCCAAATAAGTTTTTTACTCCTAAAATTTAGTGGTTGTTGTGTCATCCTTAATGTGTTTCTGTTCACAAAATTTGCAAACTTATAAGCAATGTTTTTGTAATGTTTCTTATATTCTAATGTTGTCCAACTATTACTCAGAACCTGATCATCATCTTTCTTTCTGAGCTGTGGGGGTTCTGGTATGGTGAAATTCCTTCTACATTTATGTTCATTGCTTCGTATTTCATATTTCCTACCAACCATGGATGCTTGACTTTCATCTTTAGGATGCAATATAACAAATTAAAAATTGAATGCTTTGAAATCCTGGTTCTTGCTAATAAATGGTTTACAGTGACAGACTAAATAGAGCCTGAAGTCATTTGTAAGAAATTTTATTATGTAGCTGAAACATAGATTTTTCTTTTTTTTTCTTTGTTTTCATTTTTTTAAATTTTTTTAATATCAAAGTATATGAATTCTGGCTAGGCATACAAAATTTCTTCTAGTGGGTTGCTAAGTGCTGTCATATCTTTTCCAGGTATGCTCTTCCTGGGCTATATAGCCAGGATCCACAAAAATTGGTTAAATTTGAATAAACCTAATTTAAGTAACAATGCCCTGAAACCACATAAGAGACCATGTGGCATGGCACAGTAGCAAAAAGGAACAATAAAAAATTATTCAGACATCAACAATTATAAGTCCCTTACATGTCTCCATAAGAACAGGCTAACTCTAGGTATCAGTACACACATTGAGAAAATTCTGGAGATGCTATGATACTTATATATGCTTGTAACTATATTTTTTTGTGTGTATTCAGTTTTTACTCAGTTTTAAACATTGATTTTGTTGTGTACTCTGGTACTTTTAAGAATATTCAATGTCATCTGCAATGTTCATGGTGTACAGCTATAGTTCCTGCAGAGCTTCATGCTGCTTCTTGTCCATATAATATATTGTAATTAAGGAACACAACCACTACCACACCCAAATTAAATATATACACTCTACTTAGTCTGTGATCCTATTACCTCTGAAATGTGAGTTATACCAACATTTTGGCAGCACATGATGATTATTTAGTGAAATATAAAATAAATCATAATACCATAACTGATGGGAATTTTTTTGTTTTGAACTCAAACTTTAACTAACAGTCAGTATTCACCCTAGAGAGGGAGCACTTCTATTACCACTGCATACCAAATAAAACTGAAAATCAAGTGTTCCTGATTATTTACAATTATCAAATGGTATAGAATACAGTTATGAGTATATAGGTGTTGAGACCAGCATTCTATCTGTTTCATTTTGGGAATTTGTCCTACTAATTGGGCTGCTTTATGTATAATCTCTGGGGCTCTTGTTTTGTAAACACCATGGTGGGACTTGGATTTCCTCTTCAAAAACCATCCATCTGACTTGAGGTCTTGTGCTATAGTTGCTTCTGGAAGGATTGAGAAAAAAATGTGTTTATGGGGAAGAGAAGAACCAGGATGTCTGAAGAGTTTACTGGGAGATGAAACACATAACCTGGGGTACACATATTGTATGGTACTCTAAAGATGTGCAGCTTTACCCATTTAATACTATGCAGGAGTGTAAAGCAAATACATCTGTCTATAGTGTTTTGAGGCTTCCAGCCTTGAGCAAGACCTGCGTAAACTAGTCTAGTCTTGTCTGGCTACTTGAACTTTCTCGTACTTCTGGAAGTCTTTGCACTGAGTTCTTTGATTGGAAATGTTGTGGCCTGTTAGACTGTCACAGATATAAGGCATTTATAAAGTAAGTGGAAAAGAAGGAAGAATAGCTTACAGTTTTGCAATAACATGCCCTAGCTCAGATTCACCCCTATCCACTGGCTATGTATCTTATTTGTATGCTTAAGTGAAAAAGCATGCAATGCAGAATAAAATAAAGCTGGGAACTTTCAAGTCTGATGAGGAAGTAGTTTGCCAATTTAATAAAATGTTGATTTTTTTTTTCTTTAAAGCAATATTGATTTGTTTCCTCTGCTTCATCTGCTTCCTCTGCTTCTTTCCACTGCAGTCTCTTTCAAAATGTAATATTTTGTGTTTGATGATAAATGACTTATCACATTAGAGCTAAGTGTGATGTGAAATGGTTGAAATATCTAAAAAAAATCAAACATCATATTGGAGACAGGTTATCCTTAATAGCAGTGTGATTACAGTTTTCATACTGTTTTTCCTCTTTCAGACAGCATTTTTTCTGCACACTTGGAATCATTCCATCTTTCTTTCCTTGAAGAAGCAGCAAGTATATAAGTATTAACCATTTTTGTGTTCAGGCCCTTGGGCTGTTTCCTGTTTCCAGTGATGTTATAAGGTACATCTGAAAATCCAGTAGTCTAAAGTGACAACGCTAAAAAAGCAAAAATGGTTGGTGAGCTACTACTAAACAAAATATGAGTAGGCATTTAGGTTTTCAAATTATGTTTATATCCCTAGAGGGCTGTGGAAGCCAGCCTGCAAATATTGCTTGTGGTGAATCTAGGTTAACAGAACATTTTATTTTTTTAGATTTCACAAAATAGGGTCTGAATGATTAAGATTGTCTCAAAAATCTTGGTTTTCCTACTTTGTTCGGTTACTGTGCAGAAATGAAAGATATCTGAAAATATACATTATATAATAGCCTTTTATTATTTTTTTCGGTTCAAATAAAATTAAGTTCAGGTTTGGTCTTCTGCGTATAGCATTTACAAGATTAAGGATGGATAGAGGTGGAAAAGGAATTTAATCTCCAAGACAGTCTTAAGAAATGAACTGTACTATGTTAATGAGTGCTAGTTCTGTCTGTAGATGTAATTATCATTAAATTATGAAAAAAAGAATCAATTCACTAGGCTGGGTTTTGTGGATTTTTTCGCAGCTACAAATCACCTCAACCATTACTTCTTGCATGTTCAGTAGATACAGATAACAGATTATCTCCTGTCCCATTTAGTAAAATCTTTCATATTTCTAAGTTGTAACTTATTCATCCCTCTCACACAGCTTGTTTTTTCATAACCTAATGGCACCAGTATGTTCACTTGTGCCAGGATAGTCAAGACAGTTCCTCTTTGACTTCTCCACACCTCTCTTAAGGTGTGGTGTTCAAAATGGATCCATTATTTTAGCTGAGCCCTTCCCATTGCTGCCTGAGATATATATCTAAAGATATACTTTATTTTTCTAATAGGTTGTAAACCTCCTTATATATCAGTTTCTTTTTTTTTTAATCCAGATGGTGTTACTAAATCATATTCAGTGATCTGTTTGTCTCACAAACATTAAGATGGTTGACATTTAGTAAGTTTTCTCTGTCCACAAGGCATGATAATTATTCAATCATAGGAAGAATTTAGAGAGGAATTAGAGTGGAAAATATATATTTTTAATCAAAGAATGACTAATTATTCTGAAACTGCTTCAGCCAATTCATGTTCTATACAAGTAGCAAATTCATTAGGACCAGGGCTTTTAAAACCTGTAAATTGCAGTGAACAGTATGTGGTCCTTGAGCATTTCTGATTTCTGTGCTGAGGTGGTTTTATTTTATCAACACATTAATGTGCTGCTACTGGGTAGCTGGGTTTTCTGAATATCTTGTCACTTGTTAACCCCATAACTTAACAGTTGCATTGCTTACAGCTGCACACTTTGTCCAGTGTTGTTCCACCCCCTTCAGGCAGAGCTCTCTAGTGGCTCTGGGTTGTAAGCTCATATTATTACACAGATAATAGGATTGCAATGCGTGACCATTCACATCTAAGTTCTTCAATTATTCTGTCCTATCTAGTGCAGATATCATAACATGTTCTTGCCAATATTAATTGTATTAGCTAACTGTCCTGTAATTACTTCTAGAAGCAATGCTACTGTGGGAACACACTGCATTCTCTGACTTCATTCATTCTATCTGGAAAACATTATTCCTCCACTGAGTATTGAAAGAAAATTTTCAATTTTGCTCCTGGTTTTAATTCTCTTACAGAATTATTTCATCCTAGATGTCTCTGACTTTTCTTTTTGTGCATTGATTTTGTCTATTTTACCTCTTTCTTTGTCTGCTATTCTTTTATACTCGTATTTAACAATACAGTGCATTACATATACTCAGGTGCTTGCTTACCTATGTTTTGAATAAAATGATGGTGGCTTAGCCAAAGTCTATTCTTTACTGCATTCCTTTACTGCTTTTGTACTACAAAAGCTTTTTTTTTTGTCATAGAGTTTCTTTCAAAAACTACCTCCTTTGGTTTTCTTGTCTGTCCTGCACATATTATCATGATCTCCCAGTCCTATGGGATACTGCATCAGCTCTCTATTATTCTTATCATATGATTTTCATCTTTTAAAACAAAAATCTGCAAGATTTTCTAGGTTTGCTCACCGTGCTTTCTTTATTAATGCATAGATGTCAAAGTCATTTGAGAGATGCCTAATGCAGTACCTACTTCATCATTTCTGACTTGCTGTCAACTATTTTCATCCTTCTTGCTCTTAGACTGGTTTCCTATTTCCTATTTATACCTAACTTACATGTTTGTGTTAGCATACCTACATTTGATCTTTAGAATCTTTTTTACTAAGTTAGTGCCTTATTCTTTTCCTCCTTATTCCCTACCAGGTCCCATAAGAAAGAATTAATCTTTGTTTAATACCTCAGTGAAAAAATGTACCCTACATGAGGACAGCAAAACAGTCCAAGTGACACTATCAGTTATGAATTTATTTCCAGAATATTGTTCTATGGAACTGAAGTTTTTTTTTCCTTATGAGAAGGTTCACTATAAGAAATAAAATGAGCTTATTAATGTAAACAGTAAGATGTTGTTACAGATATTTTGAGATTGTGGAAAAAGCTTGTATACCTTGGCATAGATGAGCATTTGTAGCAGACCACAGCAATTTGCAGAAATAAAGCTTTTGGAAGGGAAATTAAATTGGAAAAGGTTATGGAAGAGGATTTGGAAAAACACCAAGACACAGAGGCATTGAAGAGGCTGCTGTCCAATTGCAGAAAAGAAGACACACACATGCAGCACCTGTCAGGGCTGAGGATAGAAATGACAGCAGCAATGCTGCTGCTGTGGCCTGCTTGCTCTGTGACATGGCTTCTTGCTGACCTCATTGTCTGTCAGGTAGTGTTTGATGTCTTACCTCACAAGTAGCCAGAAAAGTGCAAAACTTTGAACAGGGTGAGTGTGAATTTATATCATATTCAAGGTTATGGACATTTTTAAACATCTGTCTCTCTCAAGTCTGGTTTTGCTATTTATACTTTTTGTGGGTTTGATATTTATTTTCTTTGCTAACATAAAGCTGCCTGTCTTAGAGTTGCACTGATGAACAAGGGATTGAAAATTGGAAAGTTTGTTCATAGGTGCAGGAAGAAATTTCATTTGAGTTCTTAAATCTTCACTCTTATAACAGTACAAATGAGACATCCCTTTTACTCTCAAATAATGTCTAAAGAGGAGAGAGGAAATCATTGCTTGATATTTCCTCTTGTGCTGTTGTGTTTATGTATATATTTCATAGCCTTTTAGTTCTGTGCTTCTCATCACTGAGGAATAAATCCCCATAGTTTCTGTCAGTATCATAATATACCTTTTAAATATATCTCACACTTTGAGTGGCAGCAGTGAATATCTTCAGCAAGCATACTTCAGTCACCAAAGTAGTTGGCTTTTTGTTGCTGAAACTGAGAACAAATCCTTGACATTCTTGTAGTAACATAAAGATAACACTGTCATTGACATTACATTCTTATGCTAGTCTGCCTTTCTCAAGTGTTTGGAAGAGGAGTAAAAGAAACACCAGGGATAAAATGAAAATGTTGGGAGAAAGGATAGCTGTCAACATGCCAATGGAAATTGATGTTAAAAATGTAGGCTAGAACAAGCAACTAGTGAGTGACACTGGATGGAAATTGGAAAAGCGAATGGGATGTATTGCCATTTAATTTATGTGACCTTTACAGCCTGTTAAGAATCACTTTTACTTTCCATTTGGAGCCATTGATCTGTCAGACCTTAATAAATTTTTGTAGGACCTCAAGTAACCTTCCTAGTATGTTTGTCTAAAGTCCTAACCTTCTTGTAATTGCTTGCTTAACTGTAAAGCAAGCTATAAATGAGAACAGGAAGTTTTAAATGCTCAGCATTGCTTCTTCCCATGCTGACATTAGCATTAGGTAGATACATTTTTCTTGGCAGGTGTAACAAATAATGTCTGTAGCAGTATGACAGAGATCCAGTCTGATAAACCTTCCAGAAGTGAAAAGCTGGATGCTCTCCTGTGAAAATATCAGGGCAGATAGGATAAAACAGTAATTCTTTAGTTACTAGTTAAGTCATGGTATGCTTTGGATGGAAATAAATTTACTTACCCTGGAGTGATATTGATAACAGATGGTAAACATTTCCTATATTGACACTTCTTAGATTTCCCCCTCTCCTTCCCTCCCCCCACCGCCGCAAAAGTGTCTGAATATATAGTAATATGTGTACCATTGTAGCTCTATATTTATGGACTTATTTCCTAGCCAGCTTTTAGACAATGGTGTTAGCAGAAGATATGAGTTTCAGATTTCTCTGATGACTTTGTAACCTGAGAATTGTAAGGAGAGTGCATCATAAAGACTTTTGTGATCTTCTGTAGTGTTTCCCTCCCTGCAAGAGATTTGAATAAATCTACTGGTAAAAATGCACTGATCATCTGGTTCTTGTGATCCCAAAAGAGTACCTTTATTTGAGATAATTTTCTGTAAGAAAAAAAATAAAAGGTGGATGGATATTCTGGTTTAACCCTGGTAGGCAGCTGAGGACCACACAGCTGCTTCCTCACATCATTTGCTGTGGGATGAGGGAGAGAAAGGGAAGGGTAAAAATGAGAAAGCTCATAAAGAAAGTTGAATAGAGAAAACAAAAAATGAATTGAGGGTATCTAGTATGTTATGCTTTTAGTAGGATTAAGTGTGAGTTTTCTTTTTGCCATAGCTAAGTAAAAGTTTTAAAGTATTAATTATTTTTCAGAAGTATTTTGTGTTTGTCCAAGGTATCACAGTGTCAAGAAACTCTATGTAAAATATTTCAGTGATATGTTGCATATATCTCTATATGTTACACATATACAGATTTGAAAGGGTTTACTTTTAAATATGCAGAAGTATCAAATTCCTGTTTTCCTAAGACCACCTTTTCCCAGGATAGCTTTCTCAGGGATCTGGGTGGTATATATACATCATTATCTTTTCATTTATGGGGATCAAATAGGATGGGAATCTGTTCATAACTGAGCAGGCAGTTTGAGTACATTGTTGACTCAAAGAATTGGAATTAGAGAATTATTTTTTGCTGCATCATCTTGGTTACCCATTTGTGATCTTTACAAGGGAGATTTCCCTTGCTGTTTTAGACATTTGGTAAGTTTACAGAAGAATATTCTGTAGAGAAAAGTGTGTATATATTGCCTAGGACAGCATCACTCATTCAGAAATTATATTAAAATTTTGCATATAATACAACACAAGGTAGGACTAAGCCCTTGTAAACACTCTAACACTTCTAATAGTCTTTAAGCTGCAAAGATCAATACATCATTTATCACTGGTAATTACTTTCAGTTTGAAAACAAGACTGTTATTCAGAAAAACCCTTAAGTTAAATTATAAGCTGTCCATATTGTAATGAAACAGTCCCTTGTTATTAAAAACAAACAAAAAACCAAAAAAAAAACCAACAACAACAAAACCCCAAAACTAAAAAAAACCCAACAACAACAAAAAAACAAAACAGAGACTAGATCGTAACTGATTGGTGTGGTAGAACTATTCTAAATGACTTGTATTTCTCTTGTACAATTTTTATTCAGTCACATTAAATTCAAATAATGGGGTTTTTTCACACAAAAATATGTTTTGACTCCTAATTGACTTTTAATCACAATTAAACTATAAACATTTGGTTTCCAATTATGATAGTAACTTATTCATCTTACATTCAAGATCGGGGGGAGAAAGAAGTACTTATAAAATGTAAATACTGCATGCATCATAACATAATTACTTATTTAAACCCATAGAATTCAATGTGCGAGAGGAATATTGCTATAAATCATAGTTTTACTGGGATAAACACAATCCTACACTGGTATTGATTTCCTAGCTAATGGTATTTGTGAAAATATATAATTTTAATTAGATATATTTTTTGGTTAGCAAAGGAAGTAATTGAATAAATCTATGAAATATGATTCCATTTTCACTTTGTCCATGACAGCTACCTTGCTATTGTAATACAGTACTCTTAAGTTGTCAAGTAGCCTGTTTTAGTTGTTTGTTTACTAGGCAGCTGTGACAAGATGTACACTGTTTGCATTTTGTTTTCTGATTGTTGGTGCACTTTGAGAATCATTAGGGTGAAATAGCAAGATTCATTGCCACTTTGCATATAGGCAAAGACTCTGTTTGGTAGAGCTTCTTGCAGCTTTGCGTTTTCAGTTTTGACTAAAGTGCTGTTAGACAAAAGATCTTGCCTGATGGGACAAGGGCCATGCAGGAGTGGTCAACATTGGTTGACTAGCTAATATTGGTTACTAGTTTATGAGTGTCCAACAGCCATGTAAAAGAAATCTCTGACTGCAGTGGTAGAGCAAGAAAACAAATTAAAGAAAGGAAAAAAAAAGAAAGAGAAAAGAAAGAAAAACATTAAAGAAAGGGAAGGGGAAGGGGAAGGGGAAGGGGAAGGGAACGG
>JAWWLZ010000082.1:71758358-71855060 GCA_035041345.1 Poliocrania exsul
AGAAAGAAAGAAAGAAAGAAAGAAAGAAAGAAAGAAAGAAAAAGGAAGGAAGGAATTTGGAAGGAATTTGGAATTCGAAAAAAAGGAAGGAAGGAAGGGGGAAGGAGGGAAGGAAGGAAGGAGGGAGGGACGGACGGAGGGAGGGACAGAGGGAAGGAGGGAAAGGAAAGGGAAAAGGAAAGGAAAGGGAAAAGAAAAGGGAAAAGAAAAGAAAAGAAAAGGGAAAAGAAAAAATAAAAGAGAAGAGAACGTCTAATTGATTGGACAGGATTTATCAGAGAAACAGAATAGAAATACAATATTGAACAGAATAAACAAATAAAATATAGATCAAAAAGCAAAACAAGGTATTGATTTTCTTTTTTTCAATTTTCTCTTATTTACCCTGCAGACCATATTTTTTTTCTATCTTCATATAATATTCAAACAACTATATGCTTTCACACATATATATGTACACAGAAACAAAACAAATATGCAACTGTACGTTTAACTGGATAACATTAAATTTTATAAGCCAGCCAACCACCTCTCAGATAGCACTTGCAATAAAGCCTTTACTGTCTGAAGAGCTCCATTTGTGCAATCCCAGAATTCAGATGAAGAAACGAGCTAACACTAAAAATCCATAAAAAAATTTAGTTCTTTCTGTACTCCTAAATTTTTTTTTACCTTGACCTTTTTATGTTATTCCTAGTTCCTGATCATTTTAACAAATAATTACAGGCCATTATTTTGTTTATATGATTATTTACTTCATTTCCTCAAATCTTTGTTTTATCTAGGATTTCTCCTTTCTCTTGACTGAAAAGGATGAAAATTCTCCATCAGATACTCATTTTCAATACACTGATAAGCACTGTAGGTGCTGTATGTTACCTGCTCACTGCCAATTCAGTGTTCCAACTTAGAAGTCTGGTTGGCCAAAACCTGTTGGGTTTCAAAAAGGTAACATGTCACCAAAGTAAACCTTACCTGAGTTCTCACCTCCAAATCATTATTTTATAAGCAAGAAAAGCCAAAACAAGGCAAAAAATTCCTTTTATTGTCTGAATTGCCTGTAGTAAAGAAATTGTGTACAAAATTTCTTGAGTTATCTGCAAATGATATTGAAACTTCATTCTTTTTACTACAGTATCATCAAATAAAGTTAATTTGCTCTCCAAATGTTACTTTATGGCATTCTGTCACCCACCAAAAAATAAACAGAATACTTAAAAATGGTACCTACTGTATATTATATTCTTTTAGGATTTATCCAACAGTTTAATAGAGTCTGTTGGATGATTGTTTCAGACTGATTGTTTCAGAGCAATAACAGTGATCATTGGGGATGGGGAAACTTAGAAGGATGGTGGTTTCTGTTAAAAGGAAACCTGTTCAGGTGTTCAGAAGTTTAGAACATTTCAGTCTTCATGTCACTAAATAAAACAAAGAGGTTTGCCTGAAATTCAGTTGGACCTTTTTTGTTTGTTACATAAAAAATTAGGTCTTGCAAGTTTCAAAACATGTCTTCAAAATGTGTTAGCACCTTGGAAATTATTGAGGAAACCTCATTTATTCAATTTTTGTGTGTGTGTGTGTGGTTCCTAGAGATACTAATTGATATTGCAAAGAGAAGGCAAGAGTGTGGAGAGATTGCCAAAATGCAACATTGTCAGAATATAGCAACAACTGTAGTCTAATATTCTACCTGGCTTTGATTTTTCTTCTTCTGAGTGCTTCTTAAATGACATGGCTACTGGGTAGCTTTCATTCACTCTTACCTCTTTTTCTAGGTTTCATCTGCTATGAAAAAACCCTCTACATTGTTGAACAATTTCAGTGAGAAAGGTGGTGAGAGATCCTAAGACTTGGTGATCAGAAAAGTCTTCTAGAGCGAAATAGCCTCAGTTAACCTCTCTGACTGATTAGCTGCCGTCTGTACTGACTGTGAGAATGATTTTGGAGTTAATAAATTATATTTTGGAGGAAAAAAAAAACATACTGGGAGGGGAATAATAAAAGAAAAATCCTACTTTTTAAAATAAATCCTGCTTATTCTATTCTATTCTATTCATTTTATATGTATTTATATACTGTATTATATTTTCAAAGTTTGCATTTTACAATCATTTACCATGTCCTAATGCCATGATATAAGTCAAACTGGGGGAAAAGAAAATTTAATACCACAACTGTAGGTGAGGGGGGTATTTTGTTTATTTTGGTTTGAGTGTGTGTGTGTGTGTGTGTGTGTATGTTTGTTTGTTTTTAATGCGTTCTTGGCCATGACAATAAATTCAGTAAATTCAAAACTTAAATTCAACACCTCAGATCTTTTCTTAGGGGTCTATTTGTCATCTTTTCTCCTTCAAGCAGTCTATATAGACCACAGAAATGCATCTCAGATGAATGCCAAGCTCTGGGGAATTTCCCAGCCATTCTCTTGTTTTCTTCCCTTTACAGCTCTTTCAAGAACAAGTTTATCTGTAATTATATGGGATTATTCCAGTCTTTCATAAGTCAAATCACTGTGTCAGTTCACTTTCAGTTATGCGGGAATATCTTTACTTTCCAAGGTGAAAAAAATAAATACGTGCACATACCACTATGGGATAATAATTCCTTTCAATTTTTACCAAGTCAGATTTTTTTTCCTTGCTATTTGGTCCCTCTCCTTGAAAATGGCATTACTCTGGAATATATTCATGCTTTACACTATGGATGACTTCCTTACTTTCTGCTAAGCAAGGTTTAGGCCTGGGAAAGGAGATGCAGGGTGATGATTTTCTACAATCTTTTTTTTTTTTCCTTCTCGCCCTCCACTTTGTCCTTTTTGTCAATATGCACATTGCTTAACTATTGATTCTCCAGACACTGCAGTCTATGTTTAGACCTTCAGGATGCAACCACTCATGCACTAATTACAAATGTCCTAAATTTATCTTACATCTTTTGAAGATGAGCCACTCATTCTTACTCACATAGCTTCACTCAACATCTCATCTGACACACAGGTTTCTTCATCTGGGTCAGCAAAGCAGATAGTCTTTCTATGGACTAAGAAGATTCTGCTTGTTATTACATTTTGTAGTTGCTCATCCATCAGGCCACCCTCAATTCTGTCAATGCTCTATTATTTCAGTTATGCAGCTCCAATAAATTCAGTGTATTTGTAGCTCTTCAGAGCACAACTTTATCCTACAGGCAGAAGTTTCCTATTGTTTTCTTGTCTACCACACACTTTCCTTATTGAGCAACCAAATGTTTTAACTTAACTAATAGTAAATCCATGACTATTCATATATGGGATACAGAATAGAAGCCTTTCAGAAGAGGATAAATGAAAGACCACTCATTATTGTACCCTGAGACTTCAAAAGATGCAGTTTGCCTTCTTGCTTGTCACATGCTTGCTCTGCAATCTTAGGTGATCTACAGCAATAGAATAATATTTTATTGTATTCTGTAGAGTAATAGAAAATACTATGTTCCTTCTCTTCATCATAGATGAAGCAGTAATGAATGCTATAAAGATTGCTAGCATTGCTGTAACTGTAATGATCCAAGAAGTTATAGATGAGGTGTAACTTTTTCAATGACCTCAAAATATTTTACCAGATTGTCTGCTGTATTTGGAAAAAAGGAAACCACAAAACTAAACAAAACTTTTTTTCAGGTTCACAGGACCTTTTTTTTTTTTGGATCTGAAATAGAAAAAGTGGATTATATACAGAAATTTAAAAGTTTCTCTACTTTTAATTACATACCTATCAATTACATTAACTCTGTAAGGAAAGAATGAATATACACATATATAGTTGCAACAAATGAAATAGACTGTTATTTTTAGAGATTAACATGAGATATTTAGCTCTCAAAGAAGAGAGAGATTTAATTCATTTATAACCTGCAGATAGAAGTTAAAAGGGGAGGGAGAGAGAATATAATGTCAGTAAAAACAAAAACTCATTTGACTTCATTGGTTTTTGCTTCCAGATAAGTTTTGAAGCTCTGTTCCAGGTTATCTTTGAAAGATGTTTTCTTATTTTCCTTGAAAATCAGGAAAGAAAGATGAAATTACTGTTTTGAAAAAAAAAGTGTCTCTTTTGGCACCTGTATGTAGCCCTTGACCAGTTAGCCATGCAAGTTCATTTCCAGTACAAAGTGGTTGCTGATTTCCACTCAAGTATTCCTTAGAAAAGCACACAACATGGTGTGTGAAATTTATTGCATTATGGGGGAAAAAACCAAGCCAAAACGAACACAAAAACAAACAAAAAAAGAATTCAGTTATCTAGTTCTTCAGGGGAATGTTCTTGTAGAGAAGAGTTCCTCTTCATATTATTGAGGTAGGTATTACAAGTATTTTTCTGCATATTGATTTTTTCCCTGATATAGTTTTTAAATATGTATTTTGTCAAGAAGTGTTCTACATAGGTGATGTCTGTACAGGAAAAGCAGCCATGTCCTTATTTGGCTTTCAACACAAATGTAGTGACTGTCCCTAGGCTATCTGTGCAATAGTCCTATATAATTACTGTTTTCTCAGATGCTATAGTCACCATCAAAAAGTACAGCATATAGAAAACTAGCAAACCAACATTTTTATAACCACCAATCAGGAAAGATAGATCAAAAGAAGCTGTACTACACAAACATGTTGTTAAATGTCAATAGATTTGCCCAATGAATATTTCTGAATTCCACAGATATAACTGACTTTTCCAGCTAAGCTTGCTAGTCAAATAGAACCTATTGCATTGGCCTAACCTCTCTTACATTGAAGGCTGAGGCAGTAACTGAGATTGCATAAAGCATAGAATCTACAGATATTGCAGAATGCATTCAGAAAACTCCTGATCCAAATGTGGAACTCAGGGTCAGACCATGCATAATTTCATTTTTCTCTTCAATGTCTACCTCTATTTTCTTGTACAGCAATGTTGGTATATGTGTAGATTATGTTTTTTGGGGAATTAAGAGCTTTCTTGAGGGTCAGTGTAATTAGTACAAGGGGAATTTCACAGTACACAGAAACATTCTGAAGTGAAAATTTTCTTGCCTCCAAAGTTTCGAATTGACTCATGGCCATCAGCAGTTGATCATGCCCATGTGCTACTTAAGAGCAGATATCCATTTGCTACACTAGGCAAGACA
Source organism: Poliocrania exsul (assembly GCA_035041345.1). Lineage (NCBI taxonomy): Eukaryota > Metazoa > Chordata > Aves > Passeriformes > Thamnophilidae > Poliocrania > Poliocrania exsul. The sequence continues at coordinate 71,763,501 of JAWWLZ010000082.1, forward strand.
CATCCTTTTCATTACTTAGATATGCAAAAAAAAAAAAAAAAAAAAAGAAGTGAATTTTTATTATATCAATGGCAGGACTTTAGAGTTAATTCTACTGTAAGACTAATTTTGAAAAGATGTTGGTTGCAGCCTGCTTTGTACTGTTTTAAACTAAGAACCTTTGGGAAAATGTAGGATGTGACTTTCTAATTCGGTCTTTGTGCATACCTCATATAATAGATAGTTTCACATTGTAGCAGCAAATATCATATTGTCTAAATTGAAAACATGATGCACAGTACTTCATCTTGATGCAATGCACTGTAGTTGGTATAATGTAAGGCTCAAAAGGCTATAGATTATTATACACTATATGTATCTGGTATATTCTTAAGAGGTTTCTTGTCATGATTTGACATTTATAAAAGCTTACAGACAAATTATAAAGGAGGATCTATAATTCTGACTCACTAATGGTGAAGAAACTATGATCATTTTATCCAACCACAGCAGATCGGTATTATAAATGATATTAACACTCCCTACATTTTTTTTTTCATAATATCAGATCATCCTGGTCCAAGAAACTGCAGTCACCTTATAATGGCACTTTTGCTTTGCTGTATAAACTGCGAATAATACAAAAAGCCATAGTAGGATGTTTCAGTATTATAATTATAAAGTAATTGAACACAAAATGAAACTCCAAGCACTTTCAGAAATATTTATAGGAAAAAATTTCAAATGCATTTAAAATATACCATCTTGTTATACAAGAGTCTTTTGTAATGCAAAACGTAACATTAGTGAAATTTCTAAATAATAAAGTGCATTTTTTGTATTTATAGTTTATTCTAATAAATGTGAGAGAAAAAATCATATTATTCAAAAATCTTCCTTAAAATATGAGCCTCTCATTAATTTCAACTGCCCACTTTCATGAGAAATGGTTGCTTCCACTTCTTACCTGACTGTTAAAAAGAATGTAATCCTCCTGCTATCATCTAATTAGCAGGAATGTTAGTGCCTATCCATGCTGCAGGCACAGGCACTAACACAAGTTTGAGGAGCCCCTGTGTAGACATCAATGAACATTTTATTAAATTACACAGTTTTCTAAGCAGGCACAGTCTCTCAATGCCCCAATTCTTTATGCTTTAGTGAACTGGCTCTGCTCTCTGAAGCTGTAAGTTTTCAGCCTGAGCTGAAGATATAAACTCCTGATGAGATTAGAGTGAGTTTTTAGATATTTGGCACGCTTCTGTGCTTATTCTGTTTCTCTAATAAGGCTTAGAGTTTGCTGGCAGGTGAAAGCATTGGATAGCAAAGGCTAGATTTAAAAATCCATCTGCCCTGAAGGAAAACAGTGTCTTTTTAGTAACTGTTCAGCTTTATTCTTATAATTCACGCTGGTCAGGAAAACACTTCAGTACAAGGGAAAGGAACATTAAGTCACCAAGTCTAGATATTCAATGTTTTTGTTCTTGGCAAAATTCAGACAGAATTTTCTGATACGTTTATTTCCAGAAAAATCGTGGTCTGTCAAAGATGGAATGTAATGAACGAGCAAAAGAAAATGGGGCATTAAAAAAATCTTTTCAGTATATTCTTGGGTCTAAATTACAAGATAGTGATGGAAATAGATTTACTTTCACTGATGAATCCTTGTTTTCAGAGGAAGAAAACAACTTCTGGAACTTGTTTCCTGCTTCTCATCAGAACTGGTCATTGTTCTCCTCTCTACCATCATTCTCTTCTACCCTTCACCTAGAATGCATGTTGCATACCAAAACAAGTGTTTTGAGTTCTTTCAATTGTTATAGTGTATTTTATGTTTGTTTTGGTTGGCTGGTTTTGGTTTGGGTTTGCGTTTTTAGTTTGTTTTTAAAAAGAAAGAAAGAAAAAGAAAAGGAAGAAGGGAAGAAAAAGGAAAGAAAATGAGCAAGCATAATCAAATACTAAAAGCTATAACTGGGTTTGGGTTTTGGTTGAGTTTTTTAATATATGAAGTAGGGGATTATAGTTTTTGTAAAAGAAAAAATTCTGTTAATGGAATGTGGATGTTTTAGAGGGCAGCATGATCATGTGCTAAACACAAAGGGAATAATAATTTAAGAAGAAATACATGGGATGAATTCTCAGTACAGGAGGAAAGAGCTAAATTCGCTATCTGAGAAGCATAGTAAACAATTTAAGGGATAAATACATCTACAAAATCCTAGGGAAGGAAACTCAGAGGACTGGAAAGACCTTATCTAAATGGGAGGGAACCATGTGTCTAGGAATGTATCATTTGATGGGGAAAAGCATGCTATGCTGGCTGGTAAGCAAGTGAATTTCAACCCACAAAAGCACATCTAAAGCTGCTTTTGAGTTGAAATTAGATAAATGGAAAAGGATGTGGTTGATCTGGAATACACCCTACATACTCGTATATAGGAGAATAGGGTGGCCACTGGTAGCAGTGGCACCAGTCGTAGAAAGACAAAAAGAAATAATGACATGGCAAAAGAAGGGGATAGAGTTGTACAGGATGGAGCTTGAAAATATCTTGAGAAATACTTTGGTCATACCAGCTGCAGGCAGTGCAGTTCTGAAAGCAGTTTTCTCAGTTTTCCAGTCCTTCAGTCAACATCTCATTTCAGCAGCTGAATATCCCTGCAAATGCATAGGAAGTTTTACTTAATGTGCAACCTAAATCACTGTGGTTGTAAGTGAAGTGAATTGCTCATACTATATGTGGAGTGCATTGAGAATAACTTCTTATTTTCAAAAGTGTTTCTGACAACTACAGCCTTACCACCTTCTTCATGTTTTTTGGTTTGTTTTTTGTTGCTTTTTTTTTTTTCTTTCTGTAGACTGGATAGATAAAGTAGTTCTTTCCTCAGAAATCACACTTTTATTCCCTAAAAATTTTGTTGGTAGTCTGATTTCTAATTATTTACATGGTGTAAATAATTACACAGTGTAATAATTACATGGTGTAAATAATTAGATGTGTGTTCAAACCTGAAAGGAGGCTGAGTGGAAAGATTACTTTATACTTCTTAAACTTCTTAAGAATAATATTTCTGTCCATATATCTTACTTCGTCTTTTTCTTCTTTTTCTTTTCCTCTTTTTCTTTTCTTCTTTTTCTTTCTTTCTCTTTTGATTTAAAAAAAAAAATCCACCATATTGAGATTGTTCTGAACTATTATACTCTTTCTTCATTATTTTCTCCAGAACTGTGTCAAGGTAGTTGTTGGGAGGAAAAGTTTAAAAGGAAAAGAATGGTGAGGAGGATGGTAGATTCACCCAACTGACCTTGCAGCTGGGAATGCCAAGGCTTGGGGAATAACAGTGGGGCAAACCCCATATACTATGCCTACTTCTGTTTGTCATCCATCTGTTTTGAGAATTAGAATTTCTGTGTAGAGATAGTATAGGTGTTTTGAGAGACTTGGAGGCACTACCAAGTGGGAAAGGGAAGATCAAAGCCCAGAGATCATAAAAGCCAGCATGATGATAACCTACATAGATGTAGGCCCTTGATAAAGTGGTGCAAACAGCAGACCTGCTAGCATGGACTAAGCCTAACATTCCCACTTGTGTGTCTCTGCCTGGATGCTGGTTTGGGATCCTCTGGTTGTTCAGGTAATTAAATAAATTTACTCTTTATATTTCAACCATGGTTTTGTGGTTGTTCTGGCTGCCTGTCAGAGTCAACTCATAAAGTAGTTTATTTTTATGTTCAGTAACCTTTTACAGGTTTTTTAAATCATATCCCACTTTTTTAAATCATATCCTGCAAATTTCAGATAATTTTTTTTTAATACTTTGGATTTAATTTTTTTATCTTACTTCATCTATGTGCTATAAATGAAATAAATTGACTCTATACTTGTTCATACTTGTTCATCCAAATTATGCAGAGAAATACTGGGTAGCAACCAAGACCTGTGAAACTTAACTCAGTATGGATAATCCGATAGAAAAGAGTCATCTAGAAGGAAGAAAAAGGTGCCACATATAATGAAATGCTACGGGGACCTCACAGAGTACAGAAATTACAGTTTCATATAACTTTTGCAGATCCACATATCACCTACCATTTTATCACTCCTGCATGCATAACCTCTCTCCCAAAATTTTAGCAACAAGGTAAATTTAAATGTCTGTATAGAGAACCACCATAATAATGCACTACTCTCAATGTTTTCCTGAGAGAAAAAGTGAATTCACCATATGCAGAGAGATAAGAATTATTGTTAGATATCCAAGCAATTTAATTAATAAAGAAAAGCCTCATTAATAAACAGTCAAAATTGTTATGCAAGATAACTCCCCTTTTCTCTGCTCTTCTGCTCACCATTTCCATGTTGTGCTGTGTGTTAAGCCTAAGGGTTTTATTTTTCCTTAAGACCAGGGAAGGACTGCAGTGAGGATGGAGGACTATATTCTCCACAGCAGGGGAACTGGGAGGAGTGAGGTTTGATAGCTTCTTTCTCTTCAGTATAACATTTGCTTGGATTTACTTTTTCTATTTTTTGCATTTCCATGTGCCTAACTATAGTTTTGGATATCCAGTTACTGAACTACCAGTAGAAAGAAGATTGAATCTTTAGCCTTCCACTTTGAAATCAGTGTACTACATGTTGTTTGTTTTGGAGGTTTTTTTAATAACAATTAGTATTTGTGATATATAAATATGTTTAAAAATAAAACACAAGGTATGCTTCTAATATAATCTCTCTGTAGCCCGAAAAAATAATTTTTCTAGCAAAAGTTGTAATGTTCAGCATTTCCGTTTCTTTTGTTTTCTTTGCTTGTTTTTTTCAGTCTTTTCTCACATGAATTATGAAAATAACATGGAAAACACTCTTTTATGCGAATTAGTTTTGATGATTAGGAAATATGATTAGTATTACTCATTATAATATATAATTCCTGAAATTATAATACAAATAATTATAAATTAGTTGTTGGCATTAATTCAGGTTCCTTAGCAGATCAAGGGTAGCAGGACTTCATAAAGAAGACTGAATTCAAAAGTTCAAAGGTGTAAATGACTACTATGCAAATTCATGTTATAATTTAATAACGTGAAGTGTGGTCACTGTGGTGTGTAAGGATTCTGCTGCAGGCTGTGAAATAAGCAGCTTATTGACAATTTACCAATTGTCTCCTTAGTTCATAACTAAGCAATTAAATTATGAATGACTTCAGATTACTTCATGGGGATAAAATACATAAAGTAGCGAATGTGAATCTATAATACAAGGAATAATGAGATTAGAATCCATTAAGAATTGATCATTTGGCAGAGTTAATTTGTCTGTTTCAAGTACTCCTAAAAATCTTCATAAAACATATTGTCTTCTTTTTCCCTTAAGGGATAAGGTATATAAATTGGTTACACATACAGAGGGGAATATTTGTTGTGTTTTGAACTAGAGTCTTTTGCAAAGGTGTCTTTTTAAAGTACTAGCTTCATCACACTGTTCTCTAAAGTATTAGAATGTTATTCCTGGTTTTGATAAAGAGATGGCAAATAAATTAGAACAACTAAATTAACTGAGTTGGAGGCTCTTCTGGGGCTCATTGAAAAATGCAGGTTTTTCTGTGCTTAACTGACTTCCTAATTCCATTTTTACTAGCTTGTTAAATAGTTCCTATTATTTCAAAACCTAGCCAGAGTTTTGAATTTAATTTCTGATCTCATAAGCCAGGAATCGGAGTTCTAATGAAACAAAGAGTCACCTTACCAAGTTGTCTACTTCAAGGCAGAACCAAGGAATTGTGTGCCATGGCTGATGGCCATAACAACTTTGGCTGTACGTTGATGGCTATAGGAACTCTGTCCTTATTCTCATAAAATTCCAATGTAGTTTAATCTAATTTTTCAGGAAGCAAAATACCTTCAATTCCAAAAATATTTTTCTTTTGTACAAATGTAGCAAAAAGGGTTGAAAGACAAGATTAGAGCTGTGAATAGATAATGGCTCCCAATTAAAACAGAAATGGAGAAAACAGGAACAGCATTGCCTAAGTATCTTTCTTTAAACAAGCTTTTCGAAATGTCACGCAATTAAAATTTAGTTCAAGTTTGACCAAGGTTAAATACAGAACAAAATTCTTAAATGGCAGCTATCCCAAGTAAATTTATTTTTGTTCAATTTTTTCTTCACAAGAAAGAGATTTACTAAAATTTCTTTATTAAAAAACACAAAACAACAAAAAAGCATAAGCTTTTGATCTATTTTAAAGTTAATACTTTAAATTTAGATCTGCTGCATTACAAAAACAACTATACATTAATGCAAAAAAAAGAAAAAAACCCACAAAAAAAACCCCAGAAAAAAGATGATATAATTTGATCTTGAAATAGTATCCCTGGTGTAAAAGATCAGTCTCCTGAAGTAACCAGTAAATGGACCTCTGTGATGTGCATTAGTTAAAGGCATTCATGGCCCCTTATATGGCTGTTAAATCTTATGAGTTTCAAACTGCATGAAATATCTTTTAGTATTATTGGGTGGGAGGAGGTTGCATGACTGAGAAGAAAAATATAGTATTTTACAAATTTGGCTGAAATTGCATTTGAAATCGGGGAGGATATTAGAAAAAGATTCTTCACTCAGAAGATGGCTGGGCACTAGAACAGGCTCCCAGGGAAGTGGTCACAGCACCAAGCCTGCCTGAGTTCAAGAAGCATTTGGATGATACTCTCAGGCACATGGTGTGAGTGTTGGGGATGGTTCTGTACAGAGCTAAGGTTTGGACTTGATGATCTTTGTGGGTTCCTTCCAACTCAGCATATTCTGAGATTCTGTTATGCTCTGAATAGAGTTGGAGTGGCATTAAAACATATTCTTCTAAGTTCTGAGAGATACAGAAGTGATTAACTTCTGCAAAGTAAGTACTGCTTAATGGTTTTGAAATTATTACCTGAAAGCTCATGGTGGAATGATTAATAACTTCAGTGATGATTGCTACATCTCCTGCATACTAGAGAGTGTTCTAAGAAAACTCACTAAAAATAATACAAAAACCTGTATAAATGAACACAGTTGGGCACAGTAAGTTTAATGTCATTTAGAAGGATATTAAGAAATATGGAACTCTGGACAAATCTGATAAATTTTAAAAAGCTTATTTACACACACACACACACACACACACACACACATACACAACACACACACACTTGTTTCTTTTCTAATTTGGGAAAAGTTCAAGAAGTGATCTTCTGGAAGAAGAGCTTGAGAGAGATTTGAGGAGAAATACTGATAAAACAGTTTCATTAAAATTTATTTAAAGCTATTTTAAACTGTTTCAAGTCTTCTAAAAAAATACTTGAAGCCAGAAAAACTATTAAAATTCCCTTGAATTCTCAGACCTTCCTCCAAGTTAATTTTTTTTGGCAAAATTTAGAGAGTTTTCCAACTACCTCTCCAGGAAACAACAACAACAATAAGCCAACAAACCAACCCCCAAACAGCAACAAAAACCCAAACCCAACCAACTAAACAAACAAAACCTCCCAAAACACCAAACAGTTGAAAAGTGTATCTTTCTAGTTTCTCTAGTTATATATTAAAATGTTCCGTTAATCTAATCCTCTTCAAACTTTATTCAGTGCCTTTAATATTTTAGTCCATTTTTTCTTATTTGTTCTCCTTTCTTTTAAAGGTAAATGTTATTGCTTTCACGTGTGCTACTATCAAACTCATTACATTTAAAGCAGGAAACAGAACTCCAACAGGAGTCTCACAGGAGAGAAAAGGCCTTGCTGGTATGTACATCCATTAAGCAGCTATGCTTGCCAAGTCCATGTGCATTAGCTACTTTTTTAAGCTTAACAAATTTCATCTGAGCATTCATTCTGCTGACCTAATTTAACAAGAAGGAAATTCAATAACAACCCCTAATATTGAAGCATTATTTCCCAAGAGATATTTGACAACTCTTCTACATCAAATAATAATGTGTGGATAATGGAATATATATACTAATGGCAACAAGAAAGTGGGAAAAAAAAAAAAGAAAAAAGCAACCAAAACCCAAAACCCACACAAAAAGAAAGAAGAAAATACTATATCCTCTTTACGAAAAACATACACAATAGTTTTCCAAATTTTAGGGAAACTCATAATATCCTGAAGAGCTAATTTTGCTTTGAATTTCCCATGATCTTTGAGAAGAAACATTTCTAACTGAGAATAAATCATAATCCTCCTCTCTCACTCAGTATACCTTTTTCTCAAAAGAACACAAATTTGAGTTGTGATAAATAATTTCCAAGGTGGAGGACCACATCTCCAGTTTTTGCATGCTCCTATAGTTCAGTACATGTTACTTGTAGCTTATATTAGAACAGATTATTCAAGATAGTAATCAAACTTCACAAATCAAATAAATTTTAAAAATTTAAGAGAAAGGAAGAAGGAGTAAATGAAATTATACATAACTTTGTGTTGGTTTAGACAAATGAAAATGGACGTTTGTGAGTTACTGTGAACAGGCTTGGGGCTAAAGTCCTTAATGGCACTGGCTTTATGAAGTTACTTAGTCTTCTAAATGTTGGGAGAGAGAGGAAAATGTTCTCCTGGGAGATCTGAAGACAACAGCTGGTTCCTGAAAAGAATCTGTTCAGTTATTAACACACACACACCTGCACACAAACACACAGACTTTTAACTATATCACTGTATTTAATAGTCTGTTCCCTTTAAACTCCTGACATTTTGTCACAAGCTCTTCTAATAAACACAGTCTTACTGGAAATAGCTTAAGTAGTACATCAATATCAAACTGAAACACAGGAAGAATTTCTGAGTTTTTTACATCTTCTTTCAAAAAATAAAAATATTTAAGATGATATTGAACCATAGTTTAATGTTATTGAAGAAGGACATATGGTATTGCTGTGTACAATGTTACTTACCTATCAAACTCAGAAAGACTAGAAAAAACAACCCAAGCCTTTTACTACCTGAGTTTTGGGCCACATGTGGAAAAATATGCAAGGAAATGCAACAACCACCCATGCACTTTGTTTTCTATGGGCATGCAAAACACTGTGATTAAAGTTTGCAGAAACTATACATTGTTAAGATGACAAATCATAGATTTTTTTATTTATTGGAGGAAACAATTACCAAATTATCTCATTAAAAAATAGTGTTACTCTTCAAATGTTGGAATAGAAGTAAAGTGAAGAGGATCTGGTTAAATTTGTCTTGCTAAAATAACATGGTTCCGTTAGAAGAAGGGAAAAAAATGTAATAAAATAATGCAAAGCAAAAAAATAGAAGTGGAGACAAAACAAAGTTGAGTTGGGAGAGGCTTGTCTTCTTTCTGCAATATCACGTCCCACAATGAGACTAAGTTCAGTTCTTCAGGATACCAGGAAAAGAGGTCCTTATTTTTTTCAAATACATTCTGCATTTTAAAGTTAAGCTTACGTCAATCCATGTTGCAATACCATCCTAAGAACATTTTCTGTTTAAAAGTTTTCTTCTTGTCATGTTACAGTTCTTCTGATGCATATGATGTTCCCTTTTACCATTTAAAATACCCTGGAGAACTTGCGTTTTACCATTTCGTAATTTCTAAAACTACTTTGTGCTAGGGTTTCAAGTCTCTTGATAGTAAGATTAATAAAACACTGGAATTCTTGTAAATCAAATTGGGTGGAAAACATTTAAAGCCAAGGCAGCGTATTTAATGTGTGAGTTTCAGCAATATTAATCCACCAGTCTAAATAAAGAACTCTTAGAAGTTTATAAAGTGAAAGGTTTTTAAATGGCACTCTTACTTTTTCTTATGGAGTGTTTTGACAGCAGCTACCTAACATATTCACAGTGTTCTCCCTATATGAATAACCTTTATATTTCTAACCAGGTTGTCATAATGCTTTGTATCTGCAGGGTACAGTAGCAGGGATGTTGGACACGAGGGAGTGAGTGCACTTCAACTTACATTTTCTCTTCTCTGTTTACTTTCAGGATTTGGTTAATACATACAGTTCAGAGATGAATTGCTGGGAACTGCTCGTCTGCATCAGCAACTAGAGACATAAAAAGTCAAGAAAAACAAAACTATAGGGTCCATTGCCGACCTGCTTGAAGAGCATCAGCAGTGGAGAACAATGACAATACAGCAAGTCCTATTACTTCTGCTGCTCTGGATGTGGCTGTCACATCCCTGTCATACTGAAATGCTGTTCAGAAGGACTCCTGATCTCAGACCTAAAAGCTTTGGAGGACGTGCATCAGGGAATGATGGGAAAGCAATTCACCGCCAGAAGCGAGGGTGGATGTGGAATCAGTTTTTTCTTTTAGAGGAATACACAGGATCCGATTATCAGTATGTAGGCAAGGTAGGTTTGCCATTATGTTTTCTGTATAATTTTCAAGTTTGCTTCTCTTTCTACAGAGCCTAAGTTTCTATGTTATATTCTAATGTGTAAGAAGCACATTTCCAGGCAATATGTATATTGTTTCTACTGCTATAATCACTAAATTAATGTTGCTAGTTAGAGCTATTCAGAAATATTTGAATGAAACAAATGTAGATATCTTTGACAGATTTGTTTGTTTCAGCACATTATTCCTACCAATAGCCCACTCAGTATGTTTTCTTTATCAAAACATATTATTTTACAAATCATCATAAAATAATTTTTCAATTATGAATCTTTCATGTTTCATACAAAATATTGCATTCTTTTTTCCATACTTATTTTTGAAGAAAGCAACCTATTTTGAAGAAAATATGTTCTTCCTGTTTCACTCTCCCTGAATTTCGCTAAATTCTAGTGAGTAAAGTTCATTAACAAATGTGATAGGAATGAGGTGGTTAAGAATTGAACTACAATAGAAGTCAGCAGAACAGCCCATGTGAGTGCATAGCATGCCAGAGATATATATAAAGGACACTTAAAATGTCCTTTAAATTATTTTCTGTTGAGGCTTATGTTTATTTTGTGATTTTTTGAAAAACATATAATGTATAATGCCACAACAATATTCAAACAGGTACAAGAAATTAATGAAAAATGGTAATTTGCTTGAAAGGAAAGTTGCTGTCAGCACTAGGGGGTACCAGTTAACACAAAGCGTTGGTTCTAAACACAGAAGTTCAATTTTCTATAAACCAGATTTTCATTTTTTATATGGTTTTGAACTTGAAATACGCTGTGGTGAAATACTGACTTTTTGAAAATCACAGAATAACAGAACATCTGAGATTGTAAGGCATCTCGGGAGATCATCTAGTCCAACCCCCACTCTCAAAGTAGGGTGAGCTAGAGCATTTTCAGGACTATGTCCTGTCAGATTTAAAATATCTCCAAAGGTAAAGACTCCACAATCTCACTGGGCAAACTGTTCAAGTGTTTGAACATCCACACAGTAAAATTTTGTTCCTATATTTAAAGAAAATTTTTTATACTTCAGTTTGTGCCTATTGCTTCTTGTCATGTCACAGGGTCACTGAGCACCACTGAAAATAAACTGGGCCCAGCAACTCGTACTTTTCCAAGTTTTCATATACATTAATAAGGCCCCTGATGAGCCTTCTCTTCTCCAGGCTGAACAGTTTCAGCTCTCTCAGCATCTCCTCATATGAAACATGCTCTAGTCCCTTAGTCAATTTACTGGCTATTTGCTGGACTCCCTTTAGTAGTTCTATATCTCTTTTTACCTGGAGAGCCCAGACCTTGACACAGAACTACAGGCATATCACACCAAGGTAGAGGAGAGAGGAAGGATCATCTCTCTTGATCTCCAGGTGATGCTCTTTCTAATGAAGCCCAGGGTGCTCATGACATTTGCTGCAAGGGCACATTTCTGGCTCCTGATCAGCTTTCTGTTAAAAAACTCACCAGAGTCAGTCCAAAAAACTGCTATCCAGCCAGCTGGGTCCCAGCTTATACTGGTATGTGGGATTATTATAAAACGTTTCTTGAAAGAATTAAGATTTGTGAAAGGAAATGCTTTTCAAAATTGATGAAATTGAAATACTAAGTAAAAATTTAAGAGTTCAAGCTTATGCATAAGTTGCATTTTTGTTTCCATTTTTTATTTGTTGCTTTGAGTCTCTAATATTAACACTTGCATTTGAATAATATTACCATTTCCAAATCACATTGAGAGTCTTGTAAATAGTCCCTAAATTTATTTCCTACACTTCTCAAGTGTAGTCATGCCTTCTAGGTGTTCTGAAGTAAGTAGGGCAGCTCCTCAGTTCAGATCAGGCTGATAGCTTATGAAAGTTGACCTTGCCCACAAAATAAAAAGATACTGTATCAAACACTATGCAATTGTATTGAAAGTTTATAGCTCACAGAAGTCCTAGGAAATAAATAGCTTTCCACAGCACTCTGAATTTCAAATTATTTAGGTTTTTTCAGAAGTCAGATAAGTTGGGTTTTTTTCTATTGCATTATTTTTGGATATTTATGGTTCCAGACCATAAAGTTGAAGTGGTGTTACTTAATAATTTTCTTTCAGTAATAAATAAGGGAAGAAAGAGTCTTTAGAGGGGAAAGGGTTAACATTTAGGTAGGTTAAATCATTTGCATTAAAAAAAGAGAAAGATGTTGATAAAAAGGAAGCTACTTTGGCTGAGGGAAAATAAGTCTTTGCAAGTATGAAATAATAAATAAAGTAAAATGACAGATTAATAGTCATTCTTCTCAGTCACGGAACTGAGAAGAAACTTGAGGAGTAGCTAAGGTTGCACTTTCTTTCATCTATTTTGCTCTGCTTAGAGTAAAAGAGTTGTTAATTTCAGCAAGCAAATTTAAAATTAATCCGAGTATATAAAGTCGCTGTACAGTAATTTGCTGACACGTTGGCAAAATGCCAGAAAACAGGTAAAAAATGAAGAGTATCATAGCATTGTACTTGCTTAGGGAGAGTTTTTCATAAAAGAAGCAAATAAATAGATATTATATATGTAATTAAAAATTGATTGTTACACTAATTAATGTTTTAGTCTGATAGTCCAAATTCTGAAATTGTTAGGTAAAAAAATAATGATTGACTAATACTATTTTACATAAATTTTACAGTATCTATCTCTTTTCCCTGATGTTGCATTCACCATTCCAAGGGCCATCCCTGTTACATAGTCGAAAGGTTCTGGATTTTTACTTTTATCTGATTTCATCCAGAGACAAAATTATTTGGATAGTTTTGTGACATAAAATGATACTTTCTTGTTGATTTCTCTGCAACTATTTGGAGATGGTGTTTGGAATTTATGTGAGGTAGTAAGAGGACAAGTTAGAACTCGATAACTTGTGGTCAAGGACTAGGAGAGAATTTTTGTCATGGAGAAATTTCAGACAAAAACTAGTACTAAGGGTGATTTTTAAAACTGACAATAATAGGAGACTAACATTTTATCACCAGAACTTCCAAAGCTGAAACTACAAGATTCATCTGGATTTGTAGTTTATATCTGATTGCTGTGTGAGCTCAAGACTGATACATTTTTTTTTTGTTTCTTGGCTTGCATCTCTAGATCTGTCAGGGAAACTTGAAAACTGTTGACTATCACACTCTATTGCAACATGTGTCTACAATTCACAATGCAATTTATGCATTCATTAATTCACTGTTTAGATCATTTTGAGAATGTTTACCTAGAAAAATATCATGGAAAAAAGGTTTAATGAATTAATGGCATATGATATACCATAACAACTGAAGTATTCCTTCTTTAAATCAACCATCCTTGTGAAATTCTGGCAAAGTACATACTGACTGGTTATAGATATTTTCTGGTTGCTTCAGGTCAATATTTATTAATATTATAAGAATGAAGATGATTATCCTTTCCTTAATGTAATACACAAGATCCTGAGAGTAGAAATCAAAATTATCTAAGTGAATTTTTGTATATAGAGAACCTCAAAGTGTTAAAGGCTGAAGTCATCAAAAAAAAGCCATGTGGAGAAACAAATCTGTCTATATATTACATGACTTATCCTTGAGGTATCTTTTCTAAAATATCGTAGAAGGCAGTAATGCTGAAAAAAAAAAGGCTTCTCACAATTTCAGATAAACAATGCAGGAATATTCAAAAAGAAGTTTCAACCTTACATCAGAAAACCTATTTGATTAATATTTGAGGTTAGAATTATTGTTAATACCTCTTCTCTTTCTCTGAGAAATTTTATGTGTGTTCTATGGAAAGCTGATTCATAATTTTTATTTCTTTTTCTTAATATACAGATTCAAGGCCCATTATGCATTTTCAAATTTGTTATGAAAACTTCAATTTACTTTGAGTATATTCAGAAAAAAATCTTTTAAATGTAAATCTTAATTTCTAGTAGTTGTCATCTAAAGGAAGCACTACTGTGTGACAACAATATTAGCCCACAGTCATTCACAAAAAAACCCCACAAACCAAAAACCCAAATAAATTCTTTATCTACATTCAAGTTCATTTTCCTTATTATTTCAAGGATATTGTCACTTGTTCATGGTTCAGATATTTTCCCCACTTTGCTTTCTGACATAGGTAGTGCCTTATTCTTTCAGTACAGGGGTTTTACTGCATAAAAGATCAACTGACAGAAATTTTTCAGTACTTTGAGAGACTGAAGTTCTTAATTACACAGCAGTGTCTTTTACTATCTCAAAAGATAATTTATCAGCCTTGCACATAAATTTATATAAAATTTTGTGTGTCATATTAAGACTGCTACCAGAAAGGATTATCTTGCCAGTATTCACTATTGCATGCTTGTAAGTGCAGTCATTATCTTTGATGGTGTAAAGAGCAGAACATGTCAACCTCACTTACTACCTTTCACTTTGAAAATCCCAACACAGACGTGATTCTGAGAAAAAGATCTAGCAAGCTATGCATACATGACATAGTTTCAAGAACAGCAGTTACAGTTTTAGTAAGCGTCTATCGATGCTGTGGATGAGACACCATGTAACAGCAATGAAGATGTAAGGCAGGGAAGACTTAGATGTAGCTTGTTCTCAAGTGTATATGTATTGGAATTAAATATACTGTTCTAAGTTACTATTGCTACTATTCCTTCATGTTGAATAGTATTGCTCTATATAGTCCATAATCCAATGAAAAATATTTTACATAGAACATGGCAACATCAGAAGTTAAAAGACAAATTTTCCTGAAAATTCATGTTCTGTCAACACAAAAGGAGAAAGATGAGCTAGGATCAGATATGTATAGGGTTGTTGCTGTTAGAGAAACAGTCAGTTTTAAGGAAAGATTAAGTAAAATTATTTCCTGAAAGAAATGAGAGACAGAAACCACTCCGGGCAGGAATTCTGAACCATTTTTTTTTTCCTGAAGAATCAGCTACCAAAAGTACTGGGTTTGGAGAGGATATTACAAAAGTGCATGTTTTTTGATTCACAAAGGATTCACTACCAAGTGCAACACATACAAAAATGGTCCCAGCAAAGTATTTCTGTTGTAGTGATAAGATGAAGTCTTACCAAACCCTTTCAAGAATTTCTGTATTTTGATTCCTGAAGAGTGTTTCTACCATAGTTCTTTCTTTTGTAAAGATCTTCGGTGCTCCAAGAGCTAAAGAGTAGGATTTTGAATTGCAAGTGCTCTTATGCAGGTTTAATATTTGGTGTGAAGATCTGACTGAGAGGCATAAATGCCTTTCCTTTCAGGTGAAGGAAATCAGCTCTGTGGCACTGAAGTTTGCAGAGGTTGAATTTTTAGCAAGAGCAGATTTGTGAGACAGGGATCAATAAAGAAGAATGGAAAGGGAGGGAAGGTAATCTTGCAGACTGAATAAATGAATCTGTCAAGGTGAAGGAGGGCAGCTAGTCCTTTAACAGCTTCCACGTGAGGTGTAACTCTGCTGGAAGGAAAAACCAAGTTACTCACAGCTGTGTATCTTCAAAAACATTACCTCATTGAAGACACTGCAGTGGGGTGAATTGACACTTGAGAGAAAATAACATTTAGAAATTTATTTCTTTCTCAGCAAGACTTAAAGCATAGACTGTGAAGAGAGTTATTTAAGGCACCAATTCATTTCAAGTATATGAAAGCTTGCTTTTGGGTGTACACGTGTGGCCTCATAGATATTTCAGCGCAGGTCAAGAGTGTCAGAGTGAAATATTGTTTTTTCCATAATATCAGAGGCATCTGAAGCTTCCTGTAGGATTGTCCTGAAGGCTGATTGATTCTCAGTGAGTGCTGAGAAAAAATTAATTCTCAAAGTCTGTTGGGGCTCAGCCTTGTAGGGAGTTTACTACTGTAACTGCTTAGATTCATCATTTACTCTAAATTGAAGTGTGCAGAGGGTTGATACTTTCTGTTTGCAAAAGGACTATCGCTTTGGAAACATCAGTATATGTTGGAGGCTCTGACTTCTGCTTCATGAGACAGCAGCATAAGGCACTGGAGACCAAGAGCTGATAGGGCTGAATAGTAAGGTTTTATTCTCATAAGTAACAAATCGTTTGTTATCTACTGTACAAGATGTATCTCTACAAGACTCTGGGTTTTGCTGGATTACACAGGATGGAATTAACAGACAGTTTTTGAGGAATGTAAAGGCTTTGTAGTATCCACTAGTCTTTTAGGGAACACCAGAAGACAGACAGGTGATTCAAAGACTGTGGATTCCCAGTCCTGGACAGTAAGTAAGTTTTTTGGGCAAGTTTCTTTGAAGTGTTCTCTGGTCAGAAGGAAAGAGTGGCCAAGCCATTTGAGTAGGGCATAGTGAGGGCATACTTTACCCTATTGATTAAGGTGATGATCCCCAGGGTCCAAATTACCTGATGATAATTTTCATTATATGTGCAAATGAAAGACCTACGTGAGGACTCCCACCAGCCTCTTAACACTGGTGAAATTTTGGAAAATATGGGAAAGCACAGAGGCCTACAATGGAACTCCAGTGTTTCTCAGTGAAATATTATTGTAATGGATTACTGTCCTTTAAAACAGTGTCAATATTTGTTCTTTTAAAGAGAAGTGCTGGATGTGTCTCTCTGCTTCCAATTTGTCCTTAAAAATCTTAACAGGAAGATTACTTTGAGTGTACTTTTTCTCTGAAATGGTAAAGTCAATAGAACTGGTGAAACCAGAACTCCCTAGCATCGCAAGAGACATGTTTCATAAAACCACTGGGGCATCATAAGATACTGGTAGCTCTGACAGTGTTGATCTAGTTCTAATCAAATAGATATGCCTTCTTTACCAAATTGTATCATGAAAAGAGGGGACCACTGTGGTTCTAGGTTTGCAGTTGCATCAAATCTCCACCGGCAGTGGAGTTTGTGCCTGGCAATGAGTTTCAGGTTCACATCACATATCCATACATAGCCAATTTCCAGAGGGCCACATGTCACACTGTGCTTGTTTAAAGGTAAACCAGCAGGAGAAATGAACCCAACACCAAAGATATTAGAAGTTAGAGTTACAATTTAATAAAAAATATTACAATAAATGCAATGGCACAAAAAGAAATTGTTTTTAACCCACAAAACCCAGAAGTGTAACCCAGCACCCTGGGGCACAAACATAAAAGGGTTTGTAGCCCCTGTGCTGAACCCCACGTGGTTCCCCCAAGTCCAAAATAAAAGGAAGCAAGAAACCTGTTGGTGCAGTTGATGGTCACAGTCTGGTCAAAAGTGGTGGTCGCAGTCTGGTCAGGAGTGGTGGTCGCAGTCTGGTCAAGGTTCTGGTCCTCCTCTGGATCCAATGCGTGGTTCCCCAAGTTTCCAGACCCCCAAGATTATATCCCCTCAGGTCCAGGTGTGACCACTCACTACCTCCCTCAGGATGGGGAATTACAGAATGGCTGATCTCACTCTGTGAGTCATATGGTATTTGGAATCATTGATAGCCCATTAGCAGACATAACACCTCAGGCTGGGTGTGGAGGTGCTAACGACTTCCTGGAAGGGAGTTATCCCAGCTCCAATCTCACAGGTGTCTTTCACACCCAGCTAAAATCCAGAGGGGTCGGGTGTGCCCTGGGCAGCTACTGCAAATGGTCCATTGTTAACAGTTCTTGGGAAATGGCATAGAGGGTTCAGAATATACAGCCTTTGGTCACACCCATACAGTGATAAACTGGTTCCAGCTTGCTGAATTAGGACACACACTTGTGACATGCGATGCACTGTGAATAAAGTGAATCACGGTCCCAAGAACGTGTAAACCACACCTTGAGATTACAAAATTCCAAAAAGAGAAGCAAGGCAAAATGCATTAAAAAAAACAACAACAAAACAAAACAAAACAAAACAAAACAAAAAAACCCCCACAAACAGTAAGACACTAATTTGCTTAGGTAGACATATCTATATCTTAGGTAAGCACATATAAATGTTCTTGTAAACAATAGCTTGAAGTTAAATGGCTTATATAGGACCTTTTTCACTTCTGTGGCTAGTTTTGGACATACTTTGCATAATTTTAAAGGTCAGGATAACTGAAAGATTGACAGTGAAAGAAGTGGGATATCATCTCTAAAAATTGTATTTGCTCAGCTTTCAAGCAAGTACTAATTTTATAGTCTGTTCTGATTTCTTCTTGGTGTCTATAGGACCACAAGTATTACACTTAGTAAGTTTAACACTTTAAATTGTCTTTAATTAGAAGCTGCAATAGACAAATACAAGGTGGTTTTAATAATTTTTGTCCCTGTAAGGAAACCTTAAACAAACTAAAACTGCATGTAGGAGTTGCAAAGTAGAGGAAGATACTCACTGAAATTTTAAATTCTGCTAAACAAAGTTATTAATCAGTTGAAAATTAAATTAACTTAATAGTTCTTCCTCACAAAAATAACCCTTTGCTGACATTTAAAAGTTTGCTGTTTCAAGCATGGCTTTTGCATACTACAAGTGGTATGTTTAAGTTGTGAGGTAAAACACTAAAACACATTTCTTATTTGCTGTCATATGGCACAGGCAGCATTTTACCCTGCCTTGCCCAGGCGTTCCCCGGGGCTCTCGCCTGTCCACCCATGGCTGAGGGGCTCAGCCCCACACAGGGGCTGCCCCGGCACAGCACCAGAGCTGCTGCCGTGAATTAGGCACGTGTGCCCTATATGAAAACATGCTTAGCCCATGTGTATTGAAATGGGGGTTTAATTATTTTCTTGCCCTTGTGTCAATAGTACTCAGTATTGTAAAATTACACACTATGTCCATACTTAGTTTTAATCTGCTATAAGTGCTTCACAATACTTTTCAAAACAGTACGGGGTTTTCACTTCGTGTTTTTCCACATCCATCCATCTAATTGCTTTCAAACGCTGTTCTCATATGCAAATACTTTTCAAGTTACTCATAAACTAATGCAACATGAGGAGAGACAAGTCCTTCTTTTTCTGTCAAGTAAATGGAACCTAAACATCTAAAGATACCAACTTCTACAAGGCAGCATGGTAAATGCCAAATACGGGAACATATGAATCATAGAGCCACAGAATCTCCTGAGTGGGAAGGGACTCACAAGGATCGTTGAGTCCGACTCCTGGGCCTGCACAGCACAACCCCAAGAATCAAACCATGTGCCCAAGAGCATTGACCAAATGTGTCTTGATTTTAAAGAAGGCTTGCTTTAATTAAATGATTTAATGAAAACTAGCTAATTTTGATACAAGAGTGATGAAGAAGATTATTTGATTTCTCCTTTTATTTCTTTTGCACATTGATAATTGATTGCCAGCCATTTATCAACTTGATCAGAAGTTAAGTGATAAATGAGACTGAGTGGTCAGTATGGTTCTGCTAGTCACTGGGCTAGGTTTCTTGCCACTTTCTTTCTCAGTCTCTGAGAAAACTACTTTAAAATGTTTCATTTTTATTTTTCCTAGTAATCCCAGGAGCAGTAATCTACCATTTTGAAACTAATTTCTCAAAGAAACAATTCTAATCTGTGTAAGCACAAATGTCTATAAGCAATAATGTCTATTAGTTGTCAAGAATTTTCAGAGAGAAGATAGCCTAAATTATGTGCATCCCTCCAGAAGATGTAAAGTCACCAATAAGATGCATTTTGCTTCCTTTATGAAGAAGAGCTATAGCTCTCTTGGGTAGTTTTCATTCAGAGTTAGTATCTGATTATGCATTCTACTTAAAATTGCATCATGCTTCAAAATAGTACAAGAAATTGCAAAATAGTTTTTTTCTGAACTCTCCAGTTCCTTTCAGTTCAATTTATCTTTCAATTTTAAAATTGTATCTCCTTGTCATAAAAAGATAGTCCAAATAGGAAAGAGCTGATAAAACTGAAATGATTTATATTCAAAGCCACAACTCAGGAAAAGCAGAGTCTACTTCATCACAGTACATTCATTCACTCAAGGGATTAAAAAGCATAATAGAAAAAGGAGCTTTAGAAATGTTTGACCTACACCTTTTTTGAAATTATAAATGTATAAATAGCCAATAGTTTCAGCAGCAATTCAAAGGCTGATGTCCCTTAGGGGCTTTTTTTTTTCCTCCCTTGATTTTTTTTTTATTTTTTTATATCAGATGCAGATGACCTTTTCAATATCCTGTATACACAGATAACAAGGAAGAGCTGGGAGTAATACTGAGGAAAAATTGGTGACTTGCAACAAAATATCCATGAGGGAGAGAGTTCTAGGAAGTTAGAAGTTGATATTTACCCATTTAAAACGTCATCCTGCTAGAAGGTTTTCCTTATATTTATATGAGTGTTTTTGTCTTTGAAGATAATTAAAAGTATGCTGAAGCAAAAGAACTGCAATGGCAAGTTCTTTCAAACTCTAATACCTTCTGGTTTGAGACAGTGAGTAGCTACACAATGCAGCTGAAGTCCCTGGCAGAGTAGGAGTAATTTTCAGGAGTAAACAAACATTATGGTCCAATTCATCAGTGTTACATCCTTAAACAATTTCTGTTTCTTGAGTATTTTAATCGCTATTGATCTCAGAGTGTTAAGGGAGGACTGAATCACTGAGGGGAAAAGAAGTCCTCTAATTTGACAATACTTGGGTTTGTTGCAATTTTAAGTGTACAACCCTAGATGAGTTCCTACACTCAAGTCTGAGAAGAGAAGCTATCTTGCTTTCGTTTCAGAGATTCAATTCACAGACCATCCAATTATCTGAAATGCAGGTGTAAAAGGTATTTTATGCATCTGAACACACTTAAGAGCTTAGAAAATTGCTAATGAATAATTAGGTGCTTTGGCATGCTAAAAAGACATGTCCAAACAGACTGTATGCAAGGAGGTAGATGGAAAATGTGAATTGAATGAAGATTATGAGCTAAGATATTCATGTTAATGTACTTTCGAAACTACAGAGTTGCAAAGATTGCTGCCTGCACTGGAAGGGTCAGATGACTGAGCATGCAAAAGTTTTGTGGGAAAATATTCTGAATACTTTCAACAATATGTAACAACTGAAGAAAACCTTGGTGCTCAACTGCAATTCTGTTCATAATTTCTGTTCTCCTTATCCAAATTGTAGAAAAGCCTTGCTTCTTTGTGTTGGCTTGCACAGATATTCTGTACCTTTTTTGTTTCCTAGATCTTCAGACCAGTTATGCTGCCTGGATTTAGCATTATTGTCTTACATGCAGTGCAGACCCATACCAAATTAACTTTTCTGGGGTCATTTTTATTTAGGCAGTAGTGTAAATAATCTCTCTCTGCTTCTGAACTTTCATTCCTTCAGTCTTGCCTTTCCTTTCAACTTGCCTAAGTATATATCTCAAAGGAGTGGGAGGAAGACATGAGCATATTAAGTTTGCTCTTGGTGTAAAGTTAGGAGTAATCATGCTGTCCTTCACTGTCAATATGTTAGTGAAGTCTGATTTTATTTTATTTTTTTTCCCCCCGAGAATGTCCTTTCTTAACAATTATCAAGCAAATGACATTTATTAGCGCAACAGGAAATAGAGGTTGGACTTGATGGTTTGAAATATTTCAGGGTGAAACTATGGTGAGAAAAAGACAAAAAAAACCCCACAACAAATACAAACAAAGAAAACTGCACAACACCCCCCCCTCCCTTACTTTAAAGAAAACCTTGGAAGACTGCAAGATACATTACAGATAAGCATACAGAATACTTGTCCCTTCCTCATCCAAAAACACCTAAGTAAAGATGCAACTTCTCTTTCCTGCCATTGAGTTAATAAACCGGTTTATGTTATGAAAATACTTTTCTTGGTTTTATACCTAAAATGTTTTAAATTGTTTTTTGGTAATTATATATAATTTAGAAGTACATAGTTACAGTATAGGGATTAGTACAATAAATTACACTTGATATGCAGAAAAATGAAGTAGTGATATAGACTTCTTTCTTCTATATTAAGAAACGTCTTCTAATGACAACTTTTTCATATCCTTTTTTGAGATATGACATTTGCTTTGAAATATGCATCTGTTCAAATTTCTGAGTCTGCATATTTATGATTGTTAATTGCATTACAAATGGAATCTTTAGAAATTAGAAATATTTAAGAAATATTATTTTGGAGTGAATATAATAACTATTACTTGCTAGGCAGTCTTGGTTATAAAATATCTATCTTAGTAATAAACTATAAAATTATATTGATGTTTTAAATTTTGGCAGTGAGAAAATTGACTAGTGCAACTGTGTAAGAGGTGAAGTAAATGGAAAAAAAATAATTCTTTTAATAGTCTTTTAAACAAGAGATTTTCTTTTTGAAGAAATGTAATGAAATAGAGTATGTGGGCTTCAGGAGAGGCCAAATGGGCATAGCCGTATAGGAAATAAATACGTCTATGAGGCAATAGAACCAGAAAAGATACAGAGCTTTTGTAAATGGATTTAAATCCTTTTACTTGTAAAATTTCACAGAATTCTCCATTCATGTTGTACTTTAAAAATACTTGTCCCTTGGAAGAACTACTGTGCAGAAATATGGCCACATTTTTCCACAGTGTTGTTACTGTAGATGCCATAGAGGACTTAGAAATCAGCAATCAGCACGATGTCTTAGGTCATTCAAAAACGATAATGAGACTGCTATATAAATAATACAGCTAGAAGATAAGGAAATTGATTGCTTAATTATCTCTTTAGTTAGGTCAGGTTATGTGACAGAGCATTCTCTATGTGTCAAGTGTGGCATTTTGTCTAGTAAAAGCCAAGCAAAATAAATGTAGTATCTAGAGGGCTACTGAGGGCTGTGACACTGAAAAGAGCTGCATAGGATTAATCAAGGCTTACCATTTAAGAATAATGGAAGAGATTTCAATAACACTGATGTATTTCCCAGGAAGGGATAATGACATGCTATACAAAACAAAGTCATTAAAGGAGTGAGGAATAGTATTTCAAGTTCCATGTAAGACTGTGTACCATAAAGAGAATTAGGAAGTTTTTTAGGGATAGTGTAGCATTCTTTTTACTGTCAAAATAAGAAAGTAGGGGCTAATAGTGAACAAGGCAAGTACTAAAGCTTCATGAAAAGAAACTAACTCTGGGGGAAAAAAGAGAATGTAAAAGATCTTGTTCTATAGACAAAACAAAAAGAATAGAGGGTTTTGGTATAAATGATAAGGCACTAGAGACATTAAAAAATGCAAAGGAAATTATAAACACCAGCGGCATAATTAATACAGTATATTTTATTGGTAATTAGGAAAAGGAAGATTAGATACAGGGTGCTTCTGATGTCTTACAAATGCCAGCAAATGTCACAGAAGCTTTATGAAATACTGACTGGGTCTATCAGCTGATTACCTGAGTTCACATAAGTTAGAAAAAAATCTTTCATCAGTAAGGTAGTACACATTTTTTGAAATCAACAATTAACATTACAAGCGGAAGTAATTAGTGGGGAATACAGTTTTTAATTTGTAGTACAGAAGATCAGGATGGGCTTTTTGTCCCCAATAAAAGTGGTTGAGGACTGATGATGCTGTCTTTTATGTATACCTATGTAACACGCAATGCTCTGGATGATTTGTGCCAAAATTTACATCTAAATCTTGTTATTTTGGTATTTTACAGTCTGATAGAGGAATAAAATATGCTGCTTTGGTAGGATAAGTTTTAATTGAAATTTTAATTATTGTTACCTACCCAGTGTTAATATAAACATGATTAAATGTAGTTAAATTTCAGTATGTGATTGTAATTCCCCAGGTAATTGATGTGCCCACAAGGTGTCTGTAAGACACCATTGTGGATAAATCCCCAAACTGCCTCCAGAAATTCAACATGCTGGAATTCCCCTCTTGAAGGCCTCTATAGTAATGCATGTGGTATGGGAATAAATACAATTAGAGTCCTGCATACAGCTGCAGGACTGTGATTTTGTTGGGATTATGGGTATTTGGCGGATGGCTCTCTTGACTGCAGTGTTGCAATGGAGGGATACAAACTCTTTAGAAAGGACATGAAGGGGAAACAAAGAGATGGAGTTGCTCTTTATGTGACAGAGAAGCTAGAGTGCATGGAGTTCTCCTTGGGGATGGAAGAGGAGCCAATAGAGAGTTTATGGGTTAGGATTAGACAGAGGACAGGCAGAGGTGACATTATAATGAGTGTTTGGTATAGGCCACCTGAGCAGAAAGAAAAAGTGGATGAAGCCCTGTCAAACTAGACAGAAAGAGCCTCACATTCCAAGGCCTTGGTTCTCATGGTGGATTTCAAACACGCCATTATATTTTGGAAAAATTACAGAGCAGGACACAAGCAATTCAGAAGATTCCTGGAGTGTATTGATAATAGCTTCTTCCTCCAAGTGGCTGAGGAGCTAACGTGGAGATGTGCTTTGCTGGATCTCATACTCACCAAAAAGAATGACCTTGTTGAGGATGTGAAGATCAAAAGTATCCTTGTTGCAGTCACCATGAGATGGTGGGGTTCAGAATGCCAGCAGGAGGGAGCAAAACTGAAAAGCAGTCTCACAGTGCTGGAATTCAGGAGAGCAGACTTTGTCCTCTTCAAAGATATGCTCAGAGGAGTCTCATAGGATAAGGCCCTAAAGAGAAAATAATCCCATAAAAGCTGGTTAATATTGAACGATCACCTTCTCCAAGGTCAAGGGACCTCGATCCCAATGAATAAGGTATCAGGTAAAAATGTTAGGAGGCCTATGTAGGTGAACAAGGAGCTCCTTTGAAACACTAAAAGTAAGCATGCAGAAGGTGGAAGCATGGACTAGTAACTTGGGTGGAATACAGAAACACTATCCAAGCCTCCAGGGTTGAAGATAGGAAAGCTAAAGCCCCAGTGGCATTGAATCTGGCCAGGGATGTCAAAAGCAACAAGAAGGACTTTTATAAGCACATAGAGGACAAAAGTGTGGGCTGATTGCTTAGCAGGACAGAGGACTGGGCTGCACAGGACATGGAAAACACCTAAGTACCAAATGCCTTCTTGGCCTTAGTCTTTACTACCAAGAACAGCCTTCAGGAATCCTAGGTATAATCTTCAGGAGTAGGTATCCTTGGTAGAAGAGAATCAATCCAGGGAATACTTGAGCAAACTGGACCTTCACAAGTTTATGGGCTCTTATGGGATGCACCCATTAGTGCTGAGGGAGCTGGCTGATTCATTGCAAAGCCACTCTTGGTAATCTTTTACTGGTCATGGTGACTATGAGAAGTACCTGAAGGCTTAAGGAAATCTAATGTCACCCCTATCTTCAAGAAGTGCAAGAAGGAGAACATAGAGAACTACTGGCCAGTCAGCCTTACCTTGATCCATTGTAAGGTGATAGATTCCTGGAAATCATTTCCAGGCACAGTAAAGACAAGAAAATTATCTGAAGTATTCAGCACAACTTCACTAAGGAGAAGTTACGCTTGACCAACTTGATAATCTCTGATGAAGCTACTGGCCTGGGAAGTTAAGGGAGAACAGTGGATGTTTGTTTACCTGGATTTCAGTAAGGCCTTTCACACAGGACTCCATAAGCTCCTCCTATTGATGTATAGGCTGCATAAGCAGACAATGAGGAGGACTGAAAACTGGCTTAATGGTCAGGTCCAGAGAGTTTTCATCAGTGGTGCAAAGTCTAGTTGGAGGCCAGTAGACAGTGATATATCCTAGGGATCACTATTGGGTATGGTCATATTTAATATCTTCATTAATGATCTGGATGATGGGGCAGAGCGCACCCTCAGCCAGTTTGCTGCTGATACCAAATTGGCTGATATACCAGAGGGTCATGCTGCCATCCAGATGAGCCTGAACAGGCTGGGGAAGTGGCTGTCAGGGACCTCATGAAGTTCAGCAAGCTAAGTGCAAAGCCCTGCATCTCGTAAGCAACAACCCCAGGCACCAGTATATGCTGGGGGCTGACCAGCTGGAAAGCAGCTTGGCAGAAAAGGACCCGGTTCTTCTACTGGACACCAGGCTGAATATGAGTCAGCAGTGTGGCCTTTCTGCAAAGGCTGGATTAGACAAAATACTGCCAGCAGGTCGAGGGAGGAGATCCTTCTGCTCTAGTCTACACTGATAAGGGCACACTTGGAGTCTTGTCCAGTTCTCCTGCACAAAAGAGACATTGACATATTGGAGAGAGTCCAGAAAATAATGATTAAGGGACTGGAGCACCTCAAATTTGAGCAGAGGCTGAGAGAACCGCAATTCTTTGCATTAGAGGAGAGAAGACATAGGAGAATCTTGTCAACGCACACAAATACGTGAAGGGAGGGTGCAAAGATGACAGTCAGGTTCTTTTCTGAGTTGCTCAGTGACAGAACCGGGGACAATGGGGACAAACCAAAATGCAAGAATTCTTCTGAACATCCAGAAACACTTTTGTCCTGTAAGGGTGACTGAGCACAGCTGTGCAGATGATTGTGGAGTCTCAATCCTTGGAGACATTCAAAAGCTGTCTAGGCATGGTCCTGGGCAACTGACCTATCTTGAGCAAAGCTGGGTTGGACAAGATGACAGTCAAGAGTTTCCTTCCAACCACAACCATTCTGTAATGTAATTATACAGTTATTTAAATTACAACTTCTTTGTTTAGTAATTGGTATATAGATAGAATTTTTCTTGAGAATACTTTACCTAGAATAATGGATTTCATAATTTACTAGACAAAGAGATAAATTTAATGGAAAAATAAAATGTGAGGAGCATTAAAGAGTTTACACATTCCACCTCTCTTCTGTCACTGATCCACATTTATTACCTTGATTACTCCTCTAGGGTTTTAAGTTATCAATATATCTCTCCTGGATGTATATTCCTACTGATTTCACTATGATTTAAATGAAGTCAGTATTGATCCAGGATATCTTTATCCCCCCTTTGTTTTAAATGCTATATTAGATATAGCATAGGTTTGGATTCATCAGTAGTCTCCTTGACATATAAAAAATATGTCAACTTTCTCTCTTTCCCTCTCTTCCCTTCCTTGGGATTGAGTTTAACAATAATATTATCATAGATATAATTGTTTTGGAGATTAATAAAATATTCCCTTCGTGGTTTTTATTCCTTAATTTTGATATATTTCCTCCACTTTAGTTCACGATTTCCACTTCCTGGATTGACAGACACTGCTATCCAGCTCCTGGTAAATTTATTATTGCCTTTAAGTTCACCTCTTACAAAGATACATATAGAGTATACATGAAGAGAAAATGCACACATCATAAAGGTAGAAAATCTTCACAGATTTTAGAAATTTATGTTACAATTATTTCAGATGGGAAAAAAGACGGTTTTGTTTAATATGTTTTTAAATGGTCTCCGAATAAACTAAGCCTCAATATTCTAAATGTGTTCTGGTTTTGTTTTAAAAAATGCTATGTTTTATATATATAGTGCAAATTATGCATAAGTATATATAAAAACTAAGATGTTTTAATGGTTATTATGTTAGGATAATTTAGGAAAACATATATAAGCTATATTAATATAATTCTTGTTAAAAAATCCCCAAACTTACAATTGCTTCTTGCAACTTCTTTCTTGTGATTAATGCAGAGAATGTAAGGATAAGTGGTGACTTTTCCTTTAAAAAAACCCAGAACTAAACAGACAAACCCCAAAGCTTTCAAATACATGAAAGCTCTTCTGAATTCAGTAAATGAAATGTATGAATTATTTTAGCATATTTGCCTTCCTAGTCTATTCCTTGGTGGAACAGGGAGATTTTTTTTCTGAAAACTATTTAATCTTTTACACAATATTTAGTGTAGATTTTCATTGTAGTCAAGAACCAGACAAACAACATAAAGCATAATTAATTTAGATGTTAAAAAAAATCCAGCCAAGTCTGAGAAAGACAGCCATGGGACAGGATTTTTTTTTTTTTGGGGGGGGGTGTTGTTGTTTGTTTGTTTTTGTTTTGTTTTTGCTTTTTTTGTTTTGTTTCCTTTAACAGAAGAATTCCCTTCTGTTTATTAATACTCAGTCACCTATTGGAGGTATTAAGTCAAGCTGACAGAAAGTAAGGGCACTTCAGGCCCACTGGCAATTCTCTACTTTCTGTCTTCACCTGATATATAGACTATATTTATTACATTAAAATTGGAAGAGAACATTCATATTGGCTCATGCAAAAATGTTTTGGTGTATGAAATTCAATTAGCCTCTAATTCATTTTAGCTCCATGCTTGTGTGTCTTCTGAAATAGAAGCTGCAACAGCCTAATGAAGCTGAAACTTTCTTGTTCTAACTCTCTGAACATCAGCTAAAGACCTTGGCTTGGGAAAGGAGTTTGAATATTGGCATGTTGACTCTTTCCTGCGGCTCATTTGATGCCTTTAAAAATAAAAAAAAATCCTGCTTTTCTCAGCTGAAGTCCTAAAAGATTTTGTCAGTGAAACAACCATCTATATTCCCCATACTGTGAATCTTCCCTTTCAAATAAGCTACAGCAATGGGGGAAAGATTCTAATCTAATTATGAAAAAAATACCTTTTCTGTATGGTTAGTTTCTGGAAATTTGAGAATCTTGCAGATGATATCAGTAGCAAAGATTGAAGGGAGCTGTAAAAATACCATTTCTAATACTGTGATAGATATTACTTCACCAGGGATGTGGAAAAAATGCTAAAAATATTATTAATTATAATTTTTCTCTTAAAATTTTAAAGCATTGGTAAGAAAAAACATAAATTTTGAACAGGAAGGAACTACTGTAATCTTTATCAATAAAAATAGTGGAAAAGATTTTTATCTTTTTTTTTGATATTGAGTAAAGTCAAATAAATATAATCTGAAAATGCACTGCAGACTACTGGAGTTTTTCATTTCTTCTTGTTGCAAAAGAATTTCAGAGTACTCCTCATCTTGCATTACTTGTTATGCTTCCATTTTAGTTTGCTTGCCCTTTATCTTTCTCAGGCTCACAAAACATTCTTTGCCTGTCTCTCCATAAATAACACCCAATAGCACAGGTTTGGCAAACTAACAATATAACTGAGTGAGAAAATTAAATGTGTGACATTTCTCAATAAAACTTACTGTAAATTACAGAATCACTGAAAGACGTTGCTTCAAATGTTACCTTTAGGATAAATTTAAATAAATTAACCTCTTTGGTGAGTAAAATGTGTCTTAAAGCCATGACAGTTAAATCTGCCGAGAGACTATCGCACAGGATGTGGGCTGGTCTGAAAATCTTTTCGAGTGAGTGCAGCTAATGTTAAACAACTGCATGCATTAATAATTCAGTGCATGATGCTTAAAATAAATATCTCCATTGTGGGAATCCTATGTCAATTATTTTTTGCTGATTTCATGTAAAATCTGCCACTCTTGTGATTATGTTTAGAGAGACAATCATTATTATTCAAGTGTCCAGTGAAAGTGCTAATATTATATGTGCACTAAAAAACTGAGTGAAATGGCAAATGCTTCCGTGTTATATTTTGGTTTCACATTGCTAATATACTCACTTAGAAAAGAGCAAATAGGTTACAATTTGTCCTGAAATTTGCCCTCAGAATTAGGGAAAATTCAATTTATTTGAATAAAATCTAAAAGATAGCATAATTCAGGAATGTACTGAGATTTCATTGTTACTGTGATACTTGGGATTAAATCAAACAACTGACACATTGCAGAAGAAAGTAGCAATTTTTTTTTCTAGATTATACAGTTAAAAATGACTACTATAAAGTAAGGGAGTAAGAAGGCATTTAGTAAGTTAATACTGAAATTGTCATTTGGTAAAGATTAAGAAAACTATGAACTATATTGGAAAGTGTACATTATAGAATATTAAACTAAGATTTAAAAAAAAATAATTTGAACTGTATTAATTCGTTTTCAAACAAAGGTTGATTTTTTTAATACAGTCATATTCTGTCTCTAGTTATTTAAATACCAGTCACTGAAAAATCATAGAGGAACTTCTGAATCTGAAATTCAAATAGAAATAGGTGTGACAACTCTTACAGTCTTCATCTGTCATTATCATAATTAATTTCAAATTCCACAAGTAGCTTGTATGGTAAAATAGCTCTGACTAAGCCAATCCTTTTTGTTAAAAAGAGGTTAACACTTTTTATGCTATTGGAGAAAAAGTCAACATCCTTTATATTAAGTTGGGAGATTTCAGAATTGGGTGACATCCATGGGGAAAGAGCAGGGGAAAACCCCAAATCCTGTAATTGACAGGTTTGATTTGAATCACTGGAAGTCAATTAACATAGAATTCCCTTGCTGCAATTTTCTAATAATTTTTCAAGTAGAATTATTATGTTGCTCATCTAAAGTCTTCTGGAAGTAATTTTACAAAGGTCTTAGAGATCTTATAGAGATACTGAGTTAAATTTGATTATGGCATCTTTTCATTAAGTTGCTTTATTTGTGGATGCATTAACCCTGAAAAAAAGGTAAATACTAACCCTCATATTTTTCCTGCAATTGAAGAAAAATTAAGTCCATCTTTTAAAACTTGTTTTTCTCTCTGTCTTGGATTGGTTATTCAGTTTCTTGTTCAAGTAACATAACACTCCATTTTTTTGCACTCTGTAAATATTATCTTTTGTTTAAGACGATTTTCCTTTTTTCATTTATATGAAATCCTTCTGAATTTAAAAGTTTGCTCAACTAATTTAGATAGAAGATCAAATATGCAAAAAATGTCATTCATATCAATTGCAATTACTTTATGATAAATAGGGCTATATAAAATAATACCAACAGACATTCTGATTTTCCATAAAGTGAGAAAAAAAATATATAAAATATGTATACCAATGACAGCTGAAAAGGGAAGTGTTTCTGTGGAAGAACAGCAAGAACTTCACTAAAACAGGAGTTTGCAAAATATCAGTGACAGATATGAAAACAAAACCACATCTTCACAGCTGATCATTTTG
The DNA here is from genome assembly GCA_035041345.1 of Poliocrania exsul. NCBI lineage: Eukaryota > Metazoa > Chordata > Aves > Passeriformes > Thamnophilidae > Poliocrania > Poliocrania exsul. Next base: position 71,794,763 of record JAWWLZ010000082.1, read on the forward strand.
TGCAATAAAACTGCTAAATGAAACAGATGTCTCTCCATTTCTCAGCTTGGCTGAAATGAATCACAGATGCCCATTAGCCAAAATAACTATAAGAAACACTTTATACTAAAAGAAGCAGAGAAATATTTCCCAGAATGTTTTTTTTTAGTACTTGAGTCAAATGAAAAAACTTTGCAGTGCTGACTGACACACTGCTCAGGCATTTCAGAGCTGGGTAATGATGTACAAGGCTGCCAAGCACACAGGGCAGTCTTTAGGTACCTTGGTTGCTCTAATAACATTTAGATTGAATTAAGAGCTAATAGAAATTAAATGAGATGTATTCTCTTTCTTTGCTTATATATAGTACATGTTTTCATTTCTTGCATTATATCTGGAAGCCTTGTTCATTGTATCTATAATTTTCTTTTTCCTGATCACCTATGAAGATCTTCTGAAATGTCATTTTCAATTTGGAGGTTTTATACAGTGACTGGACAGTTATATGTGTATACATATAATTTAAATTTGATTATTAATCCAAAGTGAAATTATTATTATTATTATTTATAGAATACAAAGTGTTACAGCTTGAAGTGTTCTAAACATTGCTAGTTGGTATTTGTTTTAAATATGTCACTCTGATGTCCAACTTGCAGCTCCCTAGAGCCTTTATGTGGATATCTCAAAGTCTCAAATTCAGCTCCCTTTCCAGACTTTTGCGTAATATATGTGGTGTGGAGTAGAGGGGGGGAGGAAAAAGAAAACAAAACACATCACAAAAGAAAAACAAACAAGAAAATAACCTCTGCAAACAAACAGAAACCCACCCAACTATAAAGTTTGAATTTGGTAGAGGAAAAGAGGTTAATGATTTTATGTGTGGTGTATAAATAAATTCCAAATCAGCTTACTAAGACTTACAGGAGAGGCAATGGAAGACCATCAATATTGATAGCACCTTATCTATAAGAAAAATAAGTAGGTTAAAAGATCTTTACAGGCTGAATTGGATCTAAATATAGTTGTTCAAAAGCTTCATATTTTTTAGTGTAGGGATTCCCTTGGTTTTCTGATCTAGTTCTGTTCGCTACATAGTTCAGGCTTCTAGTGCCAGGCAGCATTTTAAGGTACCAAAATATGGATTTTGGGGATTGCTAATAATTTTACAAGTTCCTGGCATGATTTGGCCAAATCTTGCTATCCAAAACTATTTCCATGCATCATTTGTAAGTTAGATTCGGCCAGATACTATTGCTGGGAACTGTTTGCATGGTGCTATGCTATTCTGAAGATAATTTATTAGAATGGATTTTGCCAGACTGCTAACTGATTTCTGAGTCAAAGAACAGACTCTGCAGCACAGACATACTATTGTCAACTTTTGTAAGAATTTACAATACCAGAACCTGAGTTTGGAAAGCATATGGGAAAACTACAATGTGCCCATTTTTAAAGATTCCTTTTCTCCCTTCCCTGTGCCCCATCTTTCTTGTTAAAACGGAAATTTATTTTGTATTTCTGTCGCTCATGTCTAAGGAAAAGCAGCCTCTTCATCACTCTGCTGTGACAATATTTTATCGAGTGGCCATGGACCAGCAGTGATTTCCTAGGACCAAAAGGTTTTTGAAGATAGGATGATATCCTAGGAAGAAATGGAGATGAAAACACTTAAGGACTAGTTATACTAAATGACATTATAAAATGGGCCACAGCCTGCAAGATACTGTCCAGTCCCTTAAAACAAATGTTAATTAGAAGGGTGAAATGTCACAAATTTAGTGGGCCATCAAGAGAGGAACATAAGGAATTTAAGTTCACAGTAAAAATCCATTCCCCAAAAGAGGAGTGAGAATGGTTTGAAACATTCAATTTGAAGTCAGCAAGAGAAACAAAAGGAGAAGAAAGAAAAATATTTATTTGCAAATGAATACATCTACGTTCCTACTCTTCATGTTTGGTGGATTTTCCCCTTTTTTATTTACTGTATAATGAATATTGTCTTACATATGGCAAGAAAATATGTATTTTTTGAAATAAACCTAATGCATTTAATGTAAACAAAGTTTAATAGGTCTGAATACTTACAGTGTTTCTCAAGGTTTATTTTCAAACTGGGAGAAAATACAAAAACTTGGTTTCAGCACAAAAGGCAAGGAAAGCTATACTGAAAACCCTACTACATGAATATTTTACTTCTAATACTTAAAATGGGTCGTAGGGAAGATAATAGGAGGGCACCACAGGCAAAAACAAGAAATATTTTCAGGGCTGCATTCCAAGGGGGATATTCATATTAAGCTACATCTATAACATTTGTCACGATCTGAAGTGTGAGCTTAAATTAACAAAACCCCTTCATATGGTTGAATAAAATCTTACGAATATCTAATTGATATTGTTTATATGTGTTCATATAACTATTTTTAGAAAGGAAAAAATGCTCTAGTTCTGTCAAAGTTTTTGTAATATTCTGATATTTCCTGAGTGTGATTTTAAAAAATGTTTATATTTACACTTCAATTTTGTAACTTGAGCTTCTGCTTGATTTGATCCTTCTGTTGAATTCACAAATAAACTTACAAACAAGAATACATTTCATGGTGAAAACAAATCCAAATGTCATATTCGTTTAATTGTTAAATCAATGAGATTGGAAGGAACTCTCCGACAAGATGATAAGAAAAATTACACTAAGTATCCAAAAAGATCAAATGAGCCATCCACATTACTATACTGAACAACACAACATAATTGATTTTTTTTATTATTTATTTGTTTGTTTGTTTTTGTGTGAAGGAAATCAGGACTGCAATTCTTATACCTGAAATTAAGCTTTGTATTACTTATATAATGGGTATTAAATCAATAGCAAATGCTTAATAAATTTGGTTGTTTTTTTTTTTTTTCCTTTGGGCTATTTACATTAGTTGATGGAGTCAAAAGCTATAATGACTTAAAATGAAATGTTCTCCAATTTAGGAGAAATATAAATAATATGAAATTAAATTTAAAAAAAATATTATGACATGAAACTAGTTGTTCTAATTTCATTAATTGTCTTGTATTCAGCCATGTTCTTTATCTGCTTAGTGAATTTAAAACTAGCACGGCAGTTTGAATTTTTAATGGGATCTCTTCAAGGAAGGAAAAGGTCGGTATTAACATAAAAGGTGCAAAGGTTTCTTAGCAGAGAACAGGTGTTGCTGCAAAACTAAACTCTGCCAAAACAGTCAAGTTAAAAGATTCTTGGAGGTAAGTTAGGAAAAACTGGCTGTCAGTCAGTGGTGACTGAAAAGTACTTTCTTTTGTTATTAGTAAACCTACTTGTTGCACATGGTAGTAAACCTATTTTTTGCATACAGAATAATTTAACATACAGTAATGATTTTTAAAAACACCCCAGGCTTTTCATTGCTGTTAAAAAAAAATTATTCTCTTCTTCCATTTCAGCTTCATTCTGACCAGGATAAGGGAGATGGATCCCTCAAATACATTTTGTCAGGAGATGGGGCTGGTACTCTTTTTATAATTGATGAGAAAACAGGTGACATTCATGCTACTCGGAGAATTGACAGGGAAGAGAAAGCCTTTTACACCCTGCGTGCCCAAGCTATCAATAGAAGAACTCTGAGACCAGTGGAACCTGAATCTGAGTTTGTCATCAAGATCCATGACATCAATGACAATGAACCAACGTTTCCAGAAGAAACTTACACTGCTAGTGTTCCTGAAATGTCAGTAGTAGGTGAGTGTTTTATACTGAGACACAACTGCCAGTTCTATGTTACTTGACAAATTATTTCCCCATCCTCTGAAAAGTCAGTCATGTGTGGAATTCTACCAGATGAGCAAAGTATTTTTCATTCTGGTTTATTTGTTCAAATACTGAAATTGCATCCAAAAATGGATTTTTATGATCTGAGATCTATTTCTACTTGGAATATTCAAATTATTAGCTTACAGTGCTTTGGAATATAAAGAGAAAATAAGTAATGGTGAATCCTCCTCCTCCTCCTTAAGATCTGTTAGAATATGAATCATAGAATCATAGAATCAATTGGGTTGGAAGACATCTCTGAGATTATCAAGTCCAACCCTTAATCCAGCCCCAATTTGATTATTAGATCATGGAACTAAGTGCCATGTCCAGTCTCACCTTAAAAACCTCCAGGATCGGAGAATCCACCACATCCCTGGACAGGCCTTCCAATGCCTGACCACTCACTCTGTAAAGAACTTCCTGATATCCAACCTAAACCTCCCTTGGCAGAGCTTATGCCCATGCCCTCTTGTTCTACTGTTTGTTGCTTGAGAGAAGAGACCAATACCCATCTGGCTACAACATCCTTTCAGGTAGTTGTAGAGAGTGATAAGGTCTCCCCTGAGCCTCCTCTTCTCCAGAGTAAACAACTCCAGGTCCCTCAGCCTTTCCTCATAGAATTTGTCCTTTCACCAGCCTTGTTGCTCTTCTCTGGACCTGCTCCAGTACCTCAATATCTTTCCTGAACTGAGGGGCCCAGAACTGAACACAATACTCAAGGTGTGGCCTCACCAGCACTGAGTACAGGGGAAGGATCGCTTCCCTCATGATGACTAAATTAGCCAGTTGAAAGCTCAATTTTTTTTTTCTTTCATTGGAGATTCCCAGTGGTAATAAGCACCAAATGGAGAGCTGTCTCCACTTTCACTCTCTCTGTGGCTAAGAAAAATTATATATTGACTCATGTGCTGTTGATGCATTGTCTGAAGGTAGACACTCTCTTTATTTTATTTTCTTTCAGTTTTTTTTACCATATAGACAAATCATCTTGTGCTTTAACTTCCTTCTTAACTCCATCCATGAATGGCAGCTTCAAGAAACCAAAACAGCTGTTTGCATTAATCTTTCTTCTGTTTGCAATGTATTTGCAGTTCCTATATTAACTACAAATTGTGGCCTGGATCATGCCAACTGGTGAAATTTATAAACAATAACACTTTGGAAGATGAGCTATTATTAAGTGGTGCATGCAATTCTTTATGAGTAATTTTGAAAGACTTAAAAATATATGGTCTCTTTTAAAAATTAATATTAATTTATTCATTGTATAACTGTAGCTACAATAATATTAAATTGTAAATATTCAGAAAACAAGCAATAAATTCATCTTTTGGCTGTTTTAATTACTACCACTGCCTGAACTAGATCAAACAGTGTTTTGAGATATTTTATATATACAGGTATTGAATATTTAGTGCTTATTTTCTGGACTTTGGAAAATGTTAAAACAGCAAGAAAATACATAATTATTGAAAGAGAATGGCTTCAGTAAAGCTGTGCAGCAATATGTGGAAGCATAATACTAACACTTTTCTATTCTTAAGATATTTCAAGCTTTTAGTTTTTGAATTGATAATTTCTAAAGGCGTCAACATTGTCCAAGCAATTTTCATTACAAAGGAAAATAAATAAATAAATAAAAATCTGACAGAGGATTGCATAAGGTTGTACTGAAATCTTACTGAACTAGTCCACATAAAGAGGAGAATAGAAAAGTCTTCTATCTTTATTGTCCCAAAATCTAACAAAATGTAATACCAATTTACTAATTTAGTGGTCAGTTCTCTCTCTCTCTCTCTCTCTCTCTCTCTCTCTCTCTCTCTCTCTCTCTCTATATATATATATATATATATATATATAGCTTTAGGCAAAGGAACTAGTAAGAACATTGCTGCACTTTCTAGAGAAGCATATGGCAAGATTACAGTAGGGTTGAAAAATATGTCAGAGTTTCCACTTTACTTCTCATGTTCTTTCCATAAATTCCAGAAGACAACGTTTAAAATGTTACTGGAAGATCTCCAAACATGATTCAGTGTTTTCATTACACACTATGCTATTACTATTCAGCTATTAACTACTGATTCCTAATTTTGTCAGTCTCAATTGCACAAATATAATCTTTTTCTTCAAATATTCTCAACATTCAAGGCATTATTTCAATGATTCTAGAGTATTTGGTCTGCAAGGTTCCAGTATATCTGTACATCTACATAGATCATACAAATTTTGAAACTGCAATTTTTTTCTGCATCATAACAACAACAAAAGAGATAAGATGATAAGGGAAATATCCAGACAACACCATTGGCTAAAAAAACTACAAAAAAAGCTTGAGTACATTTAGAGTGTTAACCCTCTACCTTTCACAAATAGTTGTGCTGAAACAAATAGACTTTTTCTGTCAGTAAAATTATCATAATTTAGAGAATTGTAACTCAGTTTAAATCTATCATGTTTTCAGATTTTATAAATGGGCCTATTCAGCTGCCTATTGACTGATAGGTAGAATTTTCTTTTAGCTTTATTACTTTTAGCTTTATGGCTGATCCCTAGAGGTATATGTTAATCTGTTGTCCATGAGGGTATGACATGATTCTAAAGTGATTAATTTCTTCATAACACTAATTTAATTTTCCAACTTAAAAAAAAAACAACCAACAAAAAACAAACTACTCTGTAATCTCTAAACTAAAGGTTGAATAGAGAAGGTGAGAAATGTACGAAAAGAATAAGATGCATAAAACTTTTGAGACAAATAGAATTAATTAGAAATTGTAAAGCAGAATGTAAAAATTCTTCTTATAATTGTATAATAATATATTACCACATAATTAATTACCAAATATTTTTAAATCAGTATTTTTTTCTCACATCATGCAATTTCCTGCATTGCTCTATTTTGCTCTCATCATATTATATTTATTTTTATTTTTTAGTTATAGTCTTGCAAGTAGCCCATTACTTGTCCAGTACTGGTGATCATAGGCTAAAAAAGTGTCAAATTTATTGATGTAAGGGATGCACAAAGAAATTGCAGTCTTCAATGTAATTATACTGTTACATTGAATGTCTCCTGTAGTAACCACCTCTGTGAGAATATAGAAACATTTAACTTTTCTGTACCTGATTATCTAGTCCAGCATAGTCAACAAAGTGTGGCATTACTCTATTGGGAGTCTGTGAACGAGACAGTGAGCAGTGTTGGAGGGAAGAGAGGCACCTGCTTTCCCCTTGTCCAAGGGGGTGCAGAGAAGGGAGACAAGACCACGAGTCCAGGAGTCCAGGCAAGAGAGAATTTATTGGGAAATCCCCGAGGTTTTATAAGATCTCTGGGGGAAGATGACAGATCTGGGACTGGATTGGGTGAAAACTTAGAAAGGGGAAGAGTCTAAGGTCCATTAACCAATGGAATTGGAACAAGGGCAGGGCTGGCTGGAGCCCTGGCGCTGCCCCCCCCAACCATGAGGCATAGGGGTCTTACACACGGGGCAGAGAGGGAAGGGGGGCCTTCTGATCCTCAGGGGTTTCCCGTGGGAGGAGGCTGCTGTGATGTCCTGGTCCCAGGGGTGTCCTGGTCCCAAAGGGAGAGGAGGCTGTTGCCCAGCCTGGGAAGAAACAATAACATGCTCAACATCAGGTTCGATGACTCGTTTGGGGAACAAAAAGCCTCAGGGAGACAGAAAGGAGACAGGGAGAGGTAGATACAGTACAAGGTGGGATGTGGTGTAACAGCCCCACAGGGGATTGGAACAAGCTGAGAGAGGTGATACATAAACTTTGCAACTAAAAAACCCATAACGAGTAAAGACATAATTTTAAAATTTCAGCAACAAGTCTCTTAGTATGCATCTTCTCAGGTTCAAGGTGCTTCTCCTTGGAATTCATTTCAGCATTTTCCTACAAAATAGATTACTGGAACCACACCCAGCTTGCCATGGACAGACCTGTCAGGCAGACAGAGCATGATATGAAAGATTCCCTACCCTCACTCTGTTCCACTTTACAGAATGTTGTGACTTAAGGGATAAGGAGGAATGGTTACAAGTTCCTTCCTAGTCCTGCAGGAGTGTCTTTTCCGTGACTACCCCACTTCCCAGATGCCCTTCCATAACAGGCTGAGGGTGGGTGCTGATCTCCCCTCTCTGCTAATTTGCAGTAGGACATAAGGAAATGGGATGAAATCTGAGCTTCAAGGGAGGCTCAGCTTGGACATTAGGGAAAGGTTCTTCACTTGGTCAGTCACTGGAATGGGCTTCCCAGAAAAGTGTCAGAGTTCAAGGAGTGTTGTAGATGCTTCTCTTAGTCATATGGTTTAGTTTTAGTTAGTCCTGCAAAAAGCAGGAATTTGGACTTGATGGTCTTTATGGGTTCTTTCCAATTCAGTATTCAGATAGAATACTGAATTCCAATTCAGATAGAATTATTCACTAAAAATACATCTATATGTTTATAGAATGTCTTGCACCCCTGCTACTGGCTGTACCTCCAAGTTCAGTAGTTTACTATCAATCATTTTATCAGGTATGAAGGTCAGACCACTAGACAGGCACATAACATACCAAAACATTGTTTTTCAAAATTACAATTTATTTAAACCAACTATATACAGAAAGATCCTTCTGTATATAAATAAGATTGGTGAGTGATAATAGTAAATAGGATTCATAACAAATAAAAAGGCATGGCTCTTCCACTGCCAAAGGTGGTAGAGGACCTGCTGCAGACAGATGGTAACATTGATGAGATGTGCCTTTTATTGGAGGAGACGATGCTGGAAAAATTCTTCTTGTCCATTGGTTCCAATTCCTGTAGATGTTGTCATCATTTTTTTTAACATATTTTAACCACACATTTGATACCTCATAGATGATAAATATTTGTTCTTTTTTAATTTGTTATACTTTAAATCCAGGTCAGTCTGTAATATGATTAGTAACCTACAACTTGTATTTGTGCCTTGGATTTATGTTATTCTGAGACTGCATTCTCTAAACCTCTGCTGTCTTCTGGTGCCTGCGCTCTCAATCCCAGTACTGAATAATACAGTTTTAAATGGGTTTAATCTTTACTTTAAGAAGTGTCAAAAAAAAAAAGTCAACTATTCTGCAGTTTTGCCACTGTGTTATCAATTTATACACATGCAGCCACAGTGATGAGTTGTTCACATGAACTCTGTAGGCACTCATCTGAATACCAGAAAGAAGATAAAAATGGTATAATATCATACTAAGAAAAGAAAGAATTGCACAAGTAGCAAAAACTTTAAATAATTGAAATATGTGCGTCCTTGAAGTACAGGGTTTGCTCCATCCTAAACCACTGTGTACTATGAGTTACTACAAAGGTGACCAGTAGGTAAGAAAAAGACTCTTAAGTCTGTATCTACTCCATCTGCCCCCATCCTTAGGTATCAAATCATGATGTAGACACCAGCTTCTTTCAGATCAAAACCAGCAGTTTTGATTTCTTCCTCAGATGTGATGTTAACCAGAGAAATAGCTACTTTTGTGTCTTAAGAAACACTCATAAATTCTTTGTTGTATTGTTCATCTTTCTTCTGCTGCTCATTAAACATAGAAAAGGCAGACATAAATAGGCCAAACAGAGGATCTTGGGTCAATATCCTAGAAGACAACTTGTTCTCCTGAAGTCTTTGTACTGATTATGGATATTTTATCTTTTCACTTTTTCCTTTCCTTACTTTCAAAGTTTGTGACCCAGAAAATTTTTATGGATTTGACAACAGTCTTCTGTTCTATCATATTTGTCCCATGTCTCTTTCTGCTCATTTGAAGGTTTCTTTTCAGAACGGCAGATGAATCTATTTTCTTTTACATGGATTTTCTCTTGGATTTTACCTACTAGTATATTTATAAAATATTTCAGAACTTTCTATTTAGACTTTTTTCCCTTATCTTCACAACCTATATGTTCCCTAGTCATTCCTTATGCTTTTTCCATCTTGTATCTTTTCTACTTCTAAATAGGTGATATCAGTATATTCTTCAGAAGATGTAACCTCCCACTGTGTTTACATGTGAAGTACTGGTTAGGTATTCTACAGTTAGCATGTCATCTCTACCACTCATTATTTTTTCTCTTCAAACAGCAGTTACAGCTACTATTGCTCAGCTTTCTACCTGGACTTCTTGTATTCTCCCTGATTAGTGCTGTTCACCAATTTACAAGGCTTAGTCCTCTCTGGCATGGCATTTATCTTATAGCAGTTCCTTCTGGTTTCCTATTAAAATAGATTTCTTTTTTTTTTTTTCTTATACAGTTCTCTCACCAAACTTTTTGCATATTTTTAATTATAATTTCATGTCAATAATGATAGATTTTGAAAACTCAAATTATTATAGTTTTAGATTTTTTACAAAGTTTGATTTTACTCTGTACACAATCCTGCCATAAGGAGATGGTACAAAAAGTTTAAAAAAAAGTAAAATAGATAAAGCAAAAAGAAAAGCAAGATTAAACATTATTTTTCCTTAAAAGGGACATTTTAAAAGAACTGAAAGTTTTCACTGATGTGTTTTCTATAACTTTGTTTTCTAAGTTACAGGAGTCCCATGCAGTCAAAACCATTCTGACATCAACTTCTCAGAATATGCAATCCATTAAAGTTCTTTTCTGTATTCTGATGTATTAAATAGCTTCTTTCAGGAGAGATTGTATGTTATTATTTCCTCTATTTTCCACTAGGAACAGCAAAAAATTTCTATTAATTTGTCCTATTATTTGTATGGATAATTTACTATGGAGGGTACTTGCTCTAGTTAAATATCTCATAACTCATTTGGGAGTAAAGAAAAGACAAAATCTAAGTTTAGAATTCAGCTCTACAATGATTACTATGTGGATTCCCTTTCCTAAGTAATTATCTTCAGTGATTCTTATTAATACATATCCATCATAAATCCATTGTGAGTTTGAAGTCATTAATACTTGTATGGTGTTTGAAGATGTTTGCTTCAAATATCTTTAAAAGGGACAAATATATTAATTACTTTTATAGTCCTAGACCCTAGGGAGATTCAAATATTATAATTAAAGTTATGTCAAAATATATCTTCTGAGAACTACAATAATCTGACGGAAGACTATTTCTGGGCCAAGTTTTCCACTGTATAATTCTAGTTTATGGTATAGTAAAATTTGCAGTTATGCAAAGAGGAAAGAACAGAATTCATTGCTATTATTAATAACATAGACAGAGCCATATTCATAAGTTCATAGAGTTGGAAGGGACTTTAAAGACCATTCCATTCCAACCCAACCTGCCGTGGGCGGGGATACCACACACTTGACCAGGTTGCACAGAGCCCCATCCAACCTGGCCTTGAACACTGTCAGTGATGGGGCATCCACAGCTTCTCTGGGCAACTAGTTTCAGTGTCTCACCACGCTCACAGTGAAGAATTTCTTCCTGATATCCAATCTAAACCTACTGTCTTTCAGTTTCAAGCCCCTTCACATTGTCCTATCACTACATGCCCTTGTAAAAAGTCCATCTCCAGTTTTCCAGTATATTATAACTCTTTCCTTTATGCACTACTGCAAGAGTTCAGATTATATCCTGAGGGTCAGAGACCAACTTCATCAGAAGCAACCTGTGCCTATGTAAAAGACAGACCAGGGCCCAGACCAAGTAGTGCTTTCTAAGTGATATCTATACTGTAGTTTTTTAAACCTTGGCACAAATTATCATCTTCAATGCCTTTGGATTTTTGATCCAGGTTTCAGGCCAGTACAATGTATTTGTGTTATTGAGCATCGGTGATCTTCAGTGCACTGAAGCAAAGCAAAACCAGCTGGTGATTTGACAGCTAATGTGCACAATGTAACTGATACACTGATAATGCTACTCCTGTTCTCTTCTTGGCATAGTTTCTGTCAGGTTTTTCATAGGAATCACTGATCCCTCTGTGAAAGCCTAGAGAGCACGTCTCTCTTTCTCTGATGAGCAAGAGTCAAGATAAGAATGGCAAGTTCTGAATCCTGAATGACACATGGAAATGTAGTGGTGCTCTTGCCCTTTTCCTGCCAGGGACCTAACCCCTAGCTGGCCTATAAACCCCAAAGAACTGAGGTAACATTAAAAGGTATAGTTCATCCTTAGTGCTTCTGGGTAAGGGCATGTACGTTGTCCTGAATACAACCCACAAAGTAAATTGCACTGAGTGACAGTGACAAAATTAAGGAGCACAAGTCTCTTTCTGTGGACTTTAAAGGAAACAGGTTCAAATGTACAGTTTTCAGAAGAGTCCGATGAGTTTTACTGGGTGTGATATATGCAGCCATGCTCATTGCAGCTAGAGAGATGAATAGATAATACAATTTGTTCTGTTTCATGTACATGTGTATTTAAACAGTAATAATTAATATATGTTCATTATGACATTCATAAATAAGGCAGAATAACTATTAGATACATATCAATTGGAATTATTTTATTTTAAAGCTATTAAACATATTCTTCAGTTTTCTTCCAAATTATCCTTCAAAGTTGATTCTCCATGTTGTTTTTTTTTAATTAACATGGAATAAAAATCTCATACAAATGACCCATTAATAAATACTTATTGTTTGAATATATGAAGAAAATGTGAAAATTAGAAACAAGAAATGATTCAGTTACATGAAACAGAGACAAAATACTGCCTTTCATGGGTTTGCAATGTAGATGTTTTCTGGTTGTGCTATTGGGACAGCCTTGAGTATGACAGTTTTCTGTTTTTACAGATATGAAATGGGGGAGCTGTAAACTTTACTTGGATAATCTCATGTTAGTCAGTGCACTATGTGGTCTGATCTTTTCTGCCTTTTTTTTAACTCAAAGAACTTCAGTTGCTGAACATGATTTGTCTTATCTTTCTATTGCCTTTCTATGTATGTTAGAATAAGTATGTAGTATAGTCAAACTATGACAGGGGATAAATAGCTGTGCCAAGGGTCTTGGATTTACAGATGCTTTACTTTGTAATATTTTGAAGTATTTGGTAGGGAAAAGAATTTTGAAAGAATTGGAGTAAAAGGAGAAATAAGTTTTAGTCTTCTGATCCTCAGATTAGCCCATGGCTAACCAGCCATATGCATATAATGAATTTTTTTTTCCTGTTGTTTTTGGTTTTTTTCCCCAATTATTTCCTATATACTCAAAATTGTACCTGCACTTTATGGAGGTGCAATAGGGAAGATCCTTGTGCATATTTTATTTCTCTGATGGAAGAGTTGAACTACATGTAGCAAATATTTTGATTGAGAAAAATTTGTCAGAGGTAAGTATTGTAATTTTTCATGTTTTGAAGGATTGGTATATTCTACTAGAATTTATAGATGGCCTTTAAGGTTAGAAGATTTTCCGTATTCTAAATAACCAGCAGATTTCAAAGTTCACATGGCAACATTTCTTCCGGTAGTGTCTATCTATAGCAACACTTAGAAAGCAGGGAGAACTGATGACTTGTTTTTCACAAGTTCCAATGACCTATTTAATAATTTTTCTTTCATGTTCCTGCGTGTGTAATTTCATATAATCTTGACATCACTGAAGAAAACAAAACAAGTAAACAAAAACAAACAAACAAAAAAACACCAACCACCCCAAACCTGTTCTAGGTAATGGAAAAAAAAATAGTGTAATAAAAAAAAATGTCTTCTGAAAAGAGAATGTGAGTACATGAAATTATTGTAGCTGGGTAAAGATAAGAATTCAGCTCAACCATAGCTATGGTTTACATTTGCTAATTAAATCTGAATTACACTTGTGAGATTAGGGAAGTTTGGATTCAATTTGTATTGAAGGAGACTCTGAAATAGGCAAGAATATACCTGGAGTCAGCTATAAGATCAGAAATAGATTTGGAAAATCCAGTTGGCATAGTTGAAATTCTCTTTGGTGTCTCTTGAAATGGAAATTGATGCTCTTAGACCTCTACCTAGTGCCATGAGAAACTAAGTTGACTTTGAATGTTTCAGGTACTTCTGTGGTGCAAGTTACAGCTACTGATGCAGATGACCCTTCATATGGAAACAGTGCCAGAATAATTTACAGCATACTTCAAGGACAACCATATTTCTCTGTGGAACCAGAAACAGGTCAGGAAATTTTTCATTATTTTCATTTATCATAAACTTTAAAATTTTTCTTTCATTCAAAAGATCTTAGATCACATAAAAAATAATCTTAACAATCCCTTAAACAAAATGAAATCATATTTCTTGATTTTTTCTTATGATATATAATTTTTGTAATATATATAAAACTCAGAGTTATGACAGCTGGCACTATGAAGTAGAAGTAATTTTACAGTGGTACTATTGATAGTTTAAGATCTAAGTAACATTTCTGATATAGGCAAGAATAAAGGTTTGTGTCCTAGAAAATGTTCTGTTTTTCTTAACGATTCTACTTGGTCTTCTTTCTACTCATAAACCTTGTGCATAAATCTCTTAAATAATTTTTAGCAAAACTGGAAAGGGAGCTGTGATGTAGAACTAAGTCTTCAACCAAGAGTTAGCTTGTACTGAAGACTATTATAAAAAGGCTATTATAAAACTATGGATGGAAATTTGTACTTTGAAACATTAATTGAATATTTTAGAGGTAGATTTTAAGACTAATGCAAAAAAAAAAAGATGCAGTAGATTGCTGCATATAAAACATAAACAGATTATTAACAATTTTATTTTTAATTCTTTTAGGCATTATCAGGACTGCGTTGCCGAACATGAACAGAGAGAATAGGGAGCAGTACCAAGTAGTTATCCAGGCAAAGGACATGGGAGGCCAGATGGGTGGATTATCTGGGACCACCACCGTGAACATCACTTTGACTGATGTCAACGACAATCCGCCGAGATTCCCCCAGAGTAAGCTGCATTTAACAGCTGCCTTGTACTGTAAGAGTTAAGCAACCACCATCTGGTTTAATTTAGAGTAAACCTAGATTATGGGGCACACATAAACAAAAGGCTTATGTACTGATTATTATTATTAAAGCAGTATATTAAATGTTACAGCAGTTGTTAGAAAACAGTTACGTGGGCAAAACTGGAATACTTCCCACTAGTATGGGAAGAGATGGTACGTGGACTCATAAGAGCATTAGGACAATGTTTTTCTCTTTCCTTACCTATTGCTTAAATCCTACATACTCTGCCACTGGAGAATAAAACATGTAGTAATTCTAGATATGCATAAATGTTTGAATTTTAGTATATGCTTAAATATTTAATCATGAAGAACGTGGAAAAGAAATTACTCGCAGGGAATCAAACAGATTTGCACTTTTCAGCTGCACAGTAACAAAACCTAATAGAAAATTTCCCAAAGTAAATGATGTTTAATTTTTTTTGTTATTTTTAAAGCTTAAGTTTACTGAAGCTTTTTATAATGCTTTTTACATTCTGATAGTACAGAAGACTTTTTACCCTCAAACTAAATTAAAATAAATGTTCTTCATCTATCTCTGATATAGCAATATTAAACTATGTAGCATCAAACTTGTAAAGGTTAAGCATTTTAAATACATTTTAAGTCTTTTGCATAAATTGAAGTTGCAATATTTGCAAGATGATTTGGACTTATTTAATATGTAAAGGATTTAGAGTATCCTTACTACACATTTTTTCTTCTGTATAATTCTACTGAATCCAATAGTTACTGCTGTACTTTTCAGGATCAAAATAACAGAATCAGCTTCAAATGATGCTCTTTATGGCACAAATGGAGTACATAATTTTGTTCAATTTAGTATTGCAGTAAATATATATATATATATATATATGTGTTTAGCTAAGATTTTTATCAGCATGTGATTTCATATGCACACTCAAAAAAACAGGAACAATCAAGTAATTAGATTTTGTGCATTTCTATACAGGTCCAATTCTGGACAGAATTCGTTGCTAATTTATCGTTTTATGTATTCTATGTATTTCCATTTTTTTTTAATTTATTATTTTTATTGTTTCCCTTTGAATATTGAAGGTTATGGTATTTTCATTGCTGTGTAGGTGAGGAATGCTGTATTACTCCTCTCTGAGCATATTGAGGAAGATTATTCAAAGAGGTGTCATGTTAAACTCTTACAGAAAAGAAAATTTAAACAGCTAAATTAGGACAGCTTCAAACATGCATATTTAGGCTTTTCTTTTTCTTCCCCCCCTTTATTTTTCTTGTTTCTTAAACAGTGTGTTAATTTAGAAGTTAGAATGATGGAATCAATTTTCTAGATCATTTTACATGACTTATCTGGCAGTCCAAGATATATTTGAGTGAGATGAGGACTTGATATAGGATCTCTGCATTTTAACATCCATTCAAATCAGATATGTCCTTTACTTTAAAGAAACTTTTAGTCTTGCTCTCACTGAGCTTTCATTGTTGTTGTTATTCAGATTATCTCTCTACTTTCTCTCTTCCAATTTCTTTGCTAGATATAAATGTATGTTTCACCGGAAATGGAAACTAAAACCTTTATAAAGAGAACTCATTTTACTAGACATGCATAAAAGTAAAATAGCTATTGACTTTAAAAAAAAAAACAACATTACATTTAATCTCAAAATGCAAATAGACATTATAATGATTCATGATTTTAACAGAGTTTAATGAGTCTACTAGAATTGAAACTGATTAGGTTAAGTTGTTCTTATTCTGTCTCATTAATAAAAAAAACCAGATGTAATAAGTTCATGAGACAATAATATTCATATCAAAAATGTTTCATACCAGCTTAAACATCTACCACAAGAAACTTGTATTACAATTGTAGAAAATTCACATAATGACTTTTATCATACTTAAAAAAATTAGAAGAGCTACTAATTCCTCTTTTGTTTAGATTATGGAGCAAGGATTCTTCATAATATTTTCCTCATCTTAAAGAAATGCAGATAGCAGTGGCTCTTCTTCTGAGGAAACATGATAAAATTGAAAACTTTTTCAAGGTGTTGCAGAAAGGCCATCAAAGACCCGAGACACTGGATCTCTGTTTCAACTGTAGTATTTCCAAGTGTTCTCAGAAGTATAAAAATAGTGTTGACCAATGATAAAAGGAAAAAAAATAGTGATTTATGGGCTTAGAAGCCTGAGTCTGACTGAAACTCAGTGTATCTAAATTATGGCAGCCCATGTCTCCTGTGAGACAATAGCCTATAGTACTCTACAAAAATATTTACCTTTACCTTCTATGCTTATTCAAGAGTGAATAAGATTGATTTTTCATTCTTTATGACTGACTGAAATATTTTCAGTTCAAAGTGTGTAGACCTTAATCTTTCAGCTGGTTTCCACTCTCCTTAGTATATGGAAAAGTTTTGCTTTCCTTGATCCTCCCATTTTCCTGGCACAAAAATGAAAAAAAAACAAAACACAACATCGCCCACTGGAGTAAATGCAAACAGCAAACTGCTTTCCTTGAGAAGAGAGAAATAAGATTTACAGCAGAACTTTGCAAGGATAATTCTAGTTCAGTGTAGTTTGTGTTCTGTATGGCCAGACTTCGCAAACAAAGATTTCGGCAGGGCTCTCCCCACGTGGGTGTGCCCTTCCAGCCTGCACAGTGGATTTTTTAGGTGAGGCACAGCATGCACAGAACTGGCCCCACCATTTAAGTCCTAGGGTCCATCTGCCATGGCCAAGCGAGCTTAGACAGTGGCAGTGAAGTCCTCAGGACTGTCACAGCACCCAGTACTAACCAGGGCTGACCCTGCTTAGCATCCAAGATCTGATGGGATCAGATGGCAGGGAGGCATTTAACTGCCCAGAGGATGGTCCCCACTGAGACTTGAACTCAGGTCCTTGGGATTCAGTGTCCAGAGTGTTCTCCATTACACCATGGGACCGCCCCAGTTTGTGTTCTGATACAGTGTCTAAAGCTGCACTACATCCCATATATAGTTAATGCATTAAATATCTTCAGTGACATAAATAATAAAATGAAGTGTCCCATACTATAGTGGAGATTTCTCCAAATGGATAGGTTAGATTATAACTGTCTTTCAGATGATAGTTTTCTGGTTAGTTTCACACTCTGTTTCCATTACCTTTATTAGCAATTCAAGATATGAGCTCTCACTACTTTGTAGACTGAAGTAGTGACTTGGGTATTGCACTGGGAGTCAGAGTAGTGTCCACAAGGCATAGCTTATGGATGTAGTTTTAAGCACTCCAGGAAAAAAAAAAGTGGGGAATAGTTCACACTCCATAAAAATAATTATAACCTATTAATATTACCTAAGGGGGGGTAAAGCGATAAATGTGGAGGAGCAAAGGACATCACACAACAAACTAGCGTGGTTTTAGGTAGAATGCCCTCCACTGACACACTGCAAGTGGTTTATACAGTGTCAAAGCTATGTGCATATGGCTACAGCAATCCTCACACCACAAAGCAACACCTCCCATTGGTTACCCTCCATATCTCACAAGTCCAGTATCCTGACAAAACATCCCAACAGCTCCCAGGTGCATCTCAAGAGTCCTGTGAGAAACCCTCAAGAGTCCCTGCGCGAAAGTCTGGGGAGCCGCCGCAGGAACTCCTGGGGAGTGATCCCTTCCCCACCACTCAGCAGCAGCTGTGCCCCCGTCCATTCCCTGCTGGCAGCTACCTCAATCCCACAGACACCATAAAGTTTGGATCTCTCACATGACCATCCTCTGCAAGAAATTCCTGCACAGGGGGGAAGCAGTCTTTCACTGTAGTCTCACATAGTACTGACTAAATACTAAATGGGTCCCGAAGCTATTTTTTTCCTTTATTTTTTCTTTTTTCTTTTTTTTTTTTGTTTTTGTTGTTGTTGTTGTTGTTGTTTTTTAACTATTAAGTGATTACAGAGAGATTCTCTACTAATGTAGCAAAGTATTCAGATTGAGGTATTAGAGAAAGGTAGCAAAAATGTTAGAGCAAATACAGGACAAATCACTCTATTAAACACCAAAATGTAACTAAGCAAAGATAAATGCATGTAACTGGAATGTACAGTGTTCATGGCCATAAAGTATTCATTCTGCTACTATATGTCACATTCATATTAAAAGCTACCTAAATAAAATTATATGAAGAAATTAAATTTCAATATTTTTCATTCAACATTTAATTGCAAACTAATGTGAATATATTTATTTTTTGATTTTTGCCTTTTTTTTAGGTTTGTCAAATGGTAACATAATAACATAATAGAATAAAAAAGAAAAAAAAAAACACTAGTTCTGTAGAAGCAGAAAAAGTCTCAAATGACCCAATGAATATTAGGGTTTTTTTTTCAGGAAGTGTCACTCTGTAGCTGGCTTGTAATACACCAATAATCCTCACATAACTCACCTGTGCTTTCCTGAAAATATGATAAAATCATATTTCCAGTGGCTTTCCTGTACAGCCCTGCCACTTCTCTCCCCGTGATTCTTCTTGATCTCACAAAACTAATTTATGGACTTTTTTGTACTACTTATCTGTGACAACATATATATGTGCCGGGGTTTGGGTAGCTTGTTCTTTTTTTTTCCTATTGTGGTTTCTGGTCTTTGCCTCTTCCACTTTTATTTTTATTGTCAACTAAACTATATTTCTAACTTACTTTACTTAGGCAGTTTTTAAGTAGAACAGTGAATCTTGGAAAACTTAACTAAGGCCAGAGAAGAAAATGTTTTTCAACAGAGATTTGATGATTTCACTTTCATCTTTGGAATGACAACTGTATCTGCATTAATTTTAAAATATTTTTGGGGGAATTCTTCATAGCACATTATGTCCCCCACATGTTTTTCTAACATATATTCTGACAGATGGGACCAAAGATATGAACCCTTACTTACAGTTTTCACACTAAGGCTAGGATATAGAATACTAAAATATATGGTAAAATATTTATTTCAATTTACTGCAATATGCCTGAATAATGAAAGTTTTATTCCTATGTGTTTTATCAGCTTTATGACACCACAATAAAGGAACACAGCTGAGCTAAGAAAAGTAGAAAAAAGCCTAAAATTTCCTTGTTCATAAGCCTATTTAAATATGAATTAACTACTTTTACAAGTATAGGCACACCTTGTACTTATGCATATTAAACCCCCTACCATTTAATTATGTTATGCAAATTCATATGCTTTCCAAATTAGTGTTAGTCAAATTTATTTAATATGATATCTGACTATCTAATTTTGAAAGCTGAAATGTCAGTCCACTGCTTAGAACTGACCAGTGAAGTCTAGTAATTTTGTTCTTTGTATCACTACCATGAAAAATTATCCAAAAGATAGCCCTTAGATATTAAGGGGGGAAAAGTAGAGTGAAACCTGACGAGAACATAAAGCACTCTTTCCAGATGATGTTTCAAGAATAAAAGACAAAAAAAAAAAAAAAAAAAAGGAAAGAAGTTACAAGAAACAGAAAGGCAAGAAAAGTACAGGCATAGTTGCTTCTTCTTTGAGATAGGATAGAGGTCCTTCTCAAGCTAATTTTTCAATGAATTTGTTTTCCTACAATTTTGTTTGCACTCTTCTATTTGAAGCTTTCCTCTGCATAGTTCTCTGCCTCATATTTTGTCCCTTGTCTCAGTATTACATGGCAAATTCTCTAGAATAAAATATACATAAAAAATATGTTATCAGCTATTGTGTAACGCAATGTTACTTAATGCATGTATAGGGTTTTTTTGGGATCCTAACTGGCTCTTTGTCTCTTTCATAGGTACCATTCACCTCCGTGTTCCCGAGTCCTCCCCAGTTGGGACAGCCATTGGCAGTGTTAAAGCCACAGACGCAGACACTGGAAAAAATGCAGAAGTAGAGTACAGAATTATAGATGGCGATGGGACCGACATGTTTGATATTGTGACACAGAAGGACACACAGGAAGGCATCATAACTGTGCAAAAGGTGTCCATTAACTGCATTTACTAAATGATTTTTGTGTTAATGTTATGTCATGAGTATTAATTTCTTAGATCATGTGATGATATGTGCTAACTGCTTGCAAGCATCCCCCATCAGTGACTGAAAGGGACTATTTCCTTTTAAGATGAACTGGAAATAAAAGTTGGTACCTGTAGCTGAGACACAGCATAGGTTTATAGAAAAGTTTCCAGAAAAGAATGAAAAAATGGACCAGCCCCAAGTGTTAGCACTAATTATCTCTGTAATTTCAAATGCAGACTTCTCTTATATTTATGTAACCTGTTTTCTTCAACAAGCAATCAGCAGTTCACTCACTACTGGGAGACACAGGTTTTCTTTACCTGAGATATTCTCATCTACTTGGGTGACCAGTGTATGCCACAACACAGACAGTCATGAAAGTTGAGTTACAAGTCATATTGTTTAGTTCTTGTTTCCAAAATATCAGATGGTTACCACATAAGCAGCATGTACATAATAATGGTGTTCCTGCTTGAGAGCTAGCTTTAGTTCTACCCTCTGTCTCGCCTTGTCAGAGCACTTTCATATGCTTGTCTTCTAAGTGTAAGATCTCACACTTAGAAAAGCCACTCACCTGCTCCCCAACAAGTTCCTTTCCAGAAGTGTCTTGGTCCTTATTTTGGGGATTTTGAGATGTGCTTCTAAACAGTTCAGGCATCATTTTTAACACAAAACACTGTTTATATTAGCTTTTCAAACAAATCTCCTTAAGCACAGAATAATGAATTAAACAGTGGTATAAAATACATCTCCATTATCTCTTGATAATGGCAACCAAGGAAAAGATAAGTTCTGAGAAGATAAGAGTGTTCCTCTTTTATCCCTATGTTCTTCTGTGTTCATAGTCAGTGTAGTACTTTATCTGAGAAAGCATGAAAAAACAGTTTGGGGTCAGTGTACTATTATATGAAATTAATAGAGTCTTGAAAAAATATTCTAGTAGCTGAATCAAGCATTAAAAAAAAAATCCTAAGTTATAATACAGCAGTTCCAAAAATGTCACTAATAAATACTGATCAACAAGATCTTCTGATTTTGTCATTAACAGTCTGGCAGAATATGCAATTTTCAGGATATTTTCTCATATTGATGAATAAGTAGTTTATTCAATACCATAGACAACAACATTAACTATCAAGGAATAACATGAGAATGCTGAGTTCATTGATTTCTTAAAATATTCCTTTTATTATTACTATTTATCCCCATTGATTGTAGTTTATGTTTGCAGTGGTGAATACCTACAAATGGCTAATATTCCTTTGCTGAGCCATTAAGTCTGAATTTAACATCTACTGTAAAAGAACTTTTTCTATATGATTTTTTTTCTTTACAAATTCTCACAGTAATAGTAATTGATTGGCCACAATTTCATATATTTGGGCAACACTTTAGTTCATTACTGTTGATGTGCTGGAATACCTGTCTAATCCACAGGTTTCATATCTGTGTTTTGCAATGTAGTTGGAAAGATGTCCAAATTGGATGTGTATGTTGTAGTAGAAAGTTTATGTATTCATTGTGCACATTCTGGCAAATTAAACCAGCTAATTAGAATAAAGCATGAAGAATAAGAATTTATTCTTTGCTTCTTTTGAAGCCAGCATCCATTAACAGCAGCATGCTACATTTTACAGACTTACGAACAGTCTAAGATCTAGGTTAAATAGTAGAACTGTGTCACATTTCTCAGTTCTATTCATAGATATTCTCCCATCTCCTCTAACTACTTCTTTAAAACCAGTCTGGGGCAATGAGGAAACTCATTCCTTCACTGGACTGCAAGTTTCTAGTCTTGAATAGTGCATTTAAATATCTCACTTTGCATCTTTCGTGAACATTAATTAGTATTCAAAATCAGTAGGCAGGGGGGAAAAAAATGTCTTCAACCACTCATTTTGATGAATGAAAACCACCTGTTCTATATCTCTCTGATATTTTGTGGGAGTTAATGAAGTCGTCTTTGTGTCAGAAAGGTAAATTCTCAGCTTGCTCATTTCCTCAGAATCATTAATTAGCTAACATTTTTCATCTATGACAGCTGGAAAAAGTTGAAGGAATAGAATTCTTTTCTGTCCAAAATGATTTCTAATTATAACCCAGAACTCTTCTTTCTGCCATTTTAAAAAGGAACTGCTGACAAAAATGTCAACTCTATATTGCAAAAGAACTCTGGTGTTGGATTCATTAAATTAAATAAAAAGGAACAAGACTGAGCTCTTACTGTTTCTCTAGATACAGATAGCTTTGACAGACACACCTTCCTTAAAAGACACCTGAAACATTCCCGATATTTAAGACCAACTACACAGTTTTGACAATAAGAATACTCTGGCCATTACTATTTTTCAAGAGTTTACAGTATTTCCTGAAAAATACTAGTGTTAAGTACCTTTTCTGAAATGTTATAATTTCCAGTTTGTATTTCACATATTTTAAATGGTTATATGATTGTTTCAAATCCATATATTTGTGAAACAGCTGTGAAGTTCCCTAAATAACTGGTTTATTTGCACTGAAAATCATTTCGTTATTAGCATTGAGATAATTTGACTAATTTTTAGGAAGAGACATTTCCTCTAAAAACAATGGAAATTTCTTACTAGACAAAGTGATTCCTGTGGTGGAGAAAATTGGACTTGGGTTGATGTTCCCACAGTGCAGGGCAGTACTTGATAAAGCTTGAGTCCTTTTCAGTTTCCATTATGTAGATAGGTCAACATCTATCAGTATGTAAATGTAATTTAATAAACTATTTCACAATTTTTATTTTTAGCCACTGGACTATGAGACAAGACGACTTTATACTTTGAAAGTAGAAGCTGAGAATACCCACGTGGATCCACGCTTCTATTATCTTGGGCCTTTCAAAGATACAACTATTGTGAAAATCTCTGTAGATGATGTAGATGAACCTCCCATTTTCAGCAGATCTTCTTACCTTTTTGAGGTGCATGAAGATATTGAGTTGGGGACAATAATAGGAACAGTAATGGCACGGGATCCTGATTCAGCCTCAAGTCCGATAAGGTAATACTTCAGACTCTGTAAACATATTATGTTATAAAGACATTAAGATAAATAGTAATACAACATGAATTTTCATGTACATATGATGCACAGGAATAAGATGGTAGTGGTTTTTTCTGTTATTTATTACTGTATCATAGGTAGACAGAATTGAGAATGATGCTATCTAACCTCCAAACACATCGAGGAACAGCCACAAGAGATATGCGAAATATTTTCCAGTACTTCAGTTCACAGAAAACTTTAAAAAAATTACACCTTGATTTCAAGTAGGTTCTTCAGGATTGCTTCTTGCTTCACACTGAAAAAGTGCCAAGACAGTCTATGACACAGGAAGGGCTCAGAGCTTTCAAATGCTTCCTCTGGTCATTTCTGGAAAGTATGCAGTGCTGATCTCAACGTGCTCTGGGTGATGCCTCCTGCTTTGCAGGCTTGCCAGAGTGATTTCTATACAGAATAAAACTATCTTTGTGTGTACTCAATTACCCTAAGAAATTAGACACTAAAATATTAATATATTTAAAGACCTTTTCTATCTATATTACTAGATGTTATCTGCTACATTGCATCTAGGTGATTGTAGCAAACTATATTTGGGGGAAGGATATTAGTTTATTTTTCTATAATGCTTAAGCTTTAAGAAAAATATAAGACAACGCTGTCCAAGTTCCATGTGTGATGTCTTAAATACCAAAAAAAGTTCAAGATTTACACTGTGATAAAAGAACTTTATTTACTGACTTTGTAGACAGTGGCCACATATTTCTTCATAAAGCCCAGGTGGATTGGGAAATGAAACTGAATCTTATTTTCTCCTATGGTGATTCATGTGTATAGAAATGGTAAGACATAATAGGATGTCTAAAATTTAGGAATATATAGATAACTTAGCAGTGCAACTTTAACCTCTACATGAGACAATTTCTAGTTTTAGTAATTATATTAATTTTAACTGAAAAAGAAAAAAACTTGGATTTTTTTCTCATTTTGTTTCTGACACCATTTGAATTGAAGAATTGTTGTAAGTAATTCCTTACCACAGACTAGTAACCTAAAGATTATTTTATATATTTTTTTTACATCCTGTTAATTTTTTTTCATTCTCCCACGGGGAATAATTTAGAAGAGGAAGGTGGAGAAAGCCAACAGTTATAAGAGCAAAGAAATTTATAAAAAGTGGAAAGAGACCATTGAACCTAGATTTAGTTCTCATGAACAAACAAAAAAAATTTATATTTGATATTGCTATTCATACTACAGTAATTGCAGCTTTCGTTTAATGTTATCTACTTGAAAAAAAGAACTTTAACGCAATTTCAATAGCATTTGTTCTGTTCTTCAACTTTTAAAACAACCCTTATATTCATTCAAACAATAACTCCATATGATAAGTTTTTACAAACTTTTATTTTCCATAAGATCAACACCAAATACAAAGAACAATGTGTTTACCCCGGAAGTGAACAACTAACATTTAAACAAATGTAGTCTGAAGGCTGACATGTTGAAATTAGAGCAGTTTGTATTTAATGTTAATAAAAAAAAAATCAAAGCTTCAGGATGTGGCGTTGATTCAGGTTTTGGTTTTATATTTTATATTAATTTATTAAAATTATATGTAAGTTAGGCTTCCTGTAAATTGAGTACAAATAGCTTTCCATTGAACTAATTTCTATTTCTGTTCAATGAATATAAAGATATTTTCTGGTAATAATCATTTTGGTATAATTTGCAAGCCAGTAGATGTAATATGATGGGGTAAAAATATGTACGTATCTCATGTTTTAATGAAACAATGTAGAATAGATTTTGTTAGCTAGAGAAGTGATTATTGCCTATTGAAAAACTTAGGTAGAGTACTGATAAAATTTCATAGAAACATGAACAATTGTCCTATTGTACTGTAAAAGTATACCAGCTAACGTTTTGGGGTTTTTTTTCTAAATTTTGCCCAATTCTGCTACATAGTTTGACAAATGTTCTGTATTTGACAAAATCCTACATTTAATTCCACATCAAAGGTTCAGTCCTAATTGAAAACAGTGTTAAATATTAGGAAAAAAAGATGGAGGAAAGAGCAATTTTCTGATATTAGTTTGACATTGCCATAGTAGACTTTTTGCCTGCAGAAGTATAACAACTATAGCAATATAGAAGATCCTTTAACGTCTCTTCACGAAAGTGAAAGTTCTGCATACAGATTTTTTTTAACTTGATCTCTAGTGAATTATTATATCCTGAAGTGTAGAAGTTGAGCTTATAGCAATACTTTTGAAAAGTTCATAAATTAGCTGTCAGTCTCAGTCAGAAAAAACAGTATATCAAAGACAATTTTCCTTTCAAGATTAAAATAATCCTGTAATTATTATATTGCAATTCTGACCCTTTTTTTTTATGATTCACATATCTGTCTATAAAATCTCCAGTTATCAAATGTTGCCCTATTGTCTCATGTTTTTTTAAATTCTTCCAATTTTCATTCCTTATTCTATGAGGCTAAGAAGTGTTTACAGAAACCAGATATATACCTTTTCAAAATTAGCCTTTGTAATGTATCATATAGAACGTAAAACCTGTATTGACTTGTGAAATATAGGCTTTCTTCCATTTTCTATAATTTTGACAATACTTCTTATTTCTTTACCATATTTAGGTTTTCTCTGGATCGACACACTGACCTTGACAGAATATTTAACATTCATTCTGGAAACGGGTCCATCTATACCTCTAAACCACTTGACCGTGAAATATCACAGTGGCACAATCTTAGTGTTATAGCCTCTGAGATCAGTAAGCCAAATTGGTTTTTGTTTTTCCTTTCAGTTTTTCTTAGCCTGTAAAGTTACACCTCTAATATCATTAGGAAAAAAACCCCTCCCTTCCTTACCACCTGCCCCTTTCCACTCAATGTTCTGGCAAAGTGAATTGTGGGGAACTAACAACAGCTGTCTCCTTACTGCTTTTGTTCTCACCTGTTTCCATGACTGACCTTTACTGTCCAAGTTGTTTCTGAAATGTTATCCAATTAAATAATAACACTCGAGTAATTCTGTTTTCCTCCTTTTCTTGGAGGACCACAACTTTATTTTGTTGTTAAAATACTGAGTTATGGATGGTAATCTACAACTTTATTGTTTTATTCATTTCTTTAGAAATACTTTCATTATCTCTTCCTACAGAATCTACACCTACAGCTCTTGGAATCATATCTTACAAGTTCCATTCAATTTGGTCCTAAATTGTGGCATTTCTTGAGCTATTTAAATATCTCTCTGTAGATATTTTCATGTTAAGAGCACAAAGAGAAAAGCAGAAATTTTCCTAAGCCTGCTACATTATTGAGATTAGCTCTGATCAATGGACAAAGAATTTTCAAAGGGATAAAGGTCTGACCTTTGAAATCAACTACTAAGAGCCACTTGTTTTCAAAGTCACTTATTTTTTAGGGTTAATTTTGTATCAGTCAAAAATAAAAGAAAAAATGAGAAAAAAGTACTGATTAGCAGCAAAACTTGCAGTGCCTGGCCCGCAGTGGTTGTCACTACAGACAACTAAATGGAACATTGCATCTTGCCAATTAAACACACTGAAAAAAAAAGCAAAACCACACACACACACACACACACACACACACACACACACACACACTCTCTCTCTCTCTCACTCACTCACACACACAAAAAAAACCAAAACAAAACCAACAAAACCAAAACAGAACCCCCACACCAACCAACCAAAAAATCAACCAACCAAAAAATCCTGTACTTTTTTTTTTAAAAAAAAACACGTTTGTTTCTCTTGTGATGCTCTGTCCTGAGCTTGCAATCCTTCAGAGTGCTGTCCAATGTTGAACCAATATTTTTCAGGTTTATAAAATGAAAAACTTTGCATTCTGGTATGATCATATCTTAATGCTCAACTTATTTCCTTGTTAGCAAACTTAGAGCAAATTTCATTCTGGACATACTTGGAGTAGCTAACATTCTCCAAAGAGGTGTGTTAGTTTTGGAGAAAGAAATGAAGGGCGAGATTTAGGTCTTAAAATCTTTGAAAATTTTACCTATGAAGCATGGCACAATGGAAAAGCAGTGTTAAGATTAGAATTATTTGAAAAGTTAGTACAAACACGCAAAAGGCTATGAAAACCTGTGTCTTAAACCTTGCATTTTAAGCAATTCAGAATGTCAAAAAGATCCGTATCATACTCTTTAGCAAAGGGGTTACTGGTAACAAGTGAATGAAATTCCAGCTGCTCCTAAACAAACATTTACTATTTTATTTGAAGCAGAATAAAAGAGGGGGAATCAGTCTTTTCAAATTACCTTTCACTGTTACTTATTCCATTGCCTTAATGTTGCAAAATCATATAGTGTTTAGCTACCATCCAGCAGAATTCCAAGAAACAGATATCATTCCTTACACCCAGGCATTTTTTCATGCTCTTGGTATGGCAGGAAGATCAGCAAATGAGAAGAGGAACACTTGTATTCCTGAGCTAACCTAGATAACACTATGGGTTTTGCACTTAGCAAGGGGGTGGTTACTGTTCTTGTTTCTTAACCTAAGCTCTGAAAATCTACGTTCATATTTTTTAAGGAAATTTAAACATAAAAACTCTTATTCTAATAAATTCTTTACCAGATACTTTTGGGGGGTTACTTTCATTTGTTTTGTTGGAATTTCTTTAGGCACAATAGAGGAAAGTCACACTTGAAAAATTTTCAAAATATGCATGCATGTCATCTACTAAATTTACTCTATCCCAGTAAAACTCAACATAATGTATAAAGTCAATAATGTCTTTTGTCTGTAAAACAAACCACATAACAAATGATTTTAAAATTAAAAATCAAAGCCTTACAAAACCCTGATCCCACCAAATAATCAAATTTGTTATAGTAGTAATGGGAATACTTTGATATACTATATTTGAATACATTAACATTTGGAGCCCCTATCTTCATGTAAAATCTTATTTGTTCACTAAATTATTGTAAAGAAATAATTTCCTTATTTTTCAGAAGACCTGATTCTTATTTGGTACCAGTTTGTATGCTAAATACTGAGCAGATTCAAACCCAGTCTTGCATGAATATTGCTTATGAAACTTGGAAGAAAACAGAAAACTCTTAGTAAGAAAATAATCGGATTTGTCTTCTCTCTTTTGCTGTCAGACAACCCCAAAGATACTACTCGTGTTCCAGTCTATGTAAGAATTTTGGATGTTAATGACAATGCCCCACAGTTTGCTGTATTCTACGATACTTTTGTCTGTGAAAATGCAAGAGCTGGACAGGTATGCCTTTGATAAAAACTTCCCACTATCTAATTTTGCTACAGAACACAACTGTAGATCACTTTTGCCTGTTGATTGGGAGAAATCATATCCGAAATAGCTTCTGAAATGTTAAATTGAAAACAAAGTAGTTTTGTAGGTAAGGTTTAGAGTGAAATCTCAATGTATTACCAACAGCATCAGTTTGTGAATTACAACTTTTTTTTACCTAACCCTGTACTACTGTTAAATTCTGATTAGATATGTCAGGATGGCCATAATTTGATTTGCCATTAAAACACTACATGCAATTGCTAAAAAGTTTATCAATATTTTCAATAACTATCAAATAGCAGAATTCGGATATATTTCAATCCATACTGATGGGGATTGCAAACAATTACATCTGCTACATTTTTATGGGTTTTTTTCATTGTTATGTTTATCTTTCATTATCACACTAAAAACTTCTGAAAATAAAAAAAAAAGCATACTTTTTTGAACCAGTAGCATAACATTTTGTTTTGTCTTTTAGAGGCTACACAATGTGTACTTCAATTTAAGTGAAATGACTGTGCTGCTATACAAATTCCTAATAAACAGCTGATTATTAGAACTATTAAAGAAGTGTTTTCCTATTACATGTCCCAGTGCACAATCAGCCAATAATAAAATTATATCAGTAGTACCTCAGTGCAGCCCTTTCAGTAGCTTTGAATAGAATGTGGGAGAAGTGCCAGTTTGTCTTGAGTCCCGCAAGTACAGCATTCAGGTTGTATTACAATTTTCAAATTCATGTTGCCATTCTTCTTTCCAAAGTGACATCAGTTGGAAATTAGAACAAAGTATTTAAGCTCCAAATTTATAATGCATACAATATCTACTGAGCAAGGGCATTTGTCTGGTGTGACAGTTGCAAGGGAATTCACGCTGTTAGATAAAGGGGTAAAAATGTAGAATTTTTGAGAGTTGTAGTGTCTTCTACAAATTATAAAATAATATTTGAATCTTTTTCAGTATGACATATGGATTAAGAATTGAAAAAGAAGAACACTGAATTTTTCTCTTTCAGTTTCACCAAAAAAACCTTCTGGATTAAAAAAAAAAAAAGTCTAAAAGCATTAATCCACAAATATTACTCATCTGAGGTTTCAGAATTTGTTTTATGCAGGTTTCTGATAATAGAGGGTACAGAAAATGTCAATAGAACAGTTATATTTCCATGTAAATGTATTTTGAGGAACTCTCTTTTTTCTATGCTATCTAGACCACTGAGGTCAGTATAACTTAAAAGTAAATATAAGAGGTTTTTCTACATTGCATTGTTTTTCTGTTATATTCAGAGTAGGTTGTCAGTTAAAAAAGTTGAATAGCAGTAATCATCTATTACTAATAAATGAGAAGCTAAATAAGTGTATGCATCCACAAATGTTTATTTAAATTGTTATAGAGTTCAATATTGTTTTTATCAGAAAACAAACCCTGCCAAATTTACTAAAATGGCCATAAATGCAAATATTTTTTAATAAATCTGAGTTACAAATGATTGCTTAAAGAAAACATTTCCCAGAAAAAGAAAAAATGAAATCCAGGATAACATGAATAATCTATTTGAGTATAATTACATTCTTCTTGTTTACTGGTAGATCATAAATAAGACTTGTTATTTTCAAATTCAGTCTGTCCTGAGAGACTGAATCTGATCAATCCAAACTGAGCTTGATTCCTTCTACATTTATGCTATTTTTCTTCCCTTTCAGGTCTTCCTAATTACTTTTGATCCATGATCAAATTTGTATCTTCCATTAGGTCACTGAAACTAATTATGCTTCATAAGTGAAAAATTCTGTTGTATTCATTTAAATATTTCCTATCTACTAAAGACAGACATTTTAATGACTATTGTAGTTTTCCATTTACTTAATTTTTACAGAAGTGTAAATAGAGTATATACACACTCACATATATAGACATACACCACATGAAATACCTATGGATGTTTATTTAAATAGATGTATACACACATGCACATACATGAAAATATATAGCAAAAGAGAAATGTGACTTTTGTAGTCTGAATGACTCAAAGGGCCTGTGATTGTTTTCCTGCTTGCTATTACTGCTGATATGTCAGATTGTACCATGACCTTACAAACAGTAGGAATATCCTATCTCAAAAAGCTCAAGCTACACACAAACAGCACCTCTGGCAGAATGCTATTTTGGTGGTTGCTATTCTTTCAACCCTCTGAAAATGAGGACAGTCTTGGTGTGATGGCATAAAGAGGACACAGGCATTCATGTGATCTGTACAAGGCTGACTCAGTAGGAGTTCAGGGAAAGAAAGCAGCAAAATGCTCAGACTACTGCAGCCCTGTAACCAAAGAAGTTCAGCTGTCCTCCACCCCCAGGTGAGAAAAGCCACGAGCTGGGCATCTGGACAGATGGAATCCCACTGGTTTTGTCAGCTCCCAGCTGTCACACGTCTGGCAGCTCAGCAGCTAGCTTCCAAAGATCTTATAGTGTGAAAGACAGGAAGCAATGTAGAAATCAGGAGTCAGTCCTGCTTTAGAGCAATTTTTGCACTGAAGCTGCATATGCTTTTTCTATGTATTCATTTTCCCTATAGTAATGGTCAGAAGAGATATCTCTTGTTTCTCTTTGTAGAAGACCTGCCAAAATGAAAGAAGGCAGGAGTTAACCTTGGACAGCATCCAGATGCCCACTCAGCCACTTCCTCCCTCCTCAACAGTACAGGGGTAAAAAATATGAAAAAGGAAATGGCTTGAGACAAAGACAGACTTAAAAATTGCCATCACTGGCAAAACTGTCAGTTAAAAATAGGATAGAATGATGAGAAACAAATTCAAAAGAAAAAAGCCACTTTACCTTCAGCCCCCCTTCTTCCCAGGTTCACTTTCGCCCCTTCACTACTGGCTGCTCTGCCTTCTCTTCTGTGACACTCATTCCTTCTCATACTTTTCCCTGTTCCAATGTGATTATTACCCATGGATGGTAGTCTTTCAGGATAAATCTCCTGCAGTGTGGGATCCCCTCCAGGAAACACCTGCCTTACTGGGCCATCCCAGCTGGGGTCTCTACTCCCACTCTGCCCTCAGTGCTCGCAGGGCTGTCTCTGCCCCGGTTGCCCTCGCTCAGACCTGGCTGCTGGGCAGTGTTTTACCCTGCCTTGCCTAGTCTTTCCCCAGGGCTCTCGCCCACTGGCCCGTGGCTGAGGGACCCAGCCATGCCCTGCAGTCGGGCTGCTGGAGCCACTGGGACTGGCCCCATTTGAGGGCACCTGCCACAACTATTTTGTTATGTTTAAATGGGAAAATGCTTAGGTTTTCTTTCATTTCTCATTGATAATTCCCCACCTTCTACTCTGGTCATTGCTACTCCCCATGTGTGTCTGGGGCGGTTATATGCCTAAAATATACCAAACCACACAGGCATGTATATATGTACAGACCTGCACCAACGAGGGTGCATAATGGCAATCCAGTCCTTTCTGTTCCTTTCCTGCAGCTTTCAAAACCACGAAAGTAAGGAGGAAGGATATATTTCCATCTCTCTGTGTCTCCCAACATGCTTGTTACAATCTTGCTGTTATTAGCCCTCATTTTACTTCATCTATATGTGTGCTCTCTTCTTCTCGCATGTCCCAATGTTATATAAAGAGGTGTAGCTCATAATGGATTGTCTTTTAAGGACATTTTAAAATATGAATGATTTATTCTTTTTCCCTATAACTTATTTCAGCATAGATTGTATAAACACACTGGGTCTCTCGAACTAATTCTTTTTATGTTGTTCTTCTTCTTGTCAACTCATTAAACCCATGTAAGAGTCTTTATAAAGAATGTTTGATTTTTTTCATGATAGCCTTGCTTAAACATGGCTTTTGGTATCCTTATATTTCCAGCAATTTCCTTGTTAGATTCACCAAGTGTTTTTCTAAAAATATCTAAAATTTATATTTATTGAAAACTAAATTCCATGTGGTTTCATTTTCTAGCATTCCATTTTCATGTTTTTATAGAACTTTCTTGTAGCCTTCAATCTTGAAGCCTTATTTTATCTTTGTTTATTGCATCTCCCTCTTTTCTTTTGACACACTACAATTTGTGATCCATTTACTTGATTTTTTTTTCCTCTTTCTTTTCCAGGTCCCCTGATTATTCTTACTATAGGTTCTTCAGTATATTCCCATTGATTTGATACCTTCAAGCGGTTTTGTTAGCATCAGAATTTTCTTTTTGCCTTACTTTTTTCAAAAATTCTCAAAATTTTACTTTTTTTTTACTATGGCAAAAGTTTTTGAACTGCATATCGACACAGGGGTTTCTAAAGAATTCTGCTGCTTTTTTTGTGTGTGTGTGAGTGTGTGTGGGGGGTGTGTCCTAATAGCACATTATCTGTTCTGTTCTTTGTACTGATTTTAAAAGGAAATATATAGTGTATTTTAGAAAAAAATACATAGCCATTCGATAGAACTGATGCTCAAAGATGACATACCAAGCAGAAAGATGGATTTTATCAGAATAAGCAGACTATACAGCAAACTTTTTTCCACTGTATAATCAGTCTTTTAGTGGCTAACAACCTTCATGACTACTTAATTTCCTGACTGTTATCATATAAAGTAACATCCTTGGCTTCCCTGCAGTTACTGCTTTGCAGCATTACTAGCAAGCAGCAGCAACTTACAGTGGGTGTAACAGGGGTTTCCCATGACTGACACCTAAGTGATAAAAACTGTTTGAAGCCATATGTAAACCAGGATATATATGACATTAATAAAATAACTAATATTATCAGGAAATAGTTTACAAACTGTGCAACATAATGCTTTCAATTCCACATACTCTTTTTAAACTATGGACATGGACACTCAACAAATCAGTTGATTTTCATCAGCCTAACATGTATTCATGGTCTCTAGTTGTAGAGTAAAGTAGACTCGTGTTTTCTTGACTTAATTTTGTTATATGTCTGAAGATGTATATGTTAATTACTCACTAGATAATGAAAATATTCATTCTTTAAAAATAAATAATATTCTATACTGGTATTATCAGTTTTGTTCTTTTAGTAAGTTACTGGAGGATTATGTAAGAAAACAGATTTAGAGAAAGACAAAACTCCAGCCAGGAAAGCAAGGAAACTGCTATATTAAAAGAAATCTGATCCTTGCCCCATGAAGAAATTTACTGCTGTTTTCTGGATGGACAGTAGAGAAATTGGGAGTTAGTCATGCATTTGTTAAAGCAAAAAAGAGTACATTGCAGTTGTTGATGTTAGAGATGATCAGACCTGACAAAAGATGTGATATGAAGAGCAATGGCTGTATTTGGAAGAACTGGAAGAGGGAAAACAAACAGGGTTTAACAAGTATGCCACTGGGAATGAGTAGTGTTGAAAATTAGATGTAATTCCATGGTTGAAAAAACAGTGCAATTTAAAATGATGGATAAGAAGTGAAGAATAAAAATGATCTAGACTAAAGTTAATCTATTTTTGGAAGTTAAACTTAAGAACATAACTGAACATTCAAGCATGTATGCACTAAAGTCCAGCCATAAAGTCAGATATTATTGCTGTGGTTTAAAAAGACCCCGAGTCTGAAATGAAGCAATAAGTATGCCAAAAAATGTATTTTGCCTGGGAAATGATATTTTGCCACAGTTAGATATAGAAACTTCAGTGAAAAAAGCCACATAGTCACTTAACAAACAGATAAACAAATGCTGATAAAGCACTTGCCATTACTTTCCAAAAAAATACCCCAAATTATTTGTAGGCAAAAGGCACAGAATGCAAGTATTGAGCTGACCTGGTGCAACTTACTGTGAGAATTGTGACACCAGATTCTTATTCCACTCTGAGGTGGTGCATCTCTAGAATGTGCTACATTTTTTAAAAGTTGAAATACATATATAACCTACCTGGCATTTTTCATCTCAGGAATCACGTTGTTGTGTTTTGCAATACTAAAAAATAGAAAAGTCATGTTTAGAAAACCTTTTTTTTTTTTAATTTTTAAATTTAATTTGAAACTTTAACTTCCCTATCAGAAATATTTGTTTAATAATATATCACTTTTATCACAAAAATAGAAAACGTGCTGTGAATTATTGTCTTATGATTTGAATTTAAAATGATTAATCAGAGATGAAAAATAAAACCTACCTAGGCTACAGCCAGAACTATTTTTAGTAAGTTTTGTCTATTATGTAGTTACAAAAATATAAGTGTATATGTACTACCACATGAAAGATACGATGTTCTTGTACAAAAAACTTATATAGTACAATTGTTTAATATTTGCTCAGTTAATACATTAAGTATTAAGTCAATATGTTTAAATATGGTTATATTAACTCTTTTTGTATTCTTTGATCAGTTACTGTATAAAAAACCTAGACATATTTGGGGTTTTTTGTTGTTTGTTTGTTTGCTTTTTTTTCCCTGCAGCTTATTCAAACCATAAGTGCAGTAGACAAAGATGATCCTCTTGGTGGACAAAAGTTTTTCTTCAGTTTAGCTGCCGTTAACCCTAACTTCACTGTTCAGGATAATGAAGGTAAAATTCATGCCTGTTCCAAGGAAGGAGTTTTAACTTTGCTTTCTTGCTACATTTCTGAAATGTATTCAATATGTAGAGAAGTTGTGAAGGCTGCTGCTAGCAAGAAGAATACTTTACCAAAATGTTTGAGGTTTAGGACTTCTATATTTTTTTTCTGTTTAAGGGAGGTAAAAATGTGCTAAAACAAATTGTAAAGAAAATCAGTAAAAGTGTTGGCTTGGGGTAACAGATAGATGAAATGCTTGACAAAAGAAGAAAAGCTTTCAAAAATGTCTTCAGCTGACAAGTTGAGATTTTTTTTACTTTAGCCTTCTGTCGCATAGTCTCGATTCCCTTGGCATTCAGTTTTACTTCTTTCTGACCATTAATGAAAATAATAGTTCTCAGAGCATTTTGGTTTTCTTTATCAGCATGACTAATTGAGAGGACTCTGGATTACAGAAGAAAATGAAGGGGAACATGTTGTAAATCTTCAAGTGGGTTAAAGGCATAAAGGCAATGGAAATAATTCTCTATTCCTGATGAAGATTTCAGGAAGTAATAGGCTTCAGCAACAGCAGAAATTAAAAATTCTGACAGTAGGGAAAATTAAGACTTGAAATCAAATGGTTTGGGTACCTTTTAAAATCCTCAGCAGGAGAGGTATTTAAAGGTCCATCAGATGCATAATTTTGATGTTGACTGAAAATAAATAGCATAAAAATAAAAAAAAATCAATGGAGGGAAGCAATAAAGGAAAACTTTGTATTTCACATTTCGAAGTCTATGAAAAAATACATAATTTAATATTTTAAACAAAGGTTATATCCTGGTGCAGAGAGGTATAGACCTTTGCTATCTGCAATTATATTCTTTCTTTTGTACAGGGATTATTTTATTTCAGCCTGAAGTTGGCAGTCAAGATAGATAACCATAGAGCTCAAGCAATCCAAAAATACAATTAAAATTAAATTTTCCTATTAGTGGAGACTAAACCTGTATTTTCTCTCTTTTGAACTAAAAAGCTAACAACTCTGGTGTTGGCTGACACTCTCATGTTGTGGCTCTAACAATGGAAGAAATAGTCTCCCTGTTATTCATTCCTTCTCTTCCTTTCCTTCCCTCTGGCCACTCAATGAACAACTTTTGATGCTGAAGTATACTGCACACAACTAAGATTTGTCTCCTATAGATACAGTTTAGTGAGTTCACTTCTCAAAAATGTGTAGGAAAACCTACCATCTTTCGCATTTTCTGTATTCTTAATTTCTATCCAAAAAAATCCCAAGCTACTCCATGTGCTAAGGTACATAATTCATTTTTCTACAGTGTTTTGAAAGGGTTTTGGTGTAGCAAATTGCATACTGAGTTGATAGATAGCATTCCCATGGGCGTTGTCACAGATGATCCATAGACAGAATCTTTCAGGACAGAGTGCTTGTTGAACTGCATTAAGTGGAGGGTTATTTTTTCTCAGTTGGCCGCTGCATTTCAGGATTTCAGCCCTGAACTGTAACTGTGTCACGCACCACATGCATTAATCTATAAAACATTTTAAGCTTTGAAAAATCCTCTTTTCAAATCACACGCAAAAGTGGTGCAGAGGCACAGAGAAGCAGGCCAGATGTACCTAAAAAATTATAAATAGCTTTCTGATCAAATGGAAATGTTAGAAAAAGAGAGATATCACTGTGATATCAGGAACTATTTGAAATTGCAACTCTTAATGTAAAATATGGTTGTTTGCATCTTCTATAAATGATATGTTTTATATTAACATAGTCTACAGCAGTATATTTTAATCAATCTAGATAACACTGCCAGAATTTTGACAAGAAGGAATGGCTTTAGTCGGCATGAAATAAGTACTTACCTTCTACCAGTGGTGATATCGGACAACGACTACCCGATCCAGAGCAGCACGGGCACGCTGACCATTCGAGTGTGTGCCTGTGACAGCCGGGGGAACATGCAGTCCTGCAATGCTGAGGCCTTGCTCCTCCCTGCTGGCCTCAGCACAGGGGCGCTGGTTGCCATTCTCCTCTGCATCATTATCCTGCTAGGTAAGAAAAGAAATGCGTCTTTCCCAACCCAGGAAAAAATATTTCAGGCCTGATTCATTTCACAAATATATACAGGTTGATCAAATCAATGATCATGGATTCTGCAAGAAGAATTTAACTGCAACTCAAAATAAAAAGAAGAAAATCAAAGGCTAACCCCATTTTTCTGTTAATTGGATACTGTAAATAAGAATTCAAGTCCCAGACTGTTGAAACTATCAGTGTGCAACCAGAAGCTCATTTATGTTCTTTCATTAAGTTGTCCAAAAAGAGAAAGATCAGCAAGGAGGAATAATATATCAAAAATTGCTTTCATGTCTTTCATTTTATTTTTTTTTATGAAATGACTCTTTTTTATATAAATACCTAAAGTCAATATCCACTATATCTTTCATACATAATATGACAGCAAACAGTATTTTTATTATATTAAAACACTGTCTATCCAGAAGTTTCTGTGCTGGAATCAAAAAAAAAAAAAAAAAAAAAAAAAAGTTTTGTGAAGCCTCCATTTGTGGTGTTCAGAATATCACTTAATGACCTATAATTCACCTCAAACCCAGTTTTTAACTGTATACTTTGAGCTTGTAAAAGGGAAAATATCTTCAGAATAGACCTGGCTATTTTAAAACTCATTACAGTTACAGAAGTAGCATGAAGACAAGATCATGGTCTTGTAAAGCAGAGCACAAAATTGTGTGCAAAATGGCATTTTTTGATAATAGACCTTACTGTGCTACCATATTACAGATAGAGATGTTTATCCAGTTACCAGACAGAAACAAGTTGCTGAAATGTAGCTGAAACATAGTTCTTGTACCTGGTGAATTTCCTGCTAAGAAATTGTTAAATGGAGATCTTTACCCATTCTTTGTTTCTCTCTTTAAGTTATAGTGGTGCTATTTGCTGCTCTGAAGAGGCAACGAAAGAAGGAGCCTTTGATCCTCTCTAAAGAGGACATCAGAGACAACATTGTGAGTTACAATGATGAAGGTGGTGGAGAGGAAGACACACAAGCCTTTGATATTGGCACACTGAGGAATCCTGCAGCTATTGAAGATAAGAAGCTTCGACGAGACATTATCCCTGAAACGTTATTTGTACCACGGAGGACTCCTTCGGCACCAGACAACACAGATGTCCGAGATTTCATTAACCAAAGGCTAAAAGAGCATGATACTGATCCTTCCGCACCGCCGTATGACTCGCTTGCAACCTATGCCTATGAAGGAAATGATTCAATAGCTGAATCGTTGAGCTCCTTGGAGTCAGGTACTACCGAAGGAGACCAAAACTATGATTACCTCCGAGAATGGGGCCCTCGGTTTAATAAGCTAGCTGAGATGTATGGAGGAGGAGAAAGTGACAAAGACACTTCTTAACCTACAGTAGCTACATTTTTTTTTTCCTTTGAGCGGAAGTAATTTTACAGACACCTTCTGCACTCAAGAGTATTTAACATTCAGGAAAATTTTCCTGCCACTCAGCACAATGGTTTCCTTTTAAACTTTGTTTTAAACTTGTCCATTAATATCATTCATTCTTTCTAGTAGGATGCCACTTGGAATATATACAGCATTTTATTTAATTAACTTCCAAGAGCCAAAGCTATGGAAATTCAGTGTTGTCCATTTTAGTAAGTAAAATAAACAATATCTTACCTTCAGAAATTTGAACAGGGTGATAATCCCTTAAGCAACCTCATGTACAAGCCGCTTCTGTTAGGTACATGTCCTATCCCTGAAAGTGCAGCTTTTAAGATGGCAAAGAAGAAAAAATCCAATATGTCCTGTTCTGTACATTAAAATAAAACAAAATGTACACGTGGTGTTAATAAGTGTAATATGCAGCTGGTTTAAAAAAAAAAGTTTGTGCAACTTCATTTCATCAAATTCTATCTGCCAATGTTTTATATTTATATTTTTGTATTTATTTTTAAAAAATAAACCAGTTTTTACAACTATGTTGCTACTTGCCTGCCTGTTCTGGCCATGGATCTCAGGTTTGAAGAGAACATGGAATTTCTCCTATGATAGCAAAGCCAACTGCTAGTACTTTTGGGTGGCAGTATTCACCATACATACAACACAGTGTGAAGTGTTTGTGCTTACTGGGAGAAGGTCAAGATATAGACTTGTTAGCATGCTTAAAAGTGCTACTTCCTATAGTTTAATATTTAAGAGTTTTTTTACTTTATTTTTGCACTCAACTAATCATATTCTAGTCTAGAAAGACAAATTACAATTTTGTCTTAACTTGAATTCTAAAATCTGGTACAACTAATCTATCCAAATATAT
The DNA here is from genome assembly GCA_035041345.1 of Poliocrania exsul. NCBI lineage: Eukaryota > Metazoa > Chordata > Aves > Passeriformes > Thamnophilidae > Poliocrania > Poliocrania exsul. The sequence continues at coordinate 71,834,729 of JAWWLZ010000082.1, forward strand.
AAAATTAGTTTCAAAATGTCATTTTATTTGCTCTATAGTTTTCTGTTTTGAATCACAATTGCATCATCAGAGGTGATATATAATTGCAACAGGTAAAGGGTAAAAATATGTTTAATCAATCATTTTTAAGCTCTATTTTTCCAAAGACAAATAATCTGTTGACAAACCATTGTGTGTTGTCTCGCAACCACCTGAGGATAACCTAATCTCCTTCACAGTATGAATACTGAGAAAGTGTCGGTAAGAGTGGCACAGCCCACGCTCAGTTTCCTGAGCTTTATAATATCTTGGAAAAGTCTAGTAAAAAGAAACCTGACCAACTAGCCAATTGTAACCAAGTTATACTTTAGCTATCAAAAACCAAAGGAGGTCTCTAAAAACATTTTCAAATGTCTCTTTTCCCTTTTTTCTTTCAATATTTCAGTTACACAAATTTTGTACCGAACAAGGGCTTCAATTTTGAAACATTGCTGAGATTAAATAATTTCAGAGCAAAAGCAGGATGCCATGAGGTCTGTATTTACTTAGTTACTGTGAGAGAAAAACATCTGAAAGGATAATCCCTTCTCTGTTTCTCTTTGCTTACTGGCATAAAAACAAGATATATTGAAAATATATTAGTCCCTTGAAAAGTGGAATGCTGCATTCCCATTTGGTTGGATATTTCAGTCTCCTTAATGGACTGATTAAATGCAATGAAGTTGAAAGCTGAATTCAGTACCATTATGCAAGCTATTTTGGTGCAATGGAGAGCAAATTTTTATTGACTTGATATCAACATAAACTATTTGATCTATTAAGAAGCTGTGAATATTATGGATTTTTCTTCATTTCACTCAATAATAATTTCATTAACCAAGGATTTTTTATATTTCTTAAGAGAAAATTATTCTGAGAATATTAAGAAATGTCTTACAATATCAGCATTACAAAGCTTTGTACAAGTCTTACAGGTGATACAAATAGTTGATATGCTTTATAATTATTTAGTGAATGGGACCTAATTTTTTCCTTCCAAATCTCCATTAGTCCTTCAACAGCATGTAATAGGAAGAGAGAAATAAAGAGTATTCAAACATTAAATACTATTTCAAAACTATTTTCTGTCTGCAGCAACACTGAGATCACTGACACCCTATTTTAACTAAGCACGTTAAAATATGACAGAAAATAAAATAGGCTATAAAACAGCTGTGTTTTTAACTCTGCTAAAACCAAGATTTGGTTGAACAGGGTCAGACAATACTTTCACATATAAATCAGTAAAAATATCTGTTGGTTTTTTTTTTTCAGAAAGGAAAAACAGCTCCCTCACTCTTCATATTATCAGCAAATGTGAAATAAGACTCTACTATTGTGATTTGCACTTCAGAATCATATGTCATGGAAAGGGAGAAAGCAATCAAGGCCACTATCACAATGTCTTCTTACACCCTTAAAATAGTGGAGAACTGGAAAGTGAAACTCTCAGACAGTTCAAAGTGAAGACAATGTAAAATAGGATACCTGCTTCCCCAGGAGTACTTCCTAAGCCTAGCCACATGACATTTATGAAATTTAAACTTAATAACATGTGGTAAACAAGATCCTGATATTGTTTAGTCTGAATGAATTTTCCATATGTTCTTAAGATAAAAATGCCATAGGACCACCTAAAACAAAGAAAATACGTTAATATTGTATTTCAGGTGGAACTTACAAATTACTTACAAGACAAGCCTTGTGAATGTTTAAAAATTCAGCCACTGGACCCCCAAGAGACAGTGAGTTCTTAAGAGTCTGTTGCAAAAAACCCCTTCTTTTTTTAAGCAGATTTTATGGAGGCAGAGGTGTACAAGATCCTGTTAAAAACATCAATGAAAATAGTAGTATTTCATCAGGCCTTCAGGGAAAAGGTTGATAGTAGGAACCTTCTAAGCAGAGCTAAAACCCCAGAGAATAAAACACCTAAACCAATAAAATCCTGACATTGCAAATGATCAGGTTAATATTCACCAGCTGCCAGCTCTGTCTATGCAGAGGTTTCTCACTCACTCACTCTTAAAAGGTATCCTATTTCCACAATTTGTCCTTCAATCATATGTAATACTATTTCCAGGCCAAACTATTTATCAATTATATCACTGTTTGTCAACAGTCTAAGCTGCTCTCATTGTTCAGTGTGACTCTATTAGCTTTGAATCAGAGTTTCCTATAATGATTTTTTAAAATTCTTCTTATGCTATCTGTCAAACAAAGTTTGAAGAAGGAGAACCAAATTTGCTACATTATTCTCCTTCAAACCTGTTCTTTAAAATTTGCTTCTGCTGGATTAACTACAAAAAAATTTGTTATTGGCTACAGAGCTGCTTGCTACACTAACCACAGAATTAGAATATTCTGAGTTGGAATTGAACCACAAGGATCATCATGAATGATGGAGAAAATTAAATCCAGTCATTGCTTCATGTTGCTCCAGACTTGTTAGCCCTTATACTATCAGAAATATTTTTTTTGACTGTTCCTCTAGGTTTATCCAACATTTGGGAAAAAGTAAAAACTGTCTTTTGGTCCATCACTAACTACTGAAAAGAAAAATAACTAACCTTTTAAAAAAAAGCTAGTTAGTATCATATATCTGATATAAAATATCAACAATAGAGTTTAGGTTTCCTTACTTTTTATTAAATAAGTAAAGTAGACATCTGACAATAAAAGTTACCAGAAGCCTTCAAACACTATTACTTGAACAGCACAGCAGTTATCTCTTCACAGCAAGTGCGCAGATACATGTTCAAGTTCAAACAATTTCACTTATTCATAACAGTGTTATCTATTATTTTCAAAACCATCATGAAAATAGTAAACATAAGGAGATAATAATAAATATAAGGAGACATGACTACTCCTTTTTTTTTTTCCTTCAATAAAATATCCTGGGCTTCTCTATTGTCTCTCCAGTTTTTCAGAGGCTTGTTTAAACTCAATAGTAATATGGTTAACTGGCTGAAAAGTCATTTCTACATGACAGAAGATGCAAAATATAGAAATAACAACATGAGAATTCATAGATACAATAAGCCAGGCAGATTTTTTTGTTTTAATTCTTTTGTTGTTTTTTTTCACAGCTATTTTTGTTTTCATTTTAAAGGAATATAGTCAACCATTAAATCAAAATGACAGTTTTTAAACCAACATTTTTCTGAATGATAATTTCTCCTTTTTTTCCAAAAAAAAAAACCTTTTGAGAAAATTCATTGTCTTTAAATTGATGTCAACCTTAGTGAAAAATAAAAAATAAAAATCTATTTGAAAAGAAATAGGAAATATTTCTTCATTGATTTCTGACAACAAAGCAGAGATCATACATATTTTGAACTTATACTTTGAAAAAAATAATTCTGTACATTTCCATAAATGTTTGCAAAACAGTATTTTAATTATTGTCTAATCATTGGAAGGAAAGCATTTACTAAATACATTTGCATCTATGCTTAGATATCTTGTGTGGAGACATTTAGCAAAACTTATTGAGGGAATCAGAATAAAGTCTAAGTTATTATATTCACTAAAAGATCAGAGGAAAGTCAGCAGATAAATCTAGAAATTTCCTTTTACGTTCCAAACAGGTTATAGGATGCCAAAGTATCATGACTTGCAGCTCTATGGGTACAGAAGGAACAGCAAACAGAGGAAATCAATTAATCAGTAATGTCTGAAAAATTTTGGAAGTCATGACACTGTTGACAATCTTTAATTTACAGAGGAACTTTGGTGTATTTAATATAGGTGCATAAACAACATCTCCATCATAATGTAAGTCTCTATTGTGTATCTCCTCACATGAATTTCATAATAGTAAAAAATTACGGAAGTAATTAACTTTTGTTATTTTGGCTGGTTTCTGGATTCACAAGGACAGAAAGTCAGAAGATTTGACCACTTACAGGAGCTTCATTTACATGCTGGAAATCAAAACAATCAGAATTTTTACATGTAGAGGAGGGAATTTCAGTCTGCTTAGCTTTCCAAAAGGTGTTTGACAAGGTCTGTCAGCAACACTCTTAAAGAAATTGAACTGGAAAGTTTTCTCCTCAACAAAATACAGAAAATCAATTAGAGTCAATATTCAATAATCCTAGTAGAGGAAGTGCAAAAGCCAAATTCTTCATGATCTGATCTTTTGATCTGGAAAAAGAGATGGATAATGGAGCTAGATATCTTATTTGAGATTGTTATTAAGACTAGTTAATAAAAAGGCTGTTCGAAAGAATGTGAAGAGATTGAGTGATACAACAGGGTTATTCACAAATGAGATCCTGTAATAGCTAATTTGGGGAAAACCTTAGCTCAGTATTAAGCATATAAAGGAAATAATAGATTACACATTATTAGAAAAATAGCAAAAAAAGTTATGCTACAGACTGCCATGTCCTTATATAGAATGTTTTATTTCTGTCATTAGCGTATTCTGTCATCAGCCAAGATATTCTCCTTCTAGCAAAGATAAAGAGGATAAGGGATGATCAAAGACTGAAAATTGTTTCTTTATAAGGATAAATAAGGCAGGCTAGGATTCTCCATCTGAGAGGAGATAGAAAAATATCTATGAAAACATGGAAGATACCGAGGATCTACTCTTCACTGTATTTTTCAATAACAGAATCAGGAATCTTCTAATAAAAACAACAAATATCAGGTATTTGTATTTTTCAGATACAAAGGCACTTAAGGCTGTGGAGTTCCTTGCTGAAAAATTTTGTAGATGCTAATTGTTTCAATGCACTGAAGGAAATGTTTCAAAAGCTCATCCATGTAAGTTATAATCATAAGAAGCCCTGGAATTTTACATTGACAGTGATCATAGAAGTAACATATATGTAAGTATCACTACACACTTACTTTATGCTTACACTCCTAACCACTCACAAAGACAGGCTCTATCGACCTTCTGGTGAAGTGATTAATATGTTCTCATTTTTATGACATTCCTCCTGCCATCAAAAACAAATCCCACAATATAATTCCTAATGAAAATGGATCAACAATCCTTGACATCCTATCTGCAAATGCTGCTGAATTGTCATAGGACAATTATCCCAAAAATGTTTTAACAGTATCCAGAAGAGATGTAGAGCAAGAAAATGTTACATGGTATTGGTAGAAAACCACTATTTTACAGACTCTACTTTACCTGTACTTGGCTAAACTTACCTTCCCTTCTCTACAGTTTCACTTTAATTTAAATGGGGTCAAAATGCAAATTTATTAAAAGAAAATTTGACAGGTATATTTTCAAGACATTACTGGCATAACAGCTAGCAAACACTAAATTTGATGTGACTAAATATAAGTTTCCATTTAAAATATTTCACTCTGTATGAAAGTCCATCAGACATAGTAAAGTATATTATAGCTAATTTAGCTCCCATAAGCATCACTTTATTTAGTAACAGAAGTTGGTGGTAAAAGTGGTTCATAACTCAGAGACTGATGAAAACTATTATTGGAAGGAAATTGTTGTTCATCTCTCTTCCAAACTATTCATGTTTGAGAAGCATTGTTTTGCTTGCTACTCTTTATTGATGCATTCAAGGCAAAATAGAATCTAAAGAAAATACTATTTCTAACATAGATATTCCATATATATACACATGTATGTATACGTGTTCTAAATAAACATATACATACATGTACACAATATATATGCAGGAAAAGGGAAACAAACATGTTTCATTCCTATTAACAAGACACACTTTTGGAAATGTCACAGTAACCTTTCTAAACGATACCCTCAGCAGAGAAACTTTAGATAACTATTATGCACAATTACACCCAATATATATAAAACTTCCTGCATCCCCATCTCAAAACAGTGACCTGAGCAGCCTAGGTATAAATGAGGCTGGAAGACAGAAAAAAGAAAATCACAAAGTTTGTCTTGTGACCTTTATATATATCATCTGAAAAAAAAAAAGAAATCAACCAAAAAACAGTTCTTGTAAAAAAATGGTCCTTTGTAGCTTAGGGCTTGGTCTGGCCTTCTTCCACACTAGCACACTGTTGACAGAGAGAGAGGAAAAAACTTCTTCCTAGTTGTAAATTTCCATTTACTCCAAGTATTACGGTAACTCCTACTGTCCACTATCTTAGTTCGTCTTGCTCTATTAGCCTGAGCTACACACTGGGTAGATTTGTTTTGGGAATGGTTTGAGGCTACTGTATAATGACTGTTTTGTGTAGGGATTTGCCTCATTTCAGACAGAGATTGTAATTTATAGTGAATATATTCCAACAAAAACTAACACTTCCAAGCAGAAGTTTTCTATTTCTACTTCAACTAGGGAGTCTTTAAATAGAATAAATACTAGGAATCATAACCTATATAGTTTTGAATTTCTGAGCTTCAGGCTTGTGCAAAAAACATCAATCGTTAAGACCACGAATTCACAGCTACATATCTCAAATAGAAGGCATTTTCTTCCTTTAGCAGTTCTTCTTCAGCATTTATTTGCAAAAGGACATATAAGTAATCCTTTTAGGCCATGAGGATTTTTATGATTAAATTAATTGCCAAGCAATAAGGACAATAGTTACTTACAAAGTGCAGGTGAGCTTTCTTTCAGTAAAAAAACCCTGAACAAGACACAATTGAAACTCACCCAATAACATACACATAAAATAAAGTAAGCACAATCTAAATAACAGAATTTTCTGATTTGCCTTTACAATATTAATTATACTAACTAATATTGGTTTTGAGTATGATGCCCATTAGTCTGTGATAATCAGATTTTTCCTCTGAAGTTCAGATTTTCTAGTATTATAATGTGTAAGGAACTATTTCATAGGCAAAATTTGCAAATGTGACTGGTCTAAGATTCCCTTGTACTTTTATCATTCTTAAAAATTGTAGTTTATTTCTAATGTAAGGAAAATTTGTTTGCTTCTTTGTTTCATGTAAATAAGGGTCTAGCAGATTATTGTTTCCTGTAAAACAGAATCTTCTATTAATAAGATTCTGGAGCTGTTATCTGCCATATAGCAGGAGTAAAAAAAAGTACCCCAAACCTTCAAATATAAAACATTAAAAAAGGGAAGCCTTGATATCAGCAGAGATATAAAAGCAAATTCTATTTCATAAAATTCCAGTTCATAGGTTAAAAGCATGATTGAATAATAAATTGTAAGTATTCTTAAAAGTAGATTGAGAAATTTTGCTGTATTTATTTTTTTCTAATAGCACAATAAGAAACCCTCAGATAAGACTACGTATTATTGTTGTCATTTTATTCACAAGCATGTTCTGACCAATACCACAGGCCTTCACTCTGCTTGTAAGACCTATTGGAACAACATCAAATATCTAATTTGCAATTGTTCACATAAAATGTTGTAGTCTTCTCCACTTGGTTCAGGACTCAACATTTCTACAGCTGTAAAACATGCTTACAAACTGAAACAGTGGGGGTTTTTAAGACAGTAAGGAAACCGTCCTCAATGTATCTGCATTCTAAATTCAAATCTTTGGATTTCCAGAGCTACAAAGATACCTGATTATGTGTCATTACAAAAAGATGTTAGTTCTTTCAGCATCAAGTACAGCATGTCACAAAACAACTGAAGCCCATCTATAACTCCAGAATGCCTTAAGAGTATTAAAATGCATGCCAGTAAGCTTTATTGAAGGTGCCTAAAATGGCACTTGAGAGTAAGTCTGAAGACCTTCAACAGGAAGAACAAGGGAAATATTCCTCAAAGTTTCTTGTAAGAAAAAAAAAACAACAAAACCAAACCAAAACCCAAAAAATAACTCACAGAGCTTGCAAGTATCTGAACAGTTAATTTTCAGGTTTGTAACAATTTGTCAGCTCTGCCATTTCAATGAAAACAAAATCTTTCTATGATTACATCCATTAATTTAATTAATGCAAGTAAAAGCAATAGTAATCAGCAATCATACATGCAGATAAAGTCTGTTTAAGCCTACAGAAAATAACTCCTCCTGGTCACTGTCAGCTATTTATATATTTCTAAGCCATTTAATGCACAAACAATTATTTTACATAAGATAATAAGGAAAAAGCAATTCATGTTTAAAAGAAAAATTTTAGACAGGAGAGGGAAACACTCTTGTTTTTGCCCAACAGCCAAATGTTGTGAAATGAATTAACATCAATTTGTGCTGCCAGAGGAGGTTGAATATAAGTTCATTCCTATTTCTAAAGTAGTGAAAACTGAACAATGATTTTTTTTACTGATTTTTGTGCAGTGTTATTACAGGAAAAATATTAAAATAATGTAGTGGTAAAATATTGTTTTATTACTTCCAAAAATGCCTGATGTTTCCTTGGTTGGTTTTGGCTTTATTTCTTCCAGTGGATGTACCTCAAACAGGTTCTGTTCAGTTCTAATAAGGATAAAAGAGTCATTCACAGCATAATTGAAAGGTTTTTAGGCCCTTGTTCCTCCTGATGCCTTGATATTCCACTGCTGATGTTAAAGGAAGTAGAGTCCTCAGTCACGAGACGACTTTCATGTCATTTCAGCAGCATCTAATTTGAGTTAATTGGGACCATATACTTTATGACTTCTGAGTGTTACATCTCTTTCATAACTATAGTGGGTTTTGTCATGCATGATCAAGCAAGTAGAACATGCAAATAAAAAAACCACATATGAATAAATAAAATTTTATACTAAAATAAATGGTTTCTGAGAAACCAATATATACAAGGAAAAACCCACTAGTTTATTCACTCTGAAATTCTACCATTCCATCATTTGTTTTTCAACACAGAAGAACAGTCACAGAGTTTTAAAAAGAAAAAGTGGACAACGGATTTTTTAACTCTCTTCTTCAGCAGCGAGAGCATAAACTAACCTGTGTTCTGGGCATGAGGGCGGCTGAGTTTGAAAAGCTGTAGTAGTAGGTTCTACTGCTATATCCTGGTGTACTTCTGAAGAGAAACACCATTAATTTACTTTAGTGGCATCTATCCCAGGTGGATAAGGAGAAAAACAAGACTAGGGGAAAGACAATAGAAGTCCAAAGTCTGTGACCCTTCCCTGAGTCATACAAACAATCAGAAGTAATATTTTTTTTACTTATTTTTTACTTATTACTCTCAGAAAACTAAGACCAAAGATTATCAGTAACTCTGGCTGGCATTACTATGGCTGAAATTGACCTATATCTCTTCTCTGCCTATTATTACTGTATTTCAGGGAAAATGTCACTGTTAATATTTCATAATTTCTTCAAGAATCAGATCTATATGTTAATATCACTCCACATCTAATACTTGATTCTAATATATTTGGTAACAAGTTGCTATTATCTTAACCAGAAGACTTACAAAAAATGGCAAGAGGAATACAAACCTGTTCCATTTTTCAATCTCTACTGGTGCTCATCCTGAAATGTATACATTTCAAAAATATCACCTAGGCCACTCACAAGATATTCAAGATACAATTGTCTGCAACATATTCTATATGACCAAATATTTCCGCCTTTCAGTGAGAAATTCTACATTTAAACTGATGCCTAAGGATTTTAGTGTGTATTTGGTAGATTTTTAGAATTATATAGGTTCAATGGATTTTCCTGGGTTGTTCACATATTAAGTGGTGTTTAGAAATCACTACACATTTGCTCACACATTCCAAGGATGTGTTGTTCTGAAGAAGCACCTGCAAGAATTCTGACTGTGACAATAAATAGCTTGAAGACAAAACAGAAGAGAAAGCTCAGAGCCCTGTGGGGGATCCAAGAGCCAGTTCTGAGGAGTTCTGAGGGTGGGTACCAGGGGAAATGACTACCATGAGTTGGTTATAGATAACATATATGTTAATTATTAAAAGTTATAAAAACTATATCGAACCGATGCGCATGAACGTACTTTTGGTGTGCACCTGGAAGCTTCTAATAAAAGGCCTCTTTATCTATCTCCTCAAATGTTGTTTTGAGAGTTTTTACAGGAATTTAGGCATCACTACTATCTCTACAACATATCATCTGTTTTCCTGAAAATGCAAATATCAACATATTTCCATTATATCATTTTGAGTAGACTTAAATAGAAAGCCAAATATTCAACAAGCAACAACGATATTTTTACAAAATGAAAAAGAAAAAAAAAGCTGCTTAAATGCTAGGTATTATGATATTGCCAAGAACTTGTATAAAATTGAATTCCTGACTCCCATGCTAACTACATTCCATGTTTTAGCAAGATACATTTTCGAAGTGTACAGGAATATAAGAAATTATTTTTCACAATTACTAGTGTATGTCATAACATTTCCACCATATAGGTATATCATCCCTCTTTGATAGAGAGAGCTCTGATCATCTCTCTCAACTGAAGCATAATATAGTTCACATATCAGTCCATTATGAAAAGTATCAATTTCTCAAAGATGGATTAGTTCAAGAAAAATGTCATGTAGATTTGTGAGTACACATGGCATACATACTATTATCTTATTAAGAGATATATAGGAAGTGGCTCAGGAACTCTGAATCAGAACATCTTCTATAGACAGAATAATTTTATAAATACAAATTAGCCAATTATAAGTAATCATCATCCCCAGGTGAGCAACTTCTCAATTATAACGTTTTATTTCAACACTGTTTCATGAAAAAAAAAAAAAAGGTTACATTGAGAATAAAAATATGTATATATTAGCTTATCCAAGCACTATTATTGTACTTTTCATTGATTTGGTGAGATTTTGCTTTAGGATAACAAATCACTACATGGTGAAACACTTCTAGTCTTTTTCAGTATAACTGATGTGCCAATGGATTAAACCAAGCAAAGCAAAGAAATAAAATCACAACCTAATCTAATGCTCTGTATTTAGAAATCAAAACATTTTTTTCCTTTTTTTTTTTTTTAATGGCCTTCAAATCCTCCTATTTTGATTTATGGACCTTTCATCTGCCTTACCCCCTCCCAGCTCATTTCATCTCCTGTCCGGAGTGACGTTTCAAGCAGAGGCATATTACACAAAAATGCTGCCAAACTGCTTTCACCTTAATGTTTTGGGCTCAGTCACATAATGATGGCATTAACTGTTTCTCTATGAAAGATTATATTGCAGTAATAAATGTTGTTTTAAATACATTATTTTAAGACTGTATTTAATACTCAAGACTGGATGTCCTGTAGCAACATTATCAATGAAAAACATAAAATACTAGGAAGAATTAGAAAAATTCAGATGTTTGTTAAGTGGTTTTACATACTAAGGAAATATCTGCAAGAATGTCCTTAAATTTATGTTGTTGTTCTTCATATTAAAATACTATTATCTTTATTTTAAAAAAATCTCAAGTCCTACTCCCATAGTGCATCCTTCAGTGAAATTCTATGAAGAACATGTTACTATATTTTACATAAATTTTAGGCATAGCAAAAAATTGTGGTTCTTTAGCAACTTTACTGGGTTGAAGTCTCAGAATTATTTTAGCTCTTTTTCAGCTGGTAATGTCATCCTGCTCAAAACTGGGAGATATTCTTGGTCAGCCAGATCCTATGCCTGATTCCTGAGACTATGACTATTTCATTCTTGTCATGGAAAAACCTCTGTGAAGGTTCACTTAATGTATAAGGGGTTGTTTTTTTTAAATAATATGGCATGAAGATGCAATGGTGTTCAAAGCTTTCCTGAAGCCTTATCTCTTTTCTCATTAAATGTTAGACATTCTTTATTATGGTATTCACAGTCATAAAAGAAGGCCATATAATTTCTCCAAGGAAGCTAGATCAGCTGTTATAAGCTATGAAACACATATTTTTCAGGATGAGAAAAAATGTAATTTCATATTGCTTCTTATATTTCCTAAAATGTTTTCTAAAACATGACAATAAACCACTTGATTTAGCCAATTCAGCTTCTGTCTTCATAACATTTATAGCAGTGAAACTGATTTCATATTCCTCCATGCAAATTTCGAAGGAGAGTAAGTACATTTCAATTAAGTTCTTTGGGATTTTAATGGGAAAGAATCAAATTTTTGCATGCTTTTTTTCGGATAACAACTTGAGATTTTTTTTTTCTTTAAATATTCTTTTTTTGACAAAATTCTAAGTAGTAGGGGAAAAATAACCAACAGTTTTATTTGAAAAGCATTGATCTTTATTTTTTATTTTTACATAACCCTTCTGAAAAAGTGTTTTGCACTTTATTTCTGAAGATGTTATACCTATGAACTGCTCCTTACATTGATGCTAATTATTTATTTCACACATTTTTCACAGTTCTTTTTTTCCCAGCAAAGTGTGAGGGTTTGCACTATAAAGTGAAAGACATCTTCCCCTGAGGGAGGAGTTCTCTATGAAAGTCAAAACCTGAATTCTGACTTCCTGAAACATCCACTACTATGCATGATGTCATGCAAGACTTGAATATCTACATACTGTTTTCCTTTTCTCTTGGTAATTTCATAGATTTTGCCTATGAATTGAACAGTGTGATAAACTGCATGTGAAATCTACTAACACTAGCATAAATGAAAATACAAAATAATAATACAAAATGTTTCCTCCAAACTTATTTTTGCCAAACCACGATACTCTTGGAAGAGGTTTTGTTTAACTTGTGATTATACACAGTGTCGTCTAAGCTGATGGACAAGGAACATTTTGTGACCAGAGTCCTCATATAAACATCTGTCATTGTATGGGATTCATGTTAACTTTGTTCCTGTTTAGCCAGGGTAGGAGTGGGAGGTGGAAGTGAAACAAAATATCCAGACAGGAATGTAAAAATAGGTCATTATTATTTATGCAAAATTATGTTCTGAGACACTAAACTCTAGACAGTTTGGGCATTTATTGCAAACTAACCCCCACAAAATATATCTTGCAACATTGTTTGCAACATATTGTTTGCCGTTGACCATGTTTAGAACAGATATTTGAAGACTTTGTACTCTAGGTAAACAAAACTTTATGATTGCCTGGTGGATAAATGGAAGGCTGTGGATGTAGCCTAACTGGTGAGCGGAGTTCCATCCAACTGGTGACTCGTCACAAGTGGTTGTTCCTCAGGGCTCAGGACTGAGGCCAGTCCTGTATAATATCTGTATTGATGATCTGGATGAGTGGGTGCCCAGTGCACTCATGCACTCACTAAAGTCATGTGTCACTAAGGTGGGCAGCAGTGTTGATCTGCTGGAAAGTAAAAGGGCTCTGCAAGGGATCTCAACAGGCTAGATCACTGAACTGAGGCCAACGGCACTGAGATTCAGCAATGCCAAGTGCCAGGTCCTGCATATGGTTCACAACAACCTCATGCAACACTGCAGGCTGGGGGAAGAGTGGCTGGAATATTGCCTAGTGGAAAAGGACCTGTGTGTGCTGGTTGATTGTTGCTGGACATAAGACATCAGTGAGCCCAGGTGGACAAGAAGACCATTGGCATTCTGATCTGTATCAGGAATAGTGTAGCCAGCAGGACTAGGAAAGTGCTTGTTCCTCTGTACTGAGCACTGATGAGGCCTCACCTTGCCTGTTGTGTTCAGTTCTGGGCTCCTCAGTTCAAGAAAGACCTTGAGGTGCTGAAGAGTGTCCCAGAGAAGGGCAAAGAATCTGGTGAAGGGTGTGGAGAGTCAGTCCTATGCAAAGCAGTTGAGGAAGTTGCATTGTTTAGCCTGGAGTAAAAGAGGCTCAGGGAAGACCTTATCACTCTCTACAACTACCTGAAAAAACATTGTAGTGAGGTGGGGTTTGGCTTATTCTCCCAGGCAACTAGCAAGAGAATAAGAAGAAATGGTCTGAAGCTGCTCCAGGGGAGATTCAGGTTGGACATCAGGAAGAATTTCGTCACTGAAGGGGTGGTTAAGCACGGGAACAGACTGCCCATAGAAATGGTGGTCACCACCACTGGAGGTGTTCAGGAAAAGACTGGACATGGCACTTAGTGCTATGGTTTAGTTGACATGCTGATTTTCAGTCAAAGATTTAGACTCAATGATCTTGGAGGTCTTTTCCAGCCTTAAGGCTTCTATGATTCAGTTTTGTTTATAAGTAAAAATGCTCCATCTTTAATGAATGCTCTTGGGTTTTTTACTGAATAAAAAGTTGTTGATAACTCTTGATAAAAATACACCTTACACAAGTATAAAACATACATAATTCCATAATTAAATTGACCAAGTCCAGCTTGGTTGTCTTCCAACTGTCCAGGTTCCAGGTGTGATTCCTGTCTCTCCAACTCTTCTTTTCACATTATTCTGCTTTTCCAATTGTGAGCAACCTTTCAGTAGAGAGGGATAGAGCTGTACTTACCTATTTAGGGTTACAAGCAATGCTTAACTGCCATTTGGTGATGGTATTCCTTTCAGATGTAGCAAGTTAGTGTGCATGGGCCAGTTCATGCACGCACTTTTCACATTTAAAAAAAAAAAAGTATGGTGATAACTTGCAACCTTCTAAAATATCTCTTCAAGGATTAAGTCTCAGAATTGTCTTAGCTCATTTTTAACTTACAACATTGTACTTAAGGGTCCTAAAGACAATCCTGACATGTCCTATGAATTTTCTTAGCTCATTATACATTGCTTCTGTTGTTCATTTTATGTGCTTTCCTGTTTACCTTTGGAAAGTGCCTGCCTCCTAACTGACCAGGCATTCAAGCAGTATTCTCAAAATTGTCCAAATGCCAATTTAAAAATATCTCTTAAAAATGTTCTTAAAAATATCTCTGGAAAATATGAAATAAAACCTTAATAACTGTTTTAAATTTGGCAATAATGTGCCATACCAAATCCATGTGGATGATTACTTTGACTGCTGGGACTGTCTAAAATTGTATAAGATACCTTTTCCACTTTCTCTTCGTATACAGGCACCACTGTCTAAAAAAGCACAATGTGGATTTAGATATTGTTACCAGCATAATTACATAAACAGAAGTTAAAAAGTATAATTTTTTTTTAATTAAACAACTACATTAGGCAGTTGCATGTGATTTGGTGACGAATATATTTTTTCTGTACATTCTTTGTTATACCTCTTTGAACACAGAGAGGTGGAGCTACAAATAAATAACTGGACCAGGAGAGTCCTTAAGTTGATGATTAAAGCATACAGCTCCAGATCCCACATGAAATTAGAGTAGTTTCTTAAACGCTTTTGCCACAACTTTTATTTAAACATTATTACTGCCCAAGATTATGCAGCCTTGGAGTGTAGGAGAGATGGCCCCTGCCAGCCCTCCTGAGCTAGGGAGGGTGAAGAGGCAGAGATATCTGTTCTGTTCAGGAGACACATGGCAAGAACTCATTTATTGTGAAATCACAAGGCTTTTATAGGGACCCAAGGGGAAGGTGCTGGAACTGGGACTGGATTGGGTAAGGATCGAGTGGAATGGAGGGCTTTAGATGCTGACTAGCAAATGGGGAAAATGAAGAGACCAGAGCCAACAGAAACCTAGGGCTTGGGAATAGACAGATGCGATAACCAGTGAGGTTAGGACAGGGGCGGAGGCTGGCAGGAGCTGTGGTCATGCCACCACAAACTGCGTGGGCGACATGAGGCAGGGGGATCCTGGCACAGAGCCACTCCAGGTCTATTCAAGTTCTGGCTGCTGCCTCCATGGCAGTGTGGAGGGGAGGGTCCCCCAACACCCCGGTCAGAGCCGTTCCAGCACAGAAGAGACAATGCCCACGCCTGAGCAACAGTGATGATTAATCAAAGAACAATGACTTTGAGGAAGACAAAGGAGGAGTGGTGACAACAATGCAGGAAGTGTGTGTGGGGGTGATACATAAAGCTTTCTGAACCAAAGCCCATACAGAGAAAACATATTCTTTGTCCTCTGAGGCTGTAAAATCATATGGCAAGTACTTACAGTACTTTAATTTGTTCTGTAACACTCCTTCTCTTATTTATTTACCTATTTGTTAGTCAGAATAATGTGGACTTATTGCATCAAATTATGAGGCAACAGAAATTCTTCACACTGGCACTGGCTGCTAAACCAAACCTATGATAACTTCTATATTTTTTTTCTTGCTTCATACGGTAATAGAAAAACTTGAAAAAAAATTTAAGACCTAGTTCACAAGAAGAAAACCTGAGTTGAAAAAATTCAAAGAAACTGACTTATTTTGCAACAGGTTTACACTTCTTTTTTATTGTTATCTTTAGCAGAAATAATCCTTATGTACAGTAATTTAAGGGTAAGCGAAAACACACCTGAAGTCATAAGATATCATTTCAAAGAACAACCTGACACAGATATAGTCTGGCACACTTAGCTTTATGCAATTAAAGATCTGGAAACTAAAGTCTTATATTCCTAAAAAGATTGTATATATTTAATAGGGAAATGAAAATTCATTCTCACTCAAATAACGTGTGTCAATTAGATGAAAAGTAAAAATTCTTTTGCCTGTTCTGATTAGGTATATTGTTCACACTCAGATTAATGCTTCTGGGAAATATTTATATGCTGCTAATTTTAGGGATTTAAGGGGAAAACTGAAGATTCTTTGCCATGTAATAATCTCATAGCTGTTCTTGGATCTATACTACATAAGAAGGAGTTCTTTGGTAGAGTGAATACCTGCAGTCAGCTGAGTGGAAAGGAAGAGTGGACCAGAAAAAGTAGCCTCTAAGTTAATTGTGACATCAACACAGAAGATATAAATACTACATATAGAAGAGTATTTGAATTTTCTTACACATGTGTATGCTAGGATAAATTTAAAAAGAAATAGTATGAATGGATACATATGAAAACAGTTTAAAAATAAAGTGTGGCTGTTCATTAGATGATGCTTAAAATAAACTGCATTCAAAAGGCTAAAACATGCTACTTTTCTACATATCAAAACAGAAGTTGCCCCTACCAGACTTATAAGGGGTAATGACTCTTTTCTAATGCTTGATGCAGACATCTTAACCATCCAAAAACTTCTCCAAATTCTTCTGATGAGCCTTGGAATAAGTCAAAGCATCCTAATCCTGTCTGCCACCTTCTATGCTATAATTCCAATTTGTGTAGTTTCTTCATGCTTAAATATTTTCAGTAAAAATTTGCCCTATCTACACTGTGAGGGAAAAATTAAATACTCAAAAACATACAGCAAGCTCAAGAAATTTAGCGGTTCTTTTTCTTGAAAAGCTAACTTCTTCTCCAAGTGAGTCACATTCTGTTACACATATCTGAAATATTTACTGGCTATTTGCACATTGTATTACATCTTATGCTGAGCTACTATCTCAGGTCTGAAGTCATCTTAATATGACTGTTCTCAGACACAATCTTTCTGCTATTGAAGGTTTTCCTACAACAAAAGCAAAGCATCTTTGCTTTTCTGTTTAATTCTTTTTCAATTGCTCATAGCTGGGTGCTGAGCAGACCTGGTATCACTGTTGCTGAGAGTATTGGGCTTCATCACCACTTCACAACCGTTTGATTTGGAAAGGACTTTTTTTTTTTGTCATTGGTTTTCTTCTCTCTTGCCAGGTATCCTTTGGGGGAGTTTGTTGGAGTGTTTTTGTGGGCTGAAGTGGTGGAGGTCTGTGTTGTTTGGGTGGGCGACACAGTAGTTGTTGTGTTTTCCACATTTGTGTATATATATATATATGTGTGTTATATCATATTCTGGTTTTAATTGTCTCTCTTTTCTATAAGAAGCTTGCCTTTTTGAGTTTTGTTTTATTTCTTCTTCTTCAGTTTTTTTCCTCCTCTCTCCCTTTCCCTAGCAGAGGGACTCTGACATACCAGTGGGCAGTTGGCATTTTGCCAAGCTAAACCAAAACAAAGTGTCAGAGTTGACATGTAGGAGGTGGAAGAATGTTGCAGAATTTCAGGAAATGCACAGGAGAACCTTAAGAAGAATAAAATCTCTGGGTTTTGTGTCAGAAAGCTACTAAATGGACTCATCCGTATTGTTTAGCCATGGCCCTTTTTGCTAGGCAATGATTTCAATACTTATACATAAATAAACTTTTGAGTGTAGTTCAGGCTTCTTGTTTGTTCTCCCTGTGAGTTAAAAGGCTCTTGTAAATACAGCTTTGATTTCATCAGACAAATGAAAACCACCCGCCAAGTAATTCAGTACTTGCCTTTCTGTCTGAAGACATTTATATTGCCATCTTTCCTAGGTTCCTTGTCACTGACATTCTCTTGAGAGGCTAGAGTCTTCATAAATTCATTTGGACTCATTTAATGAACAAAAAAGCATTTTCACTTCCACCTGTGCAACTAAATTGCAACACAATATAATTATGAGATCTGTTTTAAAATACAAAGCAAACGACCCCCTCCCCACCTCAAATAACCAGAAAACTAGATGTAATTTTAAATGTTTTTCAGAGTTCTGATTACCATTTGTGTCTAGCCATCTTATCCAGAGTAGGACTAAAAACAGAAATGTTGAGGGAAAAGGCTACAGTGAAGGAGAAAGACGAGTAGAAGCTAGTCTTATTCCAAATCCAAGCAAGACCAAACTCACAGTATTCCAGATCTTGGATAATATTGTGTGGGAAAACACTAAAATGGACCTTGAAGGAGCACAGCGCTGGCAAGCAGTGCAGACCTGACCAGCTGAATATATAAGTTTTTGGTTATGGGAGTTTAAAAGCTATGTATGTGAAAACCAAACTCCAGATTAATCCATCTTCAGTTTTCCAATGGTACTGAGAAATGAAAAAGATGGCAAATTACTAAAATGCGTGTCTATGAACAAATACATTAAGAAACAATAAATTGTGCTGGAAGAACAGAATAAATACATACAACCTTCATGAGGGGTTCGAACACTGTTGCACCTGATCACATCACATAAAATAGCATTTTGGCAGGAACTAAATGAATAGACTAAATGAATAGACTAGAACTGACATGAATAAGGCCACAGCTTTTCATCTGGCAAAAGCCTGGGAAATACCATGTACTTGCATGTTGTTATTGTGAATAATAATTAAATGAAGTGAACAGTCAAACAAGCCAAGTACCAAGACACCACTAAAAACTGAGTTTTCATGTGCATTATTTAAAGTTAGGTTGTCCATTTTAAGACTCTGTAGTTCAGGAGCGGTTTCCATATGCTGGTGCAATCAATATATAGGAAGCGAAAGACTGTCCAAATAAAATGAATTAAAATAGTAAATGGATTATCCAGATAGTGAAATATTTTGCTGTCAATCTCATTGAGCAAATACAATCCATTTCAAATGCCTGTTCTTCATGAAAAGACTTCAAGTGGAAAAATGAAAAGATCCGAATTAGTTACAGGAACACCCAGATGATCAATAGAAGAACAAAAGAAAGAAAGAAAGAAAGAAAGAACGAAAGAACAAAAGAAAGAATGAAAGAACAGGCCATAGCGTTTCATTTATGGCATAGAAGAGAAATATGACAGTCCCAGCACAAATGAGAGTTCTCTGTGTTTTTCCGCCCTTCCAGAGACATTTACTTTAAAGTCATAATTTTTCCTCTCTTCCTTTCTCCATTCTACAGTCACTGCATCAGCTAATAGAGAAGGAGCAAGCTCATAGAATTGATTAGTGTGCCACATGTTCATGGGGTAGCTCCAGGTGACATTATACACACTGTAGGAATACAGATATCTTAAGGCAGTTCTGCACCAGTTCTGTCATAATAAGATAAATGTAACAGTACTGCCCCTAGGGCTTGTACGTATTTCATGGTACCTGAATGATTAATATCAGTTGATTAGCTAGTACAAAGCATTCTAAGTAAAATATGAGAGAAAAAGTAGGCTAAGCTTGTACCTTACTTAGGATCATCTCAGCATCTCTTTAAAATTAGATTCATTTATTAACTTCTAAGGCAGTTTCTGCAACCATCCATTCATAGAATCTCTGCTATGCCTTGTCTGCCAAAAATATATTTCACATAGTTTACCAACATCAGAATATTAGTACATATGAGTGAGATTATAGTTTCCTTAGTATTATTACAAAATTCATATTTTAGATTAAAAATAAAATATTAGAATCATAGAATCGATTGGGTTGGAAAGGACCTCCGAGATCATCAAGTCCAACCCGTGGTCCATCTCTAGTCCATTTACTAGATCATAGCACTCAGTTCCACGTCCAATCTGCGTTTAAAAATCTCTAGGGATGGTGAATCCACCACTTCTCTGAGCAGGCCATTCCAATGCCTGATTACTCTTTCTATAAAGAATTTTTTTCTGATATCCAACTTAAATTCCCCCTGGCAGAGCTTAAGCCCATGCCCACTTGTCCTATTGTTGAGTGCCTGGGAGAAGAGACAAGCCCCCACCTGGCTAGAACTTCCCTTCAGGTAGTTCTAGACAGTGATGAGGTCACCTCTGAGCCTCCTCTTCTCCAGG
>JAWWLZ010000082.1:71855647-71920367 GCA_035041345.1 Poliocrania exsul
AAGTACCTCAGCCTTCTCCTCATCTTCCTTAACTATATTTCCTTCCAAGTCCAACAGAGAATGGAGGTTTTCCTTACCCCTCCTTTTGTTATTATTCACTGACTCACTCTCCTCTTTACTATCAGGTAGTTCTCAATTACCTGTAAGCACTTTTCAATGCATCTTTATATTCTGTCAATCTCTAGAAGTATGAAATGTGAAGTCAGGACAAAATATTACTAATGTTTTCCTGTGTATGGGATATACTTCTCCACTTACAATCTCTTCGATGTATGTTCCAGAACTTTACATGAACAAGGTTCTTTGAAGTGGTAGTCTATGTGCAAAATTGCCTATATAGCAGCTCTTGGATGTACAGCACTTATTAAAGTTACGCTAGTTACATGATACCTGAAGAAGTGCCAAAATCTTCTCAGCAGCCATTTTTAGAGAAAAGGCCATGCATGGCCAAAGGTACTGCTTCAGGAAGGTTACCTGTTAGCTTGTCTTCTGGACACTGGAGGGCTACCCAAACTGGTAAAATATGGCACATTATCCTTAACAAATGCCATCAATGACGATTTGTGGCCAGTTAGAGTGCTTTTCTGCGCTGGAGATTTTGGGATTGCTAGTTTGGAGAAAAGAAAGCTGAAGGCTGACCTCATTGCTCTCTACAACTTCCCGAGGAGGGGAAGTAAAGAGGAAGAAAGGTACTGATCTCGTCTCTCTGATCCAGTGGTAAGGCATGCAGGAATGGTTCAAATCTGCATCAGAGGAGGTTTAGAGTGGACATTTTACTGTGAAGGTAGTAAAACGTCTTTCTAGAGATGTGGTCAATGTCCCAAGCCTGTCAGGGTTTAAACAGCATTTTGACACTGCTCTTAACAACATGATCAGCCAAAGTGGTCAGGCCACCTGATCAAGAGCAGCCTATTGGCAAGGCCTTCTTGCTCCAGTTTCAGGAGGCATATCACTCTTGCAGGCTCCTGTCCTGATGAAGGACTTCAACAACCTCAATGCCTGCTGGGAAAGTAGCATGATAAGCTGTAGGCAATTCCAGAGATTCCTGAGGTGGCTTGAAGATAACTTCTTAGGCCAGGTAGCAGAAACTCCTAAAAAAGTGCATGCAATACTGGACCCGAATGCCACCAATGCAAGTGAGTTGATCAGTGATATCAAGACTGGAGGTAGCCTGAACTGCAGTGATCATGCACTGGTGGAGTGCACAGCCTGTGGCTTATAGGTCAGGCAAAGGGTAAAGTCAGGACTCTGAACATTAGGAAAGCAAAATTCCAGCTGTTCAAGGAGTTAGTAAATGGGACTCCCAGGGAAACTGCTCTCAGGGAAAATGGAGAACAGACATGGCAGATATTTAAGGATGCTTTCCATGGAGTGCAAGAGCTCTTGATCCCCAGGTGTAGGAAATCAAGAAAGGAAGGCAAGAGACTGGTATGGCTGAGTCACAACTTGCTGACAAACTAAAAAGCAAGAAGTAAAAGCACAGACAGTGGAAGCAGGAACAGATATGCTGGGAAAACTATAGGGATGTTGCCCAGTTTTGTAAAGAAAGGGTCAGGAACACAAGGCACAGCTAGAGGTCAACTTGGCAAGGAACACAAAGAATGATGATAATAATAGTGGCTTCTACAGGTATGTCAGCCAGAAAATAAAAATCAAAGGCAATGTACAAGGAGAAGGCTGAGGTATCAACAACTTTTTTTACCTTAACCTTCATTGGCAACCTCTCTTCCCACATCTCATGAGTGGATGAACCTCAAGGCAGGGACTAGGGGAGGAAAATCTCTCCCACTGTAAGGATCAGGTTTGTAATCACCTGAGGAACCTGAACATGTATAAATATGTGGACCTGATGAGATTCATCCTAGAGCCCTGAGGGAATTGGCTGATGTAGTTTCTAAGCCACTCTCCATGATATTTGAAAAGTCACAATGGTCAGGCAAATTCCCAGGTGACTGGAAAAATGGAAACATTGCATCCATAATTAAAAGCGCAAAATGGAGAACAATGGGAACTACCAATCTGTAGCTGGCAGTGAAGATCACAGAAGAGATCTTCCTGGAGGCTATGCTAAGGCACATGAAGGACAGGGAGGTGTTTTGAGACAACCAGCACAACTCCACCAAGAGCAAATAGTGCCTGATCAATCTTATGGCCCTCTATTATGGAGTGATTACTACAATCAGCAAAGGAAAACCAACTGATGTAAACTACCTAAACTTCAAGGCTTTGACAAGGTCTGATACGACATCTCTATCTCCAAATTGGAGAGCCATGGATTTGGAAGATGGACTATTCAATGTATAAGGAATTGGCTGCATAGACACAGCTGGAGAGTTGTAGTCCATGGCTCTGTGTCCAGGGGGAGGTCAATGATGTCTGGTATCTCTCAGGGCCCTCTCTTCGGAACAGAACCAAGGCAGTGATCATCCCCCTGTACTCAGCATCGGTGAGTGCACTTTTCTGCACCTTTCTTAATATTAAAATACTTTAATTATTATTTATGTATTATATATAAAATATATAAATATTAATATAATATAATATATTATTTTATATATTAATATAATATATTTATATATTAATATAAATAGTACTATTTTATATATTAATATATTATATAATATATTATATTAATATATTGTATATAATATATATAATATATATAAAATATGTATAATATATATATATTTATATATGTATATTTTTATATATATATAATCTCTATAATTGGTATTGCAATAACAATAAGATATGTACAGCATTCCTGAAATGGTTAGTGCATAAGACATATTTAAAATATATGGTAAATGTTAATAAGAGGGAAGAGTAATAAGTACTACTGCGACTATGAAATAAGCTGTTATAATGCACACTGTCCAGCACAGCCCAGAGATGTCAGTGATAATTTGAATAAAGGAGACCTATATAGCATCCTTATAGATGCTAAATATTTGTACTACAAGATATCTTGGGTTATTAATTTTTAAATAATTTCCTTTACCATATTTTATTCACAATAAGAGGAAAATATTTTAACATTTAGTCTTGTCTCAAATGCAGCTCTAACTTCTTTTCTATGAATAATTAATAAGATAGAATATGTTTTTAAGAAAAGAAAAAAAAAGAAAAGAGCAGGCATTTAAATACAAGACTCATGGAGAACAATGAATTAGAAGAAAATTATAGCAACAAAAATGCAATCACAAAAATTCTAGTTATTGCATGAGAGCAATCTAAAACCGAAATGTTGAGAAATATTTTGCAATTATATAAAGTATATTATTTTATTAGAGATCAGGAGTATTTTTACTCCAGGCTTCCAAGAATGAATTCAAACTCTTCCAATATTATTTTGTGGGAAATGGTAATACAATGTCATATAGGGCAAGAGTCTCCCTGATTACATTTCCTGTGCCTCTAGAGGCAAAATGGGTGATTGAACAGTTGCAAGGCTTATTGTTAAACAGATTTACACATCACACATCCTGCATGGCTTCCTTTCCATGGTCCCTTTTATAAGGGGAAGGACAGAGGTAATAATTCCCCTAAGAATAGCACATATTCTTCACTTGGATTGGCTGAAAAACTTAACAGATGAGTATTCAAGGCATAATCTTCCATTAAAAGCTATCCGGCAAAGGAATCTTTTTCTCCAGTAATTGTTTCCAAAACCAACTTGGTGTTGGAAAAGGATTTATTCCCATTGCACACATTCAGCAAATGTACAACGAGAGACAGAAATGAAATTACTTGAAAAGTAAAGCACAACCACCAGAGCAAGAACAAAACAGAGATATTCAGAACTTGTTGAAGTATCTTATCCATAAGTATGCCTTCTTCACCAACATACATGTGGAACAGTTTGATTTTATCATAATTATGACCAAAGGTTATATAACAAAAGCACAATCAAAATAAGCTTCTTATTTTTGTAAAAAAAAATTTTTTCTTTCCCTTCATGCCTATTCATACACTATTTTGCTTCTCTCTGCATCAACCTGTAAATACACGCAGAAATGTAATACAGAATAATATACAAAACACAGACTACAGAAATATTTAAGTGGTATGAGAACTTTTCCTGACACTCAAAGAAGCCAGGTGGGTGCAACTGGACAGCAGCAGCAAGTTTTAGCAACCAAACTTGCTAAAGATACAAAAGCATTGCACTAGAAAACTGCACTTCATTTAATAATGTATTACTTTTGATATGACTTAGCCATTTTTTTATTGATGAGGTTTATGAAAGGTATGCAGCTTTATGGACTGATTGATATTAAAGTGACTAGATATCATTACCCTAGCAATGCTTTCAGCCCTTTGCTCCTTTTTTCCTCATTAAACTACTAGGTAATTTATTTTCCCTTCCCATTTATGCTGCAAACAGCACTTCAAGATTATATCTTTTACCTTACACTATTAAGTACTTACACTGGCAATTTAAGAACTACTTAATTATTTTTTTAATTAAAAATAAATAATAAGGAAGAAAACATTTGAAGACAACTGTTAAGTGTAGTTGTAGGTAGCATACTACCTACATACCTGTAGGTAGGTACAACCATGTCTCCTGGGAATATTTCACCAATTAAAGAATCCAAATTATTAAATGAGTCAATTGTAGAATGAACATAACAACAGAACATGGTTCATCTGACAGTAACTAATCCTATAAATTTTCACATGACAATGGCTAAAAGGAAGAAACATTCTACCTTTAATCTCTGTTTGCTCTCTTCTATCTTACTTTACCCTGCTTTCCTCAACAAAACAAAAGCAAAAAACAACAAACAAAGAAACAACAACAAAAGAGTCCTACATTTCAAAGGTTCTGTGTAGTAACTGCTGAAAATTATGTCCTTTACAACATCTAGTATTGACTAGTAAAATAATAAAAATCATAACATGAGTAATAACTGCTGAAAATCTTGATTCAAAGCCCAGGATCATAAAATGATTCTTGTGAAATGGAATGTACCTGTCTTATCAAAGCTTATTGTGATTGACTTCAAATTTCAGAGCAGCTCTAGTACATTTTTCCTAACAATAAAGAAACTGTTTCAAGGGCATATGAAATAAATAAACTTAATTTCCCAGATACGACAAAATTACTCATCATTCTCTTCTTCATTTTGCAGAGTTGTCTCTCCTACTCATATTTCCTACACCTTTTCCACTCATTTCTGTCAAAGTACCTAAATTTTCTTTCCTGATCAAAAGACAATTAACAGGCCAGGCACTGAGGTCACATGCGGCTCTCTCTTCTTTATTTGTCTTCCAATTGTTTAACTTATACAAAGTTAATTCTAAGACCTTTACATCTGTCAGAAATTTGGTTGTAAGTTTCTCTGTTTATCTTTCAGACAATATTTCACAAACAGCATGCTTCTAACCTTATTCTTTTTTTAAAATAACAATTCTGCTTCCCTAAGTAAATTAGGTAAAAAACCAAAAAGTTACAATTATCAAGAGAGCTGTTGACCTTGTGACTTGGTTAGTAGGAGGTTCACTCAATTTGAATGAGCCATGATGATATGAATTCAGTTCCCAGGCAAGAGGGCAACAAGAAATATCCCAAGTTTCTAAAGAACTTTGACATTGTTCATCATACTCAGTGTATCTAGCAGTAAGACTCAGAGAACTAAGTCAGTCCCTGGATTTCTATCAATTTTGGCTTCCACTTCAGAATTGCTCCTGAAAAATAATAAGTTTAATTGAAGCAAGCTCAACATGAAATTGTTTCCAGCCTACATTTTCCAATAGGAACAGTTGTGACAATCAGGATGTGACTCATTTGGAGCATCCTTTATATATGACTTTTCAGAGGAAAACATATAAAAACCTTGACCAAATAGAAATAGGAAGACAGTAGTCATGTTCCAGCACCTACTGAATGTAGAAATACATCTCTAAAAACCCCAGTACTTTTCCAGTTATATGTCCACAGCAAAAGAAGTAACATTTGTGAATCTTATTACTATCATCAATACCAATATATAACCTCAATTTTGTGTTTTCCAACTAGCTCTATATCAGTTATATCCTATATTAGGCTAAAAGTATCTCTGTTCCCTCAAAACTCTTTTAAATATTCTGGGAAGAGAACAAGGGATGGAAACTCAACTGTTACTCACCCAGTTATGACAAATGTCTGGCTCCTTGGAATGATTTCCCAAATGCTTTCATTTCCTTCTCAAGGACAATAAAGGAAACTGAAATAGAGACTCTGGCATTCATATCTAGGGAAAAATGCATTACTGAAATTAAAAACAGTGTTATGGAAAAAGGTACTTGTATAAATTGTTTCAAGTAATGAGCACCATTACAGCAAAGAATTTAATGTCACAGCAGAAATATGAAGTAATCTGAATGTAATGGAGCTGGTCTAAACTAGAAAATAGATTCAAACCTATCATATTCAAATCCAAGCATAAATGCTTTGCAGAATAAGAACACTCTGCGTTCAAATTCAGCTGCAAGATCAATTCTTAAAATACTAAATGGTATTATAGTAATAATATTTTAAAATTTAAAGGTCTATGGAGGAAAAAACTCAGCAAAATGAATTAACATACCAAAATCAAGTCTGGAACATAGTTTAAAGCTTTAGTGTAGATCAGCTGTGAAATATAAGTTTAAAAAATCAAAATAATCATATTTCATCAGTCTTCCATAAATACACATTTTTTCCTTTGTTTTTAATCTTTGCAGCCTAGTTTTACTGTGCCATACATAGAATCCAATAACTAAGAGTATTCACAGATTATAGCAAGAACTATAAAGGGATAGGGCAAAAGAAATAAGAATTTTGAAAAAGGAAGTAGTGTTTCACACTCCTACAAACATCCTTGACAGTGGTTATATTGAAGAAATGAATCATGAACTAACATTAGTATCCTCAAAGTACATAAAATTAACACTTCAGATTACATAATTACCCTGACTTCTGCATGAAAGCTGCTCAAAATAATTTTTAAAAGAAAATTTTAGGATTTTCGGAGTTTAGCAAAAGACTTTTAGCCTAAAAATCATCTTTGTAGCCCTTTTTTGGACACTAATACTTTTACGTCTTTCTTATATTGTGGCACCCAAAGTTTCACAGAGGACTTGAGAGGAGGCTGCACCAGTGCAGAGCAGAGCTGGACAATCACCTCCCTTGACCAGTTGGTAATTCTTTGCATGATGCCCCCCAGGACACAGTTGACCTTCCTGGCTTCCTGGGTACTGCTGTTTCATACCCAATTTCACAGTGACCAGGACCACCACTTCCCTTTCCATGGCACGTACGTTCCCCAGTCTGTACATAAATCCAGGGTCTCCCCATCCCAGATACAGAATCCAGAACTTGCCTTTGTTAAACTTCACATGGGCAGTGATTGCACAGCCCTCTGAATTGTTCAGGTGTCTTTGCAGGGCCTCCCTGCCTTCAAGGGAGTTAACAGTTTCTACCAATTTAGTGTCATCGGCAAACTTACTTAGTATATGTATTGGGTTTGCATGGCCAGGTTTTGGTAGCAGGGAGGACTAAAGGAGTGGCTTCTGTAAGAAGTTGCTAGAAGCTTCCACCATGTCTGACAGAGCCAAGTCAGCTCCAGGACCGACGTGCTGCTGGCCAAGGCCAAACAAATCAATTATGGTAGTCATATCACTGTGATAACATATTTAAGATGGAAATAAAAAAGCTGTTGCACGGAACAGAGGAGTGAGAGTATGTGAGATTAACAACTCTGCAGACACCAAGGTCACTGGAGAAGGAGGGGGAGGAGGTCCTCCAGGTGCCAGAGCTGCGATTCCCCTGCATCCCATGGTGAAGACCCATGCCAGAGCAGGTGGATACCCAAAAGAAGGTTGTGACCCTGTGGGAAGCCCATGCTGGAGCAAGCTATTCTTAAAGGACTCCACCCTGTGGAAAAGGACCCACACCGGAGCAGTTCATGAAGATCTGCTGCCCATGGGAAAGACTCATGTTGGAGGAGTTCACGGAAGACTGTCTCCTGTGTGAGGAAGTTCAGACTGGAGCAGGGGAAGGACTCCTTTCCCTGAGCAGCAGCAGAAACAACCTGTGATGAACCGATTGCAACCCCTATTTCCCATCTCCCTACACCATGCAGGGGGAGGAGGTAGAGCCTGAGAAGGAAGAAGGGATGGAGGGATGGAGGGAAGGTGTTTTTAAGATTTATTTTACTTCTTATTATCCTGTTCTGATTTTGTTGGTAATAAATGCAATTAATATCCCCAAGTTCAGTCTGTTTTGTGCATGACAGTAACCAGTGAGTGCGTCCTTAACTCATGAACTTTTTGCTATATTTTCTCTTTGCTGTCCAGTTGCAGAGGTGAGTGATAGAGTGGCTTTGTAGGCACCTGGCATCAACCCACCACATATACCTTCAAGTCCTGCATCCAAGATATAGAAGAAAACTGGGCCTAAAATGGAGCCGTGTGAAACTCCACTAGTGATGAGTCACCAGCCTGATGTAACCCCACTTACAACTCTTTGTGCCCAACCTATGATCCCATTGCTCACTGTATAGCTTGATATGCGTGAAGGTAACCCCAGGCACCAGGCTGTGGCTAAAGTTTTAAAGAAAACTTATTTTAATAGTCAAGAACACTGCAATATATATCTAAATGATTGATACAGCTGGCAGAAAAGGTGCAAGTGGAAACCTGTTTTGGTGTTTTTATAACACCACATTTCACATGTGTAATCGAACTCAAAGCTGTGTTCTCCCTCTGTATTTCATGGCCTGCCTGGACCCCTGCAGGGTCCTCCAGGCATGTCTGTGGGAATTTTATCACTCATAGCAAGGGAGTTACCCCTCGGCAGACACAGCATCCTGCATAAGAATAAATTTCTTTCCATGTTCAGACTTTTCCCTGTCAACCAAAGTTTGCTTGAGCAGGTGCTCCTGTCTCCTCAGTATTTCTTCCAAAGGTTTTCTACACCTACACTCATGCACCACATGATGTGTTTATCCAGCTGTGTGCTGGACATTTTGTCCAGAAGGATCCTGTGAGAGATAGTACTGAAAGCTTTGCTGAAATCCAAAAGGATTATATCAGCTAGGTAGGTTACCTTGTCATAAAAGGAAATGAATTTTGATGAGCAGGACTTTACCCTCATGAAGCCATACTGGCTGTGACCAATCACTGTGTTGTCTTTCAGATGAGAGATGGGAGAAAGGGATTAACGACTCAAAACAACTAAAGTGTGTGTAAGGAGTGGGGGTGGCAGAGCAAGTTTTGCAAAGGTGGGACAGTGTAATGCTCCACACTATGCCCCTGGAGCCTCAAGTCCCTGGAGCCTCTAGTCCAGCCCCAGAATGTCTATTGAGGCACTGGCATACCAAAATTCCACCTGAGGGAGGGAGCTGGAGTAGATAAAAGCAATGGTACAGGTATATGCCCTGTTTGTCCACACTGTTCACCACACTCCTGTCACTTGCACTCCCTGTGGGCCACTTATGAAAGTGAGAGCAGCTGCCCCCACTGTTGGATGTGGCCATGGTAAGTCACCACTCTATGGCGGGTTGCTGGTTCCACATGGGTCTCGGTGCTCTCCAGTGGTTTTTCTGGCCCTAGAAATTGCTGTGATACTCTGCTGTGCCTGTACCGGAGCAGTTCACCCCAGCAAGTGATGGTTCATGGCCATATTTAAATGTTAACAAAAGTTTGAAAGTAAATGTCTATCACAATGTTTTGCTTGATCCTTCTTTACAACTGATTCTATAGCTGCTGAGCATGCAGTTGATAGTATTGGTTGAGCACCCTTTCACCAGAATACAGAAGTGACCTTTGATGGAGCTCATTGTTTCATGCTATACTCTTTCAACACATTCATGTCTGCAGAGTTGTTTCTCTCACATATTCTCACCTCCCTCTTCTCTGACTCCAATTGTAGCTGCGTAGTAATTTTTCCATTCTTAAATGAGAGGTGATACCACTGTCAGTGATGGGGTCTGCCTTGGTCAGTGGCTGGTCCATCTTGGAAGCCTCTGGCAGCATCTCAGAGAAGCCATCCCTGTAGCCACTCCACTCTCAAAACCTTGCCATGCAAACCTAATATACACACAAAAGGTGTTTTTTAGTTTCTTAAAAGAACTGTAAGAATACTTAGCCATGTCATTTGGAGAGGTCAGATTAGTGGCAATAGGGAAACAAGATGACCCAACTCAAGTTTTTGGAACAGAAATGAATGAATGTATGAATGAATGAATGAATGAATGAATGAATGAATAAGGAAATCTTTCGAAGTCACTTTTTATGAAATAGGACCATATACAAGGAAACTCATATTTTTGAGGTTGCTTCTAGTTTGATTTTTCTTTTTTTTTTTTGTTTTGTTTTTTTTTTGTTTGCTTGGTTTGGGATTTGTTTTGTTTTACTGGACATAGGTTTACAAAATCATGAAAATGGCCAAAGTGTTATATGTGTACTGTACTTTCTACCTTCTCTAAATGGTTGAATGTTTTATTGCATGGGATTCTGAACTATTTAATAGAAATTAAATATATTAGGTGATACATATCACTCTAATAAAACAGGGCTTCACTGCTTCTCACTGCTTCACACAGCTGATTTTCAATGTCATTTGTAAGGTAAATATTATTGTTATTACTGTTGTTGTTGTTGTTATTAAAGTTTGGATGTTATGTTTGATTGCAGCTGAAAACATAGGAAGCCATGGTTTCTTAATTTCAGAAATGTTTTCAGGGTACAGGTGTTATACCTGTTTTCTGATAATGCAAATGTCATAGATCAGCGAGATGTAGAACCATAATGCTGCATTATTCTTCCATCTCAAATGCTGTTCATGTTGTGTATCTTGTTAGACATATATATTATTATTCAATGTGATGAAATACTCTATTATAGGGATAAATTTATGAATAAAATCTGTCACAAAGTGTAAAGTGCTTGATTTTTCACTTCCAACTTCCTTGCAAGCTGGACTCCAAATCATTATTGATTGCTCATTTGTAAAACAGATAATTTTAGTGATATTTTAAATCCATTAGAATCACAGAAGAAAGCAATTATATAGCAGCACTTCAGAATAAGTACCATTATTTTGTACATTACATATTAAAATGATTTAAGAACAGATTAAATTTTATTTAAAAATAATACAGTAAAAAATATGGGGAAATAAAACTAGAGAAATTTGAACTAAAATGAGTAAATTTTTACTTTTTAAAAAAATTTAACAAATTAAAATAGAGTTTATTAATAAGCTCAGGGCATAGCTCTAAAACACATATTAGTCCCCTACATGTGCATTTTTTGCAGATGTTGGGGTAAAATTTTAGGTACTATGTTATCATTGGGATTATTTTGTCTGGCCTTCTGAATAGCTTTCTTTCTGAATAATACAAAAACCTTTTTATATCCTTAAATGGCAATACCTGTAAATTTACAGTAGTAAAAGTATAGTCTAATTTACATAAAATGAACTTAATTAGAGAGGCTAGATTTCATTCATTGCATTACTCACCTAGGTAGTGTCACAGAATGACAAGAAATACATTCACATGAACAGAACAACTCAGATTATTAGGTATGTTAATGTACAGACACTGCAGTTATATAATGTTTTCTGGTCTTCTAATTTTACATGTTCTTGCATGTTCTTTGGAATATTTATATATGAAGGATTACATAAATTTAGGAGTATATTCAGTACTTCCCAGGTGGCACTCGGAGATAATTATATAATAATTTTCTCTCATTCTTTTGACCATTCAGTGAAACACATTCATTAATATTTGACCATGGGAGTCCCACCACCAATCCATTACTTCCTGGTATACTAAAACCAATCATAACTAATCTGCAAGGCTTTCTTAATTACCATATAAGAACTACGCATTACCCATCTCATAATATATCCATACACATATTCCTATGTCTTTAAGTAGTGTATCATTCTACAGACTTTTTCTTTTTAATCACAATAGAGGAAACTTTTAAATAGTGTATAACAGTGCTATATTGATACACTAAAATCCTGTGGTTTAGCTTATTATTTGGAAAACGTATGATTTAAAGAAACTGATGCCTAAGAATGTGATTTAATGCAATTTTAGAAGGTTTTAGAATCATAGAGTCTTTGCTGAGTTGCCCTGATCTTAAGTCCGAATATTAAGGTGCCTTTCTCACCAGCTAGTAGGCCTTGTCAAGGCCAAGCTGTTTTTCAGTAGACACCTGCAAGATAACAGAAGACAAACAAGAAAAGGCCCAACTGCGCCCCCCCACCATGACGAAGGGGGCAGATTGGCAGGACTTTTGGGTGGGCATTAAAGAGAAATGAGAGTTCTGATTGGATGTTATTGAGGGGTATAAAACCCTGTAACTTCCTGACCACAGGGTCAGACCTGGCGTCAAACCCCCCTGGGTTTGATCGTGGAAGCTTCTTCTAATAAAACCTTATATCTTTCTCCATTAACTTGTCTGCAGTGTGTATCTGTTCACATGGGTATGCGATCTTCAGGCATCAAAACATTAGACATTCTTCCCTCCCCTGCCCTTAACACATATAAAAATATTTTTGAATCATTGAGGCTAAAAATTAGGAAGATATAGATTCAAGTCTGATATGGGGTATAAATCACCTTCTTATGAATGTAAAGATTTTAAAGCAGCATTTTCAAACTAAAAAGCTTGACATTTATACAATAATACATGCATAATTTCCCACTTGTATGTCCCAAGCTTGAGATGAAAGTAATTTTAAAACTCAAGGTCAGAGAAATATCTTCAAATGTCCCTAAAAAATATGAAGGAAAAAGGCTAAGAACAACCCTAGAAAGCAAGATAGCAGTTTTTCTGCCTAACATTCAGCATCTAATTTTCACATGAACTCAGGGAGAGAAGTAACAACTCCTTTTGAAAGATGGAGACAAATTCTTGATAGAGAAAATTTTTTGCTGCCTTAATGACTACCATTGTTCATTGGCCAACAAAACAGTTGGAGCCACTCTCGCAGGACCACAAAGTATTCTATATCTGATAGATGGCATGACCCGAACAATGCCAGTCACAGCAGTAAAGACACTGAACAAATTGTCAGCACAATTTACATACAAGTTTTCGACAGCATCTGGGTTGCTGTGCAGAAGAATGATGGACAACAGATGTTTCTAGAAATGTTCCCATCTGCCTTATCTGAGCATACATCCCCTGTGAAGCAGTAGTTACAACGGCTACAAGAGATCATCCTGCTCTGATTTTTCAACTTTGATCCTCCTTCCTAAAAAATAAAATCTCTCCCAAAGTATGACTCAACCAAGATACAATTACATACCAAATTATTACCCAGTAATGTTCTGTATTATTACTGCTATAGAAAACTGGCATGAATATTCAGAGGTGGTTAAATCAAGGTGGTCAGTAGTGACTACAGAACTTTCAGGTGTCTAAACCATATTTCAAGTGTAAATGTGTTTTTGATCTTTTAACCAAATCCTGCTTAAACTAATAAATGCATAGCAAATAGATACTTAGTGTCCCTAAAACCCTCTATTTCTAACTTATTTAAAAAAATAGAAAAAGTAATTTTCATTTTCCTTTCTTCAGAAAAACTTTGTGCTTTTCCCAAAATTTTGCTTTATAATATATATATTTATTTATTACTCAAAAATTCAAACTCTTATATATACATTTACTTATTATTTGTGTATATCTATACACATGAACATATCTGTGCACATATATATGTATGTATCTATATCTATATCTAATCTATATATATATATATGCACATATACACAGAAAGAGAAATAATCCAGCTTAAAAAATCCAAACAACAAACAAAAAAACTACCTGTACTGGAGACATAGAGAGAATTATGAAAATACATGATGTGATGGTGAAAGAAAAAAACAGTCATCAACATCATCTTGAATAGTTTCTCTAAGCTGCCATATAACAGATATATACCACTCTGATATTTAGTCAGTTATTTTTTATGTATATAGCTAATGAAAATATAATGTGATAAAAATACTAATTATTCAAGAAAGAAACAACTGAAATTAAGCATTTTGAAAATATTATCTCTATATAATGATTCTATGGAAATAGTTAGAATATATGTTTTCTCTGGCAACAGAGTTGATATTGAATATTTCTTTCACCAGCTGTCTCTTCCTGCTCAGTCAGGTCCAGTTATAAACAGTTTACAAAGCCCATTCCATACAGCTCTGGAAACCAGTTGAACATGAAGAGAAAGGAGGGAGTATTTTCAGTGGGAGTACCTTTAATGGAAGTAAAAGATGAAAAAAGTAAATAAATGTCATACAAGCTAGTCATGTCTGACAAAAAAAAATAAAATTTTTATTAGGTGAGACTATTCAAAGATTCTACAGAATGTTAAAATTAGAAAGTGTCTATCTAGTATGTCATTCTTCCCTGAAGTCTTTTTTATTAATATGATTTTTTTTATTCTTTCTTGTACTGGAAGCACAAATTTAAGAAACCCCTCCCTCTACAGAACATGAGAGCAATATTCAATACTTAATTTTAATTAGGGAAAGAAATTTGTACTCACAAGTTTATGAAGAAAACAGAGGAGCAAAGGAAACATTTCTGTGAAATAATACTGATATCTACTGATGTCTACTAGACTACTTTTAGAAGATGATTATGAAATAGTTACAGATGAGGGAAAGTTAATGCAAAATAAAGCTGTCAGTTTATTATGGGGATTACTGTTTTTGCTTCCTCTCATACAGTATTAGCTAAGTAGTGATGGTCTTTAAGAAAAAAAAAAAGAAAATGTTGCTCTAACACATTTGAAATAAGAAGTGATAAGTAATAATTGGAAACCAAGAACATAAGACAAATACTTTAATTTCAGAATACAAATAGGTTCCTCAGCAATTTGTATGTTAGCTGGTAGGCAAATAATAACATACCTAGAAAGGTCAATCAATAACATAATCTGCATTGGAAAATGTGTTATAAAGGTATGTAGTAAATGACATTGTTATTTACAAAATATAATCCTGCATTGCAAAACACACAGCAAGGGTATGATAAAGACATTCAAAACAAATTTACATTTTACTGAATATTTTACTTGGAAGGAATAAACAATTGGCAGTTTTCCCCACTGCCTTT
The DNA here is from genome assembly GCA_035041345.1 of Poliocrania exsul. NCBI lineage: Eukaryota > Metazoa > Chordata > Aves > Passeriformes > Thamnophilidae > Poliocrania > Poliocrania exsul. The sequence goes on from JAWWLZ010000082.1 coordinate 71,870,768, forward strand.
AAACAGTCTTCCTGATTTTGTCTTAAGGGACATTGACTTTGGAATCAGTATATAGGCGAAACATTTCAGCAGAAAAAGCTGTTCTGTATTGGGTCTGACTGGGATGGAGTTAAGCTTCTTCACAGCAGCCCATATGGTGCTGTGCTTTGCATTTGTGTCTCAAACTGTTGGTAACACACCAGTGTTTTGGCTTAACAGTCCTTGCACAGCATCAAGGCTTTCTGTCTTCCCACTTCCCTACCCCCAGCAAGCAGATGTGGGCATAAGAGGTCAGGAGGGGACACAGCCAGGACAGCTGATCCAAATTGGCTAAAGGGATATTTCAAACCATAAGATGTTGTTCTCAGAAACAAAGTCTCTTGGAAAGGGGGAGGAAGGTTTGATGTTTTCACAAGAAACCTTACAGAGGTCCCTGCTTCCCAGGAAATAGCTGGACATCTACTTGCTGATGGAAAGTTGTGAATAAATTCCTTATTTTGTTTTGCTTGCAAACACAACTTTTTCTTTCTTTATCAAACTGCCATTATCTCATTACATATAACTGATTTTCTCCCCAACCCAAGAGAAGAGGGAGTGATCAAGAGGCAAAGTAGATGTCTGGCCACTGGCCAGGTTCAAGTCACTACTCAAATAAGAATCAGGAAAAATTAGAGCTTATATTTTTATCCCTCCAGGTTTGGGTATTTTTTTTTTAATTTACTGTTTCTTCAAGTGCAGTTTCTGTGGGGTTTATCTATTAAATCTACAGTCATAAATGACAAGTATCTTTTTTTTTCATTGTATATAACAATTTAATCCTGAGATTAAACTAAACAACTAATGTACATAAAAGTAATATGGTATTTATGTGCATTAAAATGAAGAAAAGGGCTTGTGGAACAGTGTAGAAAAAGTTAAAGGTGTTTCACATTTCCAAGGGTCCACAAAACATTTGCATTTAATATTGATCTAATATAGCGGCTGAAAAAATTGGAAAACACTTATTTTTATGGTAAAACTGGGATGGCAAGCAGTAATGTTAGCTATAAATTGGATCCTACAATTGCATATAATGGAAAAATGGACCTCAGTGTGTAAAAAATCAGCACTTCCTTCCGAAGATTATTTCACCTCCTCCTGTCAGCTGCATTGCCTGCTAAAACATCTCTTGCTCACTTATTATACACTTAATTTAACTACTCACTATATGACAGATCACTGCAAATTACACTTTTTCTAGTAATACAGTATTTATGATCCATCAGAATATTATTCCAAGATTGAAATGACTGTTGCACTCCTTCAGCTGATGCTTAGTGCATGCTGGTCTGCAGATCCTAGGCTACCAGGAGGTCTATCGAGGGGATAAACAAGGAGGTCTGACAACAAAAGGAACTGGAAGTTGGGGTAAGAAATGTGTGTGTGAACACATAAGTTATGTATAAGAATTAAAAGAAAGAAGGCAGTACCTTAAAACAAACTGAAACAGACATAATTATGAAAGATTTCCAATATATAGAGCACCACTGTCTCTGATTCAAACCAAACAACTACCAAGTATTACCTGTAAACCTAATGAATAAAGGTACAAGACTAGCAGGGTAAATATATTTGTCATTTGAAGTAGCCATTTGAAGTGTTGCTAGTAAGGAACACAACATTTATTCTCTTTTGCCTGATGGCAAAAATGTAAGATTACGCCAAGCTGAGGGACACCCTTGAAGGACATGATGCCACCCAGTGGGACCTGGGCAAGCTCGAGAAGTGGGTCCATCGGAACCACAAGAAGCTCAACAAGGCCAAGTGCCAGGTGCTGCACCTGGGTCAGACCAACCCCTACTGGCTGGCGAATGAATCAAGTGCAGCTTTTAACATTATATTCCATCAATATCAGTAAAGATATAAAACAAAGCAGGAAAGACATAGAAGATGTAAATATTTACTGAATCCATGAAACTGCTGATAGAGCTTAAACAGGCATTTTTTTGCATTCTCATATATCTCCAAAAACATATTGTTGATTTTCAGCTTTTTAAATAAGAGATAAAATAAATAATTTGTGACATTTCAAAATGTGGAATAGAAACATTTCTGACATTTCAATTTACAGATGAAGCAAACCATAATGCACAAAGTATTTCAATATATTGTTAAATTGCTCATTTATGTCCATTTGCTAGATGAAAAAATATTTAAAATGATAAAGCAGAATGTAACATTATTAGGTCAAAAAGCATAATTTTCTAGATCTCATTTTATTTGCAGTTTTAAAATCTGTCATGCCTTAATTATTAGTGACCTATCTGATAAACTAAATAATTAAATGACTGAGGTGGGTATGGAAAGCTGTACATCTGCATGCATAGATCATCATGTCTTTTGATCACTACACTGAACACTCTAAAAAGATTTATTTATTGTTATTTACAATCAGTTTACCTCACGTTTGACTGGTGAACTTGAAACTAAAAAGAACTACATGGTTCACTTAAATTTATGAGATACAGTCTTGACTTTTTAAATAAGTTTGCATTAAGCTCTTAAGACGGAAATTGACCTTGGTCATGCTCAGACTACATTCTGAAATGTACTTTAAATTGCTATTAAATAAGAGCATTAATTAGTAATGTCCCTTAACAATAGAAACTTTCAGTTTTATCAGACCAATGTGAAACCATGCTCTAAAATTTTTACATACACTGACCCTAGGAAAAGCTTCTGCCATCAGTCCATGCCTCTACAACTTTTATTCCTAGAGTGTTTATTATATTTCAAGTTCAAACACTGAAATATTCTCTTTTCTCACCCTAATGTTATTCTGAACTGATATGAATAGAATGCAATGCTGCTGTGTGAATTTCAGTTTCAGCTGAATTTCAGCTTTTATAGTTTTGCCATTCCATTATATTCTCCTATAACTCCTTTTATTACTGGAAAATGTTGTAAATTATTCACATTATAATAAGTATTATAAATACAATAACTATAGTAAACATTGTAAATATTTTCTTAATACATAAGCCATATTTTCACTGCTTCAGGTTAAAAACATCCCTTTTTTTCCATACAATACAGTAAACCAGATTATGATCTGTGTTTCATTTATCTTTGAAATTAATTTCTTCAGCATACTATTTGATATGTGAACAGAAATTGAAAAAGCAGACTATTCTGCCAGACACCTTGATGGATTTAAAATGTTTTTATTCTCTTTCTGATCAAGTCTTCTACTCATTAGGATAAAAAACTCCAGTGAGTTCATGTCTACCTCAGTTTTCAGTTTCTAACATTCTCTTTTTTTCCCATATTTCCAATGGAGTTGTATCCTGTGTTTAAATTGTGAGGTTATAGATGGATATCATATTCTCCCAGAAGAAGATGAAGTTATTAACTCCCTGGAATAAGAGTTGAAATTGAATTCTAACAAGATATCCTAAAGTAATCTTTGTTGACTAAAACTACCTCATGGGTCAGCATCTTTTTCATCTAGGAAGAAGTAACTTCATGAATAATTTAATATTGAGTTATGTAATAATGAATATAATTATTATTTATTTTAAAATATTTTCATTGTTATTTAAATAGAGAGGTTTTATTTTCTAAGTGCCAACACTATTAGAAGACAACTTTTTGAGATAAATGATTGTACTTCCCGCCTTCCCTTTGGAAAACACTAAACTTTGCCAAAACATTGGTTAATAATAAGGTATATATTTGCTCTCCTTGTAAATTTTTTCTTCTGAAACTAACTGGCTGCTTCTGTAAAAATTGTAAAAATACACTGCATAAAGAAGTTACAGTAAATTAAGGATATCATCAGGGTTGCATCAAGTTGGTCTGACATAAGATATGCAGAATTCATCCATTTCATTAGCAACCATTAGACTGAAGAAGGTATCATTAAGTTCTGCTGAGAGCCAGAAAACAGCCACCTCAGAACACAGGTGTATGAGTTATGCATTTTGCTCATATCACCGTTGAAGGAGTACAAATAGCGTAGTATGTCATCAGTTTACAGTAAACATTGTAATGACCATGTTCTTGCTGAGAAGAGGATTCAGAGAAAAATGAGTCTTCACTGTTGAAGTAAATAGATTAACTCAAATAATGGATACTGAAAGCATTATTTTCTCCTAAATATGCCAGAAATAAAAGGTTTTGGGTATCAAAAGCCATTAAATCAAATGCAAATGGCAGATCTCATATGAACTGACCTTTACATCTTTATACTAGATACGAAAAAAAAAAGGTAAAAAACCTGAGTGTTAGTTTGGAAAATTTCATTTAGGCCTATAGCTAAAAAGCAATTTAACAGATTAATATGCCTCAAAGGGCTGTCTTCAGCATCTTTATTATGTAATTAGAAGATGAGGATGAAAGGAATCTTTCTTTCTTTCTATTTTTTTCCCTGCCTGCAAAGAGGGAACATAACTACAAGTTTAAATCTTGTATCAAGTAATCACTTAAACTTGTCTTCAAATTCCCAGCTGAAAAGATATTGGTAAGTTCTTCATTACAGTCTTCAGCTTGTCTATTTGCATGTTATAGCACAGCAGGATATATTATAGTTATTCCTAGATGTAGCTTTTTTTTCTTTTCTCAAAGATGATAATGAAGGTAGTAAAATATTAAAGAAAATCTGTATATGTTCAAGCTGGAAAAGGAACACTTAAGCTCTGAGGCCTTTTTCAAACTACACCAGAAGAGACATTTTAGAGGAGCCTGTTCAAGAGTACTTGTGGCATATAAGAACTTTTACATTTAAGCCACCATGGCCCAGATCGCTGAAAACCTTTGAAATGAAGTTGCATGTTCTTTACCACCTTCAAATTTAAAGGAGAAACAAACACTGCATAAAAACAGCAAACATGAGATGTGAAAATCTGAGTGCATTTTTTAGTGTATGAATGTCATAGTGGGAGATTTCACGTATATAATTACTACTAAGAAAATATCTTTACTGTCTGACATGGCGAAACACACATATAAAACTTTTTATTCATTGGCAGCTGTCTCATATCTTAAACCAGAGCTATCAGTTCTACCTCGCTATCAGTAATATAATACTGAAGTGTTGTTTTAAGATTTAGACTGACACAATCTTTAAAACAATGTAAATTTATTTAACTTTCATATAAAGGCCTGAGTTTTTCTTTTCACTTGGTCTAGAAGAGGTAAAAAAATCAGTGTTTAACCTGGAATCGCTTGCTGCTTAAGGGATTACTAGCTTAAGTGTATGCTAAAAAAAAATTGTTTTTGGACAGAAGAAGGAATTGTAATGTATATGGTGTATTATTATATGCTGAATTGACATGCTTTGGGGTTTTTTGTGGGTTTTTTATCCATGAATTAAAGGAGTAGTAGCAATGTAATAGTCACTTACCACTACATGCCACGAAGTCTGGATATAGGATCTCCATGAACTAATTAGATTGTGTAATTTCCATTATAAGTATATTCCTCATTCATCAAAATATATTTGAACATCTTAGCTCATTAGGATGACATTTTATTTTCATTTGATCATTCAAAGAGCAATTCCAGTGTAACTGACATTCTATTAAATAAGAGCTGAGAAGCGTATTCCATTATGATTATTACTAGTAAGATAAAAAAGAAAATATCACTGACAATTCTTAGACATTTTATCACTTAGGCAACATTAATGAATTTTAAGTAAGGCAAACAAATACAATGGCAACGAAAATTACAAGCAAAGAATCTAAAACATTGATCCAAATTCTAACAAATGCAAATCCTGTTGAAGTTGTTATACTCCTTCAGCGAATATTCATCATGAAAAGCATGAGGACTGGATTCATAGGTAGCTATTTTATCTATATAATCTCTTTGCATATTTGGTTGAAATGTTCTTTTATCCTGTTACATTCTGACATCATTGACATCTAAAAGCAAAAGGACTAAATGCTGATCTTGAGTTTTAATTTTAAACTGGTGGACAAGTGATGGACAGGTGTCTCATTTAATTTTAACAGACAAAATAATTCAGAATTATTTTAACAATCAAAAAAAAGGCCTGAGGTTTTTTTAATTGTTATGAACTTCTTTACAACCTTACAGCATGACCTTTGTTCAAGGAAGGGTGTTCTCTCTTTGCATCTTTAATAAGTATTGGAGGATCACAATACTGATGAAAACACTTACTACAGCATATAAATGATCCTTAATAAAATACAGCAGGATAGAACAATTTTGCCTATTACATTGTATAAAAGATTTCTGTAGAACCCTAAAAGCTCACTTGTTTCATTTTCCAGCTCCTGAGGTACAAATATATTTTCCTTCATTTCTCTCCTACTGTGACATCTGACAGACTCATGCTGTGTCCCAACATCACTAATATCTTCTTCTCTCCAGACATTTCTCTGAGGCTACTCCACTTCCATGCATATGTTTCCATTGCTTCTTTCTGCTCTGAAACACTTCTGCTCAGTCACTTGTATTAAATGTCAATTTCCTATCTCTAAATTGTTTTTACTCCTTCTCCCCAAAACCTAGCCTATTTTTTTCTCTTTCCACTAAAAATATCCCACTCTTCATTTTTTTCCTCAAATATTTCCCTTTCATATCCTCCCTATGGTTTTCTCCCAAGATTCAGGCCTCTATTTCTTTACATGCGCACCCCTCATGATTTTTTTTGTTTTTTTTAATTAAAACATAGAGAAAAATAGAGGACTTTTTTATTCTTGTTCCACAGGCCTTAAAAAGTTTTAAGGAAAGACCTAAGCTTGAAAAGTAGTGAGCTGGCTGGTCATCTAATCCTGTCAAAAGAGAGAAGAAAATAATCTCTTTACAAATGAGTGGCAAAAAAACAGACCAAAGAAAATCCCCCAACTATTGAAGGTACTTCAGTACTGAAGAACTGTCGTGGTTTAGTCCCACCTGGCAATTAAGAACCACACAGTAGCTCACTTGCTCCCCATCTGGTGGGATGAGGTAGAGAATGTACGTCCAAACTGCGAACAAAGATTTCGGAAGAGCTCTCCCCACGTGGGTGTGCCCTTCCAGCCTGCACAGTGGATTTTTTATTTATTTATTTATTTATTTATTTGGTAAGGTACAGCGTGTGCAGAACTGGCCCCACCATTTAAGTCTTAAGATCGATCTGCCACGGCCGAGCGAGCTTGGACAGTGACAATGAAGTCCTCAGGACTGTCTACAGCACCCAGTACTAACCAGGGCTGACCCTGCTTAGTATCTGAGATCTGACAGGATTTGATAGCAGGGAGGCATTTAACTACCAGGGGACGGTCCGTACTGAGACTCAAACTCAGGCCCTTGGGATTTGAAGTCCAAAGTGCTCTCCTTTACACCACAGATTGTAATGGAAAAAATGAGAAAACCAGAAGAGTTGGAATAGAGACAGTTTAATAGGCAAAGCAAAAGTTGTGCATATAAACAAAGCAAAACAAGGAATTAATTCACTATTTTCTATGGGCAGGCAGGTGTTCAGCCATCCCCAGGAAAGATAGGTGTAACAATTATTTGGGAGAACAACGACCATCACTCTCAATGTCCCCCCTTTCCTTTTTATTACCACAGCTTTATGATGTGGAATAAAAATTCATAAAAATGAATGATGACAGATGGTCTGAAATATCCTTTAGGTCAGTTTGGCTCAGCTGTCCCAGCTGTGTCCCCTTCCAAACTCTGAGGCATCCATAGTCTCCTCACTGGTGGAGTGAGGTGAGAGTCAGAAAAGGCCCTAACTCTTACACGGAGTCTAGTTACTGCTCAGCAGTTTCGAAAGCATCCCTGTGTTATCAACAGTTTTCACAACAAATCCAAAACATATCCCCATACTAGCTGCTATGAATAAAATTACATCTATCCTAGTCAAAACCAGCACAAGAACTCAGAATCTTTCTGTTCCTTTTTCCAGTTCCCTTCATGGCCACAAACATTTACTACCTGAGAAGAGAAAAAATCTCCAACATTTTTTCCGACAATTGGATTTATAGTCTAATATAGGGTGGTCAGCACCATTCAGTAGTTTCCCCTATTTAGTTTTCACAAGAAAAAGATATATTTTAAATTACAGTAAGAAAGCGCAGACTGACAAATTTTAAGTAGCAAATATTTCTTCAATAATTTTACCATTTAGAACCCAACAGACAAATAAAATGCCAGAAGTGCTTTCTCTCATGCTGTAAAGGAGACAAAAGCAAGAAAATATAATTTTATTTCTCAGATTCTCTGAAAATCAGCTGTTAAAAATCAAGTTTTCAGGATCTGCAGATGTTCATTCAGACATTTGGGCATCTACTGATTTCTATTTCTCATCATTGAATTTGCATCACCTGTTTTTTGTTCTCAAGAGATCTATGGCTTTTATTAAAAAAAATAAAAATTGCAAACGATGAATCATAGGTGAAAGAACTCTTCATCTGACAGCTACAGTTAGGTCAAATGAAAAAAGACACTAATATAATCTTTTGTAATTTTTCATATACAAGTCTTTGAGCAACAAAAGAAACTACAGGATGATTATATTTATTGGGACATTTGTGTGTACACCCAAATTGTGTATTATGCATCCAAAAATTCGTTTGAAAGACCTCAAACAAAAAAAGGAACAGGTGCTTGAATAGGAACAAGTATCCTGCCTTATCAAGTATCACTCATAGAAAATTTATTTTATTGTGTCTATCTATCCAGAGATGGAGCAGTAAGCAGATGAAAAATGCTTTTCAGTCTATTCTAGATACAACTCTTACTGCCCATCCTCCCTGTAATTATCATATTTTTCACATTTTAATAAGTTGAAAATAAATTCCTGAACAATAATAATTATTACTTTATAGCACCATGCATATGCATAGTACTTTCACAGCATTAAAATCTCAAGAAACTCAAAACTAGTCAATCAAGTGTTATAATGTCATTCATAGATGCAGGTCTGCTGACATTCAACACAGTAGTCACATGAAAAATGGTATGTGGGATTTGGTGCCAAGTTAAAATGTTGCTGAGGTTCAATGTGCAAGTGCATCAGCTGAAGTAAAGAGATTACTTACCATTAAAAGTTTCATTCTCTAATTTACACTTCCAGATTCTTAAATGTTTCATTTCAATTTCATAAAACTGGCTGCGATTCTGACAAACTATAAATTTGGCAGAGACACGTACATCATTTTACATCTCTTTGGCTAGCAAACCTGATGTTCCACTGCACTTGTTGCCTCTGTGATTGGCACATTAAAAAAAAGATCCACACACTCCTTCTCATCTGAGACAAATAGGAAGATCTCACAGGCAAGAAAGATCTGAAATAATTTATTTCTAAGAAAGTTCTCTCCCTTTTTTTCAGAAAAGCTGAATTTCTACTCATAGTGGTTGTAAAGAAAACCTGTAAAGGCATGCAATGAGCTGTTCTGCTGCAGCTGCTGTCAAAAGTTGAAAGCCCTAGAATCACTACATAATTTTACTGTTTGTAGGAATTGTGATTTAGCTTACATCTAAGAAATTAAGGTGTGTAATGAACATCACAGAACCTAAGGATTCCTTGGTTACCCTGGATTCAACCCCTTTCTGAGTTCATGGCGTGAGTTTCCTTCTTCCTCATGGTGAGGCTGAGGGAGCCAAGCAGAGAAAGTCTTACCACCTGGGAGTACCATTTCTGTCCCTGGAGAATGGGGAGCTAAAATACCAAGTGCATCTGAACGGGTTTCTATGGGAACTGAAGAACCAGTAGACAAAAAGAAACAAAACAAAACAAAAAAACAAAAACAAAACAAAACAAAACAAAAAAACAAAACCAAACAAAGAAAACAGCATCTGTCAGAGTGAGATGAGCTAATGAGGCAACGGCTGTGACCATGCAGAGATTTAGCCCAGGAACAGATAGTCCAAGAAGGATCAGGGAGGGCCAGAATTCAATGTTTAAATAATCATTGCCACGAAGTCATAAAATATGCTAGGACATGAAAAGAAATTACTGCAATTACCGAAACTGTGGAAAGCAGAGGCTGAACAAAAAAGCTATTTTCTTAAAGAAGAGATTAATTACAAGTTGGGATGCAGAGTCTGTGTACAACTGAGGTTAGGGGAGATGATAATGGTGAGCATAAGAGGGGAAGCAGAATTAAAATAGAATAAATATAACCAATTCAGAAAGATGGTGTAGTGAACTAATGGGAAGATGGTACCAAGTACAATATGAAGCATGAATTACTGAAAAGACATGAATTGCAAAGAAGGACAGACCATGTAATTGACCATTTCTATATATTATTTTTATTAAGACTGTCTTGTTGACAGTTGTAGACTGGACTGCTGAAGAAAAAATATCTAAGGACTAATAAAATCCACCTACCAATATTCAAAGTAATCAAAACGCATTTAGAGAAAACTCTTTTCCCTTTTTTTATTCCATATTATAGGAAAAAAAAACTATATTATTTTTAATTGTATTGGTTTGGCAAAATTATTAACTCCTTCTAAATTCTAGCATTTTAAAACATGATCTTATGAATTTTTCTAATTAAAAATTGACCTTCTAGAGTAATTCCCTTCACTGTTCTCAGCCTCAGCTTTTGTTAACTGACAGAAATAAACAGAATAAATTCTCTAAAATGGAATACACCGGACCAGTGAAATTGAGCTCTATATCAAAACAAGAAACTGAATTTTTCTCTCCAGTGGCACCTGTTAACAGTAAAGGAAACCATCAACAAAATTCACCACAAGATTTTAAAATAATTACTTTTCATCATACTTGCAAAAAGTATATTCCAAATTCAAAAGGTCATTATGCAATCAAGCTAGTCATATTAAGCACCTTTTTAGCAGAACTGGAAAGTTTGTTTTCCTACAAGAAATCTGGAGAGGGAAAGATTAAGAGGATTGGATTTGTTCAGCCTGGAAAAAAGAAATCTTCAGGATTACCTAATTACAGCCTTCCTGTACCTGAATGAAGCCTACAAGGATTATGAGGGACTTTTTATAAGGGGAAGTAGATAAGGGGAATGGTTTCAAACTGAAAGTAGATTTAGATTAGACATTTCAACCTGGGTTTTTTTTCCCTTCTCTGTAATCTACTAGGTAATTCTTTACTGTGACGGTGGTGAGAAACTGGAACAATGTGCCCAGAGAAGATCTGAATGCCCCATCCGTAGAAGTGTTCGAGGCCAGGCTAGACATAGGTTTGAGCAATCTGGAACAGTGAAAGGTGTTCCAGCCCACAGTAGAGGGTTTGGAACTAGATGATCTTTAAGGTCCCTTCCAACACAGGCCATTCTATGATTAAGAAAAGTTCCTTTTCTTAAATTTAATAAAGAGTGACGTGATTATTGTGGAGGAATCCTTTCCTCTGCTTTTTGGTATACATTTTGGTTTCTTCCCTCAAACTAAGACCTTTTCCTTTTAACATTACTACATCTTTGCAGACAAAAGTCATGAAGGATAGGAAAACATATTTTTAGCATATAAGGATGACACACTATACACCAAAAAAAGATTTTTCTTTTTATTCTCTCTCGCAAGTTTTTAAACAGATTAGAAAAATAAAAACTTGCCACTATTCCTTTACTACATGAAGCTCACAGGTATCTGGCACTGGTGCTGTTTTCCTTATGTGATGGGATTATTTTTGTTTTCTTCCTTTTTACTATGTTACTACTTTGAATTCAATGTGCTTGCCACTTTTCTTAAACAAGGAGAGAGGGAAGGCAAAGAATTCTATCTGAGTTGGCAGTCAAGTCAAGATATCTGACACAACTTTTACATGAAATAAAATGTTATTGAAAGAACACTATATGACGACCAGTAGCCACTACAAGACAAAGTTACTCTATCAGTTGATTATGATGGATTTTATGCATTGTTCTAAGGTTAATTATACTGTCTGATGAAATGTAAAAAAAAAAAAAAAAAAAAAAAAGATTCTAAATAACATGTTGCTAGCCAGCAACCCAAAATCTATTTCTTCTGCTGAAATGTCAATAACTTTTCATGACTTGTATTATTTTTACAGAAACAGAGATGGAATAATTTTTGAAGGAACTGATGCTTGATAAGTCAATCAAACTATCCTCTATTATTGTGTATTTTAAAAAAAAAGTCAAAAAATTTATGAGGTAATTGCGCTTTTTGCATTCTAATCGAGTCACACTTGTTATCAAATTGATGAAAAAAACCACCAACAGAGAAACATTGAATGTTTCCATAAGGTTTTGGTTTATATTGCAAGATAGCTATTCAAATAACAGTTCTAAGTTTAAAAAACAGTGCCATTTCTATCAAGAAGAAAAAAAAAAGAAGAAAAATACTAAAAATTGGGTATTAATATTTAAACTTGGGTCTAACCTTTTACTTGCAATAAAATGTAGGTCATTTAGCAAAACAGCTTCTACAGTGGAAAATCCCCCGATATACTGAAGAGAAACACATAGATTTTAAGTTTAGTAATGGGATCTGTAGCCTGTGGGTTATGATGTCATGGGCTCAAATTGAGTCCAATTTAGAATTAGGCAAGTAAAGACCTTTTTTATCTTCTGTGTGAAATGATATAACAGTATCATATTGCTTTCTACTGGATGATTATTTATAATTTAACCCCACATACATACAAAAAATCCCCAATCAAAACCACAGACCTCAGACCTGATATATTGTAATGTCTCACCTTCCTTAAAAAAGATCAAAAAATTAGGCAACATAAAATGAAAATACAGTCTTATTGAGCACTCCATAGTCTAGCTATACTGTAATTATATTTTTGTTTCAAAAAGTTCAGCTTTTGAAAAAAAAAGGGTTGTAAAGAAGTTATCATTTTAAGAGATAGTGTTACATCAATATTTAGTCATAATTTTTCACCATCTAATCACCAGTTTTTTCCCTGATGTTAAATTCAATACATTAATCACTGTTGGATTTAAGATCATAGTTATTGAAATGAGGTAATCAAGCAATTAAAATAGAAATACTCCAGATGACTGCAAGGGGTTTAAAAAAAAGCCCTTCAAACCATGTCCAGGTACTGATCAAAAGAGGATTTGATGAATACAGACTGTGATTCTTAATTTTGAAAAGTAAGATGATTTCTAATACAGAAGGGAAGGAGCATTAAAATTCACTGACATCTACCTATGAAGTGATTCATTTTTTGGAATTGCCTGTCTATTAATTGGTTATGATAGGGCCAAAGGACAACATCATTTCTGGTTTAGGTTCTTAGAAGAATTCCCCAACAAAATGCCTAGGTCTTATGAACAATTTTAGAGTCCAAACCTCAATAACAACCTGTCAGCACCATTGTTCTCAATAATAAATATATTTTCATTGTTCAGATTATGTACTGAATAGATCACTTTTTCAAAGACCTTTTAAGATTTAACATTAAATCTATTAAGTAAACACTAGATACAGTCAGAATTACAGAGGTTTGAATGTTTTCTGAAATTCTAGTTAACCTGAACTTTTATATGTGAAGTCCTTACAATCTCAGAAGGAAAATGCACCTTAAATTATCAGTGCAATTTTCACTCAATCTGTCAGCCGTGCTTTTTTTTTTTCCTAATAAGTTGTCTAAAGTATCTTGCAGGCTGTGTTATTCCTCTTTGATGTTACTTCAAGTGAGGAAGATTAAAGTCTAGCTTGAATTTATCACTGATGACATTTCTGTGACTTTGGTCCATCAATCCTTTATGATGGGAAGATGTCAGAACAAAGTCATCACAAATTATGTAATGTCACTCCACCTAAACCACAGTGCCAAATAAGCTGATGAAGCACACTGTTGTGGAGTCTATATCCTTCCATACGGTACATTTATATCTACATGCCTTTGATTTATAATTCTCCTAAGAAGAAGAAATTCTGAAGGATCACATCATTGTGGACTGATCATTCTATATACTGAGTGCTTTCTTTACCCTTTAATATATTGGATAACCTCAATTCCTATAGTGTATTCCCCTTTTTGATCTTTGAGGATACTTTAAGTTGTAGAAACAGTGAGGAATCCAACAGAAATTAAGGAATAAGTGTTCTATGTTTGCAAACTTTATGAGGATGCAGTTAAAATTTTCGTTGTCACCTATGACAGTTAACAGGGGGCAGTTGAAAATCCAAATGGTTAGGAAGGCAAACAAATTTCTACATTGAGTCTTAAAACTGTCAACAGGGAGAGAGATCTAGATAGATGACTGTTATCACAGAGGTGAAATAATTGTTTTCCAGACATAGCATTGTACATTTACTCTAATTCCACAGCCTAACTCTCTACTCAACTTCTCATCAAAAAATCCATTTTTTTCTGAGTGATATAGGATAGTTTGTCAACACTTGTGCCTAAATGTATTATTGACAATGTACACTTTTCTAATGCATTTCAAAACATTACTGAATTAGTTCTGTAGTAGTAGCAGCATGGCAGTTGTTTTCGAGAGATGCAGAGGGACAGAATGCCTCAATACACCATTGGAAGAAAGTTCTGGACACAAAGTGACTTGGGATAGATCAGAAAAAAACAAAACCAAAAAATAAATTTAATGATGCCCATGTTCATGGGCATAAATATTAGAGCTGGAGATTAGAAAAAGAGGAATAGGGGTTTCCACTGGCATTTTCTTTGCCTAAGAATGACTTAAGACAGACTTATATGAACTGGTCATACATAGGTCCTGATTCCTCAGGCTATGATACAGCAAGAGTATTGGGCCCTTTTCCAGTAAAAATCTGGAATAAGCAACAAGAGGAGGATGGGAAAAGAGAGAGTTTGACAGAGAACATTTTATAAGCCTTTATTCATTTCCACTTTTTTATGAAACAAACTACCTATAAGAGCTGCCAATATAAAGAGAAACCTTCTGGGGACAAGGAGAACTTCTATCTCAAAATGAGCAATCAAATTATCAGAATCTCTCCAGTGTAAAGCTGCAGTGGATGACTAACTGCAGCCTTCTGCTCATTACTTCTCTCAAAAGATGAATTGAGGTCCTTTGTATTTTCTGGTAACTGAAGTTTCCGTTTTGCCTTTTCTATTTTTAAAAAGTAGTTACAGATGAAGAGAAAATGTGCTGCAGTAATAGAACCACATCAGGAAATATCCTCCTCAGCTGCTGTTCAGAAACATTTGAAATGCCTTCTAATAGAATGCTTCTTGTCCCATAACATTTGTAACTGACTGTGCTTCAAATGCAAATTTCTTCATTACATTGAATTGCATTAAATTTTGTAAGTGCTCTCTGCATATATCCCCTAAAAACAATTTGCTGAGAAAATAAGATGATGTGGTATGATGATATGCATCTATTAGATAATACCTGAAAATAGCTTTATAAACATATTTCATTTTAGTTGCTACTTAGTGATTTAGTTTTAGTGGGTAGCTTATGGATTCAGCCATTCCAGTGCAATGAACCAGAATCATCCTCAAAGCTAGAAATTTTATTAGTTTGATTATTATGCCAAATATGATGAGAACATGTACATTCATAAAACAAGAAAAAGTTACAGTCCATTGACTATGCCCTTTTCAGCCTTTAAAGGCAGTAACTAGGACATTTCAGCATGGCTAACAGCAGTTCTCTTCCCAGGGAGTACCTTATTGATATTTTTGGTAGTAGATAATACCATGCAGTTACTTTCTGACAATGTCAAAGTTCTAACTTTGTGATGAGTCAACAAAATTTAGGCTGAAATCTGTCATGTTCATTAAAGATTCCTTCAGAACCTACTTAAAAATCAGATGTGTTAGAATGGGTTGTCAAAATCTTAATATCCCTAATTACATCTTACTAGTCTAAAGTTGCTAGAACTATAAACAGATTATTTAGAACTACTGTGCATTTCTGCTCAACCTATGATGCCAGCAACTAAACTGCACTTCACATGCAACTTTACATAAGGCTACTGGTGAGAAATATATTAATCAAATTTAATTCTAGGCAGCATTTTTCTCTTAGACAAGCCTCTACAACTTCATT
Source organism: Poliocrania exsul (assembly GCA_035041345.1). NCBI lineage: Eukaryota > Metazoa > Chordata > Aves > Passeriformes > Thamnophilidae > Poliocrania > Poliocrania exsul. Next base: position 71,886,697 of record JAWWLZ010000082.1, read on the forward strand.
GACTTTTGAGTTCAAACCTAGTTCTCAATTCACCTAGCTAACATTTACCTATGTACAAGAAAAGATGCATAACCATCGCATACCTGGACTGTTTGGCAACAAGAAAAAAATAGCATGTGCTTAAGACTACAGCAGTTTAATCTGACATAATGCAATGGCAAACTATTTTCCTGTGTTTGCCTAAATCTTGTTTTTAATTAATTTACGAACATCTATTGAGAACTGACCAATCAAACTCCTTTTTTGTTGCAAAAGGGCTTTTAATAGTCCTAGGTAACAGCAATAGTAGCTGTCCTCAAAAGCATAATTTTGATCTACTAAAAAATAAATTACAAAGCATAATAACTCAAACCACCAGCATATTAATACTGCTAACAACATATTACCAAACCTCTATTCATTTATGTTTTCCTTGTGCAGGGTTTTGGGAATTCAAGTATTTTTGCCACCACAATACTATTTCTACAAATCTTCAAGTACCCATCTGTATGAAAACAGGTAAACATGTCATTTGTTTCAGAGCTGCAACACAACAGGCCCTTCTCAATTTCATGCTCGTTATCTCCCAGAATGTCTGTTCCTTACCCTTCTCCTGTACCCTAATTCCTAGTTCTCCTTGTTCAGTGGCCAAGTCCCTGAAAGCACTGTGAAACAGGCAACAGAACTGAATTTGAGCCAGAAACTGGAATGGAACAATACTATTACACATTAACTATTTAGCATCAATTTCCATATGGACTTTCTAATTACTAAGCACCTAACATTTCAGTGCAGTGCAGCAACCTCTATGCACATGCTAACACGATTTTTACTCATGCAGTCTTCTGGAACTGGCTCATTTTTCCTATGTGTGCACGATAAAAAAATTGTAGAGCACTTTAAAAAAAAAACCCAAACATTTAATTTTAATAAATCTAATGTTTCATATACTGACTCAAGTAGAATGGCTGGGTTCTTTAACATGTAAATTTTTATCTAGCTACCATGAGACATAATGCCTTAAAGTAATTTAATAAAATCCTGGTTGCTGGGGAGCAATCACTCTGCTTCAAAGTGAGTGGCAATTTCTCAAATATCACTAGAAAAGCTGCAACAGAAAGCAATAGCAAACAGATGGAACTAAGAAATTGTTAAGAAGAGAGATCTCATGTGCAGCTACAGTAAAATCAAAAGTGAGCAATCCAGATCTATATAAGATCCTGTAAAACTGAAGCCAGCCTGCACACACCCTGTGAGACTTAGCTATCAGCCAGAAGCAGCAAGAAGCTCAGATGCTGCTGGCTGTTAGGAAGGAAGGTTACTCCCCAAGAATTCACATAGTAGGAATTCACAGGACTCTGCAGGTGCATGGAAACAGCCAGGATAAGTTACTATAAACATGGGACTTGTGAGATATGAGTTTAACCAATTAAAGTTTCTAGCGTGGTGGTGTGTAACTCTTTTTAGCCAATAAACTGCAGTCCTAACCATATATAAACTGTGTGCTATGTGTAATAAAAGGTCTTCACTGTGAATCTCATACATTTGTTGCGTGAAGTCCTTTCTCTCTGCAGTATATTGTTTACTTTACTCATGGATTAGGGTTTATCTTTTTGTGATAGGCACTTGACTGGTAACATATTGATAGCAACAGGTAATACCTTTTGTGAGACACTAAAATATTGTCATCATGAATGCAGTTGACAGCATTGCTCCTTGATGGTACAGAAGTAAAGAATTATAAAGTGGAAGATGTCAAAACCTGCAATTACTCCATGCCCTCAGGTATTCAGAAATACTACCCTATATACAGGACAGGACAGGATAGGACAGGACAGGACAGGACAGGACAGGACAGGACAGGACAATGTTGAAAGTTATTTAAATATTTTCTTTTAAAGATAATTTTTCAAATATATCTCTTTCCAAAGCAGAGTTTGGTAAATTTGCATATCCCAAAAAAAGCTTTATAGTATTTCAAATTAAAAATAATCCCTGTACACAAACCCAGGACACAAAAGTAGCAGGGCTATGTTCTTGAATATTTGAGGGTTTCTTGGTATACACCTGGGTATTCTAGAAAACATCTCGATTTATCTTTAGGGTCAGGAAATAATTCTGACAGAAGAGAGGGATCAAAGATGGGGTCATAGTGACAGGGAGGTTGTGCATGTTTCACACCAGTAAACAAGAGACATAACTCATCTTTCTCTCCATTTTCTTAGGTTAGTGCTAGCTTGTACAAGCCAAAGTACCTAAACTTATCTATGCTATAGGACAGCATATAAAAAAGAGTCTTCAACAGAGAACTCCATGCAACAAAATGGAAGATACTTTTATTTACAGCTCTGTTATTTTTTGTCACCATTCAGGTGCTATCATCACACCTAGAAATCTTATCTGAGAAGAAAATTTTACTGGAGAAACTGAGAATCCATGAGCATTTAATTTTGGTTTTACAAGTTGCTAATTTTCACCACACTTTAGATGGACCAAACAAGGTAGTATCAGCAACAAATTCTGGTAATTTCCACACCATTATCAACATAATGCTTTTTGATAATTGTATTTATGGAAACTGTGTTTAGAGAGAAAGCTCAAAAAGCTGAGAACACTTTACTAAAAATTGACTTTGAGAAAAGGCAGTTTCAAATGTGGAGGCAGCACACAAACCAAACACTGAATAATATAAAGATATTATGTAAATGTTTTGTTCCCTGAAAACCATTAAGTATTTTCTCTGAGCATTTTGCTGTTTCTTTTTCTCTGCCTTCTAAAAAGTGGTCGCCAATTCTTCTTGAATACAATAATTTTGCACAAAAGCTTGTCAATACTTCAAAGCACATTCTTTATATTCCTAGAAGTTATTCTTGGAGTGCCTGTAAACAACATCATTAGCTTCCTGTACCATCACAAAGATCCAGGGTTTAGTGATTACAGGAACTGTGAGTTTGGTTATTGGTAGTGAATGGGAAATTATACTTTAGACTCACAAGTACAAAGGAGTTTGCATGGGATATTACTGGATGAAATGGTGGCAAGTACAGCAATCAATATCAATTCCAGTAATATTTCAGTCACGATGCATTTCTGCAGCTGAAGAGATTCTAGAAAATATGTTCCCTGCCTGCCCTGTTTAAAAAGCTGATATGAATATTATGTCTAATTCAAAGAGCATTGAAACTATACGATTGAATTTTCATTACTCTGTGTGGAATGAATATTGCCAAATACTGATTTTGAAATGATGGCAATATATTACCCAAATTATGTGTCATTTCACATTTAAAAATAATGTATAAAGAGTGGGTTAAAAGGCAGGGCCACAGAAGTTTCGCTGAAAGATAAATCTTTATTTCAAGTTTTATTTTCCTTTCTGGGAAAAAAAAAAGTTGTTGCGTATCCTGAGCTTTGCCTCACTTACTGTCTTTTCCTCACACACGCACATGCATTTATTCAGACAAATTTAGTTATGCGCAAGAAATGTGGAAAGCAAAGGAGTAAATATATAGTACATTTTCATTTTATTAACTAGAATATTAGCATTGCTTAAGAAATTAAATAGCCTTTTCCCCATTATTTGCAAATATGTTTAGAGTAGAAAACCCTGAAAGCTAGAATTAGATATGCAAAAGGTGTGTAAATTCAGAAGCAATAACTGAAGGCTCCAAAGCATTTGTTTCACCCTGTCTCACCCTGTCATTCTTTGGGATCCAGTTGCAAAAAAGTGATTCATTTAAAGAGTGTGATATATGGCTTAACTACCTTTCAGAAGTTAATAAGCAGCTTAACAGTTTCAGACTAGGACTTCCTCTGACTTTTCCCCTGACTATGTTATACACTCATTGCAGAGTTAGATGTTTCTCATCTGTTTCATACAATAATGTTTTAGAAGAAGATTTAAGATCTTCATCTACAAAAGGTTTAATTCTTATGCTATTTTCATGACTAAACATGGACATTGGAGGTCACACACACCTGAGGTAATGAAAGAATTTAGTAGGATGAAGCTAGTGACTAAACTGGCTAATCTACCTGGAAAGATTATCTATTTACTTATATGATTAAAACAAGTCTTGCCAAAAGCTGCCATCTAGAGGAAAATAATCACACTCTTGTTCCATTCAGAGCAAATCTTTAAGGCCACAAAAATGCTGCACAACTACTGAACCTTCTTTGTACTCCCTGAAGTTAAATGCACTGCATTTTATGTTTCAGTTACAAGTCCCGCATAAGTCTGATTCTACTCTTTCTGCTCCAGGTTAATAAACTTTGCTATCCTGTGCAACAATTTCATAGTGAGTGACTGAGGAAACGCGCAGTGTAACATCTCAGGCAAATTAAGTCTACCAGTCAGATGGGCGCTATAGTTAAAGTCAATATTAAAATACAGAAGGCAAATTGAAATGTAGAAGCTCTGAAAGAGGGAAGGCATTGTTCCAAGCTGGGCAAAGTATTTCCATTTAACAAAACATATTCAGAAATAAATAGAGAAAAAAACCAAAACAAAACAAACCCCAACAACAACAACAAAAACACATTAGAGGTACAAGATTAGTTACTTCTTTCACCAGCCCAAAATAAAATTGGAAATCTGCAAGTTACTGTTCTCATGTGCTATATTATTCATTCCAAAAGCATTACTATCCATATATCTGAGATTTGAAGAGAGAGAGAAGACAAGACCAGGTAAAGCAAGGCATTTCATAAATATGCTGCACCTGAATGCTTCAGTACTTTCTTTAAAGGAAGATACTATCTCTAGGTGAAGAACTAAAAGTTCCTAGTAGAAGGGAGAATATTTTAGGGAAGTACCTCTACATGCAGCAACTTCTCCAGCCTTTCTCTGGCAAGAGAAGAGAGTAGCTGCCCTGGTGGAAGTAGCTCATAAGCTGTCTCTTGTCTCCATGAGAAGCAAGGCCTGAATCCATTTACATGCTGTTTATCTGATGGTCTCTCAAAGCATCAATTAACTGTCAATTAGCTAAAGAACAAGTGTTCTAAATAATTCAGAATGCAGCTGTTTGCCTAGAAATTAGCAGTTTATGCAGTGAAAAAATGCTCAAAAAATTTAAATTATGGCAGTATGACACATTGTTACATAATGCCTCTCATTAACTACCAAGAATATGAATACAATGTGTTTGGCATATGTATCACCTTTCAATAGCTATCAAAGATGAAAGTCTCCTGAATGCAGAAATAAAGCACTGCAAAAGAGAGAAATGGCTAGATATTTCTTATTTCAGTGCTCTTAAGCTCAGGATGCTCCCAAAGAAACTTCTTATCGTTAAACCTAAAATGCATTTATTAATTAGTTGTAAAATAAAATATTATGCCATAAAACACTGGGGGAAAAGTGGGCTGAAATAGACACCTACTTTATTTCAGACTTTTAATTTCAGAATACCACAACAAGGCACAAAACCTTTGCATTCAAGTCTGTATTTGAGGTAAGGATACAACTGATAGGTTGGTTTCCTTTACAGATATATAAACCACAGAAAACATAGATATTTTCTAAATAACACACCATTTATTTTTCTTTTTTTTTAAAAAAAACATATTTATTAATACAAATTACTATATCAGTGATGTAGCTGTGGATCAAAACTCGAAGTCTGAATACCAGAGAGACAAAGTTCTTAAATGCAGGTTTTTGACTCCAAATATTATGAGAATACACATCAACTGTAAACCATAAGACTGAGCTGAAACATATAGTTTTGGTATGGTTTGTTTCAAAATGTGCTAAATTTAAGGTATTTGAACTACAGATTAGAGTGTGGTCAATAGAAATGGGTGAGGGTATAGGGGGTATCATGGAGACCACAGCACTCTGTAACCTAATTGCTTCCATTCTTGGTCCCTGCAGAAAGACTTCAGTTTCAACAGCTGGTGCAATACTACCTCCTCTTCCTTCACTGGCTCTGGTCTTCTGCTAGCCTATTATGCCTGCTCCAGTGATCTAACTTAATACTCTGTTCTTAATGTATTGTGCACTATTTATCTTCTTTTTCCGCATGCTAATGAGGAAGGTCCTTCACAATTACACCTCACCTGACTCCTTTCTGCGTGTGGGTGATTAGCTTCTCCATTTGCTTTCTAGGAAAATGTTGAGGTAACTTCAACAGCAGTTAACAGCTGATCTGGTTTCTTTTCAGTTACTAGACACAGGAGTACTGCTGTATTGCCTCTCGTGTATTTTGTTTTTCTGAGTGCTCATTCTCCAATAACTTTCCTGTAACAATGCAATTTCATTCTTCATTCTTTACATTCCAATTGCAAAATTTCTTTTGTGTTTCCTTTGTTTTGCATTCCATAATTTGTTGCTTACTATTACACTCCTGTTTCAGATTTCAGCTTCTTCCCCTCTGTCCTCTCACATGTTCTTCTGCACACTCAGATCTTTGCACCACATAGTGATGGAATACTGCCTGAACATCTACATTTTCTAGTACAGAACAAAGCGTTAGCAGGATTCTACCCCTTCCCACAGCATAACAAAATCTCCAATTACTCAGTCTCCATGAGGAAGGAACATGTCCATAAGAATGTGACCCAGCTCCTGGTCTTCCATCTCTCTCTCTGAAGTGTTCTCATCATTGCTCTTATATTCTCAAATCCCCCTCTTCTCCAACTGATCAGCTGGGTGACCACAAACCTCTATTTTTTTTTCCAGCCACCGGTTTTCTTACAACTGTCTTGAACGTCTCTCAACCATTCCAGTCCCCTACCTCTTCCACCTAAGTCCTTTCTCAACAGCCACTTGCATGTAAAATATTTTAAAAAATTATTTTATCCCTTCTCCGAAGTTCCTGCTCAGAACTTTTCCTCTTCAATCCAGTCAAAAAAATAGAGACACTTTGACTGAGATCAAGAGAAGAAATTCACATAATCAAGAATGAAATGCAATGTAAAATGCCTGAGCATTGTCAGCTTGCCACACATTAGTAATTGTTTCACCCTAGTCCTGGAACAACAGCCTTATACATGGCAGAATGAGCTTACAAACACAAAGAAATATAATGTTCTCTTCCCCCCAAAATATAGCAGGAAATATTACAATATATCTGAGAAATATTGCAATCAACATTTTGAATTTAACAGTTAAATATGTTGTTTTAAAACTGCATGTTAATAGTACTTGGTCAAGTTTTCAGTATTATGCATCACAAATTACTTATTAGCAGCAAAAAAGTATTTGTGCATCATTGCTTCCTTAATTTATTAGAGGATCAGATATGAAAGCAATCTGTCTGCCCTGACATTTTTGCTCCTTCTTGATAATAAATACAAGTTGCAGGGTTTTGCAGATTATATGCCAACAAAGACAGCCTATACTACCAACCCTGATCATCCAAAAAGGGATGTTCTGGTATCAGCCAGCTTTCTTTAACATATCTGCAACCAACTAGAAAAGGGATAAGCAATTGGTGAAGACCTGCTCTGAGGCCAGACTTGATCCTGCATACTGCTTCTACAAGGAGAGTCAAAAGAATTAGCAGTGTAGATAATGACAGACATGAAAAAACATAGCCTTTTAAAGCCTATTTTTTTTCTTTTTATCTGACAGAAAGTCTTTTATTCACTTCATCTGGAGACATTTGGTCAAGGAAGATACAATTTCAGAACTTGAATTACAGATGTGAATGATTGCTGCTAATTTTTATAGAGGTTGCAAATTCAAATTGGTTTTAGAATGATGTCTAGCCCCAAACATGTATTTTGTTACATGCAGAAGATTCTAGTAATCTTCAAAACAATTAATTGAGAATATTTTAGCCTTAGCCATTAAGCAACTTACTCATCCTGACAGGCAACTACATAGGTACATAATTCTCTCAAGATGAATGTTTTCAAATGTGTAAGCTTTGACAGATACTGTAAGAATAAGCTAAATATGTTGCATCCCCTATCATGTGCCAAGTCCTCTGGGAAACTCCAGTGTTGCCAAGGACTTTTTAAAGACTACAGTGAGAGCAATGAGTGGTGGGACCTTCAAACACTGGGGTACACATTTAGCAAAGGTCATTTGGTTAGTAAACACTAGGGGGTCTGACAGTCAGGCTGACCTTGCCCAATCAGAACTGCAGATGAGGATAGAGTTCCTGTACTGCATACTAAAAAATATTCTGAGGAAAACAGTCTGGGTTATTTCTGCCTCAGGCAAAGGCAAATCCATCTGTATGACTGCTTTTGATCAAGGACCTGGGTGCACTTGGCAAATAATTTGTGAGAGTCCAGTGTGTACCTTTAGCAGATTTTGGGTGAAGTTGTATAATGCTAATTGCTATATAACACTGTATATAATTACTTTTACAGTGACTGTATACCATACCAAGAATATTACAGTAGAAACACACAGATTAACAAAGAACGAACTGTGATGAAGCTGAACAAGCACAATGGTGATGGAATAAGAACTGACTTCATCTGGCAACAATGCAGCACCACACACCATGTTTCCTGCCCTGGAACTGTTATGACAGATGAAGCACAAAGTCATGGACTAAATGAACTCAACAGACTTTTAGAGGGATAACATACAGACTAGTAGGGGAGCGATATCTGTGTGTATATATTAACAGACTGGAAAGGTGATGATGGTTAACAGGGATGTATGAGAAGGTGTGGGACCTGGTCAATATAAATAATATAGAATAAGGGATGAATACTGTTCTGGTTTCAACTGGGATAGATTTATTTTTCTTCCTAGCAGTAGGTGCACTGCTGTGTTTTGGATTTATATAAGAATAATGTTGCTAAATTATGCTTCCACTGAGTCGACATCGAGTAGGACAGAAGCGTTGAACTGCTAGAGGGTAGGAAAGCCTGCTGCCCACACTTTTTCTGATAAAAGCCAAGATGCCATTGGACTTCTTGACCACCTGAGCACATGATGGCTCATGTTCAGCTGGCTGTCAACCAGCACACCCAGGTCCTTTTCCTCTGGACAGCTTTGTAGTCACTCTTCCCCAAGCCCATAGTGCTGTATGGGGTTGATGTGACCAAAATGTAGGATTGGGAAACTTGGCCTCATTAAGGCTCAAACCATCGACCTTGGCCCATCAATTCAGTCTGTTCAGATCTCTTTGCAGAGCCTTCCTGCCCTCCAGGAGATCAACATTCCCACTCAACTTAGTGTTGTCTGCAAATTTACTGAGGGTGCACTCAATCCCTTCATGCAGATCATCGACAAGGATATTAAACAGAACTTGCCCCAGTACTGAGGCCTGGAGAAAAAAACTAGTGACTGCCCACAAACTGCATGCCTTTTCAAAAACATATATATGTGGGCAAATTTTTACTTATTGCAATTTAAAAATAATGTGGTTTAATAATTGACTAATAAGTGGAATTAAGTTCTATTTGTAATAAAAAGCATACATATATTCAAAAAACCCACAAATATTATTAGTGAGGACAAATTTTCAAGATTCAGAAAAATACATTTTTCTTTAGTTACTTGCTCTTCATGTTCATCAGCCTTATTCATACACTTCAGATAAATGGAGAATTTATAAAAATCAAAAGACAAGACTGGTAAGGTTGTAACAATGAACACTATAAAACACACAAACAAAGGAGAAAATCCACCGCATATCAGAAAATAGATTTAAAAGTATCAGACTCATAACAGCTCAGAACACAATTATAATTCACTAAATCATAAAATCATAGAACATCCTGAGTCGGAGGCAGGCCAGAGAATCACACAAAGTGCCTGAGAGTATTGTCCAAACACTTCTTGAACTCTGTCAGGCTTGGTACTGTGACCACTTTCCTGGGGAGCCTGTGCCAGTGCCCACACACCCTGTGGACAAAGAACCTTATTCCAATATCCAACCTAAACCTCCCCTGACACAACTTCAGGCCATTCCCTCAGATCTTGTCACTGGTCACCACAGAGAAGAGATCAGTGTCTGCCCCTCCTCTTCCCCTCACGAGGAAGTTGTAACTGCAATGAGGTCTCCCCTCAGTCTCCTCTTTTCCAGGTTTAACAAACCAAATGCCCTCACCCACTCCTTGTGTGGCTTCCCTTCCTTTCACCATTTTCATAGCTAATGGAAAATTAAATGCAATTTTTAAATTCACTTCAAATCATAGTCAAGGGAGTTGGCTTTATTTTTGTGTCTCTATTCAACTGGAAAAAACAAATAATTCGAACTTTTGAAAAATATGACTAAATTTTAAAATCTCATATAGAACATTAATTAGCGCCTCTTCAAAATATTCTAACATAAAAGACCTAGTGTAAAATATCATCCTTCCCTAATAAATATTATTAAATGAAATAAAATATTGTGAAAAGATAATTGAAAAATACATTGAAATCAATAAATTTAATTAAGAGTGTAAAAAAATTTCAACTTCTTTTCCTTATGGCAATTTAATTGGGAGATACATGTTTTTGAATATTAATTTATAACCAATCTACTATTGCATCATTGGGTATTTTTATTATGTACATTATGTGCTGTATTACAGCCTTCTGTTCATATTGCAATTGAATACCTAATTCAAGTTCTAGAAAATATTTATAAGAGAAATTGTAAAGAACTGACAATAATATGTGTAAATTACTGGCATTTTGAAAACATTCCATGAAATTTATGGTTTCTAATGCCACTTTTTCTGTCATATGCAGAGGCTTATTTAATTTTTTTTTTCTATCATGTTTGACATAGATATACTACCAATGATGAAAATTAAAATTCATCTCTGTGTTGAAGTCCAGGAAATAAAGTACATAAGAATCTGCTTTCAGAGATTAACACCTTTGATATAGGAAAGTCATATGAAAGCATTAATATGATAAATAAATTTGCAGTTTTTAGCTAAAAGATGTTGCTTTCAAGAAGAAACAGAATACTAGTATTGGTGAATAAGTAATCAGCACTATAAAGTAAAGAAGAAATTAGAACTGCTTCCTTCCATTGTTCTGTTGAGATATCTTATTTGCAATTGGAGAACTATGACAAACAGGAAAACACAAACATTTCTTGTAGTCTGACTTTTGAGGCACCAGGTTTGACACGTAGTGCCAGATGCAGTGGTATGGGTTTTGTATTTGCCTGCTTAGCACCAAACCAAGAACTTTATCACACATGTAAGCATGCAGCAGCTTCTCACATAAGTGACCACATTTCAATATAAAGCAATGCAAAAAGCACAGTGAAAAAGAACTTTGAATTGATATATGGCTTGCATGGCAACATCCTGTCTTATTGAATACTGCAACAATTCTCAGCATGCATGAGTTCCTTTTGCACAGAAAGTAAGATTAACAAAGAGTAGAAAAGGCTATTTCCTTGCAGTTTCAATATGCTATTTTTAATGTGGGTTTATGTTATCTTTTACTATTTTAATTCTCTGATCAAGTAACAGTGTTACAAATGTGTAGGCAAAGAAGCCTCATCCCAACTCTTCATCTTGTTTACTGGCCAATTTGCTCCCTTTCCTCATGACAGTTCCCCGGGTTCTGTGCTTCTTTCATGTTTCTTATCCATTTGTTTGAGTGCATTTTTTATGCAGGTTACCTAAATATCATGTTATATAAAGGAATGTATCATACTTCTTGTTCAGAAATCGTTACCTAGCATTTTCTGTTCCCTACTGAACTGTTTGCACTAGATCTTCACACAAAGATCTCACATTCAAGGTTGCTATATTGATTTTCAAAGCACTGCATGCTTTGAATCTTGACTGTTTGAAAGATCCTTTCTCTCTTGCAATTTCTTTGCTCCATTGAAAAACAGAATGTGAGGGCAACATTTTCTGTCATCTAGGGAAAATAGAGTTTTCATGAGAATTAGGCTAAAAATTCAGAACCCAGAACTAAGAAGAGACCTAACCTCATCTATCTTCAATATAAAATGTGAAACCTGCATCTTTCAATTCAGGCACAACTGCTCATCTTTACACTTTCATTTTCACTATCACTATCACAGTGCTCAGTGTCTTCTTGCTAGTTTGAAAGTGGAGGTTTTGAAAGCATATGGGGTTTGTTTGTTTGAGGGTTCGGTTTTGTTGTTTTTGTTTTGTTTTTTTTTGTTTTGTTTTTTTTGAAGAGAATCATGAAATCTGCGCTACTCTCATAAGAATCCTGTAAACAATGCTATTTGAAAACAAAAAATTCAGTAAAAGTTTTTTAGGTGGACCCCTTCTAAAATGCAACAATTGATGTGTAAAGTTGTAATGGACAAAAATCAGATTCTCGGGGAAAAGCTTCATCGTTAATTCAATGCCAGGATTCCATAGACGCATAATAAAATGAGATTTCTAATCTGGATAGACATAGTGCACCAGGTTTCCTTAAGCATTGTGGCTCTGAATTCCACAAAAACTACCTGACCAAATTCACTGATCGGTGATCAGAACACTATGTAGGATGGAGATACCAGGATAAATGACAGAAGGGATAAGCTATGTAAAATTTAAGATTAATTATATAACTTCCTTTCAGATAATATGATATATAGTCTCTGCAAACTGGTCAAATTTCTGTTAAAGTTATAATCAAATTGGAAACAAGTGCAGCTAAAAGGAGGGCATTAGGTAGTCCTGTAATTATTTCAATATGATGCAGGATATTTAATGCAGTAGATATATTCCATCCCTAGACAATTCTTAAGTGAATTTTTCATGGATATATTCCCATAATCATATATTTAACAAGCATACCAAAACTGAAGATTCAAGAATATAGGAACTTTCATAAGGGGATTAGAGATTTCCAAAAATTCCTTTTGTTACAGATAACACCATTGGTTTGCTCCTATTCAAATTCTGCTGCTTTTGCCTAAAGTGAAACTGTCAGATATTAAAGTAATTATTTTTTTTTTCTTATTCAGCAACATTGGCACTCCAAGGCCATGAAACTTGAATAAAAAGAAGAGGTGGGGGAAAAGGACAGAAAATCAAAATGCAGTCTGTAAGAAAACTGTTATTATTGTTGGGAAGGTGTTGGTCTTGAGAGAAAAAAGTCTCAGAGAACAAAATGTAGGGTGCAAATTCACTGTCATAATACTCTCTTCTAAAAAACCTCATAATGTTGTTCACATTCCACTTCTGAGACTTCAGTCCACCTTTAAAAAATACCTTATGTCCTTAAGTCAGCTTTTCTTAGCACTTTATGTTCAAGTGTACCTATCTTCAACTCTTCCTCATATTTTTTTTTTCTAATTCAACAATTGTATCATGTCTTAATTTCTTTTCATAGAATCATAGAATGGCCTGGATTGGAAGAGACCTTAAAATTCATCTAGGTCCAACTCCTGATTGCGATGGGCAGGGAGACCTTCCACTAGAACAGGTTGCTCAAAACCCCATCCAATCTGGCCTTGAATATTTTCAGGGATGGGGCATCCACAACTTCTCTGGGAAACCTGTTCTAGTGTCTCATCAAAATTCTCAGAATATATCCCAATATATAATCTAATCCTACTCTCCTTCAGTTTGAAGCCATTCCCCTTTGTCACTGTCCTGTTACTACATGCCCTTGTAAATAGTCTCTCCCCATCTTTCTTGTAGGCTCCCTTCAGGTACTGGAAAACTGCAATTAGGTCACCCCAAAGCCTTCTCTTATTTCCATATATTTTATAAACTTTTCTTTCCTCAAGTAAAAGATATCTTTTAAAGAAAGACATATGAAGGCAACCATCACTTTATAAATATTGAAAGATTTAATTCTTTTGTTCAAAGACGGAGAGCCTTAATTTGAACATATAATGAGTCTGACATGATAATTACTCTCTATATAATACTTGATTGAGCTACATGTAGGTCAGAGGAAATCTAAACACTTTTAACAACTCTACTGACATTAATTTCCCTTCCATATTCTGGATTTATACCAGGTTGCACAAATACAATTCTAGTTACCCACTAGGACATTTTAATCTCTCTCATGAAGGCTTTATTTTCCCTTTCCTCATTTAAATGGTGTACTACTAAAATTTTGATACTCTGATACAGAAGTTGCAATTGTTGGATATCTCTCAGGAATAGTACAGAAATCTCCTAGAACTGTTCAAGATGACAACCAGGTCAATATCTTCATGGAATTTTGAGACAATTGAGTCTCTCCATAGCTCTACAATCATTTAAGTCAATAGATTAAATATTCAAGCTACAAGTCAATTGACACAGTAGGTTTTTCATTGGCTTTTCCTCCCACCCCAAACATGGAAAGACGTTTATTTCAGCTAATTAATGTCTTTATAGAGCTCTGTGCACATGAAGGAATGCATAAAATTCTGCAGACAAAAACTTCTAAGAAGCAATAAACCAAAATCGAACATAAGCAACAGTTTATTTGTTATTTTAAATATAAAAAAACCATCTTATCTCAGATAACTAAAGCAAAACTTCCCAAAACTTTCCTTCATTCTTATCTTTGAGAGACTTAAGGAAATGTGTTCTGATAAAACTATTGATTACTTATGGAAAGAAAGTTATCATTCACATACTGGAAGGGACATTAAATTGAGCAGAAGTTTTCTTTCTATCATAAACAGAACTCCTAACTACAGTTTTAGAAAGTTACATGCAAGAAAGAAAAAACAAACAAAGGAAACTCATAAACACTGACATTATCAGGATTACGCTGAAGAACATAATCACACTCTGGAATTTACAGCTTGAAGTGAGTAACATACAATCCCATTGGGAGAGGAAAAGTTACTCTAACAGCACAAATAGAATTAAGTGATAAAGGTGGCCCTATGTAACAGTAATTACCAGCATGAACTGAGGACTATTACCAGTCTTAAGAGATAAGCAATGACTAGTATTACTAACAGAAGTGATTAGCTAGGAGTTTCCAAGGACCTGAAATGCAGACATATCTGTAGTGATCAAGATGGTTACTTAGCTCTGTAGATCTAACATAAAAACATCTGACCAGCATTCTAAAATGTATCAATTGTAGTAAGTCCAAATTTATAATTCTTAAATTAATCCCTTGTTTTCAGAGAGGGAGAAAAATGGAAATAATCACAAGTTGTTCTCCTGCTGTAGAATCAAATTGTGCCCTTGAGAGGAATAATCATCAGTGATGGTTCACACAGTGGGAAAATGTAATCTTGACAGTTTTTCTATTAGTATTTGCCATATTATTTACCTTATGTTTCTTTATGTGCCATTTGGCTCTTGCAAGACTTCAGAGTGCAGCAGTCTTCTTACTAGAAATCCTCAGAAAGGACCTGAAAATCATTTGTTGTTTTAAGGCTGTTTGTAGCTTCAGCTACAAAAATCTTAATTGATGCAAGTTGAAACCAGCAGAGGGCAAATTCACCCTTACATCTGCAAATAAATATGATGAGATATCTGACCAAGGGGAGTTAAATAAATTGAATGTTATGGATGTATTTTGTTTAGATAACAGAATTTGAACTCCTTATCTAATATAAAAAAACAGAAGTAGTTGAAAGAAAAGTTTTCTGTTATCTGATAGATAGGCATGGAAATTAATAGTGTTCACTACTTAGGTTTTTTTCAAGAGAATAATCAGTCTCTGGATTTCTGACAGAAAGTTTAAGCATCTTCACATCTAAAAGGTTTTCTAATGAAATAACTATATCCAGCCAGTGTGAAAAGAACATCATCAGCATATACTTTTTTGTTTAAATTAACATATCCAAAATATGTCCAAACTTACAAGGGTATTAGGCATCAGCTACTCTTTAAATGTCTAGATATAGCATACATAATTCTAATATATGTCACTGCTAATCTACAAAAGAAAACAAACATTCAATTACAATATATTATGTAATAATTATCTTAACCAATCACAAATTAGAGTCCAGTACAGCAATTTTTCATTGAAATAAGCTATTTCAATTTCTTCTGCCCAATAATAAACTCAAATTACTTTACAATACATTTCTGAATATCATAACAAGATTTCATCTGAGACCTGAAGATCTACTGCAGCTATTGCTGTCCTAATCAGTTCTGTAAGCCAAGGCCTGCTATAGGTCATCTGTTATTCCAAAAGGAAAAGTAATGTCTGCTCAGGTGTAGTATTTTTATCATTACATACCTTCACCTGCTCAGGCTGTTGGAGGAAAGTTAAAGATCATCTGCTGGAAACAAACCACATGGGTAGACAATATTTTTCAGTAATCAGTTACTATAAATTGGGCATGGTAACTTTAGATTTCTTACTACTGCTTCACATACTTGCTTTCCTTGTGATAAACAGACTTCCCAGATCTAAACTATGCCATTCCAACACCATTCCACTAGATATTTAATACAAAGAGAACAATGTCATCAAAATTAAATATATGGATGATTTAGGGGCAAAATCATACATATGTATGAATATAAAAACATATATAATAATATGGGGGGAAAAATTGAAAAAAAAATCATTAAAAGATCCAGATTTGCAGCAATATGAAAAGCTATTTCTCTCAGAATGCTGAGTTAAAAGTACTCATCCCATAATGGGTCAACAGATATTGCTTACAAGGTTTAAGTAAACTTCAGGTCATTCTAATTTTATGTGACAGCAACTCTAAATGCAGGAAACTTTACTCAAACTGGCAGTCACTGAAGGATATAGGAGATATTGTGAGATAAGACTTTCCCTTGGTAACTGCATGTTCCACACTTCAGTAAAAGGGGGATGGCTCACTATGGGAAGTTACACTAAAATATTTTTCTTTTTTGTTTATATTATTCTCAGTTTATTATTAGATGAGAAAAAGTTTGAACCTAAACATAAGATCAAGTGGTCCTTCCCTCTGTATGAGACAAAACTTGGAGTCCACTATAAATGAAGATAACTGGCAGCAAAATCTGAAAATATTAGCCAAAGCACTCCATTCAACTTTTAATTTGCATATAAGCTAAACTATATGATTGTGCTTCTATTCCTAGAACTGAAGCTAATTTTGGAATTAACTTCAGAACAGTTTCACAATTCAGCACAGACAAACAGAGATAAGAAAAGCATAAAATGTCAGTTAGTAAAAAATAAATCCTACCATTTGCTTGAGAATTTGATTAAGCAAAATGGGTCTTTAGTTGTGTTAAACTTGGGAAGGCTTCAATACAAAGTGTGCAGGAGCCAGCGTGTTGAATATCCAAAATCTCTGTGCTAGCTGGATAACATGTTCATGATCTTGTTTGGACAGAGCAAGACAGTGGCAGAACGTTGCAAAGTGTTTGGTAATGTCGAATTCTGTGTATAAAACGGGGGAAAAGAAATAAAACATGAATGTCTTAAAAAGCAAAAACTATTATATAGATGATGATAATTTTGACATTAATTTCTTCAGCTTAGAACTAGACTTGAACCTTTTGGTTCACTGGAATGATTTTGTTTTTATTTTAAGTTATGACAATTTGTATAGCCGTAGAAAATTCAGATGAGACAGTTCAGTTGCCAGAACTTTTCTTTGGAATGAGAAAGCTGCAGATAATGGTGTCTACATCCAAGATAGTGCTAACAGACATCATGTCATTACACAAACAACTAAAAAGTAACATTTGCACAGCATAAAAAATGTTGCTGAGTAAACAGAAATGTCTTCCAAGAAAGTTATTCATGTTTTTTCCTTTATTTGGGGGTTGATAGGTAGTGGAGAAGGGAGTAATACTACTAAAAATTCTGCTGATTCCCATTTGAATATAATTTATTCTTATTAAGCTATTCAAAATTGCACTAATTTATCACAAGCAGAAGTCAGTCCTGCATGTATCTTATTGCAGAAAGATTGTAATTCCATATCTGTCTGGAGAATGTCCTTGAATAATTAAACATCTGAACTCTTTGATTGAAGAAAACAATATCATAAATGGAAGGAAAGAAGGAGAATTGGATTTTCTGAAAGAAAGAAAACTAGTAATTGGTAAAGGAAGATGTAAGGCTAATCAAAGACGTACAGGCTTTGGGATTTGAATAGTTTATTTTGCTAAATCAAAACCATATTTTTTCTAGCTATCTTGGGGTTTGTTCCTGACATGACAGTTTTGAGGCTTCAGCATGCTTGACTTGTCTATATGTAATTAAAGAACATATTACATAAATCCCAATGCAGAACCTGACTGCTTAATTTAAAGGAATGATTGCCATCACCTGAATAATGAGTACAGCCTACACAGTCAAATTTCTGGATGCCTTTTTTTCATCTTGTCAAGGAAATGCAATCTGAACATCATATCAGAACCAACTGAAACACACTTATAAAATAGCTGTAAACCTTGAGCAATGCAATTCTACTCAACTAGCAACTATCTGTTGTTTTAAATAATCAAGATTCGATGGCAGCAGGAACTATCACTGACAACTGTTGAAAAGAAATCAAATCAGGATAGATTCATTAACT
This sequence comes from Poliocrania exsul, assembly GCA_035041345.1. Classification (NCBI taxonomy): domain Eukaryota; kingdom Metazoa; phylum Chordata; class Aves; order Passeriformes; family Thamnophilidae; genus Poliocrania; species Poliocrania exsul. Next base: position 71,905,023 of record JAWWLZ010000082.1, read on the forward strand.
AATGAATTAATTTAAACTGACTTCCATGTGATATTGTCATGAGATCTGCCAGCCTGCTGAATGACTGTAAATTATATATGTAATAGATGCAAAACCAATAAATAAATCCCACTAGTAAATCAAACTGAGCTAAGTTTGCAGTAACAAATTGGAGTTTGGGAAAATCATACTGAGAACCTTGCCATATCTATTTTTTTTAATATCTTAAAATAATAGAAATATGTAACAATCTTTTTTTAAAGCAATAATCTGAAGACTACTCTATTTAGAAGGAATTGTTGCTAAAGAAAAATAAAAATTAGTCCCACTGAAGTAACTCTAGTTCTTCCAGGTGCAGTAATAGTTGATATTGGTGTAGGTTCACACACATCTATGCATGAACTCTTGAATCTCAGGTTTTTTTATGTACCTTTTGAGCCTTCATGTTTCCTTTTAGCTGAATGCACACAAGCCCAGCTATGAATAGAAAGACATGGTGGATTGTGAAGACAGGTGGTATTATGGAAGATGCACAAGGCAACACTCAATTTCACCACAGTATATAGCTTTCTTCTGTCACACAAATTATTTGGAGAAGAACTCAAACAATAATAATGTGTTGGTCTTAGCAGAATTAAGGTATAGGCATGTGTGAGCTTACAGACATGAGTTTTTCACAAATTTAGGGATTGTAATGTCCCTATTGAATGAAATCTATACAGCAGTTCTGCTGTAGCTGTCCAAAGATCATCCACTTTTCTTACTGAGACAATAACAAACAATTATTTTTGCATCATAGGTTGAAAGGAGAATGAACAAAAGAATTTCTGGAATTAGATATAATTTTAATATCCAATTAGGAAGACAAAGGAAAAAGGTAGATTACGGAACATCCAGGAACAAAGAGACAAACATAGGCTGAGTACTGAAATTGCCATTACCCTTATTTTCTTTTGTCACTACAACTATAGCATGAAAAGGGTACTGTCTGCTCCATTTTATTATATGCTCATGAGAAAGCAGTAGGAGCATATGTATATCAAACATAGCAACAATTTGCACTTTATGGATGAAGTGTGCACAGTGTCAAAGAAGATAAACAATTATAATAATTGTAGAAATGAAGAAATTATGACATTTATTGGTGAAAGATATATACACTACCCTATTTGGAGGAAGCATTTAGGAAGAAATAAAGGTTTTCTTTTTTTTTCTGTGAAAAATAAAAATCACTAATACTGAAGCAGTAGGCAAGGAACTGGACATGAATTTCCAATTAAATACATAACCAAATAACTGACTACTATACTTCACACAAATACAATTTACCATATTATTATCCTGTAAGATCTTCACAGAATATAAAAAAATTCAGATATCTAGGGAATAACCTAAGATTTGTGAATTTTTGTTTTGGAGTATACTTTTCAATTCTTTCATTTCAATCTTTGAATATTCTGCTATCTCCTTAATTTATTCTACACCTTACATAGTTGTTTAAAAACCTAGCTTTCCAATCACTGCCTCTTCACTAAAGAGAGGCTATTTTTCTTCATATAATTAGTCTCCCAGAAAGCCCTTTGCTCTTGTAAAGTCTCTATATAACTCCAAACTTTCATTGAATATTGGTACAATTATATATGAATAGTTATTTAGCAATGAATTTGGAGATCAAGAATACATCTTTATGACCACATTGATTAATCAAATTTTAGAGAAGCAAATTTAATTTGCATTTAGACAAATATTACACTGCCTGTACTATTCGATCAGCCCTATAAACTCTACGTCAAGCAGCTCATTTTTGCAGACTGGCTTTAGGTTAAAGGTACTCTTTTATCCACTATAAATTTGTGCCCGTAATCCTTACCTCCACTGTTCTTAATTTTATGAAGTAAATTTATGGCTAGAAGATAAAAAACCCTGAGAGTATACTGAAAGTCATCTTTTACCAGACCCTATTAATCAGTGGAACTTATTAACATGGATTCTTAAAGTAGGCAACATCTCAGGAAAAGAATTATGAATGTTTGATCAAATGAAATTGCTCATAGCGCTTCCAGAAGACACATTCATATGTTGAACCATGAAAGGTTTATACTTTTATGTAATGATCTGAGAAAGAAATAGTACGGTTGTCTGTTATTATTTTGCAGATTTATGCTGTTAGCAATGCATTCTGAAAGAGTTAACTAGCTGTCAGCTTTTACATTAAAACTTCTATTTGGCCTATTAATTAATGAAATGAAAAATAACCCTTAGTTTCTTTCTTGCATAGTGTTTGTGAATGCAATAAATTCTATCACATAAGGAGTCATGGTTTTGAGGGTTCCATTTTTGCACTAAATTTCTAAAAAATCAAACAATTTCAAATATATTTCTTCTGACCCTCTAAATCCACTTTTATGTATACAATCTGGAAAAGTTTATATATTTTTTTCCTTTTCAAGGTTATGCACATATTTCCCTGAAATGTAGTTTTTCTTCCCCCTAAAATAGATGAGTACAGACTGGTAGGTAGTACCTAAAATCCTCCTTAAGCTAGAGGAAATTATATTCATGTAATTAAAAATATCCTAACTCAGATTGAAACTACACCTCAAATTCAGTACCATTCACTGAGGAGAAAAATTGTATCTGAAACAAAATTTCAAATTTTATAAAAGAAAAAAATAAATTCAGCAATTTGCAGATTTAACATCAGATTACAATTACAGTATTACAGTTCAGTCTAAAATGAATGTGTTCTGAGTTCATTTAAAAGGGTCATTCAGAAAGGTTCTATTTATGACAAACATTCTTGGTTTTCAGCTACTCTCAGCACTTCAGGAAACAAGTTTGAGTCAACACTGACATCAAAGTCCCTTCGGTGAAGGCACTCAAAGTAAAAAGGATAATTACATATCTCCATTAAAGTACTGTGGGAGAACAGTCCACATATACAGACTCAAAAGCCCATTACACAAGGTGGATTTACGAAGATGACAGCGCAGTGGATCAGCCTGAATTGGACCCTCAGTGTCAACCACGGACTGTTCTTATTGAAATTTAGTTGTGTTTATTGTGGTTTTACTGTACGGGTTCTTTTTAAAAGGTTTTGATGTCACTCCCACCCCCACTTCCCTCCCCCCCATGTTATTTCTGACATGGTTTCCTTATAGTCGTTTTCCTGGTTTTATCCTCCATATTATCTTCTTCCCCTCAGACCCTTTTCCTGTCTTTTCCTATAACCTTGTTCCCCCATTGGTTCTCTGGCAGCTCTTCCCTCATTGTCTGCTCACTTTCCCTGGTTACACACTCCAGCCCTGCTTTTATCTAATCCCATCCCAGGTACAGAACCTTCCTCCATAAGTCCGTGTTCCCTCAATAAATTGCCTTTTGTGCCCTCACCACTGTTGTGCGTGGAGTGTGTTCAAGGCCAGGGAATCAGTTAACAGCTCATCAAAGTACCAAATAACAGTATTTATATTGTAGAACTTCAGGTAAGATGTCTTTCTTTTTAGATCCATCCATGATGAAGTTGCTCCACCCTCCATACTTTTTTGCAAGTGTCCTAGTTTTTACTTACACTGTGATGTTGCTGCTTGACAAATCACTGACCTTCCCTGCCCCTGGAGCATTTATTTTCTGCAAAAGCAGCTCAGCAATTGCCACTTGCGTCCTCCTCTGAGTCAGAAGACAGAAGTCAGGGCATGGCAACAGGCAGTCTGTCTGCTACCCACATCCAGATGTTGTGCACATTTCAGTAAAAAAAAAAAAAATAGACAACATCCAGAGAGAATTAAAAAAATACAGCCCCAGCCACACTCATAAGATTTTCATGCAGATTTGTGTGAGGCTTTTTCAGCACTAATTAGGCAGAATAATTAGTTTTATTTTGCAACGTCCATTTTCAGCAAGGGTATGCTGAGTAACAGTCTAACAGAAGGCTACAGACTTCACGAAAAATCATTGCTAACTAATATGAAAGCATCTGAGTTATCTCATTGAGTTCAGTATCTCTATCAAATATCTTGCAGAGAGCATCAAAAAGTTCTTTCAAATATGTATGAACCTAACCGTTCTAGTCTGAATTTTACTGCAATCTGTTGCTTTAACCAGTTTCTTTTCCTACTTGTTCTTGAATATTATTTTAAGCACCCGAGTCTCAGTTATTCCATCTGTCACAGTATGTATACTTGTGTGTAAAAACAAACTTAAACCTAGAGAGGGTATGATGCCCCATATGGCATCCCAGGTCAATGAATGTGGTATTTCTGATCCCTATCACAGCAAATAAGGATCAGTAATACAAGGAAGAACCAGTGTATGAAAAAACCATACCCTTCCACTAAGACATTTTGTTCAAAGTCATGGCAATCCTATTAAATGCATCATGGAAAATGGAGTGAACAGTTCATGATATGTAAAACATATTTCTTTCTCATCTGGCAGATGAGACTAATGCTGATTTAATTAATTTTTATTTTTAGACTTTTTAAATAGAACAGTTTATCTTGAAAAATTTAATATTGGAGATATATAATGGGGATGCGCAACAGAGCTTCCTATTTTAGGGAAGCAATAAAGAGAAGATTGCCACTGCTGTTCACGGATATATTTTCATTTAGTGGTTTTGGGCTGTCATGTAAGAATCAAGTCACTGAGCCTTCTCATTTTCAGCTTTTTATCCAAGAATCACCAAATAGTCCTGCTTCATCATCAGGAACATAGGAAAGAGAAGAAAGTTTCCTCAAGTATCTTAGTGAATCCTTCATGAATTGTGATTCTAAATGCAAAGCAGTTGGTCCACACGTACACAGGGAGAGATCAAGGACCTCCAAGGCACTAGTGAATCACAGCTCCCTCTTCCCATTTTTCCCTCCTGATAACGCCCTTCAGCCAGAACTGCTTATGGACTTCCTCTACTACAGGAATGTTCTCTAGCCAGCCCTTTTTTATGAAATGAATTCTCTATAAATGCTAGCAGTAATTTTTGAGAATCATTACATACTTTCAATGTAGCTGAAGCTATACCATATATCCCTGAAACGCCTCTGTCTTGAACTAACACAATCTCAGATCAGAGGACAGATAACAAGAACAATCCCAAATATAGAAGACCCTATAAGAAATGTTAACTTACACAATTCACAAAACCTTATACTATACCCTTCCAATAATAGTCTTACAGAAATTTCAGCAGTAGCAGTGTTCCATCATTTAGTCATCAAATATATTCTTTTTTTTTTTCCTTCTCCCTTTCAAGGGAGTCATAAGAATTGCACATCAATATATTCTATCTGATTCTTCCAGATTTGAACCTTTACGATGAAATATCCTGCATATAATTAGAACCCATAGGAATAGGCTCATTTTAATTGCTATAGCCTTATCACTAAAAATAAGACCAGAGCAAATTTTAAAAAGGTTTCCTTTAATTTTAGTTAAATTACGCTTTCAGAACTGGCATGGTACTCTCCTAGACATGTGTAGATTTACTTCACTTTTAATTATGTAGGAAAGAAATATTTTCTGTTTTCATGAATCATAGTTCCTACTTTTTTAGACATCATATCAGTAATTATTGGGTCAAAACCACCTTGTGGGGGGTGCATGTGTATGTGTGGAGGGAGGGGGTTGGTCAAACCTGACAAAGGTGGGGTGGCATCGTATCCTTCATGGCAGCAGCTGGAGCCCCCATGGGGAAGCTCTGGAATGGCTATCAGTCACAAACAGCCTGGGGAAACTATAACACACCACAACTCCTGGAGTCCCTGACCATCTTTGATTGTCAGGGACAGTGAGACCACTGCCCTTCACCTTGGCCTGGAACCCCAAAGTGGCCAGTGGGTCACAGGCCCCACCTGGGGAGTTTGGCCATAGAGACCAGAGCAGAGGCATAGGGGTGCCACACGTCATAGCCATATCATCTGGACATGTGAGAGCTGGTCATCCACAACATTAGAGTTAAAGAATCCTGTATATATATTTTAAAGTGAATCTCCTGGCTGAATCTGTGAGCTTGCAGCTCTTGGGGCTGCAGTGCTACATACTTGTATGGCATATATCTTATACTTGAAAACTGAACCACATTCATGATTTGTTTTCTTAGTTCTAAGGTGGACATTGAAAGATTTGACATGACAACAAAATACAGTTCATGTAAGGCAACTGTTATTTTACTGTAGTTTGATACTGGTGTACCTATAAGCAACCTGGCAGCTTATGTATCTTCATTATATCTATCTGAGTAATGCTACTTAAGAATTATTAGTGGTATGGAACTGTATTTAAATGGTATTGGAACCAGTATTATCTGATCAGCAATATCTACATAGTAGAAACTGTACAGCATATGGACCCAGTGCACAATATGCAGGTTTTCTGTAGGTATTTTGCCTGTGAGCAAGGCAAATATTCAGTTCAAAGACAATTCCTGCACCTGACTGACAAAATATTTCCTTTTTCCCTTCCTTGCAAACCTTCTGCTGTCATTAGAAACATCATCAGCTGTAGCTGTACAGTATCATCATAGGCTGAAACAGCAATTACTAGGAAGTCCAATACTGTTTCTCTATCTCATTTGACCCTTTCCTAGTAGCTATTAGCTCCTTTTCATTTCAAACTTTATAGATTCCCTAAATTTTTGGGAGTCAAATACAAGTATTCTCTTCACAAGCTCTTCTTTTAACTGCCCCTCTGAAATTAATTTCTTTCCCCAACTGTCCTTTCTTCACATCCTTAGTCCCAAACTTACCAGACTCCGATTAAAATGGCACTTTCTTTATATGCAAAAGGAATGGGACAACAATAAGGATTTTTAAATGTTTTGTATAATACTGATGTTTGTTGTAAATGGCAAAACATGTATATATATATATATATATATTTATATGTATATGTATATATATGTATACACACACACACACACACACACACACACACACACACACACACAGAGATATAGATATAGATATTATCCACAATACAATTTATACAATATTTTTCTGTGTACTTACAAGTATGACTGGGATAAAACCAAATCAATGAGCTTCTGCTGAACTTCCAGATATGATTCTTAGCAAACAAAATTTAGCTCCATAATTCTGGATCCAAAAACATTCCTCACAAAAGAAACAGGAAAGCACAGTGCATCATTTCAGGCTGGTCAGTGCATGTTCACAAAAGTATTTTCAATTCTCATGTTACCACTTCAAAAAAGGTTTATCATCTTACTTCTAGGAAGGTTTACTCCAGTACCGTTGGAGCAAATAAATCTCCCAGCCACTTGCCAATTCTCTCAAGAAAAAAATGTTTTCATTTTTCCTTACATTTTTATTGCTGTATACAGAACACAATCTTATAATCTCAGCCAAACAATAAGTGTACTAAAAACTACATGAGAAAATAATTCTCTTTAATGAAAGTAAATTTCAAGGCATTATTAGAATTTAATTTTATTTTTAAATGTTTATTTTAAAACAAACATAGATTGAGGACTTCTATAAGAACCAATCCCATAATTAAGGTACTAGTCAATTGCCTTTTTTTCAGATGACAGTGAAAAAAGGAGTTTCTAGATATTTAAAGTGAATTTTAAAATCATATGCTAAAAAATCTTGGGATGTACTTTTGCATTTGGGGGGGAAAAAAAGAAAACTGTAACATTTTACTATTAGTTGTGGGTTAACTTCATTATTTTCAGTAGAATAATACTATCTTGTCACAGTAAAATCTAGCCCTAAGAATAGGCCACAAAACTATGTAGTGCTTAGGCTACTCTGTTATAAAACAGCACTTTGGTAAATAATTCTGAATGTTTTAAAGCTCATCACAACTGTGTTCAAATGTGTTCAAATATTCAACTGTGGACATGTACGCTTTCCTGAGGGACCTTATAATAACAATAGCTCTGAGTATTTCTCCCACTGAAAGCTTAATCATTATTTGTATGTTTGTCTTCAAGGTGTAGATGTCCATTTTTTCTCAATGAAAGACAAAACAAATTTTATTTTTGGATTTTTTTTTCCTCTTTACAGAAAATTGACTCACTTGAGGCAAAAATAGACGTAGGGAGGAGCCTATGTAGGAGCCTGCTTAGGTCAAGGTAATTTTCTAATGAAAATTTTGTTATGGCTTGTAAAAATCCTATTTTATGAGTGCATAAATTCAGCTTTCAACTGCACAGCTGTGCTTCTTTTAAAACAAAACAAAACAAAACAAAAACGAAAAAAACCCACAAAACAAAACACAAAACCCTCCAAAACCTTACCACAATATAACAAAAATTATGTAATATAAATATCCCTGAAAATCTTTAGTAACTTAGAACAATCATGTTTCCTGTATGCTCTATAGAACAAAGCTGCTGTTTGTTTAATTAACAAGTTATTAAATTTCCTTAAATCAATTTTAAAAGGACTTTATTGAAGTAGTTTAGGACAAAGAAATCAAAAGGACTTTGGTACCAATGGCCACTCTGGGGCTTGGGGGGGATGAGGGGCAGTGCTTCCACTGTGCCAGCCAGTGGGAGGCTGGGTCAGGGCTCCAGGGGCGAGGAGTGGGTGTGCTCCAGGGCTGCCTTTCACTGAGGGCTGCTCCAGGGTCACTACAGGGGCTGTCATGTGGGACAAGTCATCACATCACCTTTGTGAGATTTGACCTGACCCTCCCTCTGCCTGTCCCTGTTGTTATTGGGTCAGAACCATCTTGTCTCTGTGCACGTGTGTGTGTGTGTGTGTGCATGTGTGTGCTTGCATGTGTGTGTGTGTGTGTGTGTGCTTGTCTGTGTGCTTGTGTGTGTGTGTGTGTGTGCGCGCATGTGTGTGTGCGTGTGTGCCTCTGTGTGCGTGTGCATGTGTGTGCGTGTGCATGTGTGTGTGTATGCATGTGTGTGTGCATGTGTATCGGGGAAAGGACCAGCCCTTTAGCACAGCACCCACATGGCAGCCAGGATGGCAACTGACGTTTGCAGCCACATGGCATGAAGGCCACATGGGCCACCTGTCAATCAATAAGGTCCACCTGGTAATCCACCCACACCACACCGCTGGAGCCCCTGCCTGGCTGTGGCACCCTCACTGTGGCTGAGGGCACAGTGAGCCAAAGATCCTGCCTAGGAGAAGTGGCCACAATAGGCAGAGTCTATAAACACACATGAGGTCTCCATCAGGTCTTGGTCTGCTCTCCTTGAAGCTGTCCACATGTGATCTTCTAAGTGGTAACTATGTTTGTCTTTCCTCTTCTTCTCTATTCTTTCTTCTCTCTTCCTTTATTCTTTTCTTCCTCTTGTGGGTAACTTAAATACTTATTTTTTGTAAGGTGGGGTAACCTCACTTAAGTGTCATGAAATTTGTGTTTGCTGAGTATAACAAAGGTTTGCTCTAGCAATGCTTCTGAGTCCTGGTAATCTGTTGTAAGGCTTTTGTGATGTTGCATGTTTTTGTAAAACTCTTTTTATCAAAATGTCTATTTTCTCATCAAATGAAATCTCTTAGAGAAAAATATGTAGTCTTCCTATGGATGTGAATTCAAGGTATCAAAGAATGAAATAGCCTTACAAGGATTTATGTGGGTGAAATCTCTTGAAGCCTGAAATTAAAATGTACACCTGGTAAGGCTTGGGGCTTTCAGACTGGGTTGTAACACTCCCATACACTTGAGTTAGACTGAGTCAACAATTAATATAGTAACTCAGTGTCTCACAGGCTTATAACAGTTAAAATGTACATATCTTGCAGGAACTGAGGTGTTTATATTACTCTGGGAGACCAGATGATAATAATGAATTATCTTTGATCTATCTAAATTGCATAGCACACATTCTGGTGCAAAAATGTTTAGAATTTCTAAATTCTGAATTTCTGATTTCAGGTCACAACATGATGGAAATAATTTAAAAAGTGGAGGGGGCAAATAATTTTTATATGTACTAAGCCTTTATGAAAGGCACTGTTACCATTATTGATCACTGATAAGCATATCCTATCTATAAGGGTAGCACCTAAATGTTTTGTTATTAATTTATACCTGATGAAACAAAAATAGTAGCATTTCAGATTATAGCTCTTAGTGTGGGCTACCCAGGGTAACTTAGAAACAAGTCTTACTAAACCAGTCAGTATAGATGATTCATATATATACAGAGAAAATTGAAGACTTCTCTTCCATATAATGGAGACTCCCCTCTCCTTTTTTTTTTTTTTTTTTTTAAAAATCCATGCTGCCTTTTTGAATTTTAAAGCAGTAACAAAATATGTTGTTCGGTAGTGATGAAGCATATTTTAATGCAAATCAAGTTCTAAAGAGATTTCTAACAAGGAATATCAATTTAGATTTTTATTTTTACATTCAAGAATTCAAGAAATCAGTATTATGGTAAACATAGTCAGGAGAGAACCTACACACATCAGGTAGAGCAATATTTTACACAGATATTTTAAAAGTAAGTGTAAGCTCTGTATTTTAGAAGGATAACAGCAAAGAAGTATGAGATATGTGGAACAACACAGGAGAATTGTGGAGATTCACACTTCAATTGTTCCTATTAGGTGGCAGTCAGGAGGATGATTGGAGGTTTTTATATGAGACATGAAGCATTGATTGAGAGAACTGGGTTTGTTCTGCCTAAAGAAGGAAAGGTTAAAGGGGGAGTCTTACTGCTGCCTTCAACTTTAGTGTACAGTTGCAGAGAAGCTGGAACTAGCATTTTCTTGACAGTATACAACAAAAGGACAATGGGTAAAACTGCAATGATTGATATTCCAGCTAGATATTTTGAAAAAGTAATTCATGGTATCTGTCAAACACCAGAACAGTCTGCTCAGGGAGATTTGGACGAAACCTGAGCCACCAGACTGAACTAAAAAGCCAAATACGACATCAAAATCAACCTTGCTCTGAACAGTGGGTCTGAGTAGATGATTTAGAGAGATACCTTCCAAACTCAACTATTCTCTAATTCTAGCCTATAATATACACATCCCTTTTTCCACTTTCTGTGTTCCTTCGTTAAATTTTCTGAATACTATTCCCACATCTTTCTGCTTCCTCACTCAAACCCCAGACACAAACATGAAAAAACAGCACTCACTTTATCAAGATGGCCAGAATAGTACAAAATAGTAAACATGAGATACCTGTACCAGAGAGTCTGACCAGGAACAGTTGGGATTATTGACTATAGGTAGGCAGCAATTCAACACATCTTTCAGGTTGAGCTTGTCATCTGTTCTGACAACCTACACAAAGTGAATTATCTGCAATATTTCACAGACTGTAATATGCAAGTAAAATCTATACTTATCTTGAAAAGTTTTTCAAGCTGTATTAGTACCTTCCCTGGAAACAGGATGAAAAAAAATGACAAAAATCTAGAAAAATTCTCCTGCTTTTAATTGTACAGGAGTAGAAAATCAATTACAAATGCACAAGCATAGCACTACAAAATGAAATTTGAGACCAATTTGAAGATATAATTCAGACCTTCAAAGGATATTTTTTCATACTAATTTTAATATTACAGTTCATACATTACATCAGAATCAATAGTTATATGCATATTTTGTACACTATTCTACAACCATATATAAAAATTTATAGCAAAGACCTATATCTTCCATAAAAAAATCATCACAACAGTGGAAATTAGAAATACTTTTTAAGAAGCAACTTTGCAGTTACTGATTGAATCAAATGTTATTTTGTCTTTTTTAAATGAGATTAGTTTAACACATGAGGTTATATTAATGTAAGATTACTCAAGAAGCTGTGAATTTTTTAACCTCTCATGAAAATGTTATGCAAATTATTTGTAAATGTGAAAGCCTCAGGAGCACGGCTGTATTAATAGATCCTATTACAAAAGTATCCTCAATAGTTTACAACCCAACAAAGGCTGAATTGGATATAAATTGTTTCTGTCATCGTAAATTCTAAAATAAATGCAAAGAGCACCATCTTTTGGAGTCAATGAAGCATTGACACTCTTTACAGTGAAAGCAGAGCACTGAGTTTCAGTTAAATAAATGTTTATCTATGCACCAAGCTTAGCGAATTGTTCTGTGAGCAGTGTAACTAATGAAGCATGGTTTCAAACAGACTCCTGTACTGTGTCTCCCAGCACATAATCTTCCCAACCTTGCCAGCTCCTTCGGCGTCACAACTGCCTGCCTTCCTCTGCAGTGTGATACACAGCTCTCTTCTCAGAAGCTCATTCAAAGAAGGATTTCTTTACACTGGACAATAGCTACTCACACTCTGGTTAGCTGAGAGCTGTGTGCATAGTGAACCAGTGCATGTGCTCTTTGGCAAAGCATTGGCTGTTTCTTGGAGCAGATGGAGGACTGGAAATTTTGCTGGAACCACCCAATGGTTTAAAAAGCTACTGGGAGTTTAACAAAAATTTCAGGCTTATGGAGTTATAGTAGGTTATTAGTCCAGAAACAGTTGGCATAAAATGGGTAAACTGTACCCAATTAAAGAAGAAAGCTGATTACTAATTAGAAGTTTTGCAGAAAAGGACCTGGGGTCCTGGGAAACAAGCTGACCCCAGCCCAGCAATGTGTCCGTGCAGCAAAGACAGCAAATATCATCCTGGACTGCTGCAGAAACATTGCTGCTAGTGGGTCAATGGAGGTGATTCTTCCTCTCTGTTGAGGGCTAGACAGTTCTGTCTCTAGATCAGGGCTCCCTTACTCTGATGTGGGGGTTTTGGCTGCTGTACACTTTGGGACAGCATTACATTTCTTAATAGCTGTCTATGCAGTGCTAGGTTTAGATCTATGATCAAAACAGTGCTGATAACACACTAGTGATTTAGCTGTTCTGAGCACTGTTTGCACAGTAATGAGGCCTTCTCTGTCTCACTCTGTCTCCCTCCTCAGCAAGTAGGCTGGGGGTGAGTAAAAGGATGGGAGGAAATACAGTAAGGACAGCAGACTTGAACTGACAAAAGGAATGTTTCATACAACATAACCTCGACAATAAAACTACAGGTGTGTTTTTCCAAGGTAGCCGTAACTCAGAGACTGACTGGCCATCAGTCTGTTGGTGGGAGATGGTGAGTGACTGTCTTTGTATCACTTTTTTTTTTCCCCCTTTGTCTGTAAAACTATCTCAATCCACAAACTTTCAACTCCCATAACTAGACAATCTCCAGAGGGGTCTCCTGGTGCCTCAGCTATTCTGTATTTATATGTATCTATATATATTTCTACACATGGAGTTATTACCATGGGATTATTCTCTACAATACAATATTGATTTTTGATCTTGAAAAAAAAATCTAAAAAGTGAAAATTTGGTGTTTCATACATACTGTTATCTCTACCACTATTTGTTAGATGTAAGAATTAATGACACAGCAAAGGTGAACATTATTCCTTTACACCAAATGTTGAAGACCCCTTATGAAGAATCTCTTGCATAATCTAGCAGTCTATCTCTTACATTCTTTTGTCTTTAACTCCACACTGGGAGCAGGTCACAGAGTGCATGGCTTTCCAGCAAAATATTCTTGTACAGAAACACATAAACTCTCCATTTCTGTTTAAAATTTCCAGGGTAAGGATAGTAAGGATAGATTTTTCAATCCAAAGCAGATCTGAGTTTGCATAACAAGTCAACTTATGAACAACTATTTTTCAATATAATTTTCTTCCTATTCTGTCATACAATATAGAGGCTTTTAGCAGGATGACTGTATTATCACAGTGTTATTGTTATGTCTTCTTGCTCTGTTGAGCTATGAACATGCAATTGGCTATGAGGTAGTTTCAGATTTATCTTCTCCATTAGAGGTCAGCAGAAGACCATTTACCTAAACAGGATCTGAATGTTTTCCATTTTTTCTTTAAATTCTAGATCATTAAGCCAGTAGCAAGAAAAAATGAATTTGACATTATGGATCAGAAAAAGCTAAGTCGTAGAGTTCATAACTACTGCCTGTTCCATCTGCAATAGCTTAATTGTAGAATCATTGTAGACAAGTTTAGATCACTTACAAAAATTGTGGAATATGAACAGTTATGCCATGAAAATTAACAGCAACAGGAAAAGATGGATTCATGTAGAGTAGGCATGTCTACAAGACGTGAATACAAACTTGACTGAAAAACTCACAATCTTGTTGTCTCTTCCTACTGTTTCATTTTGGAGGCAGGGGTAAGTCTAGGAGTCACGAGGCTGTAAGTTACCTCACTGTCTCTCACATTTTCAATACCACTGAAAAGTCACCTTTATCTAGGACATCACCTAGATCAGATGATCCCTCTTCCACTTTTTTAAGTATCCCTGTTGAAAGAGAGAATTTCACCTCACTTTTTACAAAAGAATATCTATAAAGCCACTGCTTCTCCAAGCTTGAAATTAGTTGGGACCTTCACACAGACACTAAGAAACATTCATAGGTGTTCAATTAGCAAACATTTAGAATTGTGGATTATTTTTCCTTTAGCTCTGTCATAGGAAGTGTACCATTTTCCTTCCTGAAGTTAAGCTTAGTTGCTGTTTTGTCAGAACTGAGGAATGTTTCCAGAACTAGTCTGACAAGGATTTGTGAGGGAATAAGGGACATTCACATACATCAAGTTATTATGAATACTGAGATTCATGACTCACAGTAATCTGTTCTCCCAAGGGCCCCACTGCCATGAACTCACCTACAATTAAGAGTGAAAAAGTTCAGATAAATGAGTTGAAGAATGAATACAGGGAAATAGTTCTTAAAACACAGAAATTTCCTAACAGTATGTGAACAATATGCTATTTGAGAAAAAAATCACAACACTGAAAAACAAACAATTAACAAAAATGTGATGATATATCCACACACAAATCCTCCCTGCTCCAATTTTCAGGCAGATTCCAGGTTCTCCAAGACATTTTTTTTAAACTTATATATTACAAATAGATTTTTTCATCAAAAGTCTTCTTAACTATAGACAAATCCTCTATATTAAATTTTCTTATTAGCTCTCTGCCAAAGCTTATTTTTGAAGAATATTAAGCAGATATGCTTTACTGAAAATAATCTAGACAGGAACTTCCTAATCCAAGAAAAAGAATCCCTCTGAACATTATCAGACTGCTTCAAGAGTTGGGGACATAATTACTCAGGAAAGGAACAATATCCAGGCATTTCCCCAAAAGGTTTCATTAATTTCCAGAAAATAAATTTGAAAGTAATTTGCATTTCTCCCTCAATACATTCTAATACAAAAATCATCTTTTTCATGTGAAATGTTTCATACCATCTTTCAGCAAGTTATTTGTTTCCTTGCTTAAACATAGTAGGCAGCTTCCCTCTTGTCTTGGGTTGAGCTGGCAAAATGCCAACTGCCCAAGTACAGAGTTAGGCCCGGCTGAGAAAAGGGAGAAAGGGAA
>JAWWLZ010000082.1:71920467-71936004 GCA_035041345.1 Poliocrania exsul
CAAGTCACCTGACAACTGTCAGACCTAGTCTGAACTCCAAAACCCAAACCCAGGCCCATCTGGCTGAACCTATGACACCTCTACACATGCATACAAAGACATTGTATAAATACTGACAATAAATTGACAAAAAAGAAAATTGGTGCTAAAATCACAAAATTGGTGCTAAAATTTTACTTTCTGTGATAACTAAATCCTCTTCTGAGGGTCTACTTTCATATTAAGTCAATATTTATAAAACTGGAAAGACAAAAACAAACAAAAAACAAAAACAAAAAAAACACTTTCCAGAGAAAACAACTTCTTTTGTACACTAAATATTAATATACTCTATAAGATGTCATAGATGCAAAGCCAAAGAGAAACAAGAGACAGTCCTGCATAGCTTGAAAATATGACTTCTCATAATACTGCAGGACAAAAAAAAGAAAAAAAAACAACCAAAAAACCCCCGGTGTGTTGTGGTAGAGTGTAATTGTCATTCCTTGTTTCAGAATACTGAAAGTAGTTCCCTTTCTTCAGCAGAACACTTCAAGGCAAATTCATAGATTTTCAGAATACCCTAATTTATTATATTTTCTAGACAGAAGAGTATGAAAATATCCTAAACTGTAAAATCCCTCTGAAATATTCTAATATGAAATAATTTCTTCTTTCCTCTAAATGACTCCACACTTCAAGAGGACATGCATTGATGTAAAACAATGGAGAAGTAACACTGGATCTTGACATGATTGTAGCAATGGGACTCAGAAGCCTGGAAAGATCCATGTCACTCATTTTTTTGCATAATGAGCACAGAAAACCCTTTTAAACTCAAAGCTCAGGTTTCATTAGAATTTAAACTGGAATATTGACCTTTTAGTTAAAGCAACTAGACTAAATAATGTTACACTCAGAATCTTGTTACTGGCAAAAAGGGAAAACACCATATATACAGGAAAAATCCCCAAACCTTTGTTAACCTAATTAAAGTATTAGTAAATTAACAAGACTACAACAGTTATGATCCAGTAACACTAATATTCACAGTCCAAATGCCACAGTAAATCCTCATTAATAATATCCCCTTTAAAAACACCATACAAGAAGAACTGCTAGTACTGATCCATTTTTGTTGGTACTAAGCTCATCCTTGCAACGCCCTTCTGGATCCTCCTGTGGGAAGCTTCATTATTCCTAAAACAACAGCACTGGGGGGAAGTGGAGGATGTCACACACAATGTCTTTGTTGGAAGAAGTTCATGGTTTCTTCTGTTTTCTGGCAGAAGCAGGGTGTCAATGATTTCTTCCTCCTCAGCCTTGGGCTTATTTGGGTTCATATTTTTACTTTCCTTCAGCACAACCCACACCACCCAGGGGAGGTGGGAGTCACTCACCCCTAGCAGCTGGGGTGGCCAGCACCACCTAGACCAGGATTAAACACTGGTCTCACAGGGGTTCTGAGAAAATGGGAAAATCACAAGCACGAAGATCACACACTTCCATTCTGCTCTTGAAGAAAACAACTACAAGCACAAACACAGTTCCAGTGGTATCTTAACCTGACAAGTGCTCTGCTCTCCACCACTGTATATTACTATTACAGTTTCATGAGGCTGTCTTACACCATGTTTTGCTTTAGTCTACTTCTGCCAGTTATTCTGATGGTCTAGCATTTCAACCACTCCTGAAGACTTCAGAGAAGGTAATCCTGAGGAACTTGAACTTTAGAGCAAAAGTGATGCCTGTGTGAAGGAAATACAACTGAACCATAAATCTCTGCTCTTTCCACAATTTAAAAAAAAAAAAAAAAAAAAAAAAAAAGACATATATAGGGAGAAAGATGCATAAACGTATTAGGTTGTCATATTTTCTCTCTTTTTCTCAGGCAAAAAAAAAGAGTTTTTATACACAGACTCACAGACACATACATCAATTGATCAAGTAATTTCTCTTTTGGTGGCAAAAAGGGAAGCTTATGTTTTCTTGCCATGTTCTAAGGTCAGCAGATTTATTTCCAGTGAAGAACATGAATTTAAAACATCAATTTATCTTCTGAGAAAAGTCATTGCAACTAACAGAAAAACATAGGAAAAACTGAAGGCTAAAATGTAGCTTGATTAATGCAGGTTAAAATCCATTGTGAAAATAATCCCAGGTTTCATGAGGCAAATGCGAGGATGTAATTGCTGTGTTTGTGAAATCCCAGACCAAAGAGAATTCCTTTTTATACAAATTTAATTTACTTTGTGAAACATGTGAAATATTTGTGTAGTATTGTTCTATGGTAGATTAGATTCTATCATCTTCCCATATTTCTAGTCTGATTTTGAGTTGGATATATTTTACTTCAATGGTGCTAAAAGAATTCATAATAGAAAGAAAAAAGGAATCAAACAACTCTGTAAATTATTTCCATTATAACTCATCAGATGGGGGAAAAAATACCCCAAACAAACCAGACAAACTATCAAGAGCACATCAAGAGTAAAGGTAGTCATCTAAAGTAATTTGATACATTTACTAGAAAACCTGGTATTTTTGAAAAGCCCATAGTAATTTATAAGAGGACTGTGCTGCCTTTTCAGCACTGATAGAAAATAGAAGCAGTATGTATGCATGCACTAACATCAGTGATTACACAGAAACCAATGCCAATTATTATTTTTTGACACAACAATAAGTTGCTTTACAAGTGTTGCCATCATCTCTTTTCTATTTCTTCTGCATGACCTTCCCTGAATGGTGAAATAAACACACTGGTACCAAAAAGAGTAAACTGCAAATTACAAACCCCAATATTTATCAATTGGTTTGGAGGCAATATTGCCACACACATGAAGATTTTATTTTAGCCTCAATGAAAAAATAAGAACTTTCCCAAAACAAAAATAAAAAGGTAGCATTGGTCTGATGCAACACAGTTCTACCATCAAGTAATTAAAGCAAATGCACAATATGCTAAATCATCTTCATTGTGTTTATTAGTCCATGTTATATCAGTCTTGTTTGCATTCATCCTCACAGAAAATAATCCAATGCCACTTGTTTTATTAGGTTGAACATGTACTGTGACAGAAGATTTCTTCAGGAACTTACTGAATGTTTTTCACTAATTATATTACGAAAAGCACCATCATCATATTTCTGTTCCACTGGCAAGAGAATAAGTTTCAGACAAGCCTGTCTGTCTGGTAGAATTCTTTTCCTAGTTATACCGGGCTTGCTGGAGCCTAAAATAAAAATATTTGACCTTTTCTACAAATCTGTGGTTGCATTAAAGCATTATTAATTCCCTGGCCTTACACAGGCAAAACTTCCAAGGACTCTGAAATGAATTTTCTCTTTTAATACTGCAACTGATTTCATCCCCTGAAACCTGATTTTTAAAATCAAACACTTTTTCAGACCTGTATTATCCACATCACACAAACTGTAACACAGAAACAAACCATAATAGTACCATGATAGCCAGATCCTAGCTATCCAGACTCATTCAGTCAAGCTTTCACCAATGATGCTGCAGGATTTGGCCTGACATTGTTATCCAAATGTTTTTTGTTCACTTGTTTCCAGTGAATGCCTACCATCGATCATGTATGTAGCTGAAGCAACTGAAAACAAGCCTATAAGCCCAGGCCACCTTACAGCGATCCATGAATAGGCAGGAAGCTGTGTATATAGACCTTTTGTTCTAATATGATACATAGTCATCCTACTAGAAATTGCAAATATGGGGGATTATGTTCTGAATAATTCCAGGTTTTGTGTCTCAAAATATTTTGGGGCTCAATTGGGAAATTTTCTACTACAGAAAGCTTTATATACATTGATGTGTAAAGCTCTGGCTAACTCCCTATTTCTGTTAGGCTTACACTATACTGTATATAAAGCTACACTGAGATGTGTAGGTATCATCAGCTGTCTCAGATTTCTCATTCCTTTTCCCAGGACAGAGGATAACATTTTATGCCATACCTGTAGAGAGGTGGGCCTGGTCATCCTCAAGAAAAGATGACTGAGAGGGGATCCCATTAATGTGTATAAGTATCTGAAGGGAGGGTGTTAAGGGAATGGAGCCAGGCACTTCTCAGCAGTGCCAAGCAATGCATGTATGTATGGCTAGACTTTGCGAACAAAGATTGGGAAGGACTCTACCCACCTGGGTGTGTCCTTCGAGCCTGCACAGTAGATTTTTAGGTGAGGGACAGCACGCGTGGAACTGGCCCCACCCTTTAACTCCTATGGTTCATCTGCCACAGCTGAGTGAGCTTGGACGGTGACAGCGAAGTCCTCAGGACTAGAATCTACAGCATCTGATATTCCCAGGAGGTCTCCTATCCAAGTACTAATCGGGCCTGACCCTGCTTAGCATCCGAGATCTGACAGGATCGGGTGTTAGGGAGGCAGAAACTGATGCACAGAAGTTCCACCTGAATATGTGTGAGAGAAACAGATTTGTACCTCACTAGGTTGATTTATTATTGTGACACATCAACCATCTTGTCTGTGTTGGGGGAGAAAGGTTAGGCCTGCAGCCTCATGGCAGAGCTAGAAGGCACATGGTAAGGTCTGCAGCCAACATGGCCAAGTCCACAAAATGCACATGGTCAAGGAGTCATGTGGCCAGCCCGTCAGTCAAGGAAGGCCTGCCTGGTAGCCCACCCACACTACGCCCCCTGGAGCCTGTGATTGGCTACAGCACACCTCACTCTGGCCTGGAGGGCGCTAAGTGGTCAATGACATTGATGTCCTGCCTGGGAGGCGTGGCCATGCTGTCCAACTACATAATGTGGCTGCGCAAGGCTTTCTCTTCTGGCTGCTGTTGTGTGAGCAATCGGATCTTGGTGGTAACAATTTTTCTCCTTCCTCTCTCCTCTCTTTCTTTACTTCTTTATTTTCTCTTTTTAATTCCCTTACTCTTTTCTTCCTCATGTGGGTAACTTAAAACCAATGAGCTGAATTTTACTAAGCTGGTGCACTGATTGGTTTGTGGTGGGTTCTTTTGAGGAGTGAGTCTTTATGCTGGGTGTTTTGGTTAAATGATTCTGTCTTGGTTATACGTTATCCCTGTAAAATCTTTTGCCAAAATGTCTTATTTTCTTACTAAAGTAAAAGAAATCCTCTTAAAGAAAATGTAGCAGCATTTTCCCCAGACATGAATTTGAGATAATAACAAATTAAAGGCTTTTCAAAAGTTTGGTAAGCAAAGTTAAAAGTCTTAAATATATGTAATCACACAGACAGCTTGGGGCTTGTAGCCTGCCATGTTACAATGAGGAAGAATTTCTGTATTGTGTGAGTGACCACAGACTGTAGCAGATTGCCCGGATTGGTTGTGGACTCTCTGTCACTGGAGATATTCAAGAATCTTCTGGATACAGTCCTGTATTATGTGCTCTAGGGTGGCCCTGCTTGAGCAGGGAGGAGGTTGGACTAGGTGATCCACTGTGGCCCCTTCCAACCTTAACCATTCCATCATTCAGTGACTTTTAAGTGTCTTAACTGTTCCCTTCTCCATTCAACTTACTATTTTGCTTAGATATTTATGAATAAATGTTTCAAATTTCCTACCTTTTTCATTCCTGTTATACAGACGTAATACACAGATTACATAGGTGATTCAGAATTTTATTTTGAACTATTCAGTGCAAACCTAAAATTAATTCATGCCTCTAAAGAAAAAGGATCATTCAACTTCCCCAGCCTTCACAAAGTGCTGACAACCATCAGAAATTCATACTGACTCCAGGAGAAGGAAGGATTTGAGTCCTTGCTAAAGAGTTTGAGAAAGCCAAACATATTTGAGGAGACAGGAGTAGCACAGAGCTAAGGGTAATGGGAGAGACAGAAAACACAGAGCTGGGCATCTATAATGCATTTCAGAATGTGTTTCTTTTAAGGACTGAAACTCTTCGTGGCCATATCTTCTAACTACTCCAGACATGAATACATGCCACTAGGAAATAGATCCAAATAGAGGACGTTACCACCAAAACTAAAATAACTGTTGTAAGTTCTGGAAATTACTCATGAAATTACTGACTGTTATTAAACACTCTGCATTACTAATCTAAATGACCCCTATGACACAACAATGCGCATTCAGTCATTGGAAACATATTATTTTTTATTTCATTTTCATAACTAAGGGCATTTTCACTTCAGAATTCATGCTTTTATTGAGGTAAATCATGGGCCACTCCTCCTCAGATCTTTATACCTCAAAGAACACTTATGTTTGCTTAACCTATGTACTCTATCAAGTGATGATGATGATGATGGCTCAGCTTTGCGAACAAAGATTTGGGAAGGGCTCTACCCACATGGGTGTGCCCTTCAAGCATGTGCAGTGGATTTTTTAGGTGAGGCAAAGTGTGTGTGAAACTGGCCCCTCCCTTTAACTCCTAAGGTTGATCTGCCACAGCTGAGTGAGCTTGGACGGTGACAGTGATGTCCTCAGGACTAGAACCTACAGCATCCGGTATTCCCAGGAGGTTGCCCATCCAGCTACTAACCAGGCCTGACCCTGCTTAGCTTCAGAGATCTGATGATATCAGGTGTCAGGGTGGCATTTAACTGCTAGGTAAAATATCAGTAAATAAACCAACAAAAAAATATAAGTTATAGTCTAGTCAAATTTAGTGCTTATTCTCTTATTTTTCTTCCAACTTTAATTCCTAGTTTCAAAATATATTTTGAAATTAAAGCTGGGGTTTTTTTCATTATTTACATTAAAATAATCTGTCAAGTAAGGTTACTATTAATTCCCATCTATCTACCAAGACTGCAATCAGCATGTAAGTTGATTGTTTAGAAGCAAAAGAGGCAAGAGCTCACAAGGCTGAGAATATTCCTGCATTATCTTTGTGCCATAAAAATCTTAGTGTCTTGTTATATCGTGAAAACTAAATAAAGGCTGAAGTTTTAATTTGCTACAGACTGATTTCTACACATTTTTGATATATTTTACTACCTTTTTTTACAGGAGTTTCTAATTCAATCTTAGATAAGACAAGATCAAAGTACAGGACAGGAATCCTTCGAAATCTGATATGCAACTGTTTTTCCTTGAAGAATGGTAGAGGCAGAGAGGATGAGATAGTGCTCTTTTTTTTCTGTTTCAGGTTCTTACTCTGCAATAAGTAGATGGTTTTCTTCATTCCAATACTTTCAATAGTCTCATCCAACCAATGCTGCTATCAAAATTTTAACAACCAATTAATCCTCTTTTCATTCTAGTGTCAATAGCAGTAATTTAATAAATAATTGATAAATAACATTATGGTGAGCAAGCAGGCTAACACAGTTCCAAACTCTGACTGATAGAGACATTCTTTATTATCGTGGTTTGAGGGAAAAAAACCCCAAATTTTTACCAAAAAGCAGAGGAAAGGATTCCTCCACAATAATCACATCACTCTTTATTAAAGAATATATATATATATATATATATATGTAGATATAGAAATAACTGTAAACAGACCAGAGCAAACTACTTCCCCAACACCACGAGCAAAAACAAAAGAGAGCAACCCCCAGAATGGTAGGCTCCTTCTGGAGTAACTATATTTATGGGTAGTGTCAGTGTCACACCTTGGCTAGGTGCAGGGTGAGTTCTCAGTCTTTTCCCAGCGAGGCAGAGACGAGTGGTGAGCACTCAGATGAATTCTCTCTCTCTCCTTGTCCTTTGTCCCAAACGAAGAAGGAAAGCTGGGAGTGGAGAGCTGCAGCGTGTCCTGAAAGGCAGTTGTGACTCCTCTTTCTCAGGTCACTGCCGCAGTGGGGTGGGCAGCCGTGACACTGCCAGCGACAGTGAGGCCAGAGCGGTGGCTGAGGCCTCAATGCTGAAACCAGGAGAAACAGCAGTGGCAAGAAAAAACTAGCTTACTCCACAGGAGCAGTGAGAAGCAGGAGAAATGGTTCCTCTCCGACAGGTAGCACACGCAGCTCCAACTTTCCCCCAGAGCTGTGTGTTGTCCCACCAGTGAAAACAAAAGAGACAGCGCAAACCTGTTCCTTGCCACACCTTCCCCCAGTCTGCCCCCACCCAAAATGATCAAGAAGGAATTGGTAGCAGTTAACTACTTCTTTTGTTAACTAATGTCATGAGGAGTTAGTGGCAGGGAGAGAATTTACATCAAAACTACAACATTTATATAAAGAAATAATTTTAAGTCAACAATATTTCTTCACTGATAAGCTAAAAGAAGAGATACTGCACCTTTTGGAGTACAGTTTCTGCCTTCTGGAATTAGAAGGCAAAACTAGCTGTTCTTTTTCCCCAAATTTCTTCTGATAGTTCTCAATTAATTTTAAGAGCTTTCTTTCTACCATAAAAGTATTTACATTGCTGTAGTTCTCCACCTGCAAGTATGATCCACCCCATTTTGGACATTTTCCTTCTATACATTACTTAAACTCAAGTAATATCATTACCTTAGCTGGAGACAGAGTAGATACTGCTACAACAGAAACGTCATTATATTTTAATTATTTTTTCCTTTATTCTAAGGATACTGAGGGTTACAAATGGTGCTCGGTGTGCTTGGGGATTAGGGTTTTTGTTGTTTGTGGTTGGTTTGTTGTGGTTTGGGTTTTTGGTTTTGTTTGTTTTTTTTTTTTTAAATTGAGAATACAGCTATAAGGCCATAAGGTAAAGGGATATAGTTCATCTTGCCTTATTTTTGGTCTCTCACTGAGCTAATCATCCAGTCTTCTTTTACAGTCAGTGGATCAAAAACACACCTCTAGGACACATTTCATCAAATTTCATTTGCTTCTTTACTCCATGATGCAATCAATCACATCAAGTATCTTACTCTTCCATGACTGTAGGACAATTACATATGATTAATTCAAGTATATGTATTTTTCCTCTGGGAACATGATCCCTCCCTTAAAACACTTCAAGGTGCTCACCAAGAAGAACAGCTAAATGTGTTGCTTCATAACCTCTATACTGAGGTTAAATATAAAATTTATAGGCATTAAAGAATTCAGTGCTTCACTACTTCTTTGACAATGGCCTGAAGGTCAGGCAGAACATTTTGCTTAACTTGCTTTCTCTCTCTCTCAAAATCTATGGGTTTATTTCCATCATAGGTGGAAATATGAAGCTTGCTACCTCTGTAAAATAATGTTTTAAACACATCAAAAATTTTCTGCAAGCATAGTGACAGATTTGCTGCTAACAAGCAAATGAGCATCACAGGAAGAAACAAAAATAGTGTACTACCTTGCACATTTTTCTCCTGCTTCTTCACTCCCTGTGCAATACATAATTCTACATTACTATTTAGTGCCCTGTGGTGGTGAATATTGTAGGTTGATGTAACATAATGTTGAAAAATTGTCAGAGAAAGTAGACTAAATGACTCTATGACCTTTCAGTGACATGCCACCATGAGATGGTGAGAAATTTGCATGCAAGCTGAAAGGCTTTTTTAAAGTTACTTAAATGTATTTATGTGACAGTTTTATACTTAAATCCTACCATTTTCTTCAAAGAATTATTAATTGTCTTCCAGGTTAAAAACAACCAAACCAAAAAAAAAAAAAAAACACCAAAAAAAAAACAACCAAGAAGAAAAAACAAACAAACCAACCTTTGTCAGAAGGTCTAAATAACAAATAAAACATTTGTAAACTATTTCAGAATTAATTATTTTTATTCTGGTGTAATTATATTTTGTGTTATATTAGAGCAAGAATTTATTTTCATATTTTAAAAGACAGAGGAGTTTTGTTTGTTTTTCTTAAAAAGGCTAGTACCCTACTTGTCATTTAAATGAACAAAATAATGAATTGCAAATGGAGAGAACTTGGTGAAGCATGAGACTAGTTAGCAAAATATTTATATATCCCACACAGATTCTTCCTGGAAAGGTTATTTGAGTGCAAATGTGACATTTTGAAATGTATGACTGCAGTGAAAACTAAATCAATCGTAAATCATTTATCACTTAGTAATGAAATTTAATGTTTATCTTTGCTCTCATTCTTATTTAAAGAGGACTTGTCCTGCTAATTATTTGTGTTGAGTCAGACCTTCCTACTTTTTCCAGACACTTAACATTTTCTTGATTACATCCAATCTGGATAGGGGTCTGTTCTTCTGTAACACATATATGTTTTAATAAAATTAATAACCCAGCTTTAGTCATTGATATATCACAGTATTATTTAAAATTTAATTCCACAGAATTTCACCCATTTACTGTATCTTTTTCATTTATTGTATCTTTTTCACTATCTTTATATCCTTTGCAGCCATTTTAGGTAACTAGGCAAACAAATTGTGGTCTCTAGCTTTACAGTCCTGAGATAACTTTTTCTTCTGCTTGGGCTTTCACTTCAGAGCATTGGTTAAATAAGAACAAAAGTTAATGTATTTTGTGTACTAGCAGAATAGACTACAAGTTTACTAACACGCAATTTTCTGGTTTTATGTTGTTTGAAATTTCCCAACTTGCATTCATTTCCCTTACGCATATGTATTACCTTCACAAAGGTCCTACACCTATACTTCAATAATTTTTAAGGTATTTTTGTACACAAATCAAGGAAACATTTCCCCTACACACTCTGTTCCCCGCAAAAGGAAAAAAAAAAAAAAGGAAAATTGAAAACACACCAGCACATGACCAGGTATTTAAAGGTCGGATAAAGATTGTGTGTACATACTTGATCAATAAGACAAACTATGTCTTTATAAACAAAATTAATTTTAACTGCAATTTTCTTTGTCAGAAACTGTTTTCTACTAGCTCAGTTAGGGAATTTACAAGCATATGTGCATGTGTTTTGGTTACACATATTATTAAATATGATAGCTCCTTCAGGGTATGCATTTTACAAAGGTTTGTCTCACAGATCCTTCTGAATAGAACAGTAACTTTGATGTTGCAGAAAACTGCCTTTTCATCAAAGGTAATGGTAGGTGTTGCAGAAAAAACTGGAATACAACTTACATGGGGTCAGTACAGCAGGAGTGTGTTATTGCAGCTATAAGAGAGAACACACAGCAGCAGCAAAGTGTCACACTACTGATATGAATTCTCCCCATATGAGTCAGAGTTTATATACCTTTAGGTTATACAATCCATTCTGCACCAACACTGTGCCAGACAAGCAGGACATGGTAAATAACAGCAGCAACTGAAATCCTTCTGATAAGAAGGGTCTACGCAGTACAGCGTGACAGGAATAATCCACTTCTTTGTTAACTAAGTTGTGCTGACTGGCAAGACTGACACATTTCTGAACTAGTGAGGCATACAAAAGCCCAGGAGGCCTTCACCCTCTTGCTTCCACAAAGGAAATGTGTATCATAGAATCTCAGAATGGCTTGAGTTTGGAAGGGGCCTTAAATGCAGAAGCACAGCATTACTAATCTTTCTACAAGTAAACAAGATCATCACTGCATGGTTTTGGCTGGTGCCAGTCTTTTAAAATAAATGCACGCTGTGGTCAAGCTTATGTTCCTAAGGCAGGAAGATGCCTTCCACGCAGGTATTGTTCATCAGTAACGGAGGGTACTGTGGCAGAAATTAAAATTGTTGGCATTTTTGGTCTGTGCTTCGGCCAGCCATCTGGGCACAGTTTATATTATTTCCTACCTTGTTTCTAGTAACAAAAAGAGATAAAGTAGAAACTTTGCCCTTGAAGACAGAGCTAGCTATAAACTAAAAATAATTGACCTCTTTTGATTGGCTAGTTGCATTTGGAGGTCGTTTGAAGGAGAAACTGAGGGAGAAGAGGAGGAAGGCTATCCCCTAGACCCAAATAATTGAAGACCCCTGAGCAATTATGCACATGCTCAGGGACATTTCCAATGCCCACGCACATATGCAGAGAGAAAACTGTTATGTAACAAATGGGTGGAGCTGGTGACTTCAGCCTAGGCGGTGTTAGGGGTGGTATTGGACACACTTGCCCAGTCAGACGTCACTGGCCACCTGTATTTTAAGGGCAAATGACTGGTGCGCAGGGGAGGAGGCTTGCTTGCCGCGCGGGAAAACCTTGCATTTTAAAACACTGGGAGCCCTGTTACTGCAGCGAGTTAGCTAGCGCACCTGGTTTCGGCTTCCTCCTTTGGAAAATCTAAGTGTGTGTGGGTTGGTAAGATACTAGTATTAGCAGCACCTCCTTTGGTGAGTGGGGGGTGTTTGCACGCCTGGGTTTACCACTCTTTGAGGGGTTTCTTCCCTTCCGTTTGCTCCCTCCTCCTTTTCAACCATAAAACTCCTCTTACTCAGCAATTTCTGTTAGTAAAAAAACCTGTTTGTTAATTTCTCAACAGCATGTCTGGTTCACTTTCTGGCAATCCTTTGAACTCACTCTAAAACAAGTACATTTCCATTTGGTCAAGTGCAAGTTAACCAAAACAATAACATGGTTTTTCTAAAGACAAAATGAAAAAAATAGGAGAATCCTATGCATTTTCCTCTGAAAATTCATCAGATTTCACATTAAAGTTTGAATGTTTGAATAACCAGAATTTCTGGTCAGAATGGAAAGAAATTATTGACTGTTGGGTTATCCTGGGATGGATAATTTCTGATTGTTGATGATAATTCTCTTACTGGGAAGAAAGTTTACTTCTTTAAAGTTTTTATGAGGTAGTAGACTCAGTTTTCTTTCATTTCAGTTGAAGTGCCAGTCTGAAACTACTGACTGACTCTAAGAATCAGTAATAGCAGGCTGAGGTCCCTTCTGTTACACTTTCAAGGCATATTTCTTGAACTTGTCTTTTCTAAAGTGGGAGCATCTCTCACCTCCACTGCACATTCCTTTTCCTTTAGATCTGTGAACTACACATAGCACTATAGGAAGGTGGTCAGATGCTCCAAAATCTGCATGTAGACTTCTTTGGTACAGTGGTCAATAATCGCAAAGTCAGTTTTGTGTTCCTTACCCGGCTTTATACATGACATTTCCTGGATCTTTGTCCTAGTCACAAGATGCTCAGCAGTATGTTGTGTCATACTGTGCTCAGGTGGCAATTCTCTCCATGTATTCCTGTAGAATTTTCTCTTGGCACCATTAATATTAACATCCTAAGAAATACTTGAAAAGCATAGAAAAGTTACTGTTATAGTTCAAGTAGTATAGCTCAGAGAATCAAACATTAAAAGCAATGAGTCAAAGATTAAAGAAATAGCTACTCCAAAACTGACAATCTGCAGAATCATTGTTTTTTTTTCTGTACAGGCTATCAGAGACGTGGTTGAGGGAGAGGCTGTGACACCACACAGGAACACACAAAAACTCATGTATGAGTTTAACAACAGGTATCCTACTGTATTTGTGTTAATTTGGAAATATTTCTACCTACATTTACAACACCCAAACTATCTTTGTAATCTAGTACATCATACTCTCCAAGAAGCCAAGTCTACATGGCTTCAGCATAAAAGTGTAAGACAAATTCAGGTTTACACAGAAGGATTTCCAATTACATTAGTGGGTGATATTATTTTCTATATTCTTCTTGTTTCTAAATCTTATTAGGGCATTTACTGAATATAAAGAGGCAAGGGAAATTTATATATGAAAAAAGCATGCAAAAGAGGCAAAATGAAAAAATAGGTTACCAAGTAATGGTGGAAAGGGACATAGTATAACACAAGGAAGAGGTAACAATATACATTTGTGTCAGAGACAGGGAAGTAATAAGTCAATGTTACTGAGCTACTCAGTAGTTTGAGAATACACAAACCTGGATGCAAAGTGATTGCTTGTTTAGAATCCTGTTTAGAATTGCTTGTTTGTAATCCTGTTTAGAAATTACATTTATATACAAAACTAGCTAACTTATCTACTTTAATTAGTCTCTCTCCAGACAGGCATTCTTTTCTACTATATATTTATACTACAGCTTATGGCAACCTTTCCTGGGCTAATTTGGCTTTGACTACCAAAAAATAGATATAAATAATAATAATTAGAAAATCTTTGGATTTGTTCAAGAGCTGTTCATGGTTAAGTGGGCTTTCTTGTTTGTTTGTTTTTAAATATAACTTTGTGCCGATCATTTTTAAAAAGTATAGACATAAGAAATCCCCTCTAACAATTTATCTGTCATTTTACACTTCCATAAAACACTGCAGGGTGCCCATTACTGTATGATATCAGCATGCATACTAAACTAAGTGTAGGTGAGCTGTGTTTATATTACGCTTCAACAGCACACCGTGGAGTGCCTTATTGCTTAAATGATGAAAAGGTCAAACATTTACAGGATACTATTATGTTTCATAGAACAATTCTATATTGCTATTCTTTGTTACCTCATCCTTTTGGGAAAAGTAGTTGCAAGGTAAAATAACAAACATCATTCAATTAAATCAGCTTTCTGAAAGTGCTAATACACAGCGTAATCTTGTAGTTCTCTTTGGGTAGTAAGATCACATCCCTTGTATATAGTGCCAAGACATATGCATACTGATACATAAATTATATATCAGTAGAAAATCCATCAAAATTTCCAGTCAACAATAACTAGATATTAATATTTTTAAATAAAATGAAAGAACTGAATATTGCAGAGGCTGACATGTTTAGTGCAGAAGACATTAAGCCCAAGAAAGAACAGAACTGCATTAGGTGAGAAACAGAATTTTAAGTCATCATCAATGCCTCCTTCCACATTTCAGCTATTTTAAGGCAGAGACTATCATCCTAAGAGCCTTTCATGGTTATAGCACACTACAGCAGAGCACAGTAGAAGAATCTGCAATCATACGAGTCTTTTAAACAGCTTCAGAGATGATGAATCAACCACTTCCCTGGGCAGCCTGTTCCAATGCTTGAAAACTCTCTTGGTGAAGAAATCTTTTCCTACTATGCAATTTAAATCTCTCCAGTGCAACTTGAGTCCATTTTCTTGCTTGTTACTTGGGACAAGAGATCAACTCCCACCTTGCTACAAGCTCCTTTCAGCTAGAGAGTGGTAGAGGCACTTTGACTTGTTGAACCCTATACAATGGACCTCAGCAATTCAGCCTGTCCAGATCCCTCTGCAGAGCCTTCCTACCCTTCAGCAGATCAAAACTCCCAACATTGGGGATGTTCAGGGACACTTGGAATTGAACGGACCACAAATATTGCTGCAGGCTTGTTAGGACAATAAATTATCAGTACCAGTTTGAAAGTAATTCATCAGTAAAATGTGATTTCTTTTTCACACCTAAAGGGAAATGTTTCTTTTGCCTGGTACACAGAGATAAAAAGACATTTTTCTTTTTCTCCTAGTTTTTATGCCCTCTCTGAAGGTTAGGCAGGCTGCTACTATCCTGAGACCAGCAGAAACTACAGCTTCCCTTCTTTCTGCCAGTATGCTCACTTCCCAACACAAAGTTTCAAACATAAATAAACCAGAATATAAGTGTCTCAAGCATTACTCACAAAATAAAGTAGATATTTATGAATGTATCTTTTCCATAGAGTAAAAATATATGTACAGACAAATATATTGGACTTGGAAGGAAATATAGTTAAGGAAGATGAGGAGAAGGCTGAGGTACTTAACACCTACTTTGCCTCAGTTTT
>JAWWLZ010000082.1:71936104-71951245 GCA_035041345.1 Poliocrania exsul
GCCATGATCTAGTAAATGGACTAGAGATGAACCAAGGGTTGGACTCGATGATCTCGGAGGTCCTTTCCAACCCAATCAATTCTATGATTCTATGATTCTATGATTCTATATACTACTCTAGTGCTGAGGTTTTGTTTTGTTTTGTTTTTTCCAATTTTAATATAGACAACACAAGAAACAAGAATTTCAGTAAGACCTCATGTAACAAAATCCAGACTACTCCCTACTTTCAACACCACACAGGTATTTCTTTCCCTCTACAGTTGAAGTTGAGTGCTTCATGCTTTAAAAATACAACTCTAACTCTGATTTACTCTACTTCAAAATGTATGAGTAATTGTGAATATGCATTTAAAGTACTTCTTGAAAACTCTCCTTATTTTATTAATCACTTAAGTCCTTCCCTTGCTAATATGCCTTGTGCAGTGTCATCATTGATCCATGACTACACTGCAAAATAGACTTCCAATACAGATAAAAGGTCCCCCTGAAATACTAGAATTTATGCACTCTTTTTTTTTTTTTTTTTTTTTTTTTTTAATTTTGTAACATTCAAGAGAGACAGTGTTTTAATCAAACTAGTGCCTGCTGGAATTTGTCCCAACTAGAAGCATTCTTAAATACATCAATCACACTGTCTTTGATGCTATCTTCAAATATATTGCTGTCTTCAAAACAACCATACAACCAATTCTGAATTGCATAAAGTTATGAAACATGCAGATTTGAGACTTCCTGTGGTGGGCTGACATTAGTTAGAAGCCACGTGCCCCTCAAGCTTCTCTATTACCTTCCCTTCTCAGCTGGACAGGGGAGAGAAATGAGATGGAAGAAAAATCATAGTTAAAGAAAAGGAAGTTTACTAAAACAAGGAAAAAACCCCAGAAACCAAAGGTTTTATTCTCTCCTTCCCATCAGCAAACAGTATCTGCCCATTTCCCATGAAGCAGAGCTCCAGCATGGAGCAAGGCAAGAATTGTAAAAAATAAAGGTCCCCACTTCCTCTTCCTTTTCTTAGCTTTTGTATTTGAGAGGATGGTGATATGGTATAGAATATCCTTTTGATCAGTTTGGGTCAGCTGGCCTAGTTATGTCTGCTCCCAAGATTTTGCCCACTCCCAGCCTTCTCATGGGGGGTGGAATGTTGGAGAGACAGCGCTGGTGCTGTGCAAGTGCTGCTGAACAGTAGCCAAAACTGCTCAGTGTTTGTTGTCAACATATTTCTAGGTACCAGTGCAAATCACTGTGAGGGCTGCTGTGGGAAAAATTAACTACTTCTCAGCTAGAGCCAATACACTTTCTTAATTCAACAGGCAGATCAGTGTAACAGACAAGGTAATTTTAGAAGTATTAGCTTTGTCATTCAAGTACTTTGGATTAAAAATTTCAGATGTTTTGTCAGTAATAAAATGCTAAAATTCTCAACCATTCTGTTTCCAAATTCTCATTTATATCCTCTTATTTTGTATTTAAGTCTCTAACATATTCTCAAAAGTCTACTCTCTTGATTAGAGTACAGCACTAATAACACCAAGGTTATGGGTTTGATCCCCATATGGGCCATTCACTTAAGAGCTGGACTTGATGATTCCCTGTGGGTCCCTTCCAACTTAGAAGATTCTGTGATTTTTTTCAACATCATTGCTTCTTGAAATAAGATAATTAGACAGGTACTCATGGACTGTTTCCTGTTGCAGGAGAAATTTTCAAGCCTTTCACAGAAGCAGAAAATCAAGTTGCAGAGGACCAGGCATAAGCATCTTTTGTCTCAAACATTCTGACTGTTTTTTGACAGGAGAGTTGTGATTAGAAGAGAGGGTCCCTCAGAGCTGTATGGGGTAGTGCTGTGCTGAGCCAGCTTCCTGCTCTGCCTTGAGACTCGAGCTCAGTAGTGTCATGTTCCCCATCCTACACCGACTCACTTCCTGAAGCACTCAAAAGGGCTGGCTGTGCATGTGTAAATAAAATGGAGAGAAAACTCTAATTTATGTAAGAGATGTGCACCAGGTTAACTATAAAAGGAAGTGGATTGGTCTCCCTCCCTCTCTTTTTCCTTTCTCTCCCTTTCTTTGTCTCAGTACCACATCTCCAGATCATTCATGAAGCAGGATAAACACAGGATCTAGGGACTGATGATTTTCTTTGTTCTCCTTCTCTCTTTTCCACCTTTATTTCTCTCCTCCCTTGCTTTGCCTGGGCAAAGAGCAACTATGGCATTCTTGTACTCTATACTGAAGTTTATCGTGGGAGTGGGGAACTTGTGGAAGTGTGTTATGGCTCATTAGCCAGCACCTTTGAGAAATGGTGTGTTGTGGCTTGTTAGCCAGCACCTTTGGGAAGTTTGTTGTGGGAGTTGAGAGCTTATTGATTTGTAGTGTAAAAATTAAGGGCTTGTTAGCCAACAATTTTTGAGTCTAAATAGTGGGCTGGTTGCTGGAGTTAAGGCAACTATACAATAAAAACATGAGAGTTCCCTGTCATCTGGACTGGTGTCTTTGTTCAGCATGGCAAAAACTGACAACAAACATCGCAACCCCTACCAAGCGTGTCATGACACAAGTAGCATCCACCATTGTAGTGTTAGTATAAAAGAGCTAAAGTCTCAACAATCACTATAAACTTAACAGCTATAAAAGAAGATATAATGGTCATCTTTGGGGTATTTTTGGTTGTGCAATATGCTAACTAAACAGAAGAAATTCAAGAAGGAAAGTATTTTTTTCCCTCATATTTTGTAACCAGTAATCTGGAGAAAAGTCAAAAAATCATATAACTAGAAAAACAATTATTGGTAAAAGGTACTCAAGTAAAGGTATTGCATCTGGTGAAAGAAGGAAGAAGATGGGTAGCAGTAAGCTGTAGCACTAATAAAAAGAGTTCTGCTAATTGCAGTTAAGGGCTAAGTCGCAGTTTAAATGCTTAAATTATTAAGCACAGATTTTCAGGGCAAATTAGCAAAGCATATGAAGCATCCTCCTACAGATAAATAACTGACTTTCTTCCTGACAAAAATTTTAACTCCAAATTTCTACAAACAAACAATTAT
This sequence comes from Poliocrania exsul, assembly GCA_035041345.1. Taxonomy (NCBI): domain Eukaryota; kingdom Metazoa; phylum Chordata; class Aves; order Passeriformes; family Thamnophilidae; genus Poliocrania; species Poliocrania exsul. The sequence goes on from JAWWLZ010000082.1 coordinate 71,939,151, forward strand.
TGGAAAACAGGCAACAGAAATTGTTTTCTTTTTTAGGTTCTGAAAACCTATACCAAAATACTACCACTCTCCTGTCTTTTACATACATGAAAGATATTAAAATAATATTTAGACTTTAACTACATTTAAACTGGCCACTGATTCTGTAGTGGAAACTAATCTCTCAGTTAAGACACTATTTGAAAATGCCATGAGAAATTAGATAGCAACAGAAAAGTGAGGGAGCAAGAAAGAGAGAAGCCTACATCTAATCTTTTAGAAGATTGACTAACATTGTATCATACGGATGTTGACAAGTCTCAAGTCAAATTTTCTTTTACATACAAAGTGCTGAATATATTCATGTTTATATGAACATGCTCCAGGTGTTTAAATAAAGAAAACAGTTCTTGGCCTTGAGAAGTTCTTCAGTCATATACTTACTATTATTAGAATCCCCAATAACACAAAAAAGGGTCACAATTGGGTCTTATTTTAAAATTTCCTTGACTGAAATAATATTTATTGTCATAGTCATTCTGAAAGTGTAAAATTCTTAGTATTATTACAAGAGATCAATTATACAATCAAGCTGAGTTGTGCATGTGAAAATAAGTATTAATTAAATCCTTCAAAGGAATGATATAGAATTTAATTTTCAGATCTTTTAGAGTAGCAAAAATAATATGGATAAACTGTGAATCCTTAACCACAGGGCAGAGAATTAAAAAGAACACAAAGGCAATTTAGGAAAAAAACTAAATGGTTGCCCATTTGTAAAATGTCTGAAGACAATATTCCCACTTCATGAGTGGTATTCTTACATGATATGGATAACTATCACTGACAATGAAGAAGCAACTCCTTGCAACCTATTTCAGTGAAATGCAATAGTAAAATGACCAGTTCAATATATTTATCTATAAGCCTCAGGAGAATATAGAATGAACCATCAAATTTGCAATAACATTGAAACAGAAAGAATAGCCAATGTTCTCTAGGCCATGGAGAGAGGCCTAGATGGACTAGAGAAATGGACCAACAGAAATCTTATGAAGTTCAAGAATGAATGCCAAGTGCTGCCCCTGGGCAGGAAACACTGGTGTAAAGGTACAGGGCTATGCCTGCCTTGGAACAGCTTTGAGGGACAAGTTGAGTGTGACTCAGAAGCAACGGCTGCCAAGACGGTCAGCATCACTATGGAAGCTATCCATCAGGTCACAGCTAGGACATCAAGAAAAAGGATTATCCCAGTAACTTCAGCACTTGTGAGAGCACAGCTGGATACTATAGCCAGCACAGAAAGGACTGACAAACTGGACTGAGTTCAGCAATGGGCTTCCAAGCAGATTAGCACTGAAACACTTGCTCTGTGAGGAATAGCTGAGGCTCTGGGAATTGTTCAGTTTGGCTTAGCAGCTTTCAGTATCCAGGAGGAATTACTGAATAGATGTAGCCAGGCTTGTTATAAAGGGGGCAAAGTTTCAAACAAACAGTAAGGAGATATACAACAATGAGTAATACATTTTCTTACAGTCTTCATATGTTTCTAAGATAGCAAAACTTAAAAAATACTGATTTGAAATATTACCATGTATTTTTGCATGTACACATTGGGGTTTTAGTTCCTTAAGAAAACTGGTATTCTCCAACATTTATTAACAGACAAAACAGTGGTACTGGCAAGCAGGAAGAAGATACAATGCCAAAAAAATAATCTGCAGTGATACAAGATGGAGAAGTAGGCGGTTGTCCTTTTCACTTTTCATCATGCAATCAATAGTGCTCTTCAGCTTTCCTTAATTCTAAATCTCAGTGTTAACTTTATGCTTGCTCTTCCAGATGCTGATACTACTTTCCTCCTCAATTTATCTATCTCATCCTTTACTCTCAGAAAGTCTTTTATTCCACTGTATCAAATCAACTGATGGTTACCAATGCGGCAACCCGTTTTCTCCCTCTATTTCACAGATAATATCAGTCAGAAAGGAATTATTGTGATGGAAGGACAGAAAAGACATTGTGCTATCTTGATTTGCTACCAAAGCCTTCTGTACTTTTTTCTGAAGTTCAAGTAGCTCATTTCAGAAACAGATGTTTTATATCACAAGTCTATTTGTCAAAGGTAGTCAGTTGGAATCTAAATTATTTCATGAGTTAAAGCTAGAAAATACTGTTTATTTATTATTTTCACTCTTAGGTTTTGAAAAATATTCATTTAAATGATGAGTTAATATCTTAATATAAAGTTTTTTAAAAGTAGCCTTGGAAGTTTTCGTATTTCTTAGCAGGAATACAGTGGTTTATGACTGTAATAAGAACAGAAGAGCACAGAAAGATGACCTGATCATAACAAAATGCTTGTGGAAAGTAGATCTCATCATTTTGGTCATAACCTTCACAAAAAAGCAGTAGTATTCAACCCACTTTTTAAAAGCAGGAACAGAAGTCAACTAAAGCTAGCTATTTTAGCAGGACAGGCTTCAGAATCAATGAGTCACTAACATGTACAGTTTCAAATTCTCAGATAAAAATATTTAGATGCCATTACATTTTGAGTTAAATATATTTACTTTGAAATGATGCAATTTCTAACTAAAAGAAAAATTCAGTAACTTTATATGTGCCTTAAGAGCTCCCTCCAGAATTCAGGTTTCTGAAGAACCTTTGTGAATACCCTGACAGTTTACAGCAATCATAAGAAATATTAAAAACCACTATAATTTCTCTACTAGCATATCATGAAAGTGTTTGGTCACAGTTACTGCCATCAGTCAACATGAAGCATTAATGCTTACTTAAGATGACAGTGCTCAGAAATTTATATGAGTTCTCAGCATTGCTAATGACAGATAAAACCCAGAAATACTTCGTGCACACACTGAATGATGTGACAAAAGCATACTAATTAAGAGACAAATTAATATAAAATATAGCTTTTTAATCCAGCAGAATCTGATGCTGAACATGGACAAAACAGACTAGAGATTTTTAATTTTTTTTCTTTCCATTTGTTAAGCTCTGGCATTGAATACAGACTTCATTTGAACTTAAACTACTTGTATATGACATGGAATAAACAGCAGTGCTAAAGAAGATTTGTGTGTTCCCTGTGCTCTCACATATTTCCCCACTCATCATATCCCCATGTCTTCTGATAAATGTTTCAGTACATTTATCATTCTGCATCACACATCACCCTGTGAAGCACTGCAGCTCTCCTGTGTATGACACAGGCTAAGTGACAGCCCAAGGCAGCAGCATTCCCCATAAGCGAGGGAAAGCATGGCAGGAGTGGCCTGGCTTCCGATAGCCACCACACAGGAAGCACCGCTCTCACCAGCTACAAAGGCTCACATAAGCTGTAGCAATTTATTATACTTGACAAAGGCATCCGAAATTATCTCTAGAAAATTCTGAAATATACCCTGAAAGTGAAGTATGTAATAACAGGGGGAAAGAGGGAAGAAGAAATTACATGATCACAAATGCCTATGTTCAACATTTTCGAAAAATTTATGAAAAACTTAGTTTGCAACTACAGATGAATTTTAAAGGTTTCTGTGCTAAAAATGAATTTGTATCATGTGCTGGTGGCAGCACTGGGGGATCTGCCAAGGTGGCCCTTGTGTGGAACAGCTAAATCCCCTGTGGCCCCTGATGGGGCAGGTATCTGCACTGATGCCTGTGGAGGACCCTGTGAGGGAGCAGGTGGTTGTTTCCTGAAAGAAGATGCACCTTGTGGAAAGACCCAAACAATTATTTTTTGTATAGTTAATTACATCCTTCTACAACATTATTTCTCCTTATGAACCAAACAGTATATTCTTGAGGATTTTTTTTTTATAAAGCTTGTTTGGGGAATTTATATGGATGATCACTATACTCCAATAAAGTAATAAAATATTTTACTCAGACTCTAATGTGAAAAGGTAAAAACTTTAATAGATTACCCTCTTGTATCCCTAAAATGCTTGAATCTCTACCTGAGTACATTCATACTCAGGAATCTATATGACAGTTATCCTTTATCCTGGTAACTAAAGACAAATCCCTTCCCCCAGAGACTGAAGGAATTTTAAAAGCCCTTCTCTTCAACCTTTCATATATGGAGCACTACGTTTAATTATTCTATTCCAGAACAGCTTTGAGTACTTTGCTGTTTTCCACAGTCATGTTATTTTGATTCAAGTTTAGCACACCTCCTGGATTCCAATAGCAACATCAAAGGAACAGCAAGTAAATTTTACATTTACATATAGGGCAGTGAGAATTCAGAGAACAGCTTGCTATACTCACCAGTAAATGGATTATACCCATTTGAAGATGCAAATATTTCTATTTGAGTATGAAGCTCAAACTCACATTTTACTCAGGAAAACTAGGTTAACTACAGCAATTCTTCCTGTACTCTAAAATTTCAGCAAAGGTCTCACAAAATGTACCTAATGCACTGTGGTTACCAAAAAAAAAAAAAAAAAAAAAAAAAATCTTAGTGAATAAACGGTTTTATGTTGTATAGTTTTCCTTGTTTATTGTGGTTTTTTTGTTTGTTTTACTGCAATACCTACATAGAAATAACAAAATTTAAGAATATGTCATAAAGCATCTTTACTTACATTTCTTTCAAGAAAACAAATAGAAAATATTTTCTTCCCTGTAAGTTCTACTAAGGTGTTAAAAAAACATTAACTATCTGAAAGGGAAAATCACTTTAATTCAGATGGCATTGAAGGGCTGAAGTAGATGTGTAGTCACATGTGACTGGTGTGTATTCATAGCATGTAAGAGCTGGACAGTGAATGATAAAATTATAAATACAGACTTAGCTACATCAGGGTTTGCTCCAATTCCTCATTTACTGTTCTTAAATCATTGATTTCCAATGCAATTTATTTTCAAGTAATTTGAAGATTTCAAGCAATATTAGTCAGAAATATACAACAGGATAAAACTAGATAGTCAAGAAAAGGCTACTGCTGTTTATTGGTATTTTTTAAAATCTGTGCAGAAGTGCAACCAAATCCTATATGCAGTTCTTCTTCCTGTACTTTTGGAAGTTCCACCTGTTTCGAAGAGACCATCAAAGACAGCGTGATTGATATATTTAAGAATGCTTCTAGTTGGGACAAGGGCGGTCCCGTGGTGTAATGGAGAGCACTCTGGTCTCTGTATCCCAAGGTCGCAAGTTCGAGCCTCAGTAGGGACCGTCCCTGGCAGTTCAATGTCCTTCCTGCCATCCGATCCTGTCAGATCTCGGATGCTCAGCAGGGTCAGCCCCGGTCAGTAGACAAGCTTGCTCGGCCGTGGCAAATGAACCTTAGGACTTAAATGGTGGAGCTAGTTCTGTGCACGCTGTGCCTCACCTAAAAAATCCATTGCACAGGCTCAAAGGGCACAACCCACATGGGGAGAGCCCTTCTCAAATCTTCGTTCGCGAAGGTTGGCCATTATATTATAATTGGGACAAATTCCAGCAGGCACTAGTTTGATTAAAACACTGTCTCTCTTGAATGTTACAAAAATAATTAAAAAAAAAATAAGAGTGCATAATCTAGTATTTGAGGGGGACCTTTTATCTGTATTGGAAGTCTATTTTGCAGTGTAGTCATCGACTATTGATGACATTGCATATCTGGCTGGTTTTGTGTGTTCTGGTACCTACCCCGTTGTCACCCCTCCCAGGTGGAACTTGTGCCTCACTGGCCACTCTGAGACACCAGGCCAGACTGAGGAGTGGTTTAGCCCATCAGACACTACATTAGGAGTTCCAGGGGGTGTGGTATGGGTGGGGTCCCAGGCTGCCTTTTTGACTGACAGCTGCTATGAGGCTGCCCAATGAGACTGCAGACTGGCCACATGGTTTCTGGGGCTGCCTGGCCCTTTCCCTTTCCCCCCCATACTTGAAGTGGTTCCAACCCAATAATTAAACAATCTTCTGTGAGATTCAAATCCAGTGTCTCACAGGGGGTGCATTAAGCGAGCAGCTTGGTGGGCACCTGGCAACCAGCCAAGGTTAACTCACCACAGCCTCCATTGAACCAAGGCATAGAAACACACGTAACAGGTGACTGTACATAAGCTTTCATTACTACTGCAATGCCACTAGGTATAAATAGTAGGCAACCACATAAAGACAAATAGGAACTTGTGGTGTAGTTGTGCAAACAAGGTACAAGAAAGCATGTGACAGTCAAAGGTACAAGGTAAGAACAAAGGAAGAAAGCAGAAATAAAAAGATATGTGGTAAAACATTATGCAGAAAAGTGTCTGGTGCAACCAGAATGATCCTGCAGAACAAAGAAGGAAAAGGACTGACAAAACCAGAATGAGTCCTGGTTCAAAAAGATTAAGATGAGCTACGTGCGAAGCAGATAGATTGCCTCTATTTCCCACTTTGGAGGAGGCTGAGGAACACAAACCAATGAAATTGGAAAGGTGGGGAATAAAGTAGAAGCACACAGTAGTTCCCTCATTGAGAGCTCTCAAGCCTCATTACTTTGATCATCACATCTAAGACCTTTAAAGACCCCAGCCATCAGTGTTAACTTTATGGCAACAACTCCCTGGAGTAGTATACTCACAGGTAACCATAGATAAAGTCTTAAACGAATAATTGTATTCTATATGGAATGACAATAATGAATAATGTATGGGAACTAATTATAGCAATGTGTAATATTAATTAATGACCATCCATTGTCATTCTGAAGTTTTGAAACTGATCTACCAGTCTTTTAAACAATCTAATGAGAGTGATCCTTGATATGCATATAAATAGGTATGCATTCAGGGGCAAAAACTGCACAAATCTTAGATTTCCTATTTTTGAGAATTAGACCAAAAAAATAGTGTGCTCAATGCCACGTCACACACCTCAAAGAGTCAAACATTTTGATGTACATAGAGTCAATAATTCTTCAGAGAATATGCCTTAAAGGAAAACAACAAAGCCTACCTTTTTCTGGGCTACCAAAAAAAAAAAAAAAAAAAAGAAAAAAAAAGAAAAAAAAAAGAAAAAAAACCAACATCAACAAACCACACCCACCCTAAAAAAAAAAACAAACAAAAACAACCAAACCCCCAGTCCACAAGAGTTTCAATAGCAACAACCAATTACTGGCCTCCATGTTTCAGCATTAGACCTAGCTGTTGGTGCTAAGTGTTTGGTGTTGGAAAAAACTCCATGTTTCTGTCTGTACCTCTCTAATTAACTGCTTGTGCTGTGGTCATGTAACTCCTTGATTCCCAAGAAAGGATGAAGTGAATTTTCTTCTAGTGTGTCAGATAGAGTTACAAAGGGTCTGAAAAGCAAAGTGTAATGCTATCCTTTAATACACCAAACATGCCACAAGAAATACAATATATTCATTCTCTTAGCATTAAACATGCAGTGTGTGCTCTATTTCCTCTGATAAGCAAATCTAATTGAAGGTTTAGAACATGTCATATAAGGAAAAAAATCATTATTCAAATACATCTAGATGAGAGCAAGAGGAGGTCTATCCAGTAGGGAACAGGATGTGCCACTCATATTACTGAATACTACAATGTAAGCATAGTTTCTTCCATTCCAGCCCCTCTTTAAAATTACTCAGACTCCAACACACTCAGGATCTTTTACTAGAGCTGTCCCACAGATCCTGCTGTAGTGGCTGAATGGCCTATTTGTCAGAGAGGTAGTTAATAACTAAAAAATCCACCCCTTCTACTTTATCTTTCTGAGCACTAACCCCATTCTCAGCTGGGAGTTTTAAATAAGTGTCTCCTGTCCAAGATATTAAAGTTAGATAAGGCACAGGTAACACGTCACCAGTTGCTGAATAGAGTCCAAAGGTCAGTGTTCTGGTTTCGGCTGGTGTAGAGTTAATTTTCTTCTCAGTGGCTGGTATGGGGCTGTGTTTTTGATTTGTGCTGAACACAAGGTTGATAATATAGAGATGTTCTCGTTATTGCTGAGCCACAGTCTTCTCTGCTTTTTGTTGTGCAACACTGGTGAGGAGTGCATGGGAGGCTGGGAGGAGACACAGCAAGGAGAGGTGACCCAAAAGTGACCAAAGGGATATTCCATACCAAATGACATCATGCTGAGTTATATAAAGTGAGGAGAAAGAGGAAGGAGGAGGACATTTAGAGTGATGACATTTGTCTTCCCAAGTAACCATTACATGTGACAGGGCTTTGCTGTCCTGGAGATGGCTGAACACCTGCCTTCTCATGGGAAGCAACTCCTTGTTTTGCTTTGCTTGCATACATGGCTCTTGTTTTTTCTGATTAAACTGTCTTTACCTCAACCCATGAGTTTTCCACCTTTTACTTTCTTATTCTCTCCCACCAATCCTACTGGTGGGGGACTGAGCCGGGGACTGTGTGGTGCTTGACTGCTGGCTGGGGTTAAACAACAATACTCAGGATCAGAGAAGATCAAGCTAGCCCTAAAAGTTACATTAAAAGTCTTATGAAATTTAATTCCAGTGTTAAACATGACCAAGACACCTGGGTACAAAAATGCCAAAGAGGTTTCTTGCGAGAAACAGAAGATCTATCTTTTCATTGTAATGATATAATCACAAACAATGCCACATTATTCAAGTAGTTGGTCAGTACTTATGGGATCCTAGCTAGATAAAAAAAGAACCCAAAACATAATGCTGAAATATTTAGGATACAAGTTTATGCCAGGTATCTATACTTTTATCTAATAAATCTGTATGGATTCTTGTAATAGCAGAGACTAAGAAGTACTGATGTATGTTGTTCCTATATGCAGAAGTTCTTATGCTTCTTCCTCCTCTGCCATCAACTGTCTAATCAGAGATGTTATTAGGAAGTGCAGTGACCTTATCTCGTATCATGGAAAGAAGTATCTTTTTGTTCCTTAAGTTACACGCTGTAAAACCCCAAACTTAGAGCTACGAGCTCACCAAAAGGTTTTACTTTAAAAATATATATAAGGCTCCAACAATATTCACCCTTCAGACATATTAGAAGAACCCTTGCTTCTGTTAATAACTTAAGAGAGAGGGCAAAGGAGAAGACGCCACACACATTTTCTCCAGAGGTACTTTACCGGTAAACTTTAGGAAATAAGGGTTCTTGCCAAAAGTTTAAAGGGTAGCATAAAGCCAAAATAAAGCACTCCACAAAGCACTGATTTAGCACATGCTAACCTGTCGGAGGAGGACAGGGTGATCAGGACTTTATTAAATGGCAAACCTACTATAAGCGATGGATCGATGAAGATGCTGAGGTCTGAGAGCTGGTCACCCTTAGTCCAGAAGCCCTGCAGCAGTTCAATAGAGATTTTGACAGATTTAGACCTTAAGTTGATGTTTCCCCTGTTTAAATGTTATACAGTCATCATGTCTACCCTGTGTATTTTTCCTTAGTCATCCCTATCCAGGTTTCTTCTTGCCATAAACCCTTAGGACATTTTTCTGCCAAGCCACTCCTGATTGGCCCCAGTTTGGTGCAGTGCACCATTTTCCATATATGTTGAGTTTGCATCCCTGCTTCCCATTGGTCCTTTCCATGTTCCTCCCCTCAATTTGCATATGGGCCAATGGGATGTTTTGCCCCACCCTATCTCCTCCCCTTTCTCCTTCCAAGTTCCAGAAGGTTCCACCGCTCCCTATATAAGGTCGGGTACCCCCAGTAAACTTGCTTCTCCTCGTTGCCTCCCATCCTACATGGTTGTCTTCTTTTGGGAGCTCGGCGCCGGGATGGGAGTGGGAGGAGCCTACTCGTGCTTTGAGGGGATAACCCTAAAAGAGCTGCTCTTCTTAGAGCGTGATATCACCTCCCCTCGGAGCGGAAGAACCCTTTCACCATATCGGTGGCGCATTAATCCACCGATACTAACCCTTACAACTCAGCAACATTTAACCCATTCAGTCCCAAGTTACCCAAAATGCTAAGAAAGGAGTTTAAAAGGAGAAGGAAGAAAGAAAAATATAACAATATAGGTAAAACCAAATCCTGTGAGAGTCCAGCTTCAACATGTCCAGGTGGTAGGGTGTGGGGTATGGCATCCCTCACCTCTGGGAAATTCCACCTGTCCCTTCCATCCCCCACCCCCTACACACACTCTAGCTGGTCCGAGCCAATAATTAATATATTAATCCAGTGTCAAACACATCCTCTCCTTCCCAAGAAAACTACACCAAAACCGCCTCAAACAAACAACAAACAAAAACAAAAGAAATCAGAAAAAAAACAAACCAAAAAACCCAAACCAAACCAAAACCAAACCCTTTTAAGTTTAACAAGACTATCATGGTCTACCATAAGGATAAGCCTAGTTTGTCTAATATTGACTAGCCCATCCAAGTGGTTACACTGGTCCCAGAGGTGCCTAATGTTTCTTTTACAGACACAGAGCATAATCTGATGTCTCAGCTGGCAGTCATTGTTAGACAAGTACAAACTAGTCATGAGATGATGAACAAAAAAATGATTAGTTGTAGCAGAAAGGAAGAGTGAAATAGTACGAAAAATTGAACAAACACTGACTAAAAGGTAAAGGAACGAATCTGAAGAAAACTAGGTAGGATATCTAACATAAAATTGTCTGAATTCTGATAGATGCAGAAGTTTGCCCTTAACTTGAAAACATTAGAATGAATTATCACTGTCTACTGATTAAGTATAAAACATATAAAAACAAGTCTTTCTAGCCATAAAAATTAAGGTGAGGAAGTAAAATAGTACTATAACTCTATGGTTTTGTCATCATTACTCAAAATAAAGGGGAATTATACCTTGAAATAACCCAACATTAAAGAATCCAAGTTTCTGAAACATTGACAAACTCCTCCACTAAAAGTATTCTAAAGTTAGAATTTCACACCACATCCTACAACTCCCCAGGTATTTTAAATGAAGTTTCACTGTTACAGACAAGACTAGATAATTTTTTTTTAAGAATGCCTTTATCCCATTTTGACTTATAGTTTTCTTGCCTCAGCCTACTCATCACTCCCTTCCTTAGCACTGCTGTGAAGTCATTTCAGGAATGATAGGAATATAGGAAAAATTATATTTCTTCAATAATTTCATTATTACCTTTGCCATACAATAAATAAAATGATTATGTACTTTGCTGCACTGAAAGTTCCATTAGTTCTTACCACAAATGCTGTTATGCCTTGCCTTTTGAACTTAAACGCATGTTTTTCATGTATTATTTGACTTGTTGATTAATTTGTTAATTAGTCCAAGTATCTGGCATAGTTAGAACTATACCCATCTTCACCACACTAGCGGTTGACACTCCAGTATAGTCCTTCATGTACTGCATCCTCCACAGGAGCCAGTGTTCAAGTGCTTATTCAAATACTACCAGAATTTCATCAGATTTACAGAAAAATAGGTAATTTAATGAAATGCTTTACTGTCATTTCAGACTCATGTCCTTGACCGTACATTTTCCTTATATGTGCTTCCTTATGATTTACACTTCTTTCTTCATTTATCAATGCTGCAAAGTCACCCTTTACTAAGTCCCTGGAAACTGGAAAGAGTACTGTTCTTTTGAAACAGATACACTAAGGCCCTATATGAAGTTTCAGAGATTATATTATGGATCCTCCTACTTTGTCTCTTGACACAGTCATGAAATATTGATGTAAGCTGCCATCTCTTTTCTTGCTCCATTATGTCCAAAATACTGAGACCCAGAGCAATACTAGATACAAATTATGATTTTAGCTTTTATTATCTCATATTATTTTGTTTATGAAGCTTTAAAATAGTAACAGATGAATTACATAATAACTGCTATAAGTAAAAAAATAAAGATAATAAGTTTACACTGGAATTTCATTCATCTTACAGCAACGTCAAACACCATCAGAACATATATCAAGGTGGAATAACTTATATCCAAAATGCATCGAGTATCTACAAAGACAAAATAAAGCAAACATTCTCGGCCTGACAAGTCAGAAAACTAAGAGGGTCAGAAAACTAAGATCAGATTTTACAATCCAAACCCAGGAACCAAGAAGCGTGACCTTATGGTAAGGATATGCTGTAAACTAATTTTAAATGTATTAAGTCCAGCACACCAGCTTAAAAGTCTAAATTAAACTGTTAATTTAGGGCGGCGGGGGAAG
>JAWWLZ010000082.1:71960601-71975722 GCA_035041345.1 Poliocrania exsul
TTAAGTTCTCCCTGGCTTAAGTGTGGTCCTCACAGGAAGGTCAAAAATCTTTCCAGCCTGTGTTCTGTCCAGTGTTCGACAGGCAGTGCTGGGTTCATAAAGCTTTGATTGTTCCGAGAACGCTTATAACTATTAACTTTATTTTAATACAGGTGAGACTAGAAATCTTTGCATTTCTGTCTCTCTCCCCTTTCACGTGACAATCAGTATCTTCTACCTGCTGGTATTTGTACTTCTAGGCAGAAAAAAAGTCCTGTTCTTGCCAAATGGAAGGGCAAAGCTGTTATTTAAGTAGATTCTGCTTCAGAAACAGCTGTACCACCCAGAAAAGGAGGCCATCCTGTTGGCTTGAAGTTCAGTTGTTCTTTGTTAACTCTTCCAAAGTAGCACAGTTAGTCAGAGCTCTGGAAAGCTGTGAAAGATCCATTGGTATGCAACTATACATGCATGTATGTTTCTAAATATATGCACATATTTATACATATATATACTTCTAGATATATTTTTCCAGTAGCACATCATCTTACAGGAAAGACCTTACATACTGTTGATAAACTTATTCCTCAATGCATAATTTCCATCTTCAAACAGTCACAGAAAAATTCATTCTCCTATGTGTTTATATAGGAGGAAAAAAGCTAAGTAGATTAAAAATTACCTCCTACATCCATAAGAAAGGATGAACTCTATAAATTCTGTCTGCTTTTTAACTCTCTCTCTCTCTCTAAATCACTAGACCATATGTGATTTGGCACTTGCCATATGCAATTTCTGAATGACCAAGGCTGGTAGAGCAAATTTCTTTGCTCTATGCATGTGTGCATATCAGTCAAACCATAAAGTAATCGGGACAAAGACACTATTATTTTAATTATATAGTAAAAGACTAATTTTATAGTCATGTAAAACTGCTTGATTTCTCTGTATAGCACTGCACAATCCCCAGCAATTATTTTCATTAGGCAATAAATCTTTCATCAGCAATATAGTACACAGTAAATTATACCAGGAATGCAGCTTTGGAGAATGACAGGATGACATATACAGTGTGCGAAAGAGGAACTGTAGCCGTAAAAGCTATATTATATGACTTACTAGTATAGCTTATTAGTACCTTTGTACAAGATTCCTAAAATGTAGTTTATCATTCTTTGCTAAGAGTTTCAGCAGATGGGAATTTTAAGGAGGTAAAGGGTTTCTCTCTTTGTAAAAATCGACTGGGAAAGAGACATAACATTTGACAAAGCCAGTCAAAGCTATTCAGTAGCCTTGAAACCATTCCAGATGGCATGATACTGTGTCAAAGGAGATGAGGAAGAGGAAGAGAACATGAGGATAGGGTTCTTATAAGACCTCTTACTCAAATTAGGGAGTCATGGTAAGGGCCATGGTGAGGGCAGTACTATGGAAGGGTAATTTTAGGAAGTGTGTGTAACAGGTAACATAATATCCAAATATTGTAATTGGAATCTGAGTATTGTAATTAGATGATAATATAAGGTTTAAAGGCTATGAAATTCAGTGTGCACAAAATATTCCTGTGCACCTTGGTGCCACAATAAAGGAGTGCTTTTTACCTTTTAATACGCAGAAATAGTTCAGAGAATTATGTCTCTGACTTTAGGGCATCAAACCACATGTATTTCTGGTAAAAATCCAAAGCAAGCTCATAAAAATTAAGACATTTACTCCAGTCTGAAAACCATCATCCCATGTAAAATAGATTACAATGGATCTTACAGTGAATATTTTAACATGCACAGTGTATATGACTATCCTGTACTTTTAAGCTACAAATAATAACAACAAATATAACTAAGAATACTTGTTTTTGTGTTTCCATTGTGCTAATGGTCCCAATGCATGTAAACCATAAAGTACTGCAAGGCAAAGGGCCAGAAGGTACTCAAAAAAACCCTTTCTTCTTTCCTCTCCACATTGTTTCTCACTATCAATGAACAGGTCTCAAACAGATCTAGAAAGTCTCACAAGAAGAAAACTTTTGACATCTTAGTGCACATCACATGGAAAGACAATGCAGCCATATCAGCAGAAAAAGATTTGTCTGTCAAAAGAAGTCATCTACACACTGACATAAGGCCTGGTAGAACTTTCATATCAACAAATCACAATTCTTACAGCATAGATAAAACTCCTCTTTTCAATCACTGCTCCTCTCAAGCTGTCAGGTTTTGGGCTGAGATTTTTTTTCTTACAAGGCCGCCTGAAAATTAGCTTATAAAGTTACACATCTGCTTTACTCTAATAGGTCTCTTGATGAAACAGTTACATGGACAAGTGAACTCCACATCAAGTAAAAGGAAAAACTTATCCATATTCCAGTGTTATGCTGGACAACTTCCAATTCAGAGCCTGAAGGATAAAAAAATAGAATCGAGTTTTGTTTGCTTTTCCCGTATGAAAAATCTTAGAATCTTGGATTGCATTCTCATCACACCTCATTCATTGTATTCATTGTTTTAAAAGAATAAGACCAGCTCATGCTCCCTTCTACTTTCCAACTTTCTTTTTCTAAAAGTCACAGAAAAAAAAAGTTGCTTTAAGATGAAATACGAGAAAGACTAGTCTTCAAGAGGCTAAGGTTGTCTCCATGTCTCTTATTCATTACTTAACTGTCACTGAGAGAAGAAACAAAGAACACCGGAATGAAAATGGCCAATCTGACTTGCCCTTTTTATGTTTATGAAGAACAGCATGAGAAAGTGCCAGCAGAATGAGCTGTATTTTCTGCTGCACAGGATTGGATGTATTTAAGGAGGTAGCTGTCATAGTGGGGCAGAAAAGGATTCAATAATTCAGCACTAAAAGGGACTATATTATGTTTCTTATTTCAAATTTCTTCTAAAGTCGCAAACCAATCATCATATGAAATGGGCTGGAAGAAACTTTATTTAAGGTCATTATTGTTTCTTATAAACTCTTGGGTTTTTTCGGTGAAGGAGCTCCATCACCATGGATGGAGAAGGTCAGCCTAACTTGCTACTAGTGTCACCTGTGGCTTATGTGACCTCATTATGCATACAGTCAGCATGGATTTTTTCTGAAACCAACAAAATACTGTGGTATTTTCCTTCTTGGAATTTGGATTATGAATTTAGTATTGGACAGCTAAGAAGTAGCTGTGACAACTGTGAAATTGACATCAAAGTATTCAAGAAAATGGAATGCAAACAATTTGAAAGGTGCAGATTTTCAGCTACCTTTTAAGAACTCTGCTTTGCTTGCTTATGACATCTTTACTTACCAATACATGTTTAAAGACCAGTGTCTTGTACATTTCCATGAAAGATGCTTTATAAAAAGTCAGTGGCCGTGCTGTGCCAATTATCGAAAGGATTTGCAATGCAGAAAAACGTGTGTAAAAATACTGACAACTCTGAAATTTTTGAGTGTCAATCACAAGATAAGTAAATATACCTCTATGCCGTTTAATATTAATAACCACAAAACTAAGTTACAGGAAGATTATTAACCAAGTTATATCAAAATCATAATGAATACAAATATGCATAGTTTACCTTATCTCAGAGGAACTAGATTGATTCGTTCTTCTTGAGAATCTCTTTCCAAGTAAAGGAACCTAAGGATGTCAGAAAATGGTTGTGAATATAAGTGTAAACCTTGCCTGCCTCCTTAGTTAAGTTCTTTGATATCAACTTTTATTATAAATTTATGTTATTTTTGGGTGCTTCCTATCTGTCCTAGATCACTCTTGGGACAGAATATTCTCAAGGAAGATTTAGAAGCTCTAAATATTTTTATCTTCAGAATTTCCTATTTCTTGATACAAAAATCACTGTAATCAGATTAAGTAGGAAGTAGTAAATATTACTTTTTATAGAACCCCAAAAATTTAAGTATCAACAGTTTGATTTAAACAAGAATTACTAGTCAAATCAAAATTAAGAAAGCAAAGTAAATTAAGAAATTAGATCATTACTGTGGGAATATTACTCTTAATAATTGGTGATGCTTATAATGTTTTTTTGTAGAAGCTATTGCTTGGTAAGGGCAAAGCTGACTTGACTGAATATTTTCCTGTAGATTGACTTATGCTGTCTTGACATACAGAAGAAAGGATGGTAAACAAAAATGTTAGTTAAAAATTAAATTAAAGTCCTATACTTTAAAACTATTTAGATAATAATTCTATCCATGTAGCAGGAGTATCTGACCCA
This sequence comes from Poliocrania exsul, assembly GCA_035041345.1. Taxonomy (NCBI): domain Eukaryota; kingdom Metazoa; phylum Chordata; class Aves; order Passeriformes; family Thamnophilidae; genus Poliocrania; species Poliocrania exsul. The sequence goes on from JAWWLZ010000082.1 coordinate 71,964,801, forward strand.
TATTGGCTGATACTTGGCAGCCACCAGTCTTTCATGCCCTTATTTTTGTGCCATACAGCACCACCTCAAGGCTGTGTACATTGTGACCACCTGCTCATGTACACCATGACCCCCTTCTCCTCGCCTACACCCACCTCCCATAGCAGCTGGAATAAGAAGAGGAAGTCAACTTGGTCAACAGAGTGAGCCTACCTCCAATGAGAGGCCTTGGTCCAGAGATATTTCTGGACCACACTATGTATGACCATGAGCTCTGAACTGACCAGGTTATAAATGAGGCTTCTGGTAGAAACCATGCGTTGTTTTCCTTGGAGCAGCTGGTTTGTGATGGGACACCTCCCCTTGGGCCTGGGATGCATCCAAGATTTCCAGGGACTGTGCCTTTATCCCTCTGCCAGGTGAGCAACTACTTTTCTACTGGACATCTTTGAGTAATCCTTCAACGTTTTCAGTGAAGTGAAATCACTTTCTGGGTACCCCTGAGTGACAGACCTCCCATGTATGAACAAATGTGTGCTTTGGGTCATCATTCCTGTCTGTGCAGGAACGATATCCCTAAAAGGTCATACTGAACCTGTAACCTGTTACAGAGCATCATTATAGTTACCCTGCTATTTGTTAGTTTTGGCCATTGTTTGTGGTTGCAAATTAAAGTTTGTCTGAGTTATTGTCTTTGTGAAGTTCTTTTCGTATATGTCCATGACAATATCTCCAGATATAATAGAAGAAAATTCTTTTAAGGGATCCTGAATTTGAATGTTACATACCTGGAAATAATGCTTTGAATTTCGTTAGGATCCATATGCCAAATTAACACAGCAAACTAAACAATGACTACATTGAAGGGATAAGGTTGATTTTGTTCTTTGTCTCCCAGGGACACAAAGATGATCAGACAATTGCAGCACCTCTCCAGTGAGGACAGGCTGAGAGAGTTGAGGTTGTTCCGCATGGAGAAGAGAAGGCTTCAGGAAGGCCTTATTGCAGACTTCCAGTACCTAAAGATGGCTTATGAAAAGGGTAGAGAAGGCCTTTTTATATAGGCAGATAGTGGACAGGACAAGGGGCAATAATTTTAAAGTGGAAGAGGCCAGGTTTAGGTTAGATATTAGGAAGAAATTCGTTATTCAGAGAGTGGTGAAACACTGGAACAGATTGCCCAGAGAAGTTGCAGATGTCCTATCCCTTAAAGTGTTCAAGGCCAGGTTGGATTAGGGCCTTAAGCAACCTGATCTAGTGAATGGCATCCCTTCTCATGGCAACAGGATTGGAACGAGATGATTTTTAAGGTCCCTTCCAACCCAAAACATTTATGATTCTATGATTCCATTTAATTGGATATATTACAATGTAGTCTTTCTATTAGAGACTTCCTTGGAATCAATTAATTGGCTACTCATCAGATTTATAGCTACATATCCTATGATTACTTTTAAAGGTACAATGGCCAAAGTTATACATAAAATGATGTTACAGCCTTTGTTCTAGCATGAGCTTTAAAGCCTGATTATTACTATGCAGTGTTGAAGGGAAGGGAGAGGGTTCTCTGCTTTCCCCTTTGTCCCGGGGGAGCAGAGAAGGGAGAGAGAGACAAAGAGCCCAAGCAGGTCCAGGCAAGGGAGAGTTTATTCAAACAATCCACAAGGTATTATCAGATCTCAGGGGCAGACCCCAGATCTGGGCTGGACTGGGTGAAAACTGAGGAAGGGGCAGGGTCAAAGGTCCATTAACCAATGATTTTAGAACAGGGGCAGGGCTGGGAGCACTGCCGGCCCTGCCCCCCCCCAGCCAGGAGGCACACACGGGGCTTATCACCTTGGAATGACAGGGCAGAGAGGGGAGGAGGCACCTGGAGGCCCTCCAATCCCTGCCGTTTCAGGTGGGAGGAGGCTGCCTGGTCCCAGGGACCCCCCAAGGGAGGGGAGGCTGTTACCCAGCCTGGGAAGAAACAATAACATGCTCAACCTCAGGTTGATGGCTCATTAAGGGAACAAAAGGCCTCCGGGAGACACAAAGAAGACAGAAAGGAGTAGATACAATACAGGGCAGGGTGTGGTGAAACAGCCCAGCACAGACAAGGTAACAGAATCAGGCAGGGGATTGAAAACTGCATTTTAAAACTTCAACAGCAAGTCTCTGAGTTGTTCAAGGTGTTTGTCCAGTGCTGTCTTTCATGGGATTAATTTCAGCATATTACTACATATTACCATGACTGAAAATGCAACAGTTTAGAAAACATCTTATTTCCATTAAGATTACACCTGCACCTCATATATGTATGTTCATATTCTTGACTAAAAATATCATCTGATATCCAGAGATGTACACCAAATTACCACATGCTCTGAAATGGGTAATGCAATAGATAATTGAAACAACTGTCATTCTGTCACTGTGCAAAACAGGTTTTATGAGCCTCCTAAACTTTAAGGAAGAAAACCCAAGGGCCTATCAAGGAAAAAATAGCCAATACTGATAATGTCTTCCAAAATTAGGAAGGACAGCATATGCAGTAAACAGAGAAAGGAGGATTTGTCGTGTGTTGTCATGCAGTTACAAATAGCTCCATTCACAGTTACTATCTGAATAAAATATTACTTTGCAGTGGCTGTCAGGAAAACTGCAAGAACATTCTAGGAGCTCATGACTGGAGAGTCAGTAGTTTGTCATGGCCAAGATAAGGTGCATTTCTATAGTCAATTCTTTCCTTATATAATCAGCTAAATTCTGAAATGTCTGTTTAATAGAGAGCACTTCTCTAAAGCTCCAGAAACATTGCTGCTAGGAGATTACAGCCATTCTGTTTATTAGTAGTTTAAGGCAGAAATTTCTAAAGTATGCTTACATAGTAAGTACAAACTGAACACCTACCTCAGGCTACAAGAAATTCAAAATGATGCTTGGAGGCAATGTCAAAAATACCTTGGAGAGACTAATTCGTAGAGTAATTGGTGAGTGAAAAGCATGAATTAGAAATACTGAGAAGAAAATGCTTCCAGATGTGACTTTTCAGCACAGATGTGCATGCTCTTTGAGGGTTTTGTAAATGTTTCGTGGTGTAACTACCCAATGCTCTTGGCCTTGGACTGACAGGTGGTTGCACTGACTTTGGGTGCAGAATAACCGGCCAGCCCAAGCTGCTCCAAAGGACCTGTGAATTGACCTTTTCATCATAAAAAAACCCCAAACCAACAACAAAGAAAAAACAAACAAAAACCAAAACCAAAATATAATACCTACTGAAAGGCACATATATGTTTCTTATAAGACTATTATCCAAATCATGCAGATCAGAATATTACCTAGTAGAATTTATTACTATCTCCCAATGCCTGATGGTGTATTTATTATACACAAATACAAGCAATAGGAATTCACAGATGAGCAGAAAAATTCTGATTTGATCACTCTTAGTAGTTTAGTCCAGGTTTTTGGACATTCTGACAATACTGGAAGAAGAGTAAGAAATACAAATCCGAGCGAACAAGGTCCTGGATGGTAATGGAAGACTACTATCTTCACAATATCTAAGCTTGTCAGATTGTGCCACTAATCTAAATGCAAAACTTTGACTTTCCAGAGGGACTTGCACTTTTTTGACTGATGTCTGATGGACTGCTATTCAACTTGAGAGACAATAAAGCAGGTTTTGAATGTTGGCAAAGGATCTAGAAGTCCAAGGATTTCCCACTCACTCATGGATATGTCAGATGGGCTCAGCTGACTCCAATAAAAATACTGAAGTTCTCAAGCCAGAAAATGTTATGCTAATGTATCCCTTTAAAAAGGACAGGAAGGAACATAAAAGCAAGTGGAATTGAACAGAACATCATAATTCATGCCTTTGCAGACTATGACACCACTCTGAAAAGCAAAGTATGAAGATGTTTGGGAGGGTAACTAGTCATTTGTGTCTTTTACAATGAACAAGCAGTCCCAATAAACACACAGATAGGTTGTTTTAAATAGGTACTGATTAAGATGGTATTGACTTTTCATCCTCTGAAAATGCTGAGATAAATTTGAAGTAAAGGTAAGGCTGAGAGTAGAATTTCTCTGATTTCTTTTTGTGACAGACAGCTGCTCCCATGACTAGGTAAGTTGAAAGAAAAATATAAACATTCTCAGTAGGAAACTTTTTCTCCAGAGCCATCATCATCCTGAAAAGTTTCTGAATTCTAGGGTCTCCTTACAGGCTGAAGCAATTACAGTTATCTTAGGATCCATGATGTTAGTATGCAAGAGAAGCAAAATGTTTCAGTAGTAGTTAATGCTACAGTCAGTTTGCTAGAAACAGACTCCCTTTCCAAAATGCAAAATAGTGGCTGTGATTTTTGAAATGTATGACTCTCTCATCAGGCAAACAGAAAGAACATTTCTTGTAAGATTTCAGACATATATTAAATGCTGCATCTCATCAACACCTTGGACTGCTTAATCAGAGGGGTCAGCTGGCAAACATAATACTGAAGTCATAATTTAATGGCATAAATACAATGGACCTGCTCCTGAAGATGCCATTACCATATAGCATTGAGAAACATTGCCAGTGCTCAGATTTTAGCTTTATATAACCTTATATTTCCTTTGTCACCTGTACTATGCAATCAGAAAGTGAGGTTTGAGAATTATTAGTAGCAACTTCTGTTGTTCAGATAGCCAGTTGTACACCCAGATGTTAGCAAAGAATACCTCTGTGATTACATTCAGAGCTTGCAAGTGTCTTGCTAGATTCTTAATGGGGTCTCCAAAGCTGACTAAGCACCATTATTCACTTGTCTTCTCTTGTTTTCGAAGTCCTTTGTCACCTGTATTAGCTTTGGCTAGGATAGACTTAAATTTCTTCATAGTAGCTCGTATGGGGCTATGTTTTGGATTTGTGATAACACACCTAGATTTTAGCCATTGCTGAGCACTACTTACACAGCCTCAAGGCCTTTTCTGCTCATATCACCCCACCAGCATAAGGCTGGGGATGCACAAGAAGTTGGGAACTTTTTGCACTGGAACAGCTGACTCTTAACGGACTGAAGGGATATTTCAAACCATATGATAGTGTCCTGGTTTTGGTTGGGATAGAGTTAACTCTCTTTTTAATAGCTGGCAGAGTGCTTAGGTTTGGATTCAGTGTGAGAATACAGTTGATAACACACTGATGTTTTAGTTGTTTAATTAGTGCTTACTCTGAATCAAGGACTTTTCAGTGTCTCATGCTCTGCAAGTGAAGAGATGCCCAAGAAGCTGTGAGGGACCATAGATGGGATAAGGGAGCCCTCCCTTCCTGGATCTGGCTGAATACCTGCCTCTTGAAGGGAAGTAGTCAATTAATGCCTTATTTTGCTTTGCTTACATATGTGCGTATGGTATAAGCATATGGTTTTTCCTTTCCCTACTACACTGCCTTTATCTCAACATGAGTTTTCTCACTTTTGCCCTTCTGATTCTCACCCCCATCCCATCAGGCAGTAGTGAATCAGCTGCTGTGTTAAATCACTTAGTTGATGAATGGAGTTAAACCCTGATATCAAACTGTCTATATTTTTGGGGGGCATTTAAACAATCAGAAACTGTGTATTTTGCTTTTCCTGTGTTTTTTCTCCATAATTGAAGCACCACAGAGAACTAAAAATTTGAATAACGACATAAATGTTTTTTTTTTATTTTTATTTTTTTTTCCAGTTGATTTTACTCTGATTATCTGGGTCTGCTGCACTTTGTTCTAGGGTACTTAGTGAGATGTCATGTCAGATGTCAGAATATAATCAAATCTGTTGCAAAGATGTCATATAGCACAGACCAGTCCAGGAAATACAGAATGCCTAGACAGCAGAAACAAGGTAGAGAGTTCGCTAAAGGATCTTCTACTCTGAGAAATATCCAGAGAAGACAACATCTGTTTCTTGGAACAATTTTATAAACCCTGACAAAAGAATTAAAATTGTGTGTGTGTTATCCTAATCTCTTTTTTGAAGAGAAATGTCACGACATAAGTCTCTCTTATTTGACTTTGACAAACACATTCTGGATTAGAATAAAGCTATTTGCTCCTCATTTTTGCAGTACTCAACTCATGTCACATTTTAAGATTTATGATCCCCATAAAAACCATTACCATCTTTTGTCTTTTCAGATATTTGTTCTTCCATCTGCATTGCTCCTGGCACCTCTAATGCCAGTAGAAAATTGCTCATGTGGCATTGGTGTGATGAACCTTGCCACTCAACATTTATTTTTAAAGAAGAAACTGCTCATGAAAACCACAGAAACCCAGCAGTAGCAGCACCCAAATGATCCCAGGCTGCATCGCAGGAGGCACTTGGGCAATCCAAGCAGTATATGCACCTAAACAGATTTGTGAATGACACAACACTGTCACACCAATCCTTGCTAGGAAAACAGAAAGATGGCAAATGCAAGGCAAGAAGTATTTGAATAAAGAGGTTCAACACAGAGAATCTGTTGTACTACTACTTAAACTGGCCATTTATACAACAACATATCATTGTTGTTATTCTGTAAACACTGCTACTTATAAAATAACTTGAGGCTTACTCTTTTGAATTCTATTTAATTGTTTTGCCAGTTGATCTTTTCATAGGAGACTTTAACATGACCTCTATTACATAATCTTTATTATAGTTCTATTTACATAAATCATTGAAGGCTTTAGAGTGCCATACAACACTCCTAGGGAAGAAAAAGAAGAGCCAAGACTAGAGCCTAGGTAGACTTAGTGAAGAGAAAGCAGTAAAAGCCATTTAGAAATTTACCATGCAATCAAAAATCTTTTGAACAGAAATCTGCTTTTTTGAGATATATGAGAAAATTTGGACAAACATTGTTGCTGAAATAATGCAGTACCTATTGCACATCAGACGGATCAGAGTTGCATCTGCTCTGAATAAAACATACACCTTGAACGTGTTTTCTCTTCTTCCAACAGGCATTTAAAACTGCTTGAAGTTTTAGTATTTAAAGCACCATGTCATATTCCTACACAAGTTCTAAAGTAGTATGGTAATTTAAATTATTTTTTCACATAAAGTTCAAGGAAGAGATAATTTGAAGGACAAAAACTCAAGAAAAATTATGTTTAGATTTGTAGTAATTGTGACATATTAACACCATCAGAAGACAAGAGAGCTAGCAAAATGCATGTTCACACTCTAAGTATACATTTATGTTCATAAAAAGGCCAGGCATATATTGCTTAAAATTTAGCATGCAATGTGAAGACTGTTTGAGAAATTGGTCTATTGCAATCTGTGGATTTTTTTTAAAAAATCCCCTCCTCTCAAAATACCACATAAAAATCTGACTCAATAAATTAATTCAATGTTTAGATGACAACAAATTCTTCACAAACACCCCAGCATATTGATTTGCACAGCCTTGAATGAAGCCTTGACAGGCTTGAGAGGTAAGCCTGTACAAACCTCAGGAAGTTCATCAAGGGCAAATGCAAAATCCTGCACCCTGGATGAGGGTAATCCTCGATATGAGTACAGTTTGGGAGAACTCACTGAGAGCAGCCCTGAGCAGAAAGACATTGGGGTGTTGGTCAATGAAAAGCTGGACATGACTCAGCAATGTGCCCTGGCAGCCCAGAAAGCCAACTGCAGCTTGAGCTCCATCAAAGGCAGTAGGGCCAGCAGGCTGAGGGAGATGATTCTGCCTCACGAGGTTCTTGTGAGACACCATCTGGAGTACTTCTTCCAGCTCTGGGGTCCCCAAGGTTATAAGGACCTGTCAGAGTGAGTCCAGAGGAATCCACAAAAATGATCAGAGGACTGGAGTGCCTATCCTAAGCAGAAAGGCTGAGGGAATTGGGATTGTTCAGCCTGAAGAAGAGTAGGCAACCTTCCAGTATCTGAAGGGGTCCTTCAAGAGAGCTGGAGAGGAGTTTTTTACAAGGGCATATAGTGATAGGACAAAGTTGAATGGCTTCAAAGTGAAATAGCTTAGGTTTAGATTAGATACTGAGAAGAAACTCTTTACTGTGAGGATGGTGAGGCACCAGCACAGGTTGCCCAGAGAGGCTGTGGATGCCCCATCCCTGAAAGTGTTCAAGGCCAAATTGGATAAGGCTCTTGTTGCCTAAAATGGAGGAAAAAAAATCTGAAAGATATTAGTAGAGTTAAAGTTGAGACCAGTTCTTTAATGAAAGCTTTCAGGTGCATGGAGTGTATAGGTACACCCTCAGTTGTTACAGATTTATAACACTTCTTAATTGTTATATCTAGTGGGTACATCCAACCTGAAAACCATTTACACTTGGTACCACTCTCAAAAAAGCCCTGTTAGAGCGCCTCCAAGAGTTCCTGGCCTTCTGTTTGCTCTGACTACAATCACATCTTCCACGTGTATGTGTCTCAAACAAGATGTTCTTGCTGAAATCTTTTTCTCTGAAAGGACCAGTAAACAGAAATTCAGGAATGTAACACAAACCATGAGAAAGGGGTTTAGAAGCTGTTAGCTGCTACTTCAAGTGTGAGAAACTATACAGCTATATTAAAATCTACAAATATATTAAAAATCTTAAGGAATCACTCTGAGCAACCTGCTCTAGCGCAAGATGTCCCAGTCCAAGGTAGAGGGGTTGGAACTAGATGATCTTTAAGGTCTTTTCCAACCCAAACCATTCTATGATAACCCCAGCCTAGCTGAAGCTAGAACTAATGAGAACACTCTAAGAAGAAATGAGGAGACATCTGCATCTGCAATAATTTAAAGGGATATTTTGTGACAATCTTATATTCTTGCAGTATATAGTATATTTGATTTGAATAAGCAAACTAGATTTTTTGAATTCTCTATTATTTCTCATTTTACCTTAATTTAAAAAATATTTTATCATACAGATAGCTCTGCAATTATGTGGAATTTTAGAGAGCAGCTAATACCTTTTTAGCTCACTTCACTCAGAAATATGTTGTTGTCCAAATTATATCCAGGCAAGATAATTCTAAACGAAGATCTGACTCATAATTTGATGAAATGGTTAAAACTATGTTGAAACTTTTAAAACAAGTTATTGTAAAAGAAAACAGTAATATTGATACTTATATTAATATTCCATTAAAATATAATCATTGCGCAGAAAAGCCATCTTATTTTATCTGCAACATACGCAATTTATACTCTAAAAGGAAATTAGTCAAATCACTAAAGTGCGCATAGGAAAAGCCATCTGCACAGATAAGGATTTTTTCATTTAAGTATTCACAAAAACAACAGCCCCTGAAGTGTCTTTGTACACATCAGGAATTATCACAGACATGTTCAATCATGCTCTGCAATACTGAACAATATACTTGGTTTTATATGAACCAGTAAGATCTATGGCTTGTGTTTAGTACTCATTTTAAAAGGTACTAAACCAGAGCAAATCACTGTGCATATGATGAAGTGATAGGTTAGGAAGAAATGTGATGAAATTGTAACAAAAGAGAGCCTTTGCTAACCACAAGGTGATCAGAAAAAATACTTCAAAAATAACTAAGATATCAATTTGTCAAAACTAAATTATAAGAGCTGTTGAACTGGAACCTAATACATGGCTGATAGTAAAACTGACAATGTTTAGGAAAATAGTGTCTTCTATTAAACTGTTAGAGATATGTCAGAAATTTCATTACTTATTCAACATTGTTGAATGACTGCAGATAAACAAAATAAATTGCAGAGTTTTCTAGGGCTTCCTAAGATTGCTTGCTTATCCAAGCTTCAGTTCATTATACCAACTCATCTTAATCTTATTGCACTTTTGACCAATGGGATTATTTCATCCAGCCTAGATAGAGTAATAAAGACCCCAAATGAGAATCAAATTCCCACAGACTTTGTAGAGACAGAGCAAGTCCCTGCAGTAGGAAATGCAAGAAAAATGTGGCTACACATTGTTTGGCAACAGACATTGGCCATAACAACACTCAGATGGCCATAAGGACACATCAAGGCGGAAAAACTTAGTGAAATTTCAGAAATCCCTTTATATTGACAGTTCATATGCAATAGCTTCTCTCTATAATTATTCGTTTTGATCTTCTGCAATTGGAAGTTTAGTTTGAAGATGATGCATAAGATAAAAAGCCAGTTTTGAAAGAGGGGGAGATCTTATGCCCACTAGGGAAAAAAAACCCAAACAAAACAGTTTCTGAGGAAAATACTAATTTACAGGGGAAAATATTACACTGTAAACTACTCAAAAAACTGCTTCTATATAAGCAGTAAAAGTTATGATCTTCTGTGTTATAACTACAAAACAGAGATCACTAACAATGCTGAAGCCAAGTAAAAGGCCTTTAAAATTAATAGAAACACACCATTCAATTTTTTAATAAATTTCTTTCAAGATTATTCTTTTCAGTTAAGTAAGAGAAGAACCAACTTAGGAGAAGGCAATTTTGCCACACTTGCGACAACTCATTCCCGTGTGGAACTTGCCAGAAAATTATCAGCTGAGATAATTGATAGGTACTTACCAACTTTCTACTGTCACTTATGTCAATGCCAAGACTGATAGCAATTTAAATATTTCCTACTGTAGGAACTGATCCACTCATTCCATACATACAATCATCTATTACAGTTTTATCACAGTAGAGTGGTAGTCTTAATTACATCAGATTACATTAAACTGTCTGAATAGTCATGCATTTCAATGTTATAGACAGAAATAATTGAAAGAATCTTTTACTGTCTTGCAAATTCACTCATGTTCCATTACGCAGAAGACCCTTTGAAGGAATCTCATTTCCCAATTCAGTGTGAAAGAATTTTTCCTTTTTTAAATAGAAGTTTTGGGTCTTTTTCATCAGGTAGAAGTAACCATTCAGAATCTCTCATTATCAACTGGATTGCTGATCCTGAACCCTGCTCGTGGCTACTTTCTGCTAGGCAGAAGAATGAGCTGTGCTGGT
>JAWWLZ010000082.1:71976471-71992801 GCA_035041345.1 Poliocrania exsul
GAAATGAATAGAGGGGGTAGAATACACAGCCTTGATCACCCTCACACAGTGCCAACTGGTCCCACCTGCTAAACTAAGACATGAGCAGAGGCTCGGCCTTGTTCCAGACCCTGTTACCAAGCACAGCCTCACCAATGTTACCACAGACCTTGAGACACGCAGGTGTAACTCTCATTTCAGACTCTTGACAACAGCCCTTCCACTCCTGACAAATGCATGCAAGAAAAGCCTCTTTGGATAACTTACTGCTGGTAGTGAACACACAAGTGCTTAACTGAACAGGTCATTAAGTGGGGCCAGGAACAACAGCAAGCAAAGACATACCTCCACAAAAGAAGCTGCTGGGGAGTGCTGGGGAGCAGAGTGTGGCACAGCAGTTTGCATGGAAGCATGCTGTACCTCTCACAGCTGGACCAGGGAGTAATGGTATCCACCTAGCAGAAAACTAGGTACTGTCTAAGCTCTGCTTCCACAGTAACTGATGCTGAAGCCCAGATAGCACCCTGGCACCATGGTGCCAGCTGTAGGGTATGTCTTGCTCTTACACTATTACCTCAGAGCTGCAGTGAGCACCCCTGTTGGAGGAGTGCCCAGGTAGAAGAACTCCTTTGGTTAGAGCTCCAGGAGGAGGTGAGTAGGTTGAGGAGTTTGAGAGACAGATTACTGGAATCACACACTATCTTCCCTAAGACAAATCCTGCAGGCAGATAATATGAATGATTTAGAGGATTCCCTACTCTCCCTCTCCCCAGCTGGACATGGTGACTTAAGGAATGGGGGGGGGGAACATCAATAAGCTCCTGCCCAGTGCAGCAGATGTATCTCCTCCATGACTACCCCACCTTCCCAACTGCCCTTGCATAATAGGTATGAGCCTTTGTAAGTGGAATTGAATGATGAAGAGGAATGATGAACTAGTCCATGTTGGTTGGAGGAGTTGCCAAGGTTACACTGGCATATCATCATCATGGCTAGGCTTTGTGAATGAAGATTTGGGAAGGGCTCTGCCCACGCTTGCTGCAAAGCTAAAAAGGTTGATGTGGGATAGGCAAGTCCAGTTGCAAAAAACACAGTGGAACATCTCCTTTGGCGATATTGTCAAGGAATGGCTCTTCTGCATAGTCTTTTTGCCTCGAGACTGATTCTGCATGTGTTCTCAAGGAAGCAGCAGCGTTATGAATGGTGTGTCTCCATGTCTCCCGATTGAAGGCCAGAGTGGACCACTGATGGCAGTCAATATGGCCAAGGCTGAGGTATTACTTTAGAGAGTCCTTGTATCTCCTCTTTGGGGCTCCTCTCTTGTGGCAGCTGGTGGCAAGTTCACCACAGAGCACAATCTTCGAGAGGCGGTGATCCTCCATCCTAGAGATGTGCCCTGCCCAGTGCAGCTGCGTTCTCAGCATCATGACCGTGATACCGGTGACCCCTCCCTGTTCAAGAACAGACACATTAGACATGTAATCAGACCAGTGGATGTTTAGGATTGAACAGAGGCAGTGCTGATGGAAGCGTTCGAGAAGCCGCAGGTGGTGGTGGTAGATGACCCATGATTCAGACCCATATAAAAGCGCAGACAGTATAATTGCTCTGCAGACACTGATCTTTGTACTTTTCTTCAATTTTTTTATTGCACCAGACTCTTTTATGGAGTTTTCTTTAAGCTCTGCATGCCTTTGCTAACCTGTTGTCTATCTCTTTGTTGATCTTACTGTCTGAGGAAATGATGCTTCCCAGATAGGTGAACTGCTGGACTGACTTAAGCTTTGATTTGTCTATGGTGATGTGGCTGTTTCAAAATCACTTCCACAAAGGAAAAACAGACAGGTCATTGTCGTAGGGGACTCTCCTGGAAGGCACAGAAGGCATAACAAGACCCGCTTCTCAGAGAAGTCTTCTGCCTCCCTGGGACATGGGTTAAAGAAGTGATAAGACAACTTCCTATCATGGTGCAGCCCTCAGATCATTATTCATTATTGATTTTTCATGTAGGCAGTGATGAGTTGCAATAAGTCTAAAAGCAATCAAGAGAACCTTCAGGGCCTTGGAAAGATTGGTTTTAAGGAATCAGTAACACAGATAGTGTTCTTCTCTATCTTTCCAATTACAGAGAATGACAAGACAAGAAAAAAGAAGAGCCAGCAGTTGTCACCAGCAGAACTTTGGGAGGTTTAATCATAGCCTAGTTTACATAACATCAGGCCTCTGGGCAGCAGGTAGATTGCATGTTTTTTAAAGAGGGGAAATGATTTTCACACAAGGGTTGGCAGGGCTCATTGAGAGAGCTGTGAACTAGTTTTGGAGAAAAGAGGGATAAAACCAGGGTCACTAGAGAAAAGTTATACTCTGTCATACAGTTTAGTTTTAGGGAGTCCTGCAAGGAGCAAGGAGTTCCAGCTTGAACCTGCAAGGGGCTGTCTCATGATGGAATGTTGAGTGTAATGATTGCTATGGAGCTAAGAATTGATAGTCTAGTAAATGTTTTAAGAGACCAAACCCAGAAATTATTAGTCTATGTACAATACAAATAGTTCAAATTATTACAGGAAAGCCTCAATGATACAATGATTTGTTTTTCTACAAAAAAAACCCAACCCTGTCTCTACCCCTTTGTTTTGGTGACCTTCAGGGTTCCACTGGTCTTAAAGTGGAGAGTTTCAGTTCCAAGCAACAAGAATGGAGGTAGTTGTGAAAAGGCATCACCTTCTTCAGTTCCCAGGTGAGATACTGTGTTCACTATCTATGGGAGGGTTGTCCTTCTCCTCAGTCTGAAGCCTGCTTAGGTTTATTTTCATATTTTTCCTCAGAAATCCTTTGCATTCTTCTCCAGGCACTCAAGGCAGCATGGCTAGCACTTCCTGACCACCTCAAGCCTCTGGGAAAACCCAGGCTGGAGTTGGTCATGCACCACAGTTGTCACACCATCTGTACAAATGATATCGCACAACTCCAACTCACCCCAAAGACATCACAGTCATCCCCAAACAGTCATAGCAGCCAATGCCACCCATACCAGGCCCAGGTCCCACAGGCCCCAGACCTTGCATTCCAGGGCACTGTGGAATCAGCAGAATTATACTAGTGATGGTAAAAAATAGAACATTTGCTCTGCTCTGCATGGAGACCCCACACTTCCATTTTGTTCTTCAGATGTATTACAACTTTTCTGTAATTTTAGTGATATCATAACTTGACAGGAATGCTGTCTGCAGCCATTTCCTGCACGTCATCACAGTCAGAAACTTCCAAGCTTGAAAGCTTATTTCTTAGTAAACCTTTTCACGAAAAGAAAAGTCCTGGAACTATAACATTTAGAGAAGCCTTGTGGAGGGAAACAGGAAATGAAATTTTCTCCTTCGAGGCAGAGAGAGCAGGAGTGAATTTGTGGGACCATAGCTACATTAAGCACAAGATACCCTGAAAAATGTCAAGAGCACTGCTCCTGTGTGATTTTTAGCATTTCAAATACCTTCAAGATCTATTTATGAAGTATTTATTTTTACAGTTAAAGGACCTAACTCAAGTGGATTTGTATGTTGTAACTAATATTTTTCAAGTATTTTAAGGCACCATTCTAATATTTGAGGGCATTGAAAAAAACCAAGTGTCATTGAATGTAGTTTTTTACAAGTTTAGGGACTCAAAGCAGCTTTTGGTGGCAATATCAGGTACAAAATATATTGCTGAGAGTTGAAATGATTGTTCTCTGACCTTACAGTAAATGCAATACCCTTCTACCTCTGGGTAGCTTGTTGAAAATTTATCTGTGATTTCAGTATTACTTACAAGCTCTGAACAGCCACAGCTAACAAAAAAACTTTGAAACCAGTTTACAATTCTCAAATAACAAAAAATAAAACAAACAAACAAACAAAAAAGTCCACAGTTGAATAGAAACTCATAATACTGGAGAGGTGATAAATGGAAAATTTTAGTTGTTTCAAAGATGCTTTGTTTACATAGGTCTGTGTAATGTGATATGAAAAAGAGCCTAGAAATCTACAATAAACATTTTACAAAGCAGACTCATAACAATGAATGTGTAAAAGAAGATAAACGTGATAGACACTGACTAAAACTTTTAAATTACTTTTCAGTACGCAGCCGGTCCCAGCGGCTCCAGCGGCTCCAGCGGCCCCAGCACAGGGTACGGCTGAGCCCCTCAGCCACGGGCGGGCGAGAGCCCCGGGGAAAGCCTGGACAAGGCAGGGCAAAGCGCTGCCCGGCAGCCAGGGCTGAGCGAGGGCAACAGGGGGAGACAGCCCTGCGAGCCCCGAGAGCAGAGCGGGAGGAGAGACACAGCAAGGATGGCCCTGCTGTCCCTGAAGAGAGACCCCGGTGGGGCGGGTGTTTCCCTGCAATCCATGGGAAGGCACGAGGCTGGAGCAGAGAAACGCGTGAGGAGGAAGGAATATCAGAGACGAGCAGCTGTGGACAGATCGCAGCCTCCGATTTCCCATCCCTCTACGCTGTTCACTGAGGAGGAAGGAGAGGAGTCAGAGATGAAGGAGTGATACTGAGCTTGGGAAGAAGGCAGTAGGGTGGGAGGAAGTGGGGTTTTTTGGTATTTGTTTCACACGACCCAACCCTATTTTAATAGTCAACACATTATTTTTTTCCTAAACTGAGTCAATTCTGTCAGTGGTGGTGCCTGGTGAGTTCCCAGTCTTAATCTCAGCATATGATTTTTTTTTTATCCTATTTTCTCGCTCTGTCTGGGCGAGGAGGGGGCCTGAGAGTGGTTGCAGGGCAGTAACGTTTTTGTGCACTAAACAACATTTTGCAATCCATTCTCATATTCTCAGCTGCCGAAGTAATAACACACAACTTTAATAAAACTAAGTAATTTGAAGTCTGAGGGTTTTTTTCCCCTCTGATCTTGGGAAAAGTTTTAGAATTTGTAATAATTCAAAACTGATGTATAACATAGGTAATTCAGGTACTGGATAAAGCAATGGCTTAATGACTGTAAAGGACTGAAAACTTTCAAGTGGTCTTGGCAAGCAGTTTCCAGGAGAATATTTCTAGGGAATTTAACTACCATAAGAGTTACTACTTTGATTTTAATGAATCAATGAATCATTTATTCAGGTAAAAACAAACAACAAACAACCTGAAGAAAGAGTAGGGTACGTTATGTCCAAGCAAAGGGAATGGAAATTCTTTATCATCTGTGACATTATAAAGTTTAGAGAACTATCAGAAAGGCAGTTTTCCTTCCTTCTGAAAATAAAAAGTAGAAGTAAATCTATGCAGCATAATATGAAAATCTAAAAATAGAGCAGGAGAAAAAAAGTGAGGGTGAAAGTTCCCCTGTAGGATGCATAGACATATAGAGTAGTTGAAACAAATCTGTAAAAGGTAGCTTACCTACTTGCTTAATAATAAAAACCTGGAAAGCCAGGAAATGTTTTAGCCTTTTAATTAGTTTGGAATTTTTTAAAGATTTTTTTTTTTTTGTCTTGACAATGGTTTCTATTAGATGCTTCTTTCCAAAGGAATTTTAAAATTTTCCATCAGTGAATTGAGTTACTTGGTTAACTCAGTCTATAGTTTGGCTTGAGTTTTAATCACAACTTTTCAATATTCAGAGTTCCATAATGAATCAATCAATTTATTTTTTTAATTAACTATTTCTGAAGATAATACAGTAATCATAATTTTACTCCATGCCTAAACAACAGTTTAATGATATTGTGTTAGTTCCATCCTTAAGAAGAGTGGGACATACATGTGTCTGTTCATTCACCTGTAGCTCTTTCCACTTCATATCTCTTGCCAGTACTTTGACTTCCACTATTTAAAGAAGTTCCACATGCCAAAGTAATTAAAAAAACAAACAAACAAAAAAAAAAAACAAAAAAAACAAGAAATTACATAACTCACATTAATAGCATTCATGTGAGAAAATGGGACACTGAACATAATGATGAAGGAACTAGATTTTTTTTTTCTTAACCAAAGTAACAAACCAAACATGTTACTACTTAGCAAAATACAATTGCCCTATCATTGGTACTAAAGGGAAATTTTGAAAAAAGAACATAAATCAGCTATGTTGGCAGTTGAAAAGTTGGAAAAGAAACATGACTAAGCTGACTACTGGTGACTTGGGACAAAAATTAGAATATTTGTATACAGTTGGAATAGTAAATGAAAAGACATTTTGAAAACTGCTGATGGGGATTCATCAAAATGAATCCCTAAGTTATATAAACTAAATCTATTCTTCCTGATTTGAAAACACTGCAAGGAGAGGACTTAGAAAAACACTATGTCTTCAAGAGAGGAAGAAAATGCTGACAGCAGCAAGTATGGGACTCTGTCAGGCGCTTTCAGGTTTTAGTATCTACATGCATGGGAGATACTTTAGCACAGAATATATAGCTTATTGCTCATAAAAACAATTCACAAACAGAAACAAATCCAAATATTCCAAGTCTAAAAACAGTCTCTAATTTTGTAATGGGCTATCTCCAGTTTTGTAATGGATAGAAAGGAAAGTAATGGTTCAAAAATGCATATATGAGCATGCTAAGACATACTCCAGCAGTGATATTTGAACCAATCTCTGGAAGAAGAAAGCTGGTATTTGCTTCTGATCTTGAACAAGTCAAGTCATCATTTTTCCATTTTAATTAATCACTCGCATGTGTTTGATTTTTGATCTTGAAAAATTATGTTAGGATTAATTGCTACAAAGCGCTAGAAGTATTGACATTACAATGCAAGAGAAAATTATGAAAGGTGATACTAGATATCAAAATATGTATAGAATTGAATTTTAATCTCTTTCAGAAAATTTCAGAATTTATATCTGGATGTCTGCCACTGCAAAGTGCAATAATATTATAATTAAACAAGTGTGTTAATAGGTGTCAGAAAATAAGATTTACATTGAGTTTCTGAACAGGACTAGACAGACTATGCCTATTTTACTTAATCTTACCAGTGTAAATGAAGACTTCTTACGACTTTAATCTTCAGCTTCTCCAATCACTTCTTTTCCCCCTAAAAAGGTAAGATTAAAGAAAGGACTTTGTTCACCTCCCTGAACCTTTAGACTTTTTCCAGGAAAATAAAAATAAATAAATAAGTCTGTGACAAGGAAAACAAATGTATTTATTTCTTTAATTTATAATCACCTCAGTAATTATACTTGAACAAATCGCATCCTTAGCAATTTTAATTTTTCGCTTTGATTATAATTCACTGTGTACATTTCTTAAATATCTTCTGATTCTGCATTTGAGAATTAATGACTTCTTGTCTTCAGACATCTGTTGAGACCAAATGTCGTGAAAGTCTCTGCTGAACTGCATCCTTCTTTAAGTCTTCAGGCTTGTCTGTTGCTAAAGGAGAAATAGCATCTTCATCTCCCCAGCACTGGGAAGCCCTGCAACACACACAACTTACTGTTTATGCACTGACAGCCATCTGTATCTCTGTGGATGCAAGAAACAAGAGTCAGTCTTTGTGCAAAGAGTATTCAAATGCAGAATTCTAGCATACATTTAGCTCATATTGATGGCGCCGTGCTGCAGCAATGAGAATCAGGGCCCTAATTCAGAATAACTCCACCAAGATTCTAGCTCAGAAGAGTGCAGATTTTTTTTTCTCCACATGCAGTATGTAATTTACTATGTAAGTTACTCCTGACATTAAAAAATCATTTAGAGAACAGATTTGTCTTTATGTTTTCAACTACACTACAAGTCCAAAGTAAAGGTTTGTGTTAGTCCACTGAACACTCCTAAAGAATACATTTATTTTTATATTTGACTTAGGCACTGAATTTACTTCAGTACTGCCAGACAGTATAAAAACCCTAAAAGGAAGTGGAAAAACAGTCCTAAATTCCACAAAGGAAAAGGGTATAAAAGTCAGAGAAACTGATTATTAAATTCAAGGCAGATTGAGATCCACGCAGAAGCTGCCCTCAAGCTCAGGAGATCAGTTAGCCCAGTTAGCATGTGCTTGAAGAAGGAAATCTTAAAGGTACAGGAGCAGACCATTGCCTGTGACAAAAGACAAACTGGAGGGGAAGAATACCAGCCTGGCTGAACAAAGAGCTTTGGCTGTAACTCAGTGAGAAAAAGAGAGTGTATCACCTCTGAAGAAGGGGCAGGCAACTCAGGACTAAAAAGATGTGAAGTTATGCAGGGAGAAAATTAAAAAGGCCAAAGCCCAGATAGAACTTAATCTGGCCACTGCTATAAAAGACAACAAAAAATAGTTATACAAATACATCAGCAACAGGATGAAGGAGAATCTCCACACTTGACTGGATGTGCAGGGAAGCATAGTGACAAAGGATGGGGAAAAGGTTGAGGTAGTTAATGTGTTCTTTGTCTCAGTCTTTAATAGCAAGACCAGTTGTCTCAAAGGTACCCAGCCTCCTGAGCTGATAGCATAATGAAATCCCCATAGGCCAGGAGGGAGTGGTCAGCAACCTGCTAAGCCAGTTAGACCCACACAAGTCCGTGATGCTGGAAGGATCCCCCCTAGAGTACTAAGAGAGCAGGCAAAAGTGTTCACTCACTTTCAATCATTTAACAGCTGTCCTTGTCAATCAAGGAAGTCTCAGTTGACTGGACATTAGCAAATGTGTTGCCCATCTACAAGAAGGGCCAGAAGGAGGATTCAGAGAACTACAGGCCTATCAGTCTGACCTCAGTGCTGGGGGACGTCATGGAGCAGATCATCTTGAGTGCCATCATGCAACATGTGCAGGACAACCAGGTGTTCAGGCCCAGCCAGCTCAGGTTTAGGAAAGAAAGGCTCTGCTTGACCAACTTGATCTGCTTCTGTGACACGCTCACCTGCCTACTGGATGAAGGAAAAGCTGTGGCTGTTATCTACTGGACTTTTGTGAAGCCTTTGACACTGTTTCTCACAGCATTCTTCTGGAGAAGCTTACTTCCCATGATGTGGATGGGTGTACTCTTTGCTGGGTAAAAAAATGACTGGATGGTTGGGCCAGAGAGTGGTATTGAATGGAGCTACATCCAGTTGGCAGCCGGTCACAAGTGGTGTTCCTCAAGGCTAAGTGTTGGGGCTGGTCCTGTTTAACATCTTCTTCAACAGTCTGGATGAGGATATGGAGTGCACCCTTGGTCCGTTTGCAGAGTACACCAGACTACAAGGGAGTATTGATCAGCAGGAAGGCTCTGCAAAAGGATTTGGAAAGGCTGTATTGATGGTCCAAAGCATATTGTTGAGGCTGAACAAAACATCAGGTCTTGCACTTGGGTTACAACAGCCCCATGCAGCTCTACAGGCTTGGGAAGGAGTGGCTGGAAAACTGTCCAGCAGAAAAAGACCCAGGAGGTGCTGGTTGACAGCCCACTGAACATGAGCCAGCCATATGCTCAGGCGGCCAAGAAGGCCAATGGCACCCTGACTTATATCAGAAATAGTGTGGCCAGCAGGACCAGGGCAGTGATTGACCAGTATTTGGCACTGATGAGGCCACATCTCAAATTCTGTGTTCAGTTTTAGGCTCCTCACTACAAGAAAGACCTTGAAGTGCTGGAACATGTCCAGAGAATGGCAACAAAGGTGGTGAAGGATGTGGAGCACATGACCTGTGAAGAGTAGCTGATGGAACTAGGATTGTTTAGTTTGGAGAAAAGGAAGCTGGCGGAAGACCTTATCGCTCTCTTCAAGGAAGGAGGTTGTAGTCAGGTGAGGTGTAAGTCTCTTCTCACAGGTAACAAGTGACAGAACAAGAGAAAATGACTTCCAGTTGTGCCAGGGAGGTTTGGATTAGATATTAGGAAATATGTCTTCATGGAAGGGGTTGTCAAGCAGCAGCCTTAAGAAAGAATACTGAGAATGTCTCACAACTTTTGCAAAAGTAAAGTCTCTGCTGGTAAAACTGCAGATGTAAAGTCCTGCTTCAGAACACAACTAGACACAGATTTATTTTCAGGGCTTGAAATGCCTTTATTTTGATAGAATTTCAGAAACTTCCATGAAGCTGTTAAGAAAAGTTAAGCACATGACTATAATAAAAAAACCTTTTGTTTCAGAGGATGAAGTGTATTAAAAATACTTTTCTTCTGCATTTTCTGCATCTGCTTATGGTGATGCCTACTCTGCAGACTGAACTCTTGTACAGGGAGCCTCTGTGCTCCAGAAATATGCTCACATAACATATAACAAAAGCAGATCTACATCCACAAATACAGCAGTCATTTATAAGGCCTGCAGCTCAATGAATCGCCTGATAGCTCGACATTACTATTAGATACCAGTGTCCAGAATCAAGTATCCTTTCCCTTCTATTTTTTACTTGGTCACAGCAATCCAGTTGTTCCTTTTAAACTTCATTACGTACTTACATAATCTAGTTTCTACTGTCTCTCCTATTTTAAGATTTAAAGGTCAGAGGTTTTAAAGTCTCTGGAGTTCTCTTAATGAAAATATTTCATTCCCACTTTCCTAAATTGCAGCAGACGACCTAACAGAAAATGGTGAAAACAGACAAGGACCCAAAAATATTATGACAGACAGGCTTTCTTATGAAAGAGGGCAACATGATTATTATAGTGAATTGCTATGATTGGAACACTCTTAAAGCAAATATAAATCTTCTGAGTCACTATAGCAAACCATTTTTTCTGGCATGAAAGTAGCTCCTACACCTCAGTAGACAGGTTGACCAGTAATGCAAAACAATTATTTTATATCCTGTGCTGTCAGGACAGATAATAACCTCTAGTGCATTTAAAGGGCTAAAAAGATTTTCCTACAGCACAGGATACATGACTCACTATATGAATCAAGCCCCCTCTGCCACAGAATGCAGCAGAGAAGCTAAGATTCATATCCTCAAAACAGACTATACCCTCCTTGTCCTAAATTATATATACATCCAATAATGTCCAGTTAATACCACCAATTATGTGACATGTCAAGCTAGGAGTTACCAAAAGCTACTCCCTCGTTCAACTCCTCTTGAGTGTTTATGCTACCAGAGGTCAAGAAAGATCCTGATAACACCCTTGCAGGAAGTGAGCTCATCTCAAGGATGAGACTCAAGGGTATGGCCTATGGCAAATCACTATGTCCAAGTCTCTAGATGCTTTTATTATTTTGAGAAGTCATTCTTTCTGTTATATCTCAGGCTTCTTTAAAAAGATACCGTTCCATATAGATCTCCTCTTCTTGGGCAAAAAACCTTGTGGCTCCATCACAGATAGGATCCTGAGTATTATGAAAAAAACATAAGGTTACACTGAAATCCTTGGGAGTCCTCTAACCTTGTTCCAAGAGAAGACTATTGCCTCCTCCTGTGGATAAATACTTTTAACTACTTAACTGTATTAGAGATAAATGGGCAAATATTGTTTTACAGACAATTGGCAGCACTCATAGGCTATGTTATTTCCTAGTTCCAGCTCTCATTCAAGTATTCAGCATAAGGCCCTCTTCAACTGTAAGTGCCTCTTGGCAAAGAGTACTTCAAGCCTCAGTACCAAGTTATAGCAAAAGTGCCAGAAGTCCTCATGTTGCCATTTCCCTTCCTACTTGATTCAGAAATCACTCACTGTAGAGCAAACAGCTGACCTACCACCACTTGATGAGTACTGAATCCAGACCTGGTGGTTAGCTTCAAATGCAATGTGCAGAGCCAGCCCAAAATTTCTTCCAAAATAATTATGCTTTCAATAACATTAGATAGCATCAAATTTGTGATTAGCATGTGAAGAGAGAAAAAAAATGTTTAATATTTCCTCTTCTGTATATTAAACATCTATTCAGATGCTCTTCCAAAATTTTAAGATAGTTGTGCCTCATTTAAGTGTCCATACAGTACAAATTAGGAAACAAACATGGAGTTCAGGCATTTGGCCAGCCATAGCCACATGTGAATACTTGATCTGTAATTGCAATTTCAACATTTTCATGCATATAATTATATACATGCACATATCACTGAAAATAATTCCCATTACTTTAGACTAAAATATTATCAGGTCTCTCAAATTAGACTCGCTGAATCTGGTCATTAAAGTAGATGTTCTAACAGAAACTCAGCAGAGTTATGTGATTTAGCGGATTTCTGCTGTGTGGGGTCTACAGTATATAAAATCCCCTTAAAGAATCAAAAGGCATTATGCCATTAGAGATGATGCATCTCAAATGAGATTTAAGTGCAAGTCTTACAGATCCTTTTATTGCTAATACCCCCATGTCATCACTTTCAGGAGTTATAAAGCTCTGGTTCCCTGCACAAACTCCCTCTTTTTCATTAATTTACATTAGTATAAATTTTCCTTGGCTTTTCCATTACATGTAACATTCATCGCTTTTCTTAAAAGCCTGTATAATGTTGCAGTCAGCAACTGCTCTCCTGCATTGTCAGAGACAGCTGTCCTACAGACGTAGATGGAATGGTATTTTCTTATAACAGCATTAGGATCATTTGGGAGGCAAAGTACTAAAATGTATTGCTATCCTTCTCTCATAATTTATGAGAGACATATTTTCACATTCACACTACTTCAAATCATATTCCCTACTCATTTGCCATTGGAAACCTAACTTGCATATTTAAAAGGGAAAAATGTGAGGAGCACAATACAGTATTTGTTAAATTCAACATAGAAATGAATAATTACCATTTCTCATTAGTTTTCAGAATTTGCTGCATTAGAAAACAAGAAACAACTCTTATCTGGAATTAGCATTTTCCTCCATGTTTAGTTAAAATATCTGTACTAATTTTATGAGCTATTTAAACTTAATCTTTTCTACACAGTCATACTTCATGATGAAGGAAGAACTAATATAGAAGAAAAAGGAGCAATGATTATTTACAACAGTTCCCTTGGAGATGAATAAATATGCATTATCACCTGAGTATGTTGATGATCTTGTGGCTGAGGTAAATTAATGTCATATGCTAGCTGAGGAGAATACCTAAGTGACAGTCCTCCACTTGCACTGGACTCAGATGTTATAATTAACATTGCCTGGAATTTTTGTCTGATATGCATATCATCTCATGAAATTCTGGGGAGTAGCAGGAAAACTAGTCCAGTTGGAGGTACTGTTCTCACATATGTAATATGGGAACTGTTAAATTATCTGAGAAAAGTGAAGACAATTTACATATCAGGAATGAGACTTAGCTGGGTTACTCTCTGACTTAATTGATCTTTGAACACTTAGGCAATCAATCGCCCTGTGGAGATGAGTCTTTCTTCCATCACTGTAAATACTTGTGGAATAACTAACACCATACTCCTGACCTTTCCATTATTTGCCTTTCTCCATATGAGAGATGTCTGCAGAAAGCTTTTATTATCTTTGTGGTGAACATTAGGGTTGGATTTGGCTTTTCTATGTCTGCAGTGTTGACAGTAACAATCCATCCCTTCAGACTTATGAAAAGAAATTGCTATTGCTAAAATCAGAAGGATCATATAGAAGCACTATTTGTCGTCCAAACTCCCAAGGGAGACTTTAGGGATCAGCTTATATGTGCACAACTAACATTTCATCTGACAGCTCCCACCACAGGAATGAAATCATATTCTCTAATTTATTTAAGGATTGTCTTCTCTTGTCTGCTTCCAGTTTCTGATTATCAGAGGACTGGATCCATTAAAAAAGAAGTGCTCAACTTTGACAAGTTTGTGTTTGGCTTGTGCACAGTGTTGTATATATAGATAAATATGTTTCCCCCACTAAAGAGCTACTGTTTTCAATACTCCAGCTCTCTAATTCAGCTGGTCACCAAAAACCCTGAGCAGCCTGATTTTCTGTGGGTAACTTACCTGGGTGAGTATCACATTCTTTCTCCCACCCCAAGTGGACTACATGGATGTAAAGCTATGATCTCATGTGTCCTTTTTTATTACTTTTCAGTGCATATTTAAACCATTACAGAAGGGCAGATGTAGTCTGTATACTTTAGGTAAGCTATACACACACACAAACAGAGCCCCAATGTTCTTGGCTCATTTTCAAAGCATATACCACTCATCTAATGCGTTAGAACTGGGCAGACATAACCAAGCTCTTGCCTACCTGAGTGATGCTTTCAAGTAGACTTTATCCCATGACACTCATTTGTGTATTCCTAAAAAAAAAAAAAAAAAAAAAAAAAAAAAAAAAAAAAGGTAATTAATAAAGAATTAAGGACAGAGGAGCAAACAACTCTATTACCCAGCTGGTGTTCCTATAAAGCATATGTACTCAGATGTCACCACTTAGAAGACATCCCTTCTAAAGCATATATGGGCCTATACTAATCCAGTCCTTGGTAAAGGCAATTCATAAGACAGGAAAACCTGAATGAATCATGTTTTTTAATCACTGCCATGATTGTAATTGATTATAATTCCTTCTCCCTGTCACTATCTTTCCTGAAAAGAAAAAATGCTCTGAAACTGGGAACTTTGAAACTCCCTTTATAGATTAGAAGAGTTGCTGTTACTGTATTTAGAGGTAGCTGTTATTTAATTTATAAATTGAATGAGGAGATGACGACCACTTTTTGTGTGGAAATAAATCAAACTAAATTTGCCTTACATTCGCTTTAGATAATCTGATCTTTAAAAATAACCTACCTGGTTTTTTGCTTGTAATTTTGCTTTAATTCTTAGATGCTGACATCCAAAAATAAGAAGAGACCTTGAATTTCTGTATATTATGTGAGGACTTGGTGAATGTCACTCATTTCCTTTCAATGTGCTCAAACTAGTGAAATACCAATGAGGCAGAAAGCTATACCTAACAATGTATATCAGACTGTATCAAATGAAGGTTAAAGAAATGATGAATAAAATATCTTTGAGCTTAATATCTTTATAGTGCCCCTTGAAGCTACCATTGCCAAATACATTTAAATCTGTGCGTTATG
Organism: Poliocrania exsul; assembly: GCA_035041345.1. Classification (NCBI taxonomy): domain Eukaryota; kingdom Metazoa; phylum Chordata; class Aves; order Passeriformes; family Thamnophilidae; genus Poliocrania; species Poliocrania exsul. The sequence continues at coordinate 71,991,347 of JAWWLZ010000082.1, forward strand.
AGGCAGCTGCCTCTTGGGAGCCATGGAGTGTTCCTGTTCTGCACAGGCTGCCATTACACATCAACTGCCTTATATGGCATTTGGTCTTTGCATCTCAAAACTTTAAAATATAACTGGCCCTATATGAAAAGCTATTTCTGTAATTCTAAAACATTTTTATTCCAATGAAAAGTGCCAGTTCAATACAAAAAGGACATGTATACCATTATGCACCAGCTGTCTCATCTAGTTGTTTGCAATTGCAAAATATAAAAAAAGCCCTTTATTAGACATGCAAAAACGAGATTAGAGTCTGGACAGTTTTATGCTAAAAAGAACTCTCCCTGTAACTGCAGAAAAGCCAGGCACTTTTAAGGATTTCTACCCAGAGCACTCACTGGAAATATCAATTTTAGAGGTCTATCCTTTGAAACATAAATGCTCTCTGTTGTGGCCTATTTATTAGATATTTTGTATATGGCCAGGAAAACAAAACATGCACAGAGACAATTAGTACACAAGGGGAAAAGGAAGATAGAAGGCCATGAAAAGTCTTATGATATGGTATCCACCCCTCAACTAAAATTCTCCCCACACAGACAATGAACAACAAATCTCAAAGCCAAAATATATCCTTTCTTAACTTGAAGGGTGAAGGACAGTAAGGAAGGTGAGTGAGTAGAACAGGTGTTTGGAACTCCAAAATAGGTGAAAGGACTAAAAATTATTGAATTATAAATTATGAAGACATTATATTGTAAATGTTTGCACTATATTAATGCCACATTTTAGGTTTTAGTCTACCATGTGGTGTCATATGGTTTTAGCATCTGGTCATTCTTCACTGTATTACTGAAATTCATGATGCAATCCATAACACACAAATTCATAATTATTTGATGAGGTTATCTGAAGCCCAAACAGATGCTGTGTTTCAATTTGGAATGTAGAAATAAACATTAGTTTGCAAGAATGCTGGGGTTCTGGAAGTCTTAACAGAGTACCAGATTTATAAAACGGAACTTAGATTTTGCCATCAGCTGCTGAGTCTCTTCCCTTTGGCTGGTGACTGATGATGTATAGGATTTGATCACAAGGAGTGGAGTTACAATATTATTCACATACTCATAGTAGCTATCATTTAGAAAAGGAAAGACATGACACAAGATGATTTTTGACTCTTTTCATTACAAAGGTTCTTACATGCTTAATGTAATAAGAGTAGTATTTGTGTGGTACATATGCATTGTTAAGACTTCCCTGAGCTGACTGATTTCTTGTTTGAAGTGATGTAGTTCAGCATAAAGCTTGTAGAGTCTGGTCAAAGAGTAAGAAACCAGTCTCCTTCAGGTGAGGAAAAGAACACCTTCTCGTGAGCATTCATGGTCTTCACCTGGTAAAATATGATGGTTGGTTGTCTAGGCCTCGTTATGGTGAAGGTTTCTGCAACGGTATGGTATTTCTCCTGGTTCTGGC
>JAWWLZ010000082.1:71992901-72009116 GCA_035041345.1 Poliocrania exsul
GCTGGAGTATTTTCTTCATCCATCCATTTCTGGCATGAAGTTCTCCAAGCTTCATAAGGTGAATGCATTGCCACAGTAAAACACTGATGCACTGGAAAAAAAAACAAGCAAAAAAATGGTTTATTGTAAATAATTCAGTATTTAAATAAATTTAAGCTTGGAATGAAAGGAAGGTTAACATGCTCTGCAACAGAAAGCCCGATTATGTCAAAATAGGTTAAATTTTCTAACAGAAATTGTGTGTTGCATTGCCCCATGTTGACAAATTAACAATGCATTATAGGGGTTTTTTTAAGAATCACAGAAAAAAATGTAATATGTTGGCTTGAATAACTGATCAAGAAATATTTATGACTGCCTCTGCAATGGTGATCCCAGCAATTACATAAGGCAATGAGACAAACACAGAAAGTGACCCAACACAATCCAAAATGAAAACTACTAAAATTTGTGAAGCCATATTTTTAATGTGTTAAATATGATTGCTTAACTATTACTGCTTACAAGGACATAGATACCCAGCATTAGCTAGGATTTGAGATTCTATCTGTTTGTATATGCAAAAATTTGATCCTATATGCATTTTTATATATGCATTGATATAAATTTCATTAAGTGCCCAGGATGAAGAAGCAAGCAGATAAACAGTACTTTTACAGAAATAAATGCTATGGGACATCCCTATCAGAACAATTACAAGATGTATCAAAATATGCATAGTTTAATATAAAAAACAATCAATTTGCCAAATAATAGTTGGGGAGCTATTTCCAGATTTGAAAACTAGATTATTCACAAGGTACTGCTTTCTGGAGAAAACTACTAATTAATTCCAATAATATAAATTTCAAGATTAATAATACTAGTTATATCTTGTGATTATTACATTTCATCTGCATTTAAAACTTTCAAAAAATTTGCTCAAGGAGTCTATTAATCAAAACTAAAGCAATCTTCCAGAAAACTTTTTAAACCCCAAAATGTTTGGCTTTATTCAAAAAGAACTAAAGAGATTTTTAACATAAGAATTAAAAGAACATAAGCAAAAACTGTTATGCCTTTCTCAACTAATTTCATCTTTCCATAATTCATGCTTTCAAAGCATTTCTCAATTGCAGTGCAAATAACTTTATCCTCAGCTGCCCTGTGATATCAGCCCACATTGTATGCAAGGTATAATTTCAAAGCGGCTTTTTCATTATTTCTCCTGTGTAGCTCTCTCATCTTAGAGGATTTCCTTCTTATGCATCAACTCATTATCTACTCTATCATCTTTTCTCTGATGCCAGTAGAAATTTTGGCAACAATTTCACTGCCTAAATGTGTAGCCTAATGTCTTTGATAAGGACTAATGCTATCAGAGAGCTCCTTTAACCTCTCTCATTCAAATGTATCTTCTGTTCCATGTATCTCCTGTTCCATGTATCTCTGTATCTCTGTTCTATGTATATCTGTACCACAGCTGCACGTTCTCTGAAGCTGCTTTTGTAGCATGAAATGCAAAGCACAATGGCTTTATGGTTGTAAATGGTGTTGAGGCTCTGACTCTGAATATACATAAAAATACTGCCATTCCTGTGTTGCAAGAGAGCAACTGTTTCCTATATTTTCTGTTCCTCTCTTCAACCACCTGCTGCCTTCCTCCCTCAAAATTTGCAATCCATCCCACCTTCTTCCTTCCTTACTGCTTATTGCATCTTTAATTTTATATTTGGTTCAGAAACATAAAACTGAAAACTTGACTGGAGACAGACAGGTAGATAATGGGGGGAGCTGTTGACTGGGAAAATCCTTTGGTCCTGGAGACTTCAGAAAAAATAGAATAATTAAGCTGATGAAATGAGATTTATCAGGTTTATGGAGCTTTATTAATTGAGGCTAGTAAGAATACTAATATTTCTCAAACTCCATGATCAGTTCCTCCCAAAATACTGCAACACCACCACTAGAAAATGGTATTATTCCTTCTGAGCTTTGATGCCAGCAGAAATCCCTGTAAGAACGGTTAGTTTTGTGTTGGTTATCAGGCTACATTGAGATTATCAGACACCAATAATAATTGTATCTTTTCCCTTACAATTCTTTAAAATGAGTCATGTCAAATTGATAACTAGAAAATGGTTTGTTTCAGCAGAAATCATAAGACAACAGTTAACATTTTTCATTTCTGTAACTAAGGAAGCACTATTAAAAAGGCAAACCTTTCTAATACCAAGTTAGAGAAATTATTTGCAAATGAGCTTAACAATGAAGCCACCTTTGAGAAGCCTTTTTAAAACTAATTATCACATTAACATAATTATTTTTATATATCATCCATAACACACTTAAAATACCTTAGTCCACTGATTAAAACATCTCTGTCAAGTCCACATTACTATATCTTTAAGATAAGAATTACCTGAAAAAATATTTTATACTTTATTTTAATTGTAATAGCCCATCATAAATGTCTTATCAGTCCGAATCACCTTCCTACCACAAACACCGAATTATCTCATCAGTGAATTCCCTGATTTCAGCCAATTAACAGAAACTAATTGCCTTCTGTAGCAGAGACAAATATTTCCAGATCTTGCTAAACCTAAACTATTCCTAGTCAAGCTACATGTTTGAGTTACTACAAAGGGTTTGGGGTTGTTTACTTTGAATAGACCAACATTCTCTTCAAAACATGATAAGAATTACAGGTTCAAAAAAAGTGCTCTGTAAAAATGTTTTTCCATGCTGGGGTGCTTTTGTTCCTATAAAATAAGGAACATGACAGACAAAAGCAGAAGGTCATGAGTGTCTTACACTTTCATATTTGACACTGGATATCTACCACCCACAAAGAACCAGAGACAACATGAAATTACTTGTTAGATATTTTTTCAGGTCACTCATGAAAGCTCAGTTTTCAAAATTTAATATGAAAACTGTCAGAAAGTTTGGATTCTGATCCATTCCTCTCACCCATTATAAAGATCTGGGTAATTACACTGAGAATCCACATAAGGCTTCAATAGCTGTCATGGAATACATTAGAAATATCATTACACAAGGGCTTACTAACAAAACGGCTGGATGTAGAAAAGGGACAAGAAGGCTAGTCTATTGTAAAAGGCCATTTGCTGATGCAAAGCAATTGGCCCACATTTTTTGAAAATTTCTTATACACAAAGGAATAAATACAAATTCCATTGAGACTGTGTAGGCTCATAATAACATAGCAAAAACCCCAGCCATGCTACAGACTGCTGGAAATGCTATGGTTTTGATAATACAAAACAGATCTAAATCCAAGCTGGCTAAACAGAATCATCAAATACATCATGTGGGAATTTTGGCTTGTGCAAATACACAGTGTTGTGTGCCTTGGCTGCTTGCATTCAGAGCCATCTGTGAAACAGGCAGAAAGCTTCATTGCAATGCAGCATCGTGGCACACCAGTGTCACAGGAACTCCAGTGCCAGGTTAAGAGAACTTTGGATAGTCAATCTGCATGGCTAGCCTGAGTGTTGTCTATTCCACATAAATCAATTCTTTTGTCCTTGCTAGTCTAGATAAATCAATGACTAAATTTTAGACAATCATTAAAATAGATGATATGCATGTGAATTGGAATGGGATACTGTGGATTGGAATAGTATGGGCTGGATGGTAGAGAGATGTATTCCAGTATACATGGAGTGTATATATGGTATGTTTGAGTACACACCTGCTAAGCCTACATATTTGCATGGTCAAGGAACATTTTTCAGTTTTAAGTTCACTTTGGCAACTAAGAAAATCATCATTTGAATTATCATGCAGAATATTAATATATATGCCAGAAGTTACAAAAAAATTTTAGTCTATGTGTATTTCGTTAGTCTGTAAAAAAATTCTTGATGCAAACGGATACATCTGATCTTGGAATATGGTTATCTGAAAAGATAACCATTAACATATGATACAAGACATATATATCATATATGATATCATATGATATGAAAACCGTAGGTCTTTTTCAAGTGCTGTCAGAATTTTTGCCTTCCTGAAAAGTATACTTTTGTGCTATGTTTGGTATAATGGTAGACATTATATAAAAATATCACTGCTCATGTAGTTTTAATTATGTTTGTGATAAATCACAAATTATGCTACATTTTTATTGAATTCTGTGCTTTTATGCGTGTACTCTTTGGAGAGCATGGTGTGCTTATTTTGGCTGGGATAGCGTTAATTTTCTTCACAGCAGCCCAATACCAGATCAAAGTCTAGGTCAGTGTTTTGATAAGAAATCTCCCAGGTAAAACATCACTAATCACTAAAGAGCACAGCTACAGAGCTCAGCAAACTGGAAAAGCCAACAGCAATCTTTCACTCATAGAGCAAAAAAAAAGAGCATGCTGCGGATCAGGTAAACTAATATGAAGAACAAATGAATCAGTATTGTGACTTGCAACTGTTAATAGATATAAATACCTTCCGATACACTCTGCAATTGGTCAAGGTGTTATCACAAACCCTTCAAGCCCCACATTGGACACCAAAAAGGACTGTCATGGTTTAACTCCAGCTGGCAACAGAGCACCATGCTGCCACTTGCTCACTCCCTCCCAGTAGTACGAAGGAGGGAATCAGAATCAAAAAAGCGAAAGTGAGAAAACTCATGGTTTAAGATAAAGACAGTTTAACAAGGAAAGTAAAAATCTGAGCACACAAGCAAAGAAAAACACAGAATTCATTCACCATTTCCCATTGTCAGGCAGTGTTCAGCCATTTCCAGAAAAGCAGGGCTCCATGATTCACAATGGTTACTTGGGAAGACAAACACTATTGCTCCAAATGTTTCCCTTTCCTTTTTCTTCTCACAGATTTATATGCTGAGCATGATGCTATATGGTATGGAATATCCCTTTCATTAGTTGGGGTCAGCTCTCCCAGCTGTGTCCCTTACCAACTCCTTGTGCACCCTCAGCCTTCTCGTTGGAGGGGTGCTGTGAGGGGCAAAAAAGGCCTTGATTCTGTAAGCGCTGTTCTGCAACAGTGAAAACATCTCTGTGTTTTTAGCACTGTTTCCAGCACAAATTGGAAACATAACCCAATTCTCAGCTAATACAAAGAAAGCCAATTCTATCCGAGCAAAAACCTGAATGTGGTTTAAAAATTTGTTTCAGCTATTCTATTCAAGAAAACATTCAGGGTTATTAAAGAAATTGCTGGTAAATGTCTGTATTCAGCTATGAAGCAATAAGCATGAGAATTAGCTTTTTTCAATGTCTGGTACTTAAAAGACTATCACTTTTTTTTTCTTGCCCATTGATCTATATTGTTTCATTTAATTGTACTTCTTTGGTATAATTTTATAACCATTTCATTTGTCTTTTTTTAAACAAATGCTAACGGGGTTTGTATTGCATCAGACACTCTCATAGTGAAACAACTTTTGTGAGTTTATTTGAAATTTAACTGCAGCAACATAAATAGGAAAGGAGTAATAAAACAACTATGATAACTACCTAACACTTTTTTTAGTTACTAGAAGTCACAGAGAAGGAAAAACCAGAGTTGTATCAACCAGTAAGCCTATTGGTATTGGCAGTTCTACTAACCCTGGCCAAAGGAGCAGTTCTACAGGTTTGTTTGCAGAGTCGATATGGGGTCATGTGATTGCCCATTACATAGGACATGAACCCTGTTTTTCCATAGTTTTGCCTGTGGTATTGTAGGAAAGCTATATCCAGGTAGCAGGAAGGTAACAAGCAGTTTGGTGGTGGAAACAGAATCATTAAAAAACACATTTGTCAGGAGAATTGCTGAAGTATTTAGAGGCAAGAGCACTGTGAGGCACAGCCTGAAAATGAAGCCAAGTCAGAGGCTGAGGTTCAGGGGAAGAAAAGCAGAAGCCTGACAAGAGGATGTAAGCTGGCTAACCAGCTAACATTTATTTGACAATTTAGTTGTACAGTCTGGGCGAGGGAGAAATGAAGCAAAAAGCCAGCTGAGGGAGCTCTGGTATGTTGACCAGAAGGACTAAAAGAGGTAGGGGAATTAGAGAAAGGTGGTTCTGGAATCAGGAAAGATTACAATGGAACAATTAAAAGCCCCTAAACAAATAAACAACAAATAAGCAAACAACCCCACCCAAAAACACATTTACATTCTTTCCACTGCTCACTAAAATGTCTGCAGGTGAGCTCTAGCTTTTTCAATTATAACCTGGTTGATGCTGCTCTAGTAAAACTTTTTTTCACTTTTATTTTTGTGGGTTTTTTTTTTTCTTCTTACCATTTCTAACTAAATAAACCAAATAGAATAACATTTGATATACATAGAATAAGGTATGGAAACTATGACAAATTTTATGTGTTAGGCAGCACTATATTTATGACAAAAGTCCTTACATGCCAGGTGTATGGTCTTTCTCAATAAATGTGTCAGTAAATGCTGGTTAAATGGTACCTGTAAAATGACATCTGCTTTATTTCTGCTGTCTTGATAAACTGTTTTTATTTAATGTGTTAGGTGTTTAAATGCCCTATCCATTAACATGTGCTGCAGATGACTTTACTGGTAATGCACAAAATTATAACTCTTTTCTAACTATGCTCATGCAAGGACATTTAAGCTGGATAAAATATGTGATGTTCAGGGCTAGTCATTCAGAGGGGACAGAGTAGTAGCAGCCTGAGATCTAGCAGTTTCTAATTTTCTATAGATTTGTGCTACATAGTTACTGACTTGGGTGTCTCAGAAAGGCCTCAGGTATGAATGAAGATTTTCCCCACGTTACATCTTTGTAAAAAAGCATGCTGTTCATTTTTGTGGATTCTTTCTTATCTGTTAACACTAGGTCCTCAAGTTGAAACCTTTCCTTTACTCAGCTGTCTGGTTTAGCAAAAAGTTAGAGTTATTTTCAAGATCTTGGTACTCTTGAATAATGTTGAGTTCCTCCGGATAGTTCAAAAGATAAAGAAAGAACTTTCAAACCATGTGTAAAAATGTACAGATATCACACTGCCCTCATATTTAGAGAATAAAAAGCTGAGGGCACACACACATACATACATTCTGAATGAAAGAAACCACCCTCAAAATCTCACAGCACTTAAAATTTGTGCTTGCAGTAATATTTGGATTGATTTGATGATAGACAACATTTAAAGTTTTAAACTGGCTGCCTGAAAAACTTTCCATCTTAATTCATAATAGTAAAAATACTATAGAATGAATATGCTCATTGTAAAAGAATAAACTGATAAATTGCTTTCATGGTTATTTAAATGCTGAAGTGAAATTTAGTATTCAGTAAGCTTGAAAAACTTATCCACTACCTTGCATCTCTCCATGTCACAACCTGATAAAACATTATATTATTTTTTTGTGATATCACAGATGAGTGTCTTAGACTAAACCCTGCATGTGAGAAGCCCTTCAGACTTCAACAATCAGGTCAGCCTTGCTGGAGGCAGCTGCTGTGAGTGCAGCACCTGTAGCAGCAGCTATAAGTGGAGGCAAGGGCTGTGGTAAGGCTCTGCCCCTGTCCCAGTTCTATTGGTTAATGGACCCTGGACCCTGCCTTTTCCTCAGTTTTCACCCAATCCTGCCAAACCTGGGGACCGCCCCCAGGACTGGACATTACCTCGTGGTTTTTTGAATAAAGAGATGATTCTCTGCCTTGTAACTGCTTGGAACTCCTTGTCTATCTTCGTCTCTGCCCCCATGGAACAAAGGGGATAGCAGGGAAGCCCTTCTCCCTTTCCCTCCACGCTGCACAGAAGAGACCCTTTTCCTCAAAACCTATAAGTATACATCTGGTGCTCTGGGCATTGGTTAAGGATGAATCAGACCCATTGGGGGATCCATCAGGGCAAGATGAGCCCAAATAGAGTTAAAAAGGCATGCAGTAATTATACAGGATGCCTTCTGAAGGGCATGAAGGCAGCTGTCTGTTAACCTGACTCGATTTTCAGGGGGTTTCTTACTTACTGGTGCCTCAGATCCAAGATGTTGCAGAAATCAAGGCTTACGTGGCCCTTGTCCTAATACTATCTGCTCCTTTTTCATGTGAACACCCGGAGTACTATGAAGGATAACAAAAAAATGCACTAAAAGCTCTTCAGCGCTCCAGGGATGCAGTGAAAGATAAGGCAGCCAGGTAATGTCTCTATCCTTCCAGGAAGGGGGAAATGCTCCAGCAGAAGGTCACTCTTTCAGTAGGTCAACACGGGCTTGATGTTGCAAGCAATGCTTTGGCTTCCATGCTCACATTGAATGCTCAGTGAGCAATAAGCACTGCTGTGTGGGATGGGATATCTGGCAGTGAGGCAGAAGTGTCTTTCAAACAAACTTGCTAATGAGAAATATTTTAAGCCAAGTACCTAGGGTAGCATTTTTCTAACTTGTAGAGAAGAGCACGATGGGCAAAATGGTTGTATCTCAGCAGCAACATTATAGGGAATGTCCTTACACCTGGGGAGTCATGGAGTATGACTTTGCACCCTTGTGAAATACCTGTATAAATATGGATTTAGTATAGAGAAGAAGCAAGAGGAATAAGAATTCTAAGCAAAGCTGCAGAACTATAACATCACTGGGATTGCGGAGGCATGGTGAGATAGCTCTCCAGAGTGGAATCCTGCAGTGGATGGATAGATGTGGGAAGGCAAGGAGGAGGTTATGCTTCACATACTTGAGTGGCTCAGGTATTTAGTCTTTGCTAATATAGGACATGAATATTTTGATAGCCTTTTTTTCCAGACCAGATTTTACAAGTGTTTTATCACATATTTTATTTCTAGTTTTTCTGAGTTGTAGATTGAAGCCTGCTATGCATTAAATAACAGTTAAAATCCACAGAACCCTTCTACATGCATACAGCTTGAAGTAAATGCTGATCTAGAAGACAAGCTGGATGCAGTCTCCTTTAGAAAGCTGGAAAAACCCTTACAGTCACAGGCCCTGCTCTACTCTTGGGAGGCTTAAATCTCCTTATTATCTGCTATAAGGGAACTAGAGGTGGTTCAAGGAATCCAGGAGAGTTCTAGAATGTTTTGAACACAGTTTTTGACACAGGTGGTCTACTGACTACTGACTGGAGAAGGTGCTCTGTTGGACCTGCTGCTCACAAACATGAAACACCAAATGAAGCCAAGGTCATGCTTGGTTGCTACAACCATGGGACTAGAGTTAGAGATCCCAAGAGACAAGCAACAGAATTACAACCCTGGGCTTCAGAAGGACAGGTTTTGGTCTATTTGGGAACCTATTTGGTACAATCCCAAGAGAATTTGTCCTGGAGAGAAACAGGCTAGGAGACCTTTTTGATTTCCGAAGAGAGCGCATCCTCAAAGCACAAGGATTAATTTTAGATAACTGTACAATTCTGAAAATTCAATCAGATAAATTGTTCAACCTGGAAATAGGAACAGGTATAATTTCTCTAATCTATCATACCCTCTAAATCTTTTTCATAGCTTCATAAGAAAGCACAAAATTTCTATTCCTTTATCACAGTTTAAAGCCTTTTGCTAGGGATATTAGGGAAATTTATTCTTCCTTTCATTTTTATACCCATCAGGTAATATAATGTCAGTCCTACTTTGTATTTACATTTCTTGAGATCACACCAAACCATCTTTGAATATGTAAATTCAACAGTACAAATGGAAGTATGCATGAAGCTAAAATGATAACCACTAAAATACTAATTTTATATTGAAGCAAAACAGGATAAATAGCCACAGATACATGCTAATCTTAACAATTGTTTGACTTTTGTGTAAAACACAGATTTGGTTTAAATTATTTATTATCTGATTTTTATGTTAACAAACCCTACTTCCTCCTTCATTTTTGTTTTTGTTTGTTTGTTTGTTCATTTGTTTGTTTAATGCTGCTAGTGTGAGATGATTTTGGCTTCTTGGGTTCTAACAAGTTTTAATGTGAGAAAGGTATATTCTTACAGTGGAAAACAATTCCAGTTTTAATACTGATCCTCAAAGCTGCTATTTTGTAATGATTTTGAAGACAGGAGCATTTATTTCTGTAACCCCATTCCTACAGTATAAATATCTTAACAGCCTAAAGAAGATACTTCATCCCCTGAAAGATGCTTTTGCATCTGACTGTTTGGGAAATGGATCAACATAAAAGACTTAAATATATTTCCACAGCTGAGGAACACAAATCTTAAGTAGTCATCATCTTTTTAATTTTCCCTTCTATAAAAAGACCATTAGTAAACCCAAAGATATAGCTTAACGCTCCTATTACTACTTTACACTGCTAAACTACTTTTACAATCTGAGAAAGCAGACATAACATCTCAGACAGAACACAGCACTAGACAGCTGATTTTTTACTTAGTTACCACAAAGCTAGGTAAGCTACCTTCTTATTACCCAGTTAAAAGTTTGAATCTCTACTAATAAGAAGTAGGGTATTTTCTTCTTGTAAAGTCTTTTATTCAGCAAGTGTTAGGTGGTTAAATTCTACCACTTTCATCAGTAAACTGGGAAGAATTACATGTTTTAAGAATAAACCAGTTCTAATGCTGAGGTTCTGCATAACTTATTAAATAATACATTGAAGCTCCGTAAGTCTGCTAACCCAGCCAACCTGACACAAGATCCCTCATCCATTGTGAAAACAAGCCTAATGCTTAAAATCTGATCTGTGTGCACTGATGTATCTATTGCAAGCAAAATTAACCTTTTGGAAAATAAAGTGAATTTCCTCTTTATTAAAATCGGCATTATTCAAATCCATAAGCCAGAAAAAGAAAAAAAAAGTCATGCCTGTGAAAATTCATAATGCCCAAAATTGTGCCAGGTTTTCTAAGGTTCAAAAAAAAAAAATATAAGAATGCTTGAGCTAGCACATGACTGTAAAAGAACAGATTTACAAAAAACCCCAAAACAACAACAAGGACAAAACCTCAAACAACCCAATAGAACAAAAATACTCCCTGATACTGTATGATATCCTTGTTCACTATTTTAAAACTCTAATGAGAATTCTGAGTTTACTGTAGTTTTTTCATGATAAATACATTTCCTGACAATCTTTTTTCCACTCTGTGATGGATTAATCCTGGCTGCATGCCACGTGCCTACTGAAGTTGCTCCGTCACTCCCCTCCACAGCTGGATGGGGGATTAAAAATATAATGAATGGTTCATAGGTTGAAATAAGGCCAGGGAGAGATCACTCAGCAATTACCACCAGGGGCAAAACAGAATTGAATTGGAGAAATTAGTTTAATTTATATCAACCAAATCAGAGTAGAGTAGTGAGAAATAAAAACTTAAATCTTGAAACGCCTTCCCCCCTCTGCGTCCTTCTTCAGAGGCTTAATTTCATGTATGAATTCACTACTTCCGGGGGATGGGGAGTGGGCATTGTGGTTCATTCATGACATGTTGGGTCTGCCTTTATTTCCTCTGTATGGGAAGGATTCCTCATACTCTTCCCATGCTCCAATGTGGGGCTCCTGCTATGGGAGATAATCATCCACAGACTTCTCTGACATGCATCCTTCCCCCAGGCTGAAGTTCTTCATGAACTGCTATAGCACGTATTCCTTCCACACTGGTTCAGTCCTTCAGGGACAGTGTGGGTCCTCCATGGGATCACAGTCCTGCCTGCAAACCTGCTCCAGCATGGGCTCTTCTCTCCATGGGGCCACAGGTCCTGTCAGGAGCCAGCACAAGCTTCCCACAGCATCACAGCCTCCTTTGGTCATTCCCCTGCTCCCCTGCTCCACTGTGGACCCCATGGGCTGCAGGAGGACAGCCTGCCTCACCATGGTCTGCACGAGGGGCTGCAAGGGAATCTCTGCTCTCGTGCCTGAAGCATCTCCTCCCCTCCTTCTTCACTGATCCTGGTGTCTGCAGAGTTGCTTCTCTCACATATTCACACTCCTCTCTGGCTGCCATTGTGCAGGTTTTTTCTCCCTTTGTAAATGTTGTCCCAGAGGCTCTCCCACTGTCGCTGATTGGCTCAGCTTTGACCAGTGGTAGGTCCTTCTTGGAGCTGGCTGGCATTGGCTCGATCAGGCATAGACAATGCTTCTGGTGGCTCCAAAATATATATATAAATATATATATACACACACATACACATACTTTTAAACTATATATCTGACTTATTCTGCCTTTGTTTAATCTGCCTTAATCTACTTTTTATGTTACTTTACAGAAAGTCTGGACAAGGAAAAGTCAGAACAAGGCTTCACAACAGAGTTATTACCTTATCTTAAACTAGAAAATATAAATAGAAAAATCAGACAAGGTTTTCGGAACTCTTTTTTCCTCAGGTCTAAAATAGATTCAGATTTTGAGCCTAGATACAAACTGTGAATCACAGGTTAGCAGAGATTTAGAGGAGTGTGTATTCTTTGCGTCATCATTTCTGAAAAAAATATATATTTTATATACCTATAACTGTTAGAAAAAGGACTGGAGGAGAATGGAAGAGGTAGAGAGAGAGGGAGAGGGAGAGACCGTAAGTAGTTATCTCTTAGGGGAAAGAGAGAGTGCATAAACTATGGAATACAAAGAGATTAATGAATTTGGGATTTGATGAGGACTAGACAATATGTTACAAAACTGTTGTTTACTAAAATAATGAGGTTTGGTATCCAGTAGGGCTATGAATTTTAATTCCAAGGTTTATTTTTTTAAGGATTTTTAGTTCTCCTGAGAAGCAGAGTGAGAGATCAGAAATTGAACTGTCTTCTGAGAAATTTCTCACTCTGGAAGTTGAGTGGGTTTTATTCTTCACTAATATCTGTCCAGCTACATTCCTGTAGAGAGTGATGTCTTAGTTTCACCATATAGTTACTCTGAGATTACTTGGTTCACAAATGAAGCATATTGGATTCATCGAAGTACAAGTATAGAAATGTGATGGTTCTGTTGTAAATGGTAGACTGTCATCTTGCCACAGTGCTAAATTTGTGCACCTCATGTAGGGGTGCCCTAGATTATTTCAGTATTCTTAAGGCTAGAAGGATTGAATTCTGATGGCAAATGGGGCCTGGACACTGCTTGCAAGCAGTGATGCAAGTTTTTCAGAGAAGGATTTATGTGGCTCAATATATATTTTTATATAGACACCTTTTAAATAAATACATTATGCTACTTTCTATACAGTTACATAATTTCATATGCTTGGGATGGCAGCAACCAATCTAACAATGTATGAAAAACAGGAAAGAGTTCATTTTGGACAAGTATGAGGCTACCTTTAGTGTCAATAATGTAGTTTTCTATTTTCTGAGAACTTACAAAATCAGGTGAATGACAAGGCTATTCTTAGAATGAAAAACCTGGAGTATTTGTAATAGTAGGCACATAAATATGTCATCTAAGTGGCTAAATAAAACCAGTTAAACAGTGACTCACCTATTACTTATCATTAATAATGGATCATTCAGTTAATAATCTTTTACAAAACTCAGTATTTAACTTGTCATTTTTTCTAAAAACAATCTCCGCAAAAGCAATTGTAGTTGAATGAAGAAAAAACCTCAGCACAACCACCAAAAACAATATCAAATTTGAAAAAAAATCACTCATACTATAAAAAACCCCTAGGACTGTATTTTTTTAAAGAGAATTTTTCTTCTAAAATATAGACAAAAGAGTCATCTAGCAGAAACCTAAACTAATTTTTACTAGAAAAGACACTGTTTTGTGAAAGGTATAAAAATTAAAGAAACTTAAATTTTCTTTATAAACCTATAAAAAAGGCTATTTTACATTGGCCATTTTTGGACAAAATCGAAAAGTTTCCTAATGGATAGTTCAATAATACTATCTCTTATAAATTTTGTTGACATTTTATAGTAGACATTTTGTTACCATTTGCTGAAAAGTAAATTTAGACCTTAGGGATGAATTTTCACCCATTTTAAATAGACATTATAAAACTAAATATTTGAATACTATATGAGAAAAAAAGTAAAGGAAATACATAGATGTGTGAATGGATGTACAAAATAAACTCTGAAAACCTTAAAACCTTTTCTGACCACAGATATAAAATTGTGCTTTGCAGCAGAGATCTGGCATTTGGGGTATTTCTCAAACATAGTCCATTTGAGGAACCTTACCACTTCTGTGAAAATCCATGTGAATTCAATCAGCATGAAAACCCTTCATGTTCAGCAGATATTTTTCAGAGCTTAACAAAGAAAACTGCTGAAGCACATGGGCCTTCTTTTACAGAGTGACCCATCCCATGTAAGCCCAAAGCTAGGACAGCCTTGAAGTTTCCTTTAACAATTGTTCTTGGTCTGTGGAGATTAAAGTATAGAAATAGTCTAAATAATTTCTTGCTTGCAATCAGGAAGCAATGCAAGACTGCCAAAAGATAAGCCTTAAATAGGATATAGAAGGAATGATACAGATATCAGAAGAATAGAATGCTATTGTAGATGCTATGAAGTGGTGCTATTCATATGCTCTTGATGTTCAGCTATCATTTCAGAAGGGCATATCTCCTGTAGATCCTGTATTGTATCTGCCAATGTCATATTTCTGACAATGCAAATTATGTGTTGTAAAAGGTAAGTTGAAGAGAAAAATTCAAGACAATACACTGTGTGAGTCTTAGAGAAGCAATGCAGAAGAGCCTGAGGTACACAGACATGCCTCCCTCTGCAACCCGGAGTGCAACATAGGTGTTCTGGAACCTTAACACTTTTCTGCTTTACAGTATCATATGCAAAACACATTCTCACAGAATATAACCCCCTGGTCTTCTAATAGAAGTATCCTTATGGAAGAATGAATGTGCTACTGCTATTTCTCCATTAGCTAATGGAGAAGACCTCAAGATTGCAACCCTGTTGATAAACAGTAACATTGATCCAGATTAGACAAATTACCCAAGTAAGCCCAGTCTTCAGCAGTGCTCAAAAGAAGATACCTACAGCAACCATAAAAGGATAAAAAGGCATCATTCCTGGAAAAATTTCCCCCCACTTGTACAGCTTGCAGTTCAATGCCTTTCTAGCCTGAAAATACTCTATTTGCATTTAACAGCCTTCCAGATGCCATGAACTTGCCCAACTACCCTTGAATTTACTTAAGGTATTAGTACGCACAAAATTGTAAAATCTGAAAGTTTCATAACTGAGTTAAATGCTATTTTCTATGCAAAGGGAAACTTCTATATTATTTCTTGTGCTCAAAAATGACAGGCATACTAAAATTACACTATGAGTATAAAATAGTGTTGTCCACAAACTGAATTTCAAAATTACTGGAAACAAAACTGTATCAGAAAGATGTTTTAGGAAATTTTAGACATAGTATTTATTCCTAAATCTCCTCTCAATAATTTCCAGTTTTGAATTCCAAATAATTTAAAAAACTTACCTTTTTTTTTTTTTTTTTTTTTTAATTTTAGTATTCTACTCAGTCCTGAAGACATTTCAGATCTTTTTCTCTGTATCTTTAGGATAAGAATAAACCTCACTGGATAAAATTCCAGAATTTGGTAATTTGTTGCCATTAATTTTGTTTCAGTTATTTTTTAATTAACTTATGTCAACGTAACAAGAAATGCAGCTCTTCTTAAAGGGGATATTTCTGAAAACTATTTGCTAAAATAGAACATTCTTAACCTGGTGAAATTAGGTTGCAGAACTTTTATAGATGCCTTCTTATTAGAAATTCTTTTTAAATTTTCAAAATATATGCTTACCTCTGCCTGTTATCTATATCTGATATCTATACTTGATATCTATAGTTTATATAAACAGATATGCCTGTGTGGTTCAGGAAAAACATTTATTTGGACAAATTTGAGGGGGTTTTAACAGTAAAAATGGAATAACTTCAATATTTAAATTCAAGAAATTATTATTATCACAAAAAGGAAGAATGGATTAAAAAAGCAAAGTTTACAAAAAAAAGCTTCTGGAGTGAATATTGACAGGTAAAAATTATACTTATAGCAGTAAAACATATAAAAATAAATTCCAGCAAATCTGAATCATTTTTATGGTAAAAGAGTTACAGCCTATCATTCATATTTTATTTTAAATTTGCAAAGTTTTTACATTACATACAGACTAAAAAGGCTTTCATCCAGATCAGTGTAGTTAAAGTTGAAAAGCACACCATGAAAACTACTGTTCATTGAAATACCAAAACTAATGATGCCAAAGGGATTTTTGATTTTTTAATTTTCATATTTTGTAGATTTTAGGAACACAGTAAATGTAACACTGTAA
>JAWWLZ010000082.1:72015526-72031489 GCA_035041345.1 Poliocrania exsul
AGGGCCTTCAAAGCAAAGAGATTGGGAAGATAATTCACATTTGGCCATGATTGGAGAAGACTGTTCTCCTCATTATGCCACTTAGCTTAGTTTGAATACATGAGCTTGAATTCAAGTCACTGTAGTTGGACAATTGGAAGTAGAATTTGAGATAAGAGCGCTAATTAAAAACAAAAGCAAGTGTAATTCAACACAGTGTGACTGAAATGAGCATTTTTACTTATGGAAAATGCTATCCAGTAGGAATAGTGCAATAAACGTTATAGATGCCTATTGTCTGTCAATCTCTATAACAGATATTTTATCTAGTTATTGTTCAACTGCCTCCACAATGACTGTTAAATTCACTTGGACATCTCAAAAAAAATCAGCTAACTTTCCACCCCTGCCCCAGGAAATAAGTTTAGTCATATTACCAAAGATCTTAAAATCACTATTATTCAAGTAACAAAATCAGTCATTCTTTTTCATTTTGATACATATTTTCAATAGCATTTATGAAAAAAGAGTGTGTCAGACTTTTCTTCTGTGGTCTCCACAATTCTCCGTAATTATTTGAAGAGTTAAAGTGATAGGTAAATATACTATTTTTTCTTTTAGAACTTTAGGAATTGCAGAAAAAAACAATTAAATTCAAGTTTTAAGATAGTAAAAATTATTAATAACCAGCTATCCAACAGATATTAATGAAAGTAGCTGCAGTTCAGGCTTTATTGAATCATGGACTGATAACCCACTACTACAGAAAGAAAACATAGTATCCCGGGAAGGTAAATCTTAGTGACCTGAAGAAAACAATGTCTACCTCAGATGTTCATTTCTGTTCCTGGCATACTGCGATCACAAATATGGCCTTTGAGTACCTCCTAATTAGAAAATTCTTTACATCAGCCTTCTGCTGCTACATACATGGAAGCACTTTCAACATATTCTCAATTTTAATTTTGAATAGAGATCAAACATTAAGTTGTATTTAATGCATTACTGGCTTGAATCTACAAACCACAAAAATTGGAAATAAAATATGTGAAAAAGGCATATTTTTCACACATTTCATTGTAAAATCTGGTCTGAAGAAAAGACTATCAAAATATTAACATCCTAAATTGCCAAAGACTAAGTACTTCTGTCATCTCCTGACAGCCTTCCTGGAGCTCTTGTAAAACCTTAATTGTACCAGATGTAAAGCAGATGAAATATGTATTTTCATCAATTTAACAAAATAGAGAATAAAAATGTAATAGCTTTTACTCATTTTGTTTCCTAGCATTGATCAAAGCCAGTAACTGCTTGCCAAAAAGAGAACAAGACAGATGATTTTGTTCTTCCTTTCTACTTTCTTCACATTAAGGACTATTTCTGCATCTCTTCTTATTTTCAAGGGGTTGTTGCCTAAAAAATCCTAAGGCATCAGGATGAAATCACATTAATGCAGTTCATCCTATGGGCTTACTATAAATAACTAGAAAGTCAAAGTCCATTTACATAGTTAATTTCATAGTTAATTTTGGTGTGGGTTTTTATGTGAGATTTTTTTCGTATTCTTTTTTTCATTTCAGTACTAATATTAAATGACATGTGGCCTATCTTCTTCTTCTAGGATGTCATTATGATTAGTTGGTCTTAGTTTTGCATTGTTTCTTTACTACCTAGAAATTTCAGATGGCTTTATTCTGAAACATTTTGGTACTGAATGCCAAGAAAAAGGCAGAGATACTCAGTGGAAGGAGTGTTACAGAATTAAATCTTATAGCCATATATAAAAGTATTCTCAGATGAGCATGTTAAAATCCAGTTAGATCTCACAAATACCTCCTCTCTTTTCAGTGCTGTCTGGTGATGACTGAATCTAAAGTCAAATTGCCCATGTACATTCATAGAACATATAATCTCTTTTTCTCAAGGTTCTGTTGAAAGCCAAGTAAGATGCAAGGGAAATTAATAAGAGAAATACAGCAGCCTATGAAGCCTAGAAGAAGATTATGAATAGATACAATAATATAGGCACAAAAAATCTGTAACCAAGAAATACTGTAAAACACTGAATGATTGAAGACACCTTGATAATAACATAAGATTTTTCTTTATCAGTAAAACATTGTATGAATAATAAATCCTGGCATGAGTATCATCTTATTAGTTTTTAATTTTGATCAACAAAAAGAATCACTGCAATTAACAAACCCTATACATTCTTGTAGCTCCTTGTACAAGAATACCAAGACTTGTAATGCTGAAAACCAGTTTCTATGCTTTTAAGTCAACATCAGAACAGAAGTTTGAGTAATATTACCTATCAACTGTATTTCACAAATAATTGCACAGGATATTAGTACAAAAGTGTTCTATGGCGATAAAAAGTCAAATTTCATCTGAGGTACTAGGGAACATAGGTACCACATGCACAAAAAATCAGGAAAGCAAGAGAGTTTAGGCCTTCCTCAGAACTATAACCCTACTGTTAACACATGGAATCTATGCTAAAAAAAGTCATTTTCAGAGGGAAAGTTTGTGGGTGAAATACAATGGGATACCAAGTAACAAGTCAACATAGCGGGAAAAAAACACCAAAAAAACACCCTCCAAACAACCCAAAACACTAAGGTGAGATGACAGACAGGATACTGCAAAGAAGTCAATGCTGAATTAAGTATGCAAACTCAAATTTTAAGTGCAGCTTGAAAATTTTGTCATGGTTTGTCTCAAGTCAGAGTGTGTATGCAAAAGGGTACAGTAAAAAGGTAAAATGAGCAGTAACAAAAGAAGATATATTTAATGGTCTTCTTAAGGCATTCAAAGAAAAACTAGGAGAGGAAATACGAGTGGCCTATAACTTCAATCTGTGGTGTAAGTATTTAGCCTATAGAGGAATCTAAGTATAACAGGACTAGAGAATGAGAAATGTGGAAATTTCTTTTACAACGTCACCTGTGAAACCACAAACAAGTTAACACTGGTGTTCGTGCATTGCTAATGTAATTAGTAGACTCTTCTATAAATATGACAAATTGTGGAATAGTCAACATGAGTTCTATACAGGATAACTCTGGATCACAGTCCCACTGAAATTCTTTAGTTGGACCTCCTGCTCAGAGCAGGATCAGCTGCGAGGTCAGACCAGAGAATTCTGTCAGTGAGTACATGAAGTAGGTAGAGTCATTTGATATAATATTTGATCTTTTAGAGGCACTTAGTGAGTTCCTTCGTCAGTTATCCAAGGAAACAGCCATGAGATGAAAGATCTTGTAGGGGATAAAAAATTAATTACAAGATTGATATGGATAGTACGAGCAGAGGGTCATTTTTTATAAAAGGGTGTTTACAGATATCTGTGCTACAACCAATCCTTATATTAAATGTTTGTATAAATCACCTGATAAGGAAGGCAAGTAGTAGAATGAGGATGGTATCAAATTACTCAGTTTAGTAAACATGAGAGCTAACAGTAGCTGCAGACAGATTTTAAGAGGATCCTTCTTTTTAAGGGCTTGTGCCTACTACACAGAAAATATAGGATGTAAGAAGAGCCCTCTGCAATTGCTAGACCCTTTCTTATGCCTTTCTAAAAGAAATTATGCTGGAGGAGTGACAAAAAAAGTAGTTCCTTGTTGGGGAAACAAGGAAGTGTGTATTGTGCCCTCGCTTGTATCGTGCCCTCGCTGCCACCCCACACAGTACCCTGGGCTCGGTGCCGGATATCAAGGGGTGTTCTCATAGAGATAGATAGAGCCTTGACTCCAATGGTTAAAAGCGGGAACGTTCAACTTTATTGGGGGGTGAACAGTTTCTTATAACTTTTTGGGGAGAACACGCGAACAATAACAAGTGCTGATAGGGTAAAGGCCTCTGTCCACGCGGCAGCAGTGTACTCTGATTGGTGGAAGGGCTGGTATCCACGAGGCAGCATGCCCCTGGCGCCGCTGAGGCTGTGTTTTTCCCGGGTCTGAAGTTGTTTACCCACCTTCAGGCTGCCTCAAGGTTACAGTGACCTTGCCTGCCTGTCAGCCCCTAGGCAGTGTGTTGTGCATAGAGGCTTAAGGCCAAACCTCTCCCAACAGTTCCTGATTTCTAGTTTTACTGAGTGAGGTAAGATGACAAGGTAAAGAAAGAGACAAAAAAGGTCTAACTTATTTGGAGGAGAATAAGTTTTATGGCAACACAGATAAAGTTCTGCTCTCTCACGCATAATCTGTTCTCTCCAAAATTGTCACTGACTGGGCTATAATGCAAATCTCTAAGGTATTTCCTTTGCAACTTATTTCAAGCCTAATGACCATTATGTTCTGAATTAGCCAGAGAAGGTAAGAGGCTCATTTCCTGCTAGGTTGTAGAAGAACACTTTCTGAAGTTCACTGATTTGTTACCATTGTTACTAGGTTCTCAGAACTTCATATTTACTCCATAAAACCACACTCAGGAAAAAGGCATGGAAAATTTGCCCATGTATGTTCCTTTTTGTGACACTAAATCTCCCATCCTGCAAGGGTAGAAGCCAGTAAAGCTGATTCATGCTCTGATAAGAGATGAAGTACATGGTCCATGCATTCTCTCCTTCTGCCTGCCCTCAGCTCATCTGCTTTCTTCCTTCCTTTTGCACAGAAAAAAGGTGGTGAGTTAGAAAAAATTATGCAATAGTGACTGAGCTAAGGTAATTTGCAATAGAAATGGCACCTTCTTCATGGAAAAAACTGATTTTTGATAGTTTTGGGTTTGAATTTTTCCTTCCCTACAAGCTCTCAGGGTCCTGCGGTGTCTAACAGGCTTTACTGACTATGACTATCCTCCCTGGCAGCCATGGGCCCAGGAGCCCATGTCAGCTCAATCTGGTGTCTGAACTAAGTTGTAGATGTGCCTGTCTCTGGCCGGTTTCTAAACTGTTTGGATTTTCTGGATTGACCTAGGACATGGCTTGTTACCTTGCTTCATATGATACTCACTGGACCTTTGATGGGATCTGTTGCTGTCACCATCCTCCTCTCTCACCCAGATCAAGTGCTATGGAATGGCATAGGCACTGCCTGGCCTGTTCTGGGGTCAGCCCGACTCCCAGCTCCCTTCTCTTAGGAGGCAACTCTTGCAGTTCCCTGACACAAATAATGATACCTTCCTTTTCCAGCTTCCAAAAGCCATTTAAGTTGTTGAAAATGCAGAAAAAAACAGAAGGCCTGAGAGGCTAGGCTGTGTTTCCTCTGGAAGTTAGCAGCAATTCAAGCATCAAAATGGTAACTGCTGCCTTTCCTGCTGACAGAGTTATTTGAAATTCAAGGTTACAATCAATAGGGTGGAAAAAAAAAAGAACATTGCAGTCTCATAACTAAGCACATCACTTCCTACACTAATTTAGTTTACTCCTTCAACTCCTAAGAAATGGCATTGTATTTGTTCTCACCAGCAGAGTACTATGTGCTTACCAGAGCAGGAAGTGCACACACAAACCAGTATTGGATTTATGCAAATAAAAAATTGTTGTAAAACAGAGAAAGAGTCATAAAGTGAAAAAAGTTAATTAATTGCAGCCAAAAGCAACCAGTTAACGCATTGTCTTTTGGCTCTATAGTAAAGGTACTTACATTTGAGGATCCAATATGTCCTTCAAGAAGGTCCTAGCAAAGTCTTGCTTTGCAATTTTAAGGCCCCATGACCAACATCCAGAAGTAATTACTTGCGCTCTTTATAATTAATTTGTTCTTCCCCTTCCTTCAGTGTAAAAGAAACTGCAGTTCCACCTTGTTTGCTTCCAAATGTAACAAATAGAAGTATCATTCTTGCAGCTTTCATTTTGAGAAGTTATACCATTCCCTTTTGTCACAGAAACAGTGATGCACTTCAGTCACAAGAGAAGAGCAACAATATATTTTATATATATAAGCGAGTTAACAGATTTCTATGGCAAATTGGTTTGACAAGATTTCATGGCATAGTATACTTCATTATTTACTTCACAGAATATCAGACAAAATTGTTAGGGAGGCCTGCTGTTGAGGTATGAGGTTCAGAAAGGGTACCCTTGAGGCCTAAACTCCTTCCCAGAGTGAAGTCTAGGTGTGGCTGAATCCAGACTTAGTGCCAATATAGTTAGTGGTTTATATCTAAGAATTATGTATCCTTTATATCACTTAGCTAAGATTTCAAAATTTCAGTGCACTTATTCCCAAGTTAGTTACTTGGGATCTGACAGAATAAAGAGCAACCTTGAAAGTTATCCCTGCTTAAGAGGAGATTGTAGCATGCAGCCTGATATCATGCAGGAGAGCTCAGAGGGCTGTGGGCTGTTCACTATTCATGGAGTAAGATGACTGACTTACAGTCACACTTGGACACCAGCCATATTTTGGATGGTGCTTGATCAACTAGCCCTCAGCTGTTGGGCAAGATTTATAGCCCTTAGCTATTGTGTCATTATCTGTCTCTCCAGAGTCCAATTTAAGCCAGATGCAGCCAGCACGACCAGCAGCTATTGCTTGAGCAGAAAGCGGGGCATAGGAGCATAGCACCACATCTTCTCATCTCTTTATTTAAGAGAGAGTCTTTCTTCACCTAATAATTCTTTTGAGCACTTGTTACTGTTTGAATGGTCTTGGTGTTAAAGAACTGCAGTATAATGAAATCTGATGTGGTTTATTATAAGGTTATACTTTTGAAAGTGATCAGATTAATATCTCAGTAGGTAAAACTCATCATGCTACACTTTATTTAGGGGTCACTATATGGCATATTCTTTAGATACTACATTTAATATAATTTATCAGAAATCCACATAGCTAGGAGTGGTGTATTATTAAAAATCCTAGTTAATGAAACTGAAGATTCACCTTACATTTTCTGGGTGAATTTGAGGGAAAGGAAGAGCTGGCTTCCGCTTGTTGTTTATACAGGTGCAGCAAGAATTGATATCTTGTAGGGTCAGTGGTCTCTGAAGAGGAAGTGGATGAGAGGAGAGCAAGAATGCAAAAGAAAGTATCTGGAGAAAATGAGGAAAGGCCAAATGAAAGAAATCAGAAGTTACAGAAGGTGAATATGTCAAGAGCAAGATCAGCAAAAGTTTTGGAAGTGGGAAGATCAATGCGCCAAAGGAAGACTTTTTGTCCTGGCTACTTTTATGCCATAGGTCAGTAAAGCTAAGTTCTGCCTCTAAGTTCCCCTCTTGTCACTACAGGAGAATTCTGGGCTTCAGCTTAAGCGCTTCAGACAGAAAAACTGCTCTAAAGCTTTGTATCAGCAAGGAACACAAAGCGGAAGAATGATCAGATACCCTGATTTGTTTTCAGTGGATCAAGTTGTTTCTCCCCTCAATTTCACCACTGTGATAGGTATACTTTAAGAAATTAGATACAATATTATCCTGTTTCCAACTGTATTATTTTTTGTGTTGCTTTTTTCTTAAATCCATCTCATTGTCAGTTACATCTCATCCTATTAATGGTTCCAAAATTGCTATAATTGATAACTGTTCACCTAGCTACAGTTTTACACATTCTATATTTGTGCAGAATTGTTCTTATTCCTTGCCATTTACACCCTGATCATTACTGAAACTGAATTCTGGAGGATTTTGCCTTGGCAGACCATTTAAAATTATTAAAACTATAGTGCGGTACGACTTACCAACCTGTCAGAGTACTTTAGGAATAATTTGCTTTTTGCCATGTTTATCCCATTTCTCTAGATATTTCTAGACCATTGCATTGAAATAAGTTTATAACCTCTTAGTTATAGTATCTCTAGTACAAACTGGTAGTACACAGGCATACACAATTCTCTTGGTACACATCAACAGATTAATTTTTGCTACTGTAAATCCCTTCTGTTGGAATAATATCACTTCAAAATTGACATTTCTTCTGTCATTTTTTTGTTCACCAAAATAACATGCTTGTAATCTTCCTCGTTTTCATTAATTGTCAGTACCGAGAAAGGCTGTATTTGACAACTTTATCACTTGATCTCCTTGTTGCTATACTCCCTGTTTTGATTATAACACCATAACATGGGATAGCATATGAGCTAAAAACTTTTAAGACTTTGATGTTCAGCTAGTATAATAAATGTTCTATAAACACTTTAGAGGGATCATATTTAAATCTATCAAAACACATGTGGGTGCTATAAGAAGTTTAGGAAGATGGAATTTCAACTTTATCTAGTATTTCTATACTTACTGTTAATCATTCCTTCTCAATCTTCAATGTTTTCTATATTCTGCCTAGGTTTGCTGACAGACTCTAAGCCTCTGACTTTACTCTTGCTATTCTAGAACCAGTCTGGCATCTAAGAGGACAGGATCACTAGCCTGGGCAGGATAATGAGCTTTAGCCATCACCTTTCTTGCATTTAAGCCACGCTGGCTGTGACCAAGCAGTTCCTGTCCCTCTGTGTTTTCCTGGCTGCTCACCATACTCTCACCATGCTGCATTGCTTGTGCTCAGAAGAGCTGGGGGAGTTGATCAGGGATAGATTTCACTGAAAAAAAAATAACCCAATCATTCACTGTTCTCTGTATTACTCAGTTGCCTCAGCTCCCTGATGCAGCCAATAAAGAGTCGGCCTTGGCACTATTAAAAGAAATGGGAAGTGGGCAGGGAGGAGTGACAGGTCAGAGTCAGCCAGGAGCTGCAGTTTTTGGCAGAATGCTGTGTAAACGCAAGTAAGGTGGCATTCTTGAGAGTAGTTCCCATGGAAACTGAAAAAGTGTTACTTTCCTGAAGTTTTATCACTTAGAGTTATACATTTGTACCTCCACTGATAACTCCCTCCTCATCTTTGTAGAGAAAAGCAAAAGCCATTAAAAATAGATTTACTGAATCTAACAGTGAATCAATTCTGAACATAGCTGTTTGCACAGAGTTCCCACTCAGAGGCAGACTGTGAATTATTTCTCTGAAGAACATTAGCATTTTGTGATTAATGGGCTATTTAAATTTTTACTTCTATCGAAGTATTTATAGCAACAAATTCTTGCATATAAGGTATTTGGTTGTAGAAATAACCAGGATGAAACCACTATTTACAGCTCAATTCCTCCCCAAACCATATACTCCTCATCTTCTACTCTGGTGAGTGAACATGGCTGTTTTTAGCCCCTGGTCCATGCTCAGCTCATCGGGGCATGGGGCCAGCAGCTCGCAGCCCACAGCCCACCTGTGTGGCCTCTTGTGCTGACAAGCCTGTGGGGTCAGGGCTCTGCAGGGCCAGGGTCTGCTGGTGCTGGCAGCACATGGCAGGAGGAGCTCTTGCCTACCTAGGGTGAGCAAGGGCTGTGTGGTGCCCTCAGTGGCATGGGCCATGCTGAGAGAATGTGCAGAAATAAGTGTAAGCCAGAGCAGGGCTGAGAAGGAAGAATTTCCTGGCAACCAGGAGAAGACTTCGGTGAGCTGGTGCCTTGGCACAGCCATACCCACCTGCCTCTGGTAAGGACCAAGGGATGGATCTCTGTGAGAATAAGCATCCTGCTCAGGAAAGAGGGAACAGCTGAAGGGTACACAAATGACAATATAAACTCTGTATTTAATGATGATTTTTATACTTGTTAAATAACTTGTACTTTTAGGTTGCTGAAGGATTGATTGGACTAACAAAGTTTTTTTTTTACTCTTTCCAGATACATATGTGTACAGAAGCATATATTAATGATACACATGTGATTTCTTTTCTTGATCTCATGTTAAGATTCTTTAGTTCAACAGAACTTCTGGCTCAAGGCAGACAGTCATTTTACATCTAGAAGTCCTGTACAGTCCTTGTTCCTGATGCCCTTCTGAGGGCTTGAGATACATGGGAGAAAAACCTCACAAAGGTGCCAATAACCAAACCACCATCCAACTTTTTTTTTTTTTTAATTGATTTCATCAAGAATAGAAGCAGTCCTTGTGTAGACTTAACAACACAACAACAGATAATAAAAAACATCTATAGATGTTCATACCCTACCTGCATCCTAACCCTTCATAGGAACAGATATTTATGTATTTTTTGCCCTTCATGCTCACCATATATTAAATTGCATCAGAAGAAAATCTTGTTGCCTATGCCACAAGAGAGACACAATCCACTCACGGCATCTGCATGATTTGGAAATTAAAATTCTGTGTTGTGCTGTAGTGTGTAATTTCAGGTCAGCCTAAACACATGTAAACTGAATATGTATAACAGAATAGGTATTGTCTCTGGGAGAGATACAACTCCACACTGTTAGAAATACAGTGTCCTTCTATGCACCTTAAAAATGTAGTTTGATTATCAAAAGAATTTTTAATTATTCTAAGTAATTTTTCAGTCTGTATCTGTACACTGTTCAGTTCAAGAAGAAATCCCTGGCCTCTAGATAAAATTGCAACTCTTTTTCTTACAGCCTTCTCTTTTTGTAGGGGCCAGCTCCACTCTATATATTCCACATCTCGTCTTGATCTCAAGGGGAAATTCTAGGGTCTTGGAAAAATTATTTTTTGTTTGGTTGGTTGGGTTTTTTTCTTCATTTCTATTGTAGGGTCTTGAAACTGTTGTAGAGAATTATCCTGACATCATTACATTCAATAACATTTAGGAGTTGTGTGATATGTATTCTGTATGTTGGAACCTGGTGGGAGAGGGTTTTGAGGCTATAAAGCTTGCTGTGAGTATTGGACAAGTGCAATAGCACAGAGCTAAACATTATGGGGTTATAGTCATGTTATCTATAAGCTGCAATGCCTGTAGCAAAACTATAATCAGATTTGACTTGTAAGGAACTATTTTGTTAGTACCAAAAGGTAACTTTGAAAAATATATATGCAGATTCATAATGAACACATCAAGACAATCTGGGAAGGTGAATTACCTGGGGGGGGGAAAAAAAAAAAGAATAAAAAAGAAAGAAAAAGGCACAACTAAAAGATATGTACTTTTAGTTCCCAAACTGCCAAAAAATAAAAAAAATTAAAAAAATAATAGTTTCTTGAGTTCTGAGGATCAAAACTGCAGTTTTTCATCAGAAGTTATAAAGAATTGAAGGTCTTAGGTAAAAGAGGTCACTGTAGATAAAGAGATCACTGAAAGCATGATAAGAAGAAAACAGATATATTCATCTAGATTACTGTCTTTTACAGATATGAAAATATTAAATTGTAGGACTCCCTGTTAGTAATATAGCATTGTATGTTTCCTTCTTCTTATGCACTCCAATAGAAAGTAATTCTGAAAACACTGATGTAGTGGGGTTTAGGTCATGCATCACATACAAAGGTGATTGCAAAGATAATTGATTTAAAAACACCTAGTAACCTAGTAACATGTTAATTTGTACTACTGTGTAGTTGTAGTATGTGAAATTAATTGTAACTATATGCATCTTTAGAGCAAGTCTTTAAATATGTTTTGAGATTTATTTGATTTTTAATTAATGTACAAATGTGTCAAAGTAATTTTCAATTAAATGCTTTAATGAGATATTCAGCTTAAACTGCATTGGAAGGAAAAGGTATTAAAAGGAAATTTTGTGACAATTTTGAAAATCTAATTTTACTTGTATATAGATGCATTTCTACTTGTATGCAACAGGAATGAGAGGCAAATTAACTGGTTTTCAACTTTGTTTTGAAATATAGATGCACTCACATAGTTGATACCTTAGTCACAAATGAGATCAATCTGAAATAATTGATTTTTTTACTCCACAAAGTGTCTGCCTTCTATTAGTCTCTGGCTGTATATTCACATGAGCAAAGGGAAATAGAGGAAGTACTGAAATCAAACAAAGTGTACTTGATAGAATTTTAGAGGGTGGGGTGTCACGTGAAAGGGAGGAGGGAGACAGAAATACAAAGATTTCTAGTCTTAACTGTATTAATAGAAGTTATTAGCTGTAAGCACTTCCAGACAATCAGAGCCTTATGTTTCCCAACACTGTCTCCTAACTGACAGCACACCGGTTGGAAGGGTTTCTGACCCCTATATGAAGCCAACACTTAAGCCAGGGAGAAATTATAGCTATAGGTGTTCTCGGAGTAATCGAAACTTTATGAACCCAGCACTGCCTGCCAAACTCTGGACAGAACACAGGCTGGAAAGATTTTTGACTCCCCCATGAGGACCACACTTAATAGCAACAAGAGAAAAGAACCTTTCTCATGATAGCTCCAGAAATAACATTTATTAATACAAATATGTGACAACAACTATATGGGTTACTTAGTCGGTGATAACATTTAGATGCAGGATTGTGCAAAATGCCCTCCCAAAAACATCGGCACAACACACATTTCAAGGGCCACCCCAGCAGTATACCACTCCCATAGCAAACTTAACTAACAGAAAATTACTAAACAGAATCACAACAGTTCAACACCACCAGTAAACACACTCAATAACCCAAAAGAAAAGCAACAGGAAAAATATATCCACTTCCCATTAACACGCATACACCCAATGAGCTATAGCAAATTACAACTAATAAGGTATAAGAAAAATAAAGTAAGAATTCCGTTGCTTACCCCTGCAATGTTGATGGAATGGGGGAGACAGGGTAGCTCTTCGGTTGCCCTCCCAGAGGTGGAAGTTTTTCTCCCCAAGTTGCAGTTAAGCTGCACTTCTTTTATATATATTTTTTTTCAGGTGTTTGTGTGACTAATAGTCAATCTATCGGGGAGGGTGATGCAGATGCCCTGAGGTGGGGTGGCCCCTTGAAGATATCGCAAAAGAAGGCCATGCTATTTCTAACACTCCATCCTTTGTTAATCTTATCAGTTTGCTTCTGCAGGGAGCACCCCCCAGAAGGGCCTGAGGCGTCTCCCTCACCCATCAGGCCTTATCAGCTCATCTCCCCACAGTGGGGGATATTACATTCTCTTCTCTGTAAAATTAGGAGAACTCTGGTTTTGTGAGACTGCACAAATGAGACTATTACTGCGAGATATTCCGTATCTGAATTGTACTGATTTGGTTGCCTTAAAAAAAAAAAAAAAAAAAAAAAAAAAAAAAAAAAAAAAACAGACACCAGCAGTCATCATTATAAAGTAAAGTAAAGGAATACCTTAAACAGAAAAGCATATCTGGTCTTTGAAAATATTATGTGGATTTTTCAGTTCTACAGTCTCAATCTTCCATAAGTTTTCTTTTGACCATGTGTTTAATTAAGACTCTGTAGTCATGAAAACTTCAAGCACTGGTAGTTGTTCCTCGGAACCATGTTTAATAATGTGGAAACAGTATGTCATGATCTTTAATTTCTAATCTGCTCTGAATGTCATCATCATTCTTCACGGCTAATATCTCCTCCAGCCTCCCCTTTTGCCCTGCAGTCCATGACCTGTGAAACTGGTGTTCTGAGCAACAGCTGCTTCAGTCTTCTTGGAGCAGGCCCCTGCCAATACTGGCTTCTGATTCCACAGCATGTAAACTCCATAGTACAAGGTCACAGGTTTTTTTCATTCTGTTTCCATTCATTACTTATGGCCACAGAGAAATGTCCTTTCTCTCTTACCTGGTGAATTCTCTCTTACCTCTTTTGAATTTCCAAATATTTGCTGTAGTTTTGCAAGAATATACAGTACAGTATCACAGAATATCACAGAGTATCACAGAGTATCACAAAATTCAGCTTTGTTGTTTAAATAGTGAATGATCTTTAGTGTGGAGCTTTAAACAGCAAAGAATGGAACAGAAGGTTGTCAGACCATTCTTTTGGAAATACAAAGAGAAAAATAGATAGAGTCCCAGATGCTCAGTAAAAGTTGGGAGCTGGGCTGACAGATAATTCCTTCAGGGGTTGAGCCCTTTACAGAGTGAAATTGCCTAATTAGAGGAACTCCAGTTGGCATTAAGTTAGAGGTAAGTTTCTTCCATGTCAGTTCTATTAGAGAGAGCTACTGTGTTTGTTAGCAGAGAAATGAGGAGTGGCTGACCTTCGTGCTGGTATGGGAGCATTAAGCTCCCAACAGATGTCTCTGTACTTTTACTACATTGTGTAGATAGCTCTCAAGAGATCTTCATAGTGGGTTTAGAATTCTATCCCTCTTCATGGGATGGGAGGGTTTGGAACTAGTCTCTGCTCCTTAGATCGATCATTTCAACAAATGACTTCAGAGTATTGCATGTTACAGAAATCTTACTCTTTCCTTCCTTCAGATTTCCCTACTTTGAGGCTTTTCTAGAGGTATCCAGATTAGCTTGATACAAAAGTATTATCTGCCTTGTACCACAAATCACACATTATTCTGAAACTCCTGCATGATTATTTTTCTTAAGAGAAAACATGTTGTTAGCGTTTTGCAAGGAACAGTTGCTAAATGATTATTAATTTCTACAGATTATATAATCTCTTAACAGCAAATACTTCCTTTACAAGTTAATAAAATGAAAAAGAAGGCATCCAAGTTCCATTTAAAATAAATGTTGACTCTATTAAAATAAATAAATACAAAAGGTGTTAAAAAGTATCTGCAGTCTCATCTCTCAAAGGGAATGGGTGCATAATATTGTGGAACAGACACTGACCTTCTTTTCCCCCAAGCTGTACACCCATAAGCTGTGAATGCTTTAAGGCAGCACTGCTGCTGGAGGGAGTGGAAGCACTTGCACCCCATAGGGGAACAAATCCACAGATAGTTGTAGCCCTGCCACACAGGTTTGCTGCACATGGGTGCTTAATATAATGCAGAATGGCATGGACTAATTGGATATACAAAAGAGCATCACTCCTTTCAGAGGAAGCTGATGTTTTGTCATGCTTGTAGAACTGTTAGAAATGTGATCCTGAAAATAACCTTTTCATAGTGATTATGCTTCAATCAAAGCTACATTGTCTAAATTCGGTAACATAAAAAGCAAAATTTCCTTCACTAAGAAGTTTATCTTCCCACAAAAATTCAATTATGATTTGTAGTCATACAGTCCTCACCATTTTTTCTCTATGAAACTATTGACTATTTCATGGCAAACTCAGAACCTGTGTTGGAGGATCACTGGTGTGTTCATAGGTGTGGAAAAATATCCTTGTGATGAAGTGATTTTTAGAGATCATGTTTTGCGATAACAAACTACATTTCTTATAGAAACTTAAAATACTTTTTCTATTTATGAAATACTGCAGTTGTACTAAAGATTCAGAACAAAGCACACCAGTTAAATAGAACATGAGTGAAAAGAGCAGTTGGGAGAGACAGGCTAAGGAAAGACATTCTCCAACGCACATTGCTCCTGTAGCTGATATACAAATGCTCAGACAGCTATTGCTCTCACAGTAAATTTTATGTAGATACTGTCAAACCCTTGTGGATATGAAAGTCAGTTTCTGGTTTCTCTCACTGTGGCATCAGTTCAAGTAAGCTATACTGATTTCCATGCAATTTCTTTAGATTCCGAAGACAAAAACTAGGACAAAGTTACACTATCACATAAAGGTCCAGATTAATCTGATTATTGCTCTAGATTTTCATTTTACTTACTTTTCAGTCATGAATGTGGAAGAGATGTAAAGGCAGGATGAAGGAAAAAAGGATTATTCTTACTTTACAATGTAATTAAGAAATTCCATAGAGTCTAAAAATAGCTCAAAAATATTAACTTTACAGGATATGTCAGCTTCCCTGTTAATTCATTATGCTTTGAGATTAGTGGGTAATAAATAAATTATGAAACTGTTTTCCCCCAAATATTCTTTACACTTTTCCATATAACTTTATATACAGATGGTTGTTATGGGTTTAGCTGATAGGCCTAAATTTAGGCTTTAAAGTTCAGACCAGGCCTGGGATTGTCTGCTGATTTGAGCTGAGCTGGCCTAGCTAACAGCTAACTTCTACTAGCCAATAATATTGTATTCCATACCATATTACATCACCTCAAAAGGGGTAAAATCCAGTGTGTGGAAGTGGCTTAGTCAGTTCTGCCATGGCCGAAGGTACAGACAGAACGTGTGCAACTCCTGTCTTGCTAGACTAGGCCCTGCTGCTCCTGCTGCCGCTGCTTGCATTTTGTTTGAATTCAGGGAAG
>JAWWLZ010000082.1:72031589-72045424 GCA_035041345.1 Poliocrania exsul
GGGAGGTTATTTCTTGTTATATATAACTTGTGTAAGTGTGTGTTATATTGTAGTTTTCTCTTAATTTTCTCTTTTCTATATAAATACATATAGTTAGTTTCAGCATAAACTAGTTTTGGAGGGGTTTTTTTTCCCCTTTCTCCCTTTTCTCAGCTGGAGGCTAACTCTGTTCTTTGGGCAGTTGGCATTTTGCCAGATCAACCCAAGACAGTGGTCACAGACAGAATTGTCTGAGACAAAAAGTCTACACAGGACTGAGTCACAGGTTTGTGCAAATCAAAAGCTACTTCCAAAGATAATGACACAGTGTACTCTAATTGCCATCCCACAGGAAACTGCAGTCTGGCTACTGAGTACCTGTGACTTATGTCCTTGGAACACACCAGTTCAGTTTCTTAGAGGTAAACTCAAGGTTGATTTTTAACAATGTTTTGGAAAATTTCCAAAACACTACAAGCACACAAACGAGAATCAGGTTTGTACAGACATTCCAATGTACATTTCACTGCCCACAAGGCCTTTCTTGGTCCTCACTTCAACCGATTGGTGCTGACCAATAGCTCAAAGGTCTTTTTTGCTAAGCAAAAATTTACTCCTCCTTAGGGAGGCAGCTCATATTCAGCCTCCCACAATGTCATATTCAGTAGGGGACAACTATAAGTTAGCAGAATGTAATTATGTTACTCCCTTAAAAGTGGGAGTCTTTCTCCAAAAAACAAGACATTGGCTGTGCGGAGCAGAACATCTCTAGCTGACTGTGTATGTATATAGACTCATTCTCCTTTAGAAATACATCTCTGTACAAACAGCCAGTTCAGTTCCCTTAAGCCTATGAAAGAGTTTTTTCACTGGAGACTTTGTTCTTAGCCTCAGCAGATCCCCTGACATAAAGTTTTGAGTAATGTTGCCTTTAAACACCACCCTTGCAGTTAGGTGGGGAAATTTTACTGGATTAAAAAAAGGGTTTTGTCTATGAAGTAGGAAGCAGTAGCACTAACATGGAACTAAATGGTAGAGCTGTATTAAATAAAGGATTAATATAGTTTTGTTAAGCGCTCTTGTAGAGCAACTTGGGTTACTCAGAACACAAATTACAGGAAGTCAAGGAGAGAGGTTGACTGTAGATGGCAGACTCCTATGGTAAACCAGGAATGAAATAAACACATGAACAGGTATCAGAGGCTGTGTTTCAGTCAAGTGAAGATTCTACTTTCTACTGCCCAGGAGTTCTGTTGGTGCAGATGCAGCAGATGGAGAAATAGAAAAATTATATAGGGAAAAAAAAATCTAGTTAAAGACCAAAATGCCAATACTTCCTTAACTTAAAAGAATGTGTTTATGTATATGTATAAGTTGGAGTACTTGAGGGACACAGTGGCTTGACTTAGAAATATCAAAGGTAAACATAGGACATACCTGGAAATTATTTCATGGTTTTGTTTGAGAGGAAAATGCAAGCACAAAAGAGAAAAAAACAGTAGAATTTGCATCTGGCTTTAATTAGGGGTTTCAACACTTTGACTCTAACCTTGCTAAGATGTCTTCATCAATCCCAGTTAAAGGGCAATGATTACCTCGGTACCCAGCAGATACACAAAGATATCAAAGGTTTAGAAATTCTAAAACACTCTTGCTAGAATTCCACTCACTTTATATTGGGGGTCGGTCTGTGATGTTTTTAATTTAATTCCAATTAATA
The DNA here is from genome assembly GCA_035041345.1 of Poliocrania exsul. Taxonomy (NCBI): domain Eukaryota; kingdom Metazoa; phylum Chordata; class Aves; order Passeriformes; family Thamnophilidae; genus Poliocrania; species Poliocrania exsul. The sequence continues at coordinate 72,033,289 of JAWWLZ010000082.1, forward strand.
AATGACAGAATTGTGAACCCACTATTTTCTAAGTTCTTTCATTGTTTCAAGAAAATAGTGTTAGTAATGTCAATCATGCATAATCTCTGTAAATAGAAGGAAATTGTGTCTTTCAAACGTATTTCTTTATTCCTTCTTGCAGTAAAATACAGCAATTATCTATGTTTATTTAGCATTGAATTTATATAAGTATATACATGACAGAAACACAAGGATGCAACAATTTTATCTGATATAGGAACAAGGAAATTGACTGTACAGGATATTTGAAAGTGATCTCAAAAATTCAAAATTTGCACAGAACTTTACGAGGGAAATAAACATGAAAAAGACTTGGTGTTTCTTGAACAGTGACTTGGTATCAGAATAATTCTGGCCACATTATCACATGAGACAAAAGCATATCATCTGTGGGAACAAAATCCCACCTATTCAGAGCAAGTCTAACATAAAGAGGAGTGGTAAGACCATGTGCTTATGCAAACTGTACTTCAGGTAATACAACTGCATAGGTAATCAGCTACTACTACAATAGTATGAAATCAAATTATGAACACTAAGCACTGGCAAAGCTTCATAACTAGAGATGTGTTACAGCAGAAACAATATATCAAAATGGTGCTTACTATTTTGAGACTGAGTGTATTTAACTTGATTCCTGTATTAACTTGGTTCCTGTAATATAACATCTGAATCCAGGATGTGCACAGCAAGTCTTTTTATTATCAAGTGAAAAGGTTTGGCAAGTTCTGTACTTATAGAATGACCATGGAATGATGCAACTTGTCTTGTACTTGGTATTATATTACTTCTAACCTAGACAGCCCACAGAGCATTTGAAGAATACATAGAAACAAGATTTAAAAATTATTGCATTCCTGGTTATTACATTCATAATGTATCAAAGGCTAATCCTGCCTTTAGCTGCTTAGAATAAAACCAAGATCCAAATGTCAAATGTCTTCACGGAGTAACAGTATGTCTTTCACATTTACAAAAACTCTTAACTTGTATATTCTATTATTTAAGCCATACTTCTTTTAAGTGGCAGTTCTTGATACCAAAAACCTGTGGTAAAACTTTAATGTACAAATGAATCCCATTAATAAGGAGGCTGCCTGTTTGGCTTGAAAGGATGAGACATGTACTGTGCAAGATCTGTTTCCCACATGGTAAGCTTTGTCACATTGTCTGGCTCCAAGCAGTTGCATTATTTTCTATGTCACTAAAGTTAAATAAAAATGTCAAAAAAGCTGCCAACTGTGAAAGCAAATCAAAATAAAAAATTAAGCACCCAAACATGATTTACTGTTTCATGTGGCAATACATTACTAGAACAATGAGGAAGCAGTCTGGCTGATGATTTATTTTATACTGTGAACATATTTAGTGTAATTCCTTAGTATGAGTGATCAACTTTCTCTTTTTGCATATCTCTCACAAAACCCCTACCACAAAAAATAAATCATATAAATGTTTAAGAGAACTCAAGAAATCAGAAAAATTAAACATAATTTAAATCGGTTGTATTGTCATCAGAGGTTTCTATGCTAGGGAAAGGAACAGGTATCCATTCATTTCTACCTAAAAATAGCATCTTGCTCATGTAAGAAAAAGCACAGTGAAGTAAGAGTAGAACTGCATGGTTTGAATGTCACAGATTTATGAAATTTAGCATATCTATCAAATAGTAGAATATATATACAGACACAATTTTATTTTCATCCATGTATGACGTTCTTATAGCAAGACTGTGGACTTATCCAAATTATCACAAACAAATGCTGTTTAACCTAAACATAAGAAATAGATAAACTTTCAAATATGTTGAAATCAGACATGAATGGCAAAGACATAAGCTTATTTTTAATTTTGCTCCTTTTCTATGTTGGTCACATTATGGATTCTGAGTGTAAAATAGAACCGAAAAGGTTTGGCCACTGATTTTCAAATGCAGGACTTTTAGAGAAGAAATAGTGCTCTCTCAACACATGTGCATCCCTCAGAGATGCCTACAAAGATACTATGATATTACCTAAGAAAACACATCTCTATAATGACCCAGGATTTTAGGTCACAGGATGTATGCCTTGGCATGTCTGAGACTACCTATGAACTTGACAGTGAGAAGAGGTCACAGTTTGGCTTCCAGAACTGAGTCAGTGCCATTAAACAGCAGTACCAATGAAGTGGTAGTCTTGTTCTTCAACTGTCAGCAACTATATGAGATGGACATGAAAAGGAAAATAATTAATGTGAGTTCTGCTAAATGAATGGTACAAGTGGCTTCTAATTTTTCTTTGCTTGTGCTTTTTTCCCCCTGGAGTCAGGAAGGGTCTGGATATTAAACCTTGTAATACGTGTCTATTCTGTCCTCTACCAAGAAAAGCAATTAAAAAAGGCCTCTCTAACCTTTTCTGTCTTGAGATGGATCTTTTCTTTACTACCTTTGCTATGAGAGATTCAATAACAGAATAAATTCTTCAGGCACTATTCCTTTTTAATGATCAAGGCAGTAATTCCAAAACTTTGTCTTCTGCGCTTGGAAAGGGTAAATGGAATTATGATTCAGAGAAAAGTTCAGGAACTGCAGGTTAAAATATTGCTTTTTAATCCTACTCACAACCACTTTTAGCATTTGCATCTATGAAGAGTAACTATGAAGTGTTGCTGCTCTGATTGTATCCTCTCCCCATACATGTAAAATGACTCCTTGTATTACCAGGGATAGATCAGCTCTTAATGCAGTTTTCAGGTGGTTAGGAGTATTTTCTTTCTCCTAGGTCTAGAAGCATCTACCATGCTCGTTATTGCTGAAAGTGAAGCCTGTTGTCCCCTCACATTTACTGTGAAAATCCTGTCATGTCTTTCAGGTGCAGTAGGAAGGAATGTGAAAAATGGTGGAGTGTATTGTATACATTGTTTATTATGCTTCATATCTAAATATGTTCAAATTTATTTGTTGAACTTTAGAGGATGACCAGATGCTAAAAAGCAAATCTGTGATGAAAAGAAAAAGATAAAAACAAATCTGCTAGGAATAAAGAAGCACACTAGCCCTAGTGAACAATTTGAGAAAAAAAGGGACTGTTATGAAAACTGGTATTCAGCTGTCTGGTCCAGTGACTACGTGCCATCCTTTTCCTCTCTGAATTATAGCTAAAGTGATTAGGTCTTTTCTAGAGGATAACTTCAAGGACATAGATCACTCTTCCCTGTGATGTGAAATACAGAGTAGGATGGAACAATCTTTTTCATCCTAGGAACCTGATATCCATGCATTTTTGATGTCTGATAAGACTTATTTTCCTTTCTAAATTTAATAATATGTTGTAATGCTCAGTAAAACATTCATAGTTTATTATCGTCCGTATTTCGATTGCATGTTGAGATCTGCCAGTTCTCACTTACCATCTGAATTCCAACACAGTATGCATAAACACTGACCCAGTCCTTCACTTTGTGTATATCTAGTATGTTCAAAACACTAAATACTTCTAGATTTTTTTGCACTCTCAAGTCATGCAAAGCATTCTGTGATTTGATCCCCACCCTATTTCCAGAAGAGGACATAATCAGCATTGAGTGGCACATGATCACACTGGTAAAACAGGCTTATAAAAACTGTAGGTATCTGCAAAGGTTGCTTTTGACAGCAAGCGCAACATCAATCCCAATTAAATTTTCTCTCATTAAAATAGTACATTGTTCATTCACACTACTTTTCTGGGTATAAACTTTTAGCAAATAAACCAGGACATCTTCCTTATTTCTTTTCTTCTCTGGTGTAATTTTAAGCAACATTGCACTGGATGACAGATTCTTCTGAAGAAATTGTCTTCAGCCTTCAACTCTCTATTACAGCAAGGCTACACTCTGTAGTGCTGCCTCAACTTTGTTATTATTCTTTCATGCCAATTCAGCTTTGTGAATTCTTCACACACTTCAGAAGAGTGAGGGGTTTCCTCAGTTTTCTGACCATGTAATTACGAAAGTTAGCAGTCCATATCAGAAAACAAACAAAAAAAAATTGTTATCATTGCTTTCCCTATAATATTGATGTCAAAATAAACTATTAAAAGATTACTTGTTTTGAAAACAATGAAAATTCATCAGTTAAGCAGCTGGTATAAGGAGAGGCAGTCCTTTCACTACCCAAATAACAGATTTCCCCACATAGGGTTTTTTTCAGTGAGTAAAATTATTAAGGCACTCAGCAGCTCAATGTTTTCTTGTATGTGGGATTTTTTTTTTTTAATGATCCAAAGCATGTTCTGAAGGAGTTAAAAGTTTTCCTTACTGCTAGGGCTAAAGCTCTTATCTCACAAATTACGTTTTACATTTATTTCATTCCTATTCCAAATTATATATAGGAGTATTCAAAACTAAACTTTGAAGTATTTTTATCTGATCTCCTGGGTTTACATGATGTGATTTTTTTGAGAGACTCTATATAAATTTTGTTATTATGTTATGTGCCTCTCGCCTTATCACTCCAAGTTCATTAATTTCATTGCAGCTGTTCTCAAACAAGAAGTAGTAATGTTGAGCATGATATAGTTTCCAAGCAGACATCACTTTGATTTCTAATCATGTAGTTAAATGCTACATAACCACTTCTGTGATAGTGTCTAAGAAATCAGACATCACTAACATACACCACACCATAGTACTGGTATCTGCTACAATTTGCTTTTAAATCCAGGGGAAAAAAAAACTATGGCAGTTTTTATATGAAAGTTTGAAATTAGCCCTTCTGTGTTTGTGTCTGAGTGTGTGTAATTTCTCCTGTGTTTTAAATTCAATGTATTTGGTTGTAATGAAATGCACATAACCAAAGCTCTTTCATGTCTGATGTCTTTGTCACAACTTCCTCACTATTCTGTGTTTTCTGTAGCAAAAATGTCATATTTAAAGTTAAAAATATTACTTTATATTTGGAAAATATTATTTTTACAATATCACAGTCTTACATTGTCACAGTAGGATGTATTAGTTTGAAATCTGAACAAAGTACATATTTGTTTTGTTAATAACTATAAATTTGATTCAAACTATTTTCTATTTTTTAAATAAAAATTTGAAAATAGTACCAATATTGTACACATACCAATTTGAGGCAAGCTCATTTAAACATATCTGCTTTATATCTTCAGGAATCTTTAAAATAACATTACTCAATGTTTAGACTTTTCCAACCTCCTCATCCATCACAAAAAAAAAAAAAAAAAAAGAAAAAATTGTGGTCCTTGGAAATTAGGTATTTAAAATGTTAAGTAATATCTAACCACAATGGAGCTCATTGACATTTAATTCCTTGTACAGTCATTTCCAGGAAATATGCATTTATGTTACATGGTTAAATGATTATCTTTTATGTTACAGCTAATGAAGACAACCCTACAGGCATAATTTACTTACACACTGAGTTAACTGATTCAGGAGAATGATTTAAGAATCAGGCTTTTTTTCTAATTTCCTGGAAAACCTTACATAGCTATTATAAAAGCAGAATACAGGGACAAAATAAAAAAGACACAGCTTTATTATTATCTAACAACCTGGTGCTAGCTATGTTCCATAGCATGATGAAAACATATTTTAAGTATTAATTTTTTCTACTAAACACTAGTTTTTAACCTCAAAGTATTGAAAACTAATCTACATCTCATAAGAGACTACACTTTCTTTCTGTATCTGCATTGGAGTAATTAACTTTTACAGTTTTTTATTCAGTAGCATCTGCTTCATAATTTTGCACTGTAGTTAAGCTGTCAATTTTTGGCAGTGTAATAACCCTATTGAATCAATAGCTACTGTTTGCACTGACATTATTGAATCAGGAGCAAGTTCATTGTTTTGCTTGCTTTTACAGCACATGCACTTCATACACATCACTTTTAGCTAATAGAGCATATTAAAAAATGTTATACTTCACTGGCTCTAGCAGAGAGCCCAGTGTCACCCACTGAGTGGAGACCTTAGGGAAAAGTTTTTATAATACCATAACTGTAGATAGTTTTAAAGTATACTAAGTGATATGACACTGCTGCCACATCTTCCAACATACCTACAGCTTAATACCTCGTTAAACTGGATCAGACACTATTAGCCCTGTTTCAAGGACTGTCCTTTCAAAAGCCATAGCCTCTACACGTTTAAGTGACCTAATATTACAGAATCATTAGATGATTTGCATTGGAAGGAACTTTTAAAGTTCATTTAGTTCCAAACTTGCACTCATGGGCAGAGAAACCTTCCACTAGATCAGGTTCCTAAAACTTCCATCCAACTTGTCCTTGAACACTGTCAATGAGGGTGCATCCATAATGTGTCTGGGAAACTTGCAGTGTCTCATCACCCTCATTGTAAAAAATTTCTTCCCTATGTCTAATCTAAATTTACCTTTTTTCAGTGTAAAATCATTATTCCTTATCCTGTTGCTACAAGTCCTAGTAAAAATTCCCTCCCTACCTTTGTTGTAGCCCCTCTGTACTAGAAGTCAGCTATATGATCTGCTTGAAGTCTTCTCCTCTTCAGCCTGAACTCCAAGTGTCTCAGCCTGTCTTCACAGGGGAGGGTTTGATCCCTCTTATTATTTTTTTGGCCCTCTTCTGGACTTCCTCCAACAGGACCACATCCTTCTTATCTTGGGGTCTCACTAGAGCAGAGTAGAGGGGCAGAATCACCTCCCCTGACCTGCTGGCCACACTGCTTTAGATGTAGCCAAAGATGTAGCTCATTTTCCAAGCTGCAAGGCCACATTGCCAGGTCATGTCCATTTTTTCATCCACCAGCACCCCAAAGTCCTCTGCTGGGCTACTCTTGATCCTTTCATCCCCCAGACTGTATTGATAACAGGGATTGCCCTGTCCTGACTGCTGGGCTTTGTTCCAGGCCTTGTTAGATTTTATGAGGTTCAAATGAGTTCACTCCTCAAGTCTATAAAGATATTTCTGGATGGCAGCCCTTTGTTCAAACAAATCATATGCACCACTCAGCCTGGTGTCTCCTTTTGCTGGGGTTGCGCTCGCTCTCACTATCTAGGACATTCATATAGATATTGGATAGTATTGTGCTTAATATTGACCCCTAAGGAACACCACTTCTTACTGATCTCCATTGAGCCATTGACTGCAACTCTTTGCATATGGCCATCCAGCCAATTCCTTATGCATCTAATAGTCTATCAAAATTCTATCTTGCCAATTTAGTGGCAAAGATTTTGTTGGAGACTGTGTAAAATGCCTTATAGAAGTCAACAGATGGCATCAGTTGCTCTTCACTTAACCACAATATAATCGGTCCATCAGAAGGCATGACATTAGTAAGGTATGATCTGCCCTTTGTGAAGCTATGTTGGCTTTCTCTAATCACTTCCTGGTAATCCATGAGCCTTGACATAGCTTTCAAGAGGATCTTACTGGGCACAGAGGCAGTGCTGATAGGTCAGTAGTTTCAAGGGTCCTCCTCTCTACTCCTAATCAATGATATTCTATAATTGTCTTCAGATTTCATGCCTTTAAGTGCAGTGATTTCTCATTGCTATTGTATCTCCTTGAGTAATGTATATAGAGCTAATAAAAAATCCACAAAACAATGGATATCTTATTGCACAAATGTTCTCAGACATCTGATGTTTGTCCTCAGCATGTAAAAAAGCAATGGTATCTTATCTGAATTACAGGAAAATCTGTGCAAGTGAGAGGCATCTCTGTGAGGAAGATATGTCACGTCATTTGAATTATTTGGGGGAGAGGGAAGTGAAAACATATTTTTTTTAAATTTCAGTTCAATTGTTTAAAACAATAACTTGTGTAGGTCCTGAAAGTTAAATAAAACTACCATCTAGCAGTAATTCAAATTAATAGAGCTTATCATGCAAGACTAATTGAAATTCCAATCCACATTTTAACAGAAATCCACCAAAACTAGAACTACCAACTGAACAAAAAACATATAGAAATCTATTAACTATATAAAAATTATTTTTGCCTCTGAAGAAATGTTTTAATTACAGAGAGACAGTCACACAGAGAACATGGAAGAACGAAAATGTTTTTACCATGCTAACCTTCATGTACTTTTATTTGGCAGAACTATTAAGCAGTTTCTGACCTGTCTTGGGTAGAGAAGCAAAGAGGAAGAAAGAACAGGGACACAGTACTTGCTTCCCTGCATATTTAGGTCAAGTTCTTGCTGCCTAGGCTCCCAAGTGTTTTGAAAGCTGTTATAGCACCATTAATTTCACTAATCACACAAAAGATAAATGGGTCAGACACAGGTGGCCCACAGGCCTTGGCCAGCTGTCCATGGTTAGCACTAGGGATAACATGCCTCAGCTCTTGCTCAGTTTATACTTCCACAGCATGTATGAGAAGACATCCTATTATCTCCTTCTTCCCAGACTCAGTCCCTCCAGGATCAGCTAATGGTCCTTTGACTCCATCTTTCTCAGCACCAGAATTACGGTGTAACAGTTTGGCCAGATGACTAGAACTGCAAAACAAATTAACAATGAACACATTAACACATAAATTACTAGACAATTTTGTGTACTGGCATCTGAAAGTTATGACAGCAAATAAAAATGCAGTCCACAATGCTAATGGATGCATTGTACTTTTTATCTGAGTGAAGATTCTGATTTTAAAGCCTTTTTCTTGTTTGCAGTTGTATATGAACAAAAGTAAAGTACTGTGGATATTTTTGTTGGAATTTTTTTTGCTAGCTCTGTAACAAACTAGCAAATGGTCAACATACCCATTACAGGTTTGCGTTTTGAATACTCCAAAATTACTTTTTTCAAATCAGTCTCTCTGATTCAGATAGATAGATTTCTAATAAGACAGGCTTCAGTATCAAAGCTATTAATGTAAAGGAAATCGTAGGCTTTTTTATACAACTAGAAAATATATTGCCAACTTTCCCTACAGTTAGTAAACTAGTACGGCTCTGTTACCCACACTCAGCTTCAACTTTGCATGAAGGTAATACAAATGGAAATGTTTTGGGCACCCATCTCTATCAAACTTGGAAGAATTAAGTAAATGATTCAGAAATCTCTGGGAGTGACAGAGGAAGCTGGCTGAGATGAAGTGACAGACACACTGAGGAAAGTAGTTTAAGAAATGCTAAGAACTTGACAGTAACTGCATTTTATATAAGCAGGTTATTAAATACAAACCACTTCTCAGGAGGTTTATTTTAGAAATAAACACTGATGCTGGCTCTAACAAAGAGCTTAAAAGATTAAAAAAATGTATCTAGTTCCTTATTAAGGGGATTGCAATTTAAATGTAATTCTTTGTAGACTTCAACTTCTTAATATGGACTTAATACAGTGTTGCATTGAATAATCATGCTTTAATGCAAAAATTAAAATGTGCTTCATGTTAAATTACATTTAATGAGAAGACTATGTCCTGTCAAACCCTGAAATTGGTGGATCATGTCCCAAAAGAATGCATAATGTGACAAGGAAAAACATTCCAGTGTGAGATTGACAATAGTTAGGGGTGCTTTTTTTTTGCAGAAAAAGAGAAAGATTAGCATTTTCTACATCTGCTTAACATACAAATAATCAGATAAACAGAGTAAAGTTGTAACTTTGTTCTTTGGTTTTATTATAAAATAGAAAATTTATCATGATCCCATATTCCAGAGATTTTGAGAGCCAGCTCAAGCATTTCTGTCATGAAAAATTCATATTAAAAAAAAAAAAAAAAGGAAACAGTTGCTTGCACTTTAAATTAAATGACTGCTCCTATGCTGAAACACATGCTTAATCAAGAAATGCTTTCTGGTAACAGAACTAAACTTTTCTTTTTAATCCATCTATCACACCTACATTGATTTTAAATTAGGTAATTCGTTTATGTGCAAAATACATCAAGCAACCATCTAGTCTATGTGGCTGCTTTGAAGTTATATGCAGGTGAAAAAACATTTCCCAGTCAAGGGAACATTTAATTGGAACATATTTCTTGATGATTTTATTTTAGATTTGTTCCACTAAAACACAAAGGGTGATTATTAGCCTACTCTTCACATACAGTGTTCTGCTTTACTTTTGTGTGATTGGCTTCAAACTGTGTTTTATCCTTTTCCTACGCTCACTCTTCTATCAAGTTCTTGCTTGTTAGCTTCGATTTTAAGATGAACATTAATAGTTTATGTGAAAAGGAAATACTACTTCTTATTACTCTCAATGAAATGTAAAAAATAGAGTTCAGAACTCTTGATTTTTTTTCTGCAGTATATATAAAACCACAGAAACTTAACTTGCCTTTAAGTAGAATTAGGGTGCCATCATTGCTGTCAGAACCACTTGACTGAATGTTATAAAAAATAATATAACTCTCCCTTATTTTAAAATCTAACTTCTCCCAAAAGAACCTGCAGAGTATTCAAAATGGTATTAATTTTCGGTATTGACAAAATACATTGCACACAGTTGTTTTGTTTTATTTTTCCTTGCATTTGTTTACATTCCAGAGTGTTATTCTATTTTGTTACTAGATTTCAAAACATGATGTTAAGAGATTCTTCAGAAACTTCATGAAAACCCAGTTGCATATTCTGTTTCTTTGGTATCTAAAACCAAACCTTAATATCTCTGCCTTTCTGCTGATCAAGAGCAATATATTTATTGCAAATCTCACTTGTGTAACCAGATTCCCTTTTGGTCAATAGACATTAATTAGTTCACATGGTAAATATTTATGGCTCATGGATTTGTTATGATTAGCAAGCAGCAGTTTGTATTTTTATTACCATTTATGAATGAATTTGTGCAATTCATTCACTATAAAACATTTTGTATACTAAAAACCTTTACATTTATAATTCTAAAATGTCAGGACAATTCTGCTTCACGCACATATAGACCATGAAGATTACTAACAATTCTACAGTTAATTGCATATTCATATTGTTTACAGATCCTTTAAATTATTTCCTTGTTTACTTCATTCAAATAAATTAAGAAGCATTCCAAGTAGACCAAGTATGAAAGTAATAGTTTACTGTATAAGTAGTCAAAAAGATCAGAAATAAGTATTTCTTTAGTTCACAAATTTTAATAATAAAACACAGAAATACTCTGATTTTTTTAAGCACTAAATATCTATCAGCATTTCCTTTATATACAGAGTTGAATATACAGTGGGAATAGTTGGCAAAAGTGATACTACATGCTATCTTTTGCCTTGCTTAGGAGCTGTGGGTACTCAAATGCTCATGTGAATACAATTATAACATAGGTTTGTTTTATAATCTGTAGTAACCTGAAAATGGTCTTTTTTTAAAAAAAAAATATTTTGTCCTTTCGTGATTAAGTAATGTACTTAAGTCTTTAGGAATAATTCACATTTTGATTTTTTATATTTTCTTATTCTTCGTTTGTTTTCTTAATTTGCATAGAAGGCTGTGCTGTTGTTCAATGTTCTCAACATCAAGTAACCAGCATCATATATTTCACTATTGAGAAAACCTCTTTTCCTGTCCTAACCTCTCTTGAGCTTCTGGAGTACTGTGTTCAGAACACACCCTTGTACAACTTGCAGCCTTCTGTGTCATGTAGACTATGCAGTTTTCATGCTAAAGCATCAAGACATTACTTCCTAGGGAATGAAAAGGGGCACAGCAGTAGGATTATTTTAAAAGGTTTACGGTTGTATGTAGCATTGCTTTTTTCTACTACCACTCTCTGTCCTAAATATTGATAAAAACTTGAGAAGTATGAGGTTAAGTCTTCTCCAGGGACACCCCCTTGTCACAGGGGAGAAGCTTGCGTGCCCTCATGAGGTTGAGAGCTATGCTGGCGGTGGTTTGTGCCTCCGGTAGAGTCTCCCATGCCAGACAGGTCTCAGCTGAAGGGTCAGACAAAGTTTGTCCACAGGCAGGATGGGCTCGATAGCCCTCTGGCAACCATCCTAGGAGAAGGATAACTCCAACCCCAAACCCTGGCAGATGGAGCTCACTTAGCCCTGTAAGGCCATCCATCTAGGAGAAGGATACTCTAACCAAACCTACATCTTGAGGTATTCACTGTCACTGTCCAAGCTCGCTAGGCCGTGGCAGATGAACCTTAGGAGTAAAGGGTGGGGCCAGTTCTGCGCACGCTGTGCCTCAC
>JAWWLZ010000082.1:72045524-72060734 GCA_035041345.1 Poliocrania exsul
AGAGATAGACAACAGGCTAGCAAAGGCATACAGAGCCTTCGGAAAACTCCATAAAAGAGTCTGGTCCAATAAACACCCGAAGTACAAAGATCAGTGTCTACAGAGCCATTGTACTTTCTACTCTTTTATATGGCTCTGAATCATGGGTCATCTATCGCCACCACCTGCGGCTTCTCAAACGCTTCCATCAGTGCTGCCTCTGTTCAATCCTAAACATCCACTGGTCTGATTACGTGACCAATGTGTTCGTTCTTGAACACGGAGGGGTCACCAGTATTGAGGCTATGCTGATGAGAACACAGCTGAGCTGGGCAGGGCATGTCTCCAGGATGGAGGATCACCGCCTCCCGAAGATCGTGCTCTATGGTGAACTCACCACTGGCTGCTGCAAAAGAGGAGCTCCGAAGAAGAGATACAAGGACTCCCTGAAACAACACCTCAGCCTTGGCCATATTGACTGCCATCAATGCTCCACTCTGGCCTCCAATCAGGATTTATGGAGACACACCATTTACAACACTGTTGCTTCCTTTGAGAATGCACTCAGAGTCAGTCTCAAGGGAAAAAGACAATGCAGAAAGAACCATTCCTCACCAATATCGCTTAAGGAGACCTTCCACTGTGCCTTTTGTGACTGGACCTGCCTATCCCGTATCAGCCTTTTTAGCCACCAGCACGCTTGCAGCAAGCGTGGGTAGTGCCCTTCCCAAATCTTTCAGGAAGCCTAGCCATGATGATGATGATGATGATGAATATGAGGTTAAGTAAAGTTTGAACACTGATGAACAATAAAATGAGAAAATGTGATGAGCCCTAGGGGACTAGTATTAGTTGAAAATGTGGGGATATCTTTTAATCAATTTGTACAAGGTTCAAAGTATCAGGATCTGACCAAACTGGAAATTCTGTAAGAGGCCCAAATCAGGAACATGGTACTTGACAAAACAGACTAAAATTGCTATGGAATTCTCCATGCATTCCCGTACTGTGGTTTTGCATGTGCTGAAATACAGGAAACCCAGCATCTGCTTTTGTGACTGGTTATATTAAAATAGAAGGTAAAAAAATCCCATATATATATATCCCATATATATTAAATGATTAAATGTCAATGGTGGATTGGATACTTTCTTTGAAAAGCTAATTGATGCTGTCTCTATTTCTTTTTCATGAAAAAAAGAAATAATACTAGCTTCCAGGTAGCTTATTTATATCTAAGAATTGTGATTTATTGAATTTTTCACCCTTGATAATGTCTTTTTTTCTGTCATAGAAACTTAAGCCAACATACTTTTTTTGCCAATGCTTCATAAAAACATGTATTAGGCTTCACAATAAAATATTCAAAATAGAAGATATGATTAAAACTGTGGTTTCATTTTCTGACTGGTCAAATTTGAAGGTATGTTTCAAATATCAATTAAATAAAACAAATATGTGGGTTTGGTTTGTTTTTTTGGTTTTTTTTTCCAGCTGTCCTAGCAAGAAATATGCAGAAAAATGTGTCCCATATTCACATTTGGATATTACACTAACTAGTAGAATTCAGACAACTAAATCAAATCTGAGAGTAAGTTATACCTACTTCAAATATTCTGAAAATTATAATTGGTTCCTCAGTAAATCCCAATCAATATGGCAAGAACCTAAAGAACAATATAGAACTGAGAATAAATCTTTTTTGCAATTGTTCTGTTTCTTTTCCAATATGTGCCATTTACACTACATCTAGTATCACAGAGATGGCATAGTTAACTTATGCTGACACAGTGGTAGTACCTTTGGTTATCATCAAAAAACACTGAAAGACTAAGATCATGCAGTGTTTCACCACCTGCAAAGTGAGTTCTAAAGTAGGCTTGCTCAAGGCACAAGAGTACTGCAGTCTCTGAAAAATTGCAGAGGAAATTAGAAAGGAAATACAGGGAGAAGGGCGTAAAGGACAATGTGATTTTTAATTTTGTGAACTGCTTTCTTCCAGTTTTATGTTAAACTAAGATGCCAGATAAAGTTACTAGTAGCAAATATGACATGAGAAACCCAAACTGAAAAGTAATTTAAACCTGAAGTAAATTGTCCCAGTGGAATAAGCAGGTCAGATTGCAGAAAACCCTCAGCATCTAAGAAGTATTCTCAGGCTGTTAACAGTAATAATTGTCGAAGGTCACCTTTACATTAAGCTGTGCTGTGACTTTCCTGGCAAAAATGTTGAGAGAAAACTAGAGCACCTAAAACAAGAAATGTTGCAAAATTTGTTCTGTTGATTTTTTTTTTTTTATTTCCTTTGGGAAAATGTGTCAAGTGCTATGAACAAAGTGACAATATTTTGCTTTTTAATAAAGGTACTATCAGTAGTTCTGCAAGTTTGTTTTTTTTAATTCCATTGTCACTAGTCTGGGCAATCAGTGGTTATAACTTGCCCTGGCAGCCAGGAGAGCCAAATGTACAGCCAGCTTTATCAAGAGTGACTGAGGGCACTTGGTCTGTTCAGCCTGGAGAAGAGGAGACTGAGGGGAGACCTCATTATATTTTTAGTCTACAATACAATAAATAGGTAGTCTGTAATAGCTGCCCGGATAAATTATCCAAATGCTAACACATTTGGGAAAAATTTTGGAAACAATTACATAAGTTTCAGTTGCAGATCATTCAGAAAGAGAGTTTTACTTTTCCTACAGGAAAGTACAATAAACACAGTTTACTAATATCACCATTTTTCTCAGAAAGAGTTGATGGCTTGTTCACTACATGTAAGTCACATCTTGAGCTCTTCTTAATGGAGCAGTTTTTTCGCTATTGGAAGTTTCAGCTGTTCTTACTGCTGTTAAAAGGCTGCATGAGAAAAGATTAAGTTGACTAATGTGGACCACAGTATGAGATTCTTGATGAGAAATGGGACTATTTCTGAACCTGTGTGTTAGCAGTGATTTTTGCTATAGTGTCAAAGTCCTTGTGAAAATAACTACTTCAGGGAGAAAGACAAGATGAATCACTGAAAGATGTTACAGACCTTCCCTGCAATTTGCCTTAAAATGTTGTTGCAGGTGTCCATAACAAATGTACATATGCTAACAATTTTATTCACTTGTCTCGTGGAAAAAAAATAGGGTTCTTCAAACATCTCTGTGGCAAAGAGACAAGATTTTCACCAAAAGAGAAATTAAGGTTGCACCAGTCCCATAGTCCTTTCTCTTTTATTCCTGTCACACAGCTGAGTCATGTTCTCATTGTCATCATACTTTAAAAATCCTCACTTACACCTCCATAAGTCTCTAAATGGCTCCTCTTCATAAACTTTGCATTGCATAAGGTAATATAATTAATCTTTTTATAAAAACAGGTATTCAGACATTTAAAAGAAGTCCTCATCTAGTCAAATGGAAAATGGGACTACAGAGTGAAAATTGGTATCCAAATTTATCCCATACAGAAATGACAGAATGAGCAACATATTCAGCCCACTTTTCCACTGTTTCTCTCTTTTCCTCACTTCCTCAGTCCAAGCTGAGCACATTTTTTGTGGTTTTTAGAAGCTATAGTGTATTTCATCACATACCAGTAAAAGCTACATGAAAGCTGTAGCAGTCAGCTTAGTAGCAGTCTGAAAAGTTTCTGTGGAAACAATTAATGAAGGCAGAAAGAGAGCTAAGAATGGAAAGTTTGAACTAGTTGGAGCTAATCTCTTACTTGAAAGTGTCAGCAGCAGCAAAAGTGTTATCTACTGTTTGCAGCAGGAGTGTGGATACGTCATGCCTGGATTTCTACTTTACTTACCCTTGGACTCATCTCATGGGATGGGAACTATTTGGTTTTATTACTGTGATAAAATCAATGTACTTTAAAGGACTTGGATCTTTCATTTCTGACCACTGTAGTCAGAATTGGTCCTATGCTCTCAGAAGACTAGACAAAACTGAATTTTGCAGTCAGAAGGAGAAAGACAGTATGAATTTTGGGATGAGAATGACAATTGATAAATCTTTCTCATTTTTGGCCTCCAAAGGGACAAGGTTTTCTTTTTCCCTGGAAGAGGGATTCTTCAGCGCTATACCAACAATAGTCCATAGAGCTGAGAAATTCAAAACGCGTTGTACTCCCACCAGTTCCACAGAGAAGATGCTGCTGTGCTCAGTGTACTAGAAGCATGTTTCTATTTTGGGGAAATCCAAAATTCTGTCAAAAAATTGGTGCAAGGCTGTTTGCACTGGCAGCAAGACTGACAGTTCTGCTTGTTAATGAGGGTGTTTTCTTACCCTCAGCAATCTACCTGGCACATGTAGTTGTCTATTGCAATAATACCAACCTAGTTTCAGCCAAAAGGAACAGAACTTTTCTGCTATTCAAGCTGAATATGTCAGCCTTTAAAATCAGTTTTAACTTTGTCAATGTATCTCCTGGAAGACAAGGAATAAATTACTAGGTGAATTTAATGCTTAATTAATAGCATCTTCCTTTTTACTCAATTTCTTCATGACGTTAAATGGTTTATATTTATAGATAGTCAATTCTTAAATATATTCGTTTAATTGCTATTTCAATGCCATTTTGTTTTAACACATGCAACATTTTTCAAAACTGTTGAAAGAGAAGTTAAAAAATCTATAGCTCAATTATAGTTCTAAAAATAATGCTGAAGGCCACGTGGTATTCAGTTTGAGGTTCAGACACATACATTTAATTTTGAGAAGGTGGATTGCCCATGTGTATGCAATGTCTCTAAACTCATGTGTTTCTGACATTTGGGGCCCAATTTCTCTTTTTAAATACAGCCATCTGGGGAGATTTCAGTTTATTTTAGACATCTCCCACTGGATAGGTATGATAAACATCATACATGAGGTTCATGCTCTCCTGCAACAATAGACAACAGCCAGACAAGATGTACCAGAAGAGCTGAAGTAGCACTAGCTGTCCACATGATGAAATGCAGCAGAGCTCCTGATGGCTACTCAGCTACTGTAGTGGCTGCCATTACAGTGACTGACAACTGCCTTGAGAAAGCTGCATGAAAGAACTGGAGACACGCTGCAACAGAGGTTTCACCAAAGAAAGGATCATGAGTTTAAGAATACATTTGGGAATGTAATGAAAAAAAAATTTGCTGACTGGGTGGAACACTCCCTCTACCAGTTTGTGGATTATGCCAAATTGGAAAAAGGGGCCTGGAGGGTTGAACTGCTGTCTTAAAAAGATTTAAACAGAAGAAATGATATTACAGAAACTTGATAAAAGTGTTTAAATTGTAAACACTGAGTCCTGCACATAATAAAGAAAAAATCCAGTGCTGGATGGACATCAAGTGGACAGAAAGCAGTTTAGTAGAAAAAGATCTGGGGGTCCTGGTAGGTAGCAATTCAATATAAGCCACCAATATGCCCTTGCAGCAAAGAAATGCAGCAGTACCTTGGTTTGTGTCAAGAGAAGTGTTGCGAGCAGGTCCAGAGAAGTGATTGATTCTTTATCTCTCTTTGGAATTTGTGGCACTTCATCTGGAGTACTGTATCGAGTTTTGGTCTCCTTATCACAAGAAAGACATTGATGTAATGGAGCAGATCCAGCAAAGGTTTACCAAGGTAATTAGAGGGCTGGAGCTCATGACATATGACATAAGACATATGAGAAGAGACTAACAAATGAGTTTGGTCTCAGTAAGACAGGCTAAGAGGGAGATGTCATAGATACCTTTGACAAGCTAGTGGAAGAATATAGAGCAGAGCCAAGTTCTCCTGGAATGAGAAGCAGTGGACAGAGTTTACAACATGGGAAAGTATAAGCACATAAAAGGAAATCTATTTTCATTATGAGGATGGTTAAATTGGCCTCCCAGAGAGCTTGCAGAATGTCTGTCTGTGGATATATTCAAAATTTGAATGGATAAAGCTTTAATTTACATGATGTAAATTGACTCTATTTTTGAGCGACAGTTTTGACAAGATGACCTCTGGAAGTTTCTTCCAACCTAAGTTATTTTGTAATTAATGATTCTGTGAAAATAAACAAATGAACGAAGAAACAAACCAACCCCACTCAAATAACCAAAGAAAAAATATGAAATGTGTAGTAATGTAATGAAATCACAATTTTTATATTAGTCTATGAGTAAGGAAACAGAGGATTCCAAGGAGATAAACTGCAATAATTGTACTAAGAGTTTGAGATGAACAGGTGAGAATTTTTTCCTATTTTTTTTTTATTTCTCAGTTTGCAATCTTCTTGACTGATTATCTTCAGAAATGCAAAAGACTCCAGACCTTGCAGAAAGAGAGTAGGCAGATTTTGACAGGCAGCAAACACAGAGAAAGTGTGAGCTGTTAGCAGTTTTGTCAGTTTGTGTTTTCTGGGACTGTTCTATCATTGCTGTATTGCATAGGTAAATAATCCTGTGTTTTTGTGCATAAAGAGTGTAATTCAGTATAGTTTTGTTCTCCTATACATGTAGAGTGCAGGAATAACTTGATGAAATATAAATCTAATAAAATGAACTGTTCCCTCTGCGTATATTCTTTTTATGAAAAGGCCACTGTATTTAATGACATGCTTTTTAAAAATAATTTTACAAGAATCTCAAAAGCAAGGAAAATGGCAAGGTTAAATGGTCCTTGAGGCACACATTGGGATCATCCCATCTCTTTCTCAGGAGTAACCATACCCTCATTAGGGTCACCATCTCCACACTGGGGTTACTATCCCTACACTGGGGTCTCCATCCCCTTCTCAGGGGTCTCTATCCCCTTCTTAGGGGTCTTCATCCTCACACTGGAGTCACTATCCCCTTTTCAGGGGTCATTATCTCCACACTGGGGTCACTATTTCCTTTTCAGGGGTCACCATCCACATACTGGGGTCACTATTCCCTTTTCAGGGGTTTCACAATAGCAACCACATGTTTCACAATTGTGGATAACCTTAGAAATAGTGTTCATGGTTAAATCCACTCTTCGGTCTCATCCACCTACAGGTGGCCTGAGGCCTCATGGGCCCATAGAGCCAGGAACAACTCTTCTTTATGCTAGTCCAGGTGTGATGTTTGTCAATAGCTCAGCTTTTGGGCACATGAGCATCCACATGACGAATCTCCAGAGATTCTACTCAAATAGTAGTGTCTTGCCACACATCAACAGCCCACATGGGCCTCTTCATGCTTTCAATTAGTCTTCTTCCATTGGTCCAGCGAGGGGCACTGGCTGTCATCTACAAGTCAGTGTAGAGGTACAGTCTTGGCTACTCCTCTGTTTCAGCAATGTCTAGTAGACTCAGTTGTTCTCCTCCTCCTGGCTGGAGGCAGGGCAGTCTTATTGCTGTTCTTGGCTCTGTTCTGGGATCTCTGCTTCAACATGTGGACAGTTTTTTACCAGCTTTCTTATGTTTTGATTTCCATACCTGGACTTCAAGCACAGAAGTAGATTCACTGTCCCACCTCCTCATGTCTTCCCCCGGTCACGTAAGAAGGACCACAGTTCACTACGTGACCTACCCTTGGGGTTTGCTCTCCGTCGAGGTGGGGCAGGAGTGAAAGACAGCTTACTTTGGCTGTAAGGTCTCTCCTTGCAGTGGCTGCATTCACAGCAGGTACAATTGGAACCGTCTGAACTCACAAAAACAGTCAGTAAAAGGGATAAAACGAGTATCCAGTAGCAAGAGAACATTGTTTATATTATTTGTTCTGAATGTACTAAAGCAATGCAGATATCAAGGAATGTTTCTATAGCAATGCTCCCGGGAACCCTGCCAACCTTCTGGGACACTTGCCAGTGTCCTTGATTTTGCCCGCATTCCTCCACCATTTATCTGTCTAAGGGTTGAGCTGGCAAAATGCTAACTGTCCAAAGAACAGAGTTAGCCTCTGGCTGAGAAAAGTGAGAAGGGAAAAAAAAAACAACAACTCAAACTAGGTTTATGCTGAAACTAAACTATATGTAATTTATACAGAAAAGAGAAAATTAAGAGAAAACTACAATATAACATACACTTACACAAGCTAGGAATAGCAAAAAAAAATAACTTCCCCACTCCTCAGTGAAAACAGATTCTATCACTGTAGTTTTATAAGAATCCGAAAAGATACCCAGCAAAGAACAGAAAGAGCAACAACAAAATGTTTCTATTTCCTTGAACTCAAACAAAATGCAAGTAATGGTAGCAAGAGCAGCTGGGCCTACTCCAACAAAACAGGAGCTGCACCACGTCTGGCTTGTACTACGGCCATGATGGAACTAAGCAAAACCACCTCCTACTCCAGTATCATATCTTAGGTTTGCATCATCTGGTATGAAATATTTTCTTGGTTATCCAGTCAGGTGATAGCTGTTTCTTCCAATCCACATAGATTCTCTGTGCCTGCTAATTTGATGCCTAGCTAAAACCACTACATTTCCCATCTGCTGTACCTATTGAAATCTATCAAGTAGGTAAACTTGCATTTTGCAAGACAGAAAAGACAGAGACACACTCTGTCAAACGGTCCATAATAGATGGGGATTACACAACTCTTAAGTTGACAGGCATATATTTAGAAAATATCTTGAACTATTCAAAGGCATACAGCTTGATCTTCAGTTTAATGCAAATTGGGAAAAAGGACTCAAGAGAATAACACAAGAAAACAGGCTTTAGCAGTGGCTCACCAGCACCAGAGTTCAACATATCTATGAGAAATATACTGAATTGCTGAAAAATGAAGTGTTGATAGTTTTCAAGTGTCTGGTCTCATCTTCACTACTTTCTTGAATAAACGAGTTGTTCTTTTGGACCTCTTCATTTTTTCCAATTTTAACTGGCACAAAACTATACTGACACAAAGAAAAATATATTCACATACTATCATAGTTCATGTCTCTAAACAACTTTGATCTCTTCTTTAATATTTGTCCACGAAATAAAAATACTGAAATGGAGTAATTGCCTCCACAGGATATATATAATGTAAGTCAAGAGAATTTGGTGTTTCTGTCAGACATAAAGAACTCTGATATAACATTAATGATGTAGACAAAGACAAAAGCCTAATTGTCTTAGTTGAGTTGCAATTTTAAAATATATGCTACCATCAATTTTAAAATGTCCAGGGTTCTTGATTCTTATGCATATAAAATTCTTTGCAATTTAGGAAGACAAGTGGCAATTATCTCCTTAAAGAGTTTTTGCAGATTTACAAATAAAATTTGCTTTCAATCTTACAGAATTTTAAAACAGCACACATTTTTTCATACTTTGCAGTTTCTTTTTCTACATACTAGAAATCTCAATGCTCTAACTAAGAAACAATTTACTAAGAATTTTATTACATCTTGAAAGAACTTTCCAGCCCCATCTTATGGCAATTTTATTTTTGTTTTAAATAGATTATGTAACTCCTCCCATAGCAAATTAAGACATTGAAGTGGCTGAAATTTGCTATAGATCCTAAGTAAAATGAAATACATTCACAACTAGGGGACTGTTGCCTGTTAGATTGTTTCAGGGAGAGAGGTGCATGTTATTGTCCTCATTGAGGACTAAAACAAAGTCATAGGGCTTTTGAAATTAATTGCAAATACAGAATTAATGCAAATAGAATTCCAGGCAGGCAGCAGATTGCATGCAGTCAGGAGGACTGTGAAAAAGGACTTGTTTTTATCCAACTGAAACTGGACTTAAAAAAAAGTAGAGTAATTTTCAATGTTCCTTAGCAAAGCCTCTTTTAGGAGAGGATGAAGGCAAAACTTCAAGCCACACATTATATTTCCTTTTCTCTATTGAACATAAATTGCATTAATTGGCTTTATTTCACACATATTCCAATTGACTTAGGGGCATGGCCTGCAAATAAAATGACAGTACTAACTTTATAGTCTTGCATTTCAGGCTCCTTTTAACCACTAGGATTCATTTTAATCATCTCACCTCATTGTCCTAGAGAAATGTTATCAAACACAGAAAAAATTGCTGGCAAGCCTCCAAATTTAAGATCAATATTCATCCCATGCAGAATGCTGAGACCAGATTCAAGAGAAAACTTCAGCACTTCAACTTCATTTGCAATGAGATTTTACACTTAGAGCAGAGTTATTACTGGCTCCCCTAAATCAGAGTTTTGAAGAAGGAAAATATATTTGCCCAACAGACTCACTGATTGGTTAGCCAAAGTTAGGGAACTCACTGAATAGGAAGGGTCAGCTATACATGGTATAAAAGTACCTAAGCATTGCTTGCAATAAGAAATTTTTCTTTTCAAATTCCTGTACGCAATTGTAAGACTAAGAGAGGACATGATTTCTGACATGGAATTTATGCATAACACCTATGTTACATTATAAATTTTAAAACCAATAATTATGTAGAAACAAATAAAAATAAAAGAGAACAATTAAAATTACTGACTCATTTAAAGAAAATGAAAATCCTGCTGCTGAAGGAGATAATATCCCAAAGTTAATTTTAGTGAAATAATTTAATTTCAACTGATGGATAATTTACACATAGCAAATAATGTGTATGTGGGGGAAAATGGTAATTTCTCAAAAATAAGTTTTCTAGTTGAAGTGGCAGCAAATTTTATTTATGAAACTATTATGCTTTTTCTGGACATTACCCAACAACTAAGTTTCTCTAACCATCTTTCCTCACAGCTATAAAGGCCTGTGAACTTAAAAAAAATACCTTCCATAACCAGCAAAAATTTGAACTTAATATTACCAGAAAAAAGATAATTTGTGAATTAAAATCTGTTTATTCAAGCATAAGCAGAAAATTATTGTTTTATGATTGTTTCATGCTTCATTTTAACCTACCCTTCCATCTCTGGCATCTGCTGTGAAAGTAGCATGGAGAGCTGTGGGCAATCCAGAAGACTCCTGCAATGCATGTAGGGTAAATTCCCAAGCCAAGTAAAAGGCACACCAGAGGTAAGGTGATACTGGACCTGCTGATCACCAACACAAGCAAGCTGATTGGGGATTTAAAAAATTGGAGGCAGCCTGGGCTGCAGTGGTCATAAGCTGGTGGAATTTGCAGTCTTGAGGGATATGACTCAGATGAAGAGTAAAGACAGGCCCCAAGCTATAAAAAAAGCAAACTTCCAAGTTTACAAGAAGATTGTCAATAGGACACCCTGGTTCCTTTACCCTTGGGGGTGAAGGAGCAGAACAGAGCTGGCAGGTTTTTAAGAAAGTCATCTGTAGAGCACAAGAGCTAGTGATTGCCAGGCATAAGAAATTGGGCAAGGAAGGCAAGAGACCATCATGGCTGAGCTGGGACCAGCTGCTAAAACTAAAGGGCCACAAGCACATGCACAGGCAGTGAAAACCAGAACAGGTACCCTGAGAATAGGGATGAAGTCCAGCTGTGTAAGGAGGAGGAGAGGAAGGCCAAGGCGAAGCTGGAGCTGAACCTGGCAAGGGATGCAAAGAATAATAGGGACTTCTACAGGTACATTAAGCAGAAAAGGAAGGCCAAAGAAGGTGTACCCCTACAATAAACAAGGCTGGAAAACTTGTAACTACAGATAGGGAGAAGACTGATGCACTCAACGACTTTTTTTTTCCAGTTTTCAATATGAATCTCTCTTCCCACACCTCTTGAGTGAGTGAACTGCAAGGCAAGGACTGAGGGAGTAGAATGCTTCCCACTGTAAGTGAAAGTCAGGTTTGTGACCACTAACATTAGTCTATGGGACATAAAGAGATGCATCTCAGAGTCCTGAGGGAATTGGCTGATGTAGATATCAAGCCACTCTCCAAGATAATTGAAAAGTCACAGCAGTCAGGTGAAGTCACAAGTGACTGAAAAAGGGTAAACATTGCACCCATCTTTAAAAAGGGTAGAAGGGAGGACCTTGGAAACTGCTGATGTGTCAGCCTCACCTCTAGAATGGATCCTCCTAGAGCCTTTGCTAAGGCACATGAAGAACAGGGAGATCACTTGAGACAGCCAGCATGGTTTCACCATGGGCAAGTCCTACCTAACCAACCTAATGGCCTTCTATGATAGAGTGACTACATTAGTGGACAAGGGAAGGATTATAGATGGTTTGTCCTAGTTACAGTGGCCAGGACTAGCTTATCACTGTGTGGGTGCAACCAAAACTGTGTATTCTACACCCTCTAGGTTATTTCTGATGAACTGTTAATAATGGATTGTTTGCAGCAGCTGCTCATGTCTTTTACCTCCTTCTGGATAGTTTATGTTGCTAATCCTGGCTGAGGTTATGCAAGAGTCACTTTTCCTAACAATTAATACAAAAAAAAAAAAGATATTATTTCTTATGATACTTAAAAGAATTCATCTCAGCCTCCTTGTGAGTACAAGTAAAATACATTTTCTAACCACAGCTTATCTTCAATTCATCTTTAAAACCTGCAATAAACAAACACTTTCAACTGAAACCAGAGGACATAAACAGAAAATGGTTTACTGGTTGAGCTTAGGAAGGCCTAGGTTTAAGTTTTGCTTATATATTATGTTGTGCAATAATTTCATCCCTTATGTTAGCATGTACATCCTCAATATTATTTAAAGCTTTTTTTCAATCTGGGCCTATAAGGCTATATTTTTTTCTGGCTTCTCTCATGTGGCACTGTGCAAAAAGCCTTATTAAAGTAAAGTGATCTCATCTTCTACTTCCTTCTTACCCATTATACTGAAAGTTACTATGTCAAAGGAGAAAATTAGATTGTTTTGACATGATTTACTCTTGAGACAGCTGCATTGGCTGTTTTTTGTCACCTTTTTATTTTCCTGTAGAGTGATTCTAAATTGGCTGTTTAATAACTTCTCCTAGTAGCTTTCCACATGCTGAAAATGTTGTGACTGGTCAGCATTTTCTCAAGTCTTACCTTTCCTAGCCTTGCCCTTCTTCAATCCCCTAAGAATTCTCTCTCCTACGACATCTCAAAGATAATGACTTGCGATTCAAGATACTACTTTGTGTATTTCAGTAAGTGCTCAAGGTTTCATTCCTTTCCTCCACCCTTGCCCTGACCCGTCTAATTGCATCAAATATATTTAAATACCTTTTCCCATGCCATTTGGATTTGAGTTTCCATATTAGAATTAACTACACTTGCTGTCTTGTCACAAAGAGAAAAATGATATGGCAATGGAAACTATACCATAAATGGAAATTGCATCCTTTCTTCCTCTTCCAGTCTAACAGAAATCCTAATTTAGATATATTGTATTTTTGTACAGCTTTCTCCCGTTTCTCTATTTCTGTTTATTCTCATTGTCTGTGAATTACTTGTTTGGGGTTTTTTCCACAGTAAGGAAAGTCTTACTATGTCATTCATCCAGTTCCAAGACTGATGGAAACTTCTGAAAATAAAAATCTTTAACCACACCCCTCCCCCCCCAAAAAAAAAAATAAAGCTATTGTTATTATTTCAGGCCCTTTCTTTCTTTTTCCTTAGAATTTTGAACCTAAATGTCCTGTGACCATTCCCAGTACCTTCCACCTTCTAATCCTCAGCCATTTCCTGTCAACTGAGATTGGAGACAGTATTTCCTAAACTGCTTCCAGTTTCACATTCTCCCCAGTATTCTCTAACTTCTCTGTGTTGCTTTCTAATAGGTACTGGATAATTAATGTTACCCCTTATCACCAGCTCTCACTTTTTCTGTCTTGAAAAGCATCTAATTTCCTACCTGCAGTACAATGGTTTAAAAGAGGTTCTTGGTCTCTTCAACATTGCAAGTCTTTACTCTTTTTTTTCTATACTCATCCTCAAAAAACCCAAATGAACAAAAAGTAGTTTATCACTATGTTTTTTACAACAAATACATAATTCTTAATATTTAACACTTCCTCCATTTTTAGTTCTGTATTTGTGCTCTTAAATGCCAATTTTGTTACTTATCATGAATGTTTGTGGTGCCAGCGAGGTTGCAACTTTGTCCAAATAATAGAACTTTGAGTTCTGCCTATGCTTTATACTCTAATGTTTAGACAATGAAGTGAATTTTTCTTTCTTTACCCTTTTCCATCAGTAGAATGAAGTAATCAATACTCAGCATCTTCGGCTTTCCAGAGGAGAGCAATACTAGAGGAAAGAGATAAATACAAAGAAGTTTTTGTACAATGTTTCTAACTTCCTTGTAAGGCTTGTCTGTATTAATTAGATAAGGTTAACCAATAATAATTTCTTATTTATTGCAATTCCATATGTATGGTGAGTTCTTTTTCTTATAACATGGTTCTGATTGCAACACCTTCATGGAACTCTCCCTTATCATTAAAAAATGCAGAGTTTATGGATATTTATGTAGAAGTTACAAATATTGCTGTCTTGGTTTGAGCTGGCAAACTGCCAGCCCTCCAAGACCAAGGGTTAGAGCCTCCCCCCAAACCCGAGGAAAGGGAGGAAAAGAGAGGGGAAGGAAAGAAAAAAACCTCCAAACTACATTTTGTGCTAAAACTACATATATTTACTGACAGAAAGAGACAACTGGAAGAAAGTACAAATACACACTCACACAAGTTATAAACAGCAAGGAACACTTTCCCACTTCTCAGTACATACACAAATCTCACCATTTTCACCCCAAATTATCTTAGAAGACTCAGTCTCCAGAAAGCCAGACCCGAGCAGAGAGAGAAGAACCCACAACAAACATTTTACTTCCCAAGACAACTGCTGGGCCGGTGCTGGGCCTGATCCTCCCCATCTCTCCTGGGACTGCACCGTGTGTCCTCTCGGCAGGAATGCTGTGGGGTGACTGACCAAACCACTCCTGCACACTGATTCTACTTCCCTGGAAAATGATGTCATAATATGGTATAGAATAAAACACTATTGGCTAGGACGAGTAAGCTGTCAGCTTGGCCCAGCCCAGATCAGCTGACAGCCCCCAGGCCCAGGCTGAACTTCAAGAAACTCAAATTTAGGCCCACCCAGGTGAACCTATGACAATTGCATAGAATCTTTATTCTAAACTAGAAAACCTGATGAACTTCATCAGTTTTTGTCTGATTTAATCTCACTTCCATTTGCTTTTGTCTTAGGGTTATATATATACATATATATATACACACACATGTATCTAATACACATATCCTGTAAATATAGATATAGATTACATCTATAAATCCCTCCCTTCCCCTCCCTTCCCCTCCCTTCCCCTCCCTTCCCCTCCCCTCCCTTCCCCTCCCCTCCCTTCCCCTCCCCTCCCCTCCCCTCTCCTCTCCTCCCCTCCCCTCCCCTCCCCTCTCCTCTCCTCCCCTCCCCTCCCCTCCCC
>JAWWLZ010000082.1:72060834-72100083 GCA_035041345.1 Poliocrania exsul
CCTCTCCGCCCCGCTCCTCCCCTCTCCGCCCCTCTCCGCTCCTCTCCTCTCCCCTCCTCGCCCTCCCCTCGCCCTCCCCTCTCGGCCTTGCCTTTTTCCTTTTTTACCTTTGGGATAACTGTTAGCAGGAAGAAAAGAGTTTGCTTCATAGAGCAATCTAACAAGAAACTACTTTTCTTACAATTAATGGTATCTGTAGAACAGATTTCCCTCTCAAAGCACTGACTGTGTGAGCAGCATGTGCATACTGGCTTATGGAATTTATTATAATTAGGTTGTAAATCCTTCTGTTATTTTAATATAAACAGACTATTGGGGAATATAAAATTAGGTGTAGGGAAAAAGCTGCACTGCATTGTTATGAGAGGTTTTTCCCGGTGCCCCCACGGCCAGCCCCGACGTAACCCCGGGTTCAGCGTCCAGATACCTGAATGTCTTCTCATAGAGATAGGGTCCAGGCTCCAAAAGGTTAAAAGAACGTTCAGATAACTTTATTGGGGGGGTAAACAAACTTATATAGGGTTTTGGAGGGGTACACGCGAACGGGGACGGCTTCGGATAGGTCCAAGGGGTTTGTTCATGAGCCAGGGGGCTGCTCCCATTGGCTGGGGGCCAGTGATCATGAACTGTTCACGCACCGAGCATCAGACCGTGGCGCCATTGGGACTGGCCCGCTTGCCTGCTCTGGAGTTGTTTACTTCTCTTTCAGGCTGCTCCAAGGTCACCCTGACCTTGCCAGCCTGTCAGCTCCTAATGTCGGGTCGGGCAATGCAGGGGCTGAGGCCAAACCTCCCCTTCAATTAGGGATAATATCATGTGCTTTTTTCCATGTATAAGAAGTGAATTTATTACAACACAGTCAAATACAATATAAAATAAAGTTGAGTAAACTAGTCACTCTTTCTTGTGATTAATCTTGATTTTGACTGAAACATAATAGTTTTGCCATTTTAAACAAAACATATAATAGCACAGCATTATCAGCATTGTCGCCAATAAAGCAAGTACACCACAAGTCATAACAAGATAAGGAATTGTAGTTTCCTAGAAGGGATGTAGCAAACATGAACATATATTTCAGGAAAGTCCATCTGAAGCAATCTGAACTTTGTTTTGTTACCTTAAGAAAAATCTTTAAGTATCTTAAACACAAGATGGTACTTGACTCTAGCACCTATTAAGAGTATATCTTTCATTGCAATGAAATCTGCAATGAATATATGATTTTGAAATATTTGGCATTTAAAAACAAAAATTAAGTGTAAGCTAGATGTGGCGAAAGAATTATTCGAATAACAGGAACCCATAAGATTTGTGTCCTACTCTCTCTTAAAAGTGAGATGAACAGATCTTATGTCTCTGCTTTATACGTTTACAAGGGCAAAAAAGGACATATTTTCCTTCTTCAATGAATGTTCACTGAGATTACTATGTTATATGTATTCAGTGTTCATATTCTCATCATCAAGAATTCATGTCATGTTTTATTCTTCTGATTTTCCTTCCAGTAGCAGCTAGGAAGTTGCAGAAATGCTGTATTCAGGAGTCAATGCTCATATTGCCAATGTCAGCATGCTGAAAGAATTGTTTGCCTTTCCATTATATTTCTAAGACATTTGGTGTGTTCATGATATCTTACCAAAAATGTGTTTTCACAGTTGTTCTGCCTCAAAGACCTTCAACTATACTACTCCTATGGATAAAGTTTATGCCTATTGATCACTTGATAAACAATAAAACTGAGTAACAATAGAAGATGAAAAACTTCTGAATATCAGTGCATGTTTTGTTAATTTTAACTGATCACAGCTATGTAGGGGCAAGGTAGAGGGCTTAAGAAATGGAATAAAATAAAATTGTCTGTTTTCTGTACTGGACAGGAGGAAGTAAGCAAACCCTTTATTGCTTGCCTTTTCGATTTGATGTGATAGAGAGATGCCATCAGTTTAGCTCTCCTGAGAATGCTTTCTAAGGTAACCAATTTCTGATACTTTTTTCATCACGTGTAGTTTCCCCTCAGTCTGAGATCCTACCAGGATTACTAACTGTGAACAAAGCTGGACTATTTGTAGCCTGAAACAGAATCTTTTTAAAAATCTGCTCTGATCTGGTATCAGTAAAAGGCATCAAGGAGTAATTGATACAGAAGAGACAGAGATTATCTGCAGCTTCCTGTGTAAAGTGCACACACATACAAAGTCTGCAGTCTTCATACTTGAAATTCATTCCCTCAGAAAACCCTGTACACCTGAGTCTTGGCCTACACTTTCAGCAGAAGTATGACAGCTATCATTTCTACACTTCAGCTGCATCTGTCCTTAGCTTTTGCCTTGGCTGCTGGAGAAGTAAGCTGCGTTCCAGGCCTCTTCCATTTGTGGCCTCTCAGGGGTTCAGCAAAACTGCCATAGGAGAAGGGTCCAAGGTTAACTCAAAAGAGTGGCAAGTTTTTCTGCCCTTCCCAACAATCCCTGAAGCACACTTGGGAGACAAATGTTATTTGGTTCACTTTAGACAGAACTGAAAACGGGCTGTGCTATCTGAGTCATCATCTGTGTCACCCTCAGCTTGCAGCAGCAGAGCACTGCTTGCTCCCCTGGTGATTTCATACTGTCAT
This sequence comes from Poliocrania exsul, assembly GCA_035041345.1. Lineage (NCBI taxonomy): Eukaryota > Metazoa > Chordata > Aves > Passeriformes > Thamnophilidae > Poliocrania > Poliocrania exsul. The sequence continues at coordinate 72,063,449 of JAWWLZ010000082.1, forward strand.
AGCTGAAATCTGTACCCATTAAGAGCCCAGAAAGTGATTGTATATTAGGAAGAAGGATCTCTCATCTGGAAAGACTGCCATAGGTATTTACATACAGCCAGGAATGGGCATATCACCCTTGTGATACTATACATCTTTTGCTCACCAGCCCTGCAGAGGCCCCTTGTATCAGAGCACAAAACAGGATGACATACACATGTAAGTAACAGTTCCAACCAGCAAAAGCAGACTTCTAGTCACAGATGACATACTTGAAGACAGCATCCTTCCATGTCCTGGCAGCATTCCTCAGTCTGCTGTCAGATTTCTGTCTGGGTAGCCAAAACTTGGTTGGCACATGAGAGAAGCTGGGGCTGTGTGCAAGAGTGGACTCAAGGACAATATTTCCAAGACATACAACAAAGAAAGATTAAAATTTGGTGCCCCAAAGTACTTGCTGCTCTGTATCTTCCCTCCCCTTTCTTTTCCCTGATGATGTTACCAGCATGTCAGAAAGAGGAGACATAAGGCTTCAGATACCAAAGTGGCACAACTATAGCAAGCATGGCTACACGTACACTGCCAATGAACCACCTGGTCCACTGGAAGTAGAAGGGTTGAGTCCTAACTCATTGTGGCTCTTCCATGCTGTGTAAACATAGCTGTTCATCTGAAAGGTGGAGGGTGTATCTGGGAATAGACATTGAGTGTTGGTTCACAGAACCACTAAAGTGTCCTCTAACTGCCTGGAACTCCAGTTACAGCCACTAGACCAAACACTGTGGCAGTCACCCCAATGGAGCTGAAACAGAGTCATCACATCCCTATTTGGTTGTGTTTTTTTTGTTTTGTTTTGTTTTGGTTTTTTGTTAATGAAAAAATGCCTATGTATCCTTTCAGCCTACTTCTTCCTTTGTTTTCCTACTTTAAGAGTACCTTTATGAATATGACAAATTATCCTGTCTGGTGATACCTGGCCCATTGCATTTCCTCCTAACTCCCTTGGGCCCTGCTGTGACAGTGGTGTAGCAAGTCCCAAACTAGGTCTGACAAGTCAGAAGATTTCCAAGGTAAAGTAAGGCTTGAACTAGGAGGTGACAGATAATAGCCTACCCTCTGTTACCTGAAGAATTTAGTAATGGAGTTAATGAGAAAATTTCAGGCTTGAGGGCATAATAAGAAGAGAGATGGGAAAAGGTCTAGGGAAAGAGGAACAACTTCATCAAGGAACATTTAGTGGTGCAGGTTTAGAATGTTCCTATAGGAATTGGATGCAGAAAACAGCACAGATCAGCAATGCTTGGCTACAGAAAGGCTGGGGAAGAGGTAGGTGAACATGTGTGCTACAATCCTTTAAAACATTGATCTGCTATATCAGAAATAAAATTTATGAATCTAAAGATAGATTAACTGCATATGAATTCAGCAGAATGAGAAGAGCAGAAACTTAGAGGAAAATAGCAGAATTTAACCTTGAACACCTACAGAAAGCTGTCTAGCACTGAAGGCACATATTAAGACAAAATAAAGGTCTAATTAGGATTTCTGTGTGTGACTGCCTGATAACAATTGCTTGTAGGAAAAACAAGTTTACATATGTTTTCATGTGAGATTTAGCAGTTTGGGGAATTTCCTGAGCCCTACCATTGCATCTATCATGCAATGTTATTGCATCTATCATGCAATGTTATTGCTGTCATTCTTGAGTTTGATTATGTGATATCTTTTAGGACAGGATTGAATAGGATCAAATTTGCTTGTGTGCTGAGAACTGCTGTGGCAGTGAAAGTAATTGTACTTTTTATGAAAAAAAGTATTTTTCTTTGTCTTAAAGTTTCTATTAGAAAATTCTTCTGTACAAGACATCCTAAATGGCCAATAAATTATGTACTTTATATTTAAATTGCATCATTGACATCATAGTATTTTTGCTGCAGTCCATCTTAATAACAGAAAATACTGAAGATGGGAATTTCAGGAGTTCTTTGCCTTCACTGAAGTTCACAAGCATTTTATTTCTCAGCTGAAGTAAATTAAAGTCTCTATCTGGAAGTAAATGTGTAGACTGAGTTGCATTTCATTAGCATGTGCTTTAGTATATTTAGACATGGTCAAAACTGATGATCTTAAAGGTCTTTTCCAATCTACATGATTCTATGATTCTGTGATTCAATTCCAGGTCCTGGAGCTGAATGAAGTGCACAGTAACTGTGCATTCAGACTGCTGCCTTTGAGGATGTGCCAGATGAACATGTAATCACGTTGCATCACTGGCACACATATTTGTGCCACAGACGGGAGCTTGGCCTGCTAGAAAGCACCAAGATAATTAGGCAGTATGGTTTACAGAAGGTGTCCAAAACCAAGTCAGCTCAGATAATCTGCAGTAATCTACACAGATTTGTAGAGATATACTGTACAGGTATATCTGTACACTATTAAGTGCACTAAAATGTTACTTATTTTTGTTCACACTAAAATAATTGGCTGCTTAGTACTGAGAAAACACTGAATTTTGGATACTAACCTGGGTACTACCTTCAGATTACAAAGCACTTGATTCTATTTCTACTAATGTTTGTCCTTCTTCATCATGCCTTTCATCTATCTGTGGAATGATGCTTAGAAAAATTCTTATTCTGATAAAAAATTGCCTATAAATATATATATATGTAGATAGATAGATTCATAGATAGATAGATAGATAGATAGATAGACAGACAGACAGACAGAATCACTCATATATTCCTTTATATACTCTCCTCTTCTATTTTAACTTTCCATCTTTAGAACCTAAATATTTCCTCTAGTTGTATAGGCAAAGGAAACTACGTCCCTAGAACTACATTATCTTTTGTCACATTACAAAATGTAAAGAATTTGTCCAGTAGTATTCTGTACAACCTGTTTGGTTCTTTTTTAATTTTTCTCAGATGTCTCTTCTCCTCTTCCTCTTTTTTATTGTTTTCCTTTTTTCTCATTGTTCTTACCATGATTCATTTTCTGTTAACAGTTTTGGGGTGTTGTTTTCTTTATTTTGTTGGTTTGGTTGGTTTGGTTTGGGTTTTTTGTGGTTTGTTTGTTTTTTGTTTGGCTGTTCTATGGACCCTAACATTTTTTTCTACAAAACACACTAACTGGATTGACTGTTCAAAAGATGCAATACCAACATCTTATGCTGGACCTGCAAAACTGATTTTCGCTAGTTGGCAAGTATGCTTCAGTGATTTGATTGTCCTTTTTTCTTAAAGACTCCTTTCCAACAGATTGGATTCTTTCCCTCAAAACTCAGTCTTTTGAGTAATTAAACAAAGCTTTATTTTGTATACCACAAACAAGAATGTCTGCTTTACCATATATATTTTAATGTAGCAGCATACTGAAGTGTGATACAGGAAAATATTCCAAAGAATTTGATAACTAGAGCATGTATGCTTTCTTGTTTTTTTCCTCTGTGATGTGCATAAATTATTCCAATTTTATTTTGAAATAATATGGTAGACTCTTCATCGTGTCTGCAGTTGCAATCAGCCTAAAACAATATATGCTAGCTTTTAAGAGAGCAGACTTTGGATTGCCAAGTCATCCAAAATACTGGAACACACTGTTGTTTTGTGAAGCAAGTGAAAACACTTGGTTTTTAATTTTGAGCAATTTTGCTGGAGTATCTACTCAACAGGTAGCTCTGATATATCAAATCCTAAAACTGGCTGAAACATATAGCTAGACTTCTTTGCCCAAAGTTCTGGGTCACAAGGGTTGATTTTAGGAGAGGAAGCAGAGTTGGGAAAAACAGACTGAGGTGTTATTTACCCTTCTTACACAACATAGAAAGGAGGAATAGTGACAAATGTGTCTGTGGAATTTGTGAATGTAGACAGCCACAAAACATGTGATAGATCTGTTTGCGTCTGTGTCATTATTTATAAAACCATTTTGACAACATATTTTTTAGATAATGTGTATTAATATTCTACTATGTGTTCAGCACATTATATTTGCTTCTCTTTTATTTAAAAAGCATTTTAACTAAAGATGAGATAATAAATTATTTTGCATATAAATTTGCATTAGGTAAGAAAGTTGAAGCATTTTAATGTCTGAACATTATTTTCAAAAAATGTGATGTACATTATTCTACTGTAAAGTTTAACACTTTCTAACTTAGAAGTACGAAGAAATTTGAAATTCATGTGACTAATCCTAAAAATTTACTAGTACATAAATGGCCTGATACACTTGATGCTTGTCCTATCACATGATTTATAATGTATCAGACATTTGAGACATCTGATATGATATGAAGTTTTTCAGTTTGAGAGGAAGAACCTTCTGTAGAGTTTTTGCTTTTAAGTCTGTACCTAAAATTATATATATGCCTACATAGGGGTCATATGTAATATTTTCAATAAAAGAGAACAAAAACTATATAAATAGCACCTTAAGACCAAGAAATTAGTGTATCTTGATATTAGATGTATACTGAGAGATTATTCCTTATATTCTTAAGAATCTACCTGGAATCTATAATACAAGCACTGAACCTGCTTACAGCCAAAAGAAAGAAGAGAGATCTTAGCAAAATTTAAAAAATAAAAATTACACAAACCATATTGTACACAACATTTGGCTCTAAGCCTGTTATAATACTGTTTAAGATTGTTTAGTTTACATGGTAGTAAGTAGGCAGCAGAATGAAATCGATTATATGTACTAGGAATTCGGTAACAGAAAGAAATAAATCAGGTAAAGGAAGTTCAAGAAACAACATTTTTTTCCTGTAAGCATCCTTTACCTGAATCATCGAGTGAGAAGTGATACACTGATTTCTGGTATTATCCAGAACTGTGTATTAGGGACTCCTTAAGCTAACTCATTCAACTCTTAGTAGCTTGTTAGAAAATATACTGTACATTATATACATATATGCTCCATGGCATTTGGCTAGAAGATGAAGCTTCTAGAAATCAAATATTAGTGTTTCAGGAAGACCAACTGATATCTGTCAAATCCATTCTCACTGACTATTGATAGTTACAAAATTATTAAAAATCCAACAAAGAGGATAAGCTGCAATGAAGTCTTGTCTCTTGTGCTTCCTTCCAAAGGGTAAAATAAAAATATTCAATGTTATAGTAGTGCAGAAGCAAGCAAAACCACACTATATTTATTAGACACTTCCAGAGAAATGTTATTCAGTGTAATAAGTCTCCATATATAGCTTTGGAAGTATTGAAAACAAGTAGACTCAATTGAACCGTGTAGAAACTTGTTTTATGAGGAGTTTGTCACAGAGTGATTCAGTGGTGCTCTATGAGGAAGAAGGCTATTATAAAATGCCTTTACAAAAAAAAATTGTGGTTACACATAGGCTATCTAGGAGAACAGAGTCTATAATAAACACAGGAACTTTAGCAGCTACTCAGGACTATTTAATATAAAGGTGGGTGTATTATAGAAGAGCAATCTGTCTACAAAAGGAGTGCAGTGATATAAGCTCAATTTTCAATCCATTTGGCAGCTAGCCTTGAGCTGTGATTACTTTTAAAGGCTTCCAGTAAAAGTGGGTAAATTAAGTACAGAAAAATAACTCAAAAAATCAATGAGAAAGTTATCCAGGCCGATGGTATTACCTGCAGACTTTCTTACCACATTCAGTAATTTTTGCACCAATAAGTCCTACATCAAAAATCTTTTTCTATGCTTACCATCAGAAGATTTGCAGGGTCTGTTCTTCCACCAAGGAAGTCTGCAGGTTTAAAAAAATAATTTTGAAGCACCATTTGTGAATAAATTTAATGCAAAAATGAGTATTAAAGCACAAGATGGTCCAGGCATTTTGATGCCTAATGCTGACCAGTTTAAAAAGCAGTTTAGTATATACACGGAAGTGTTTACAAACATCTTGAAACTGGAAGTAAATGGGAAGCTGATTTTTTAATGCAAGTACTTTGATAAACTGATCCCAAGGTGTGTTTAGGTAGCAAAATCTGCCTGTAAAATAAACACATGATGTATGTTATCCTCAGACTACAGGGTATCAAAGTTATATGTAAAGAAATCTGAAGCCGATCTTTGCTCCTTGAGAGTTAGACTACTGTCAGAACCTGAACTAGTTTGTTTAAACATTCATCTTGAAATTTACATTACAGCCTGAAATGTCAGAACCTTAGCATATATATGAGGTGCCAGCATCATGACATGATTGGTGTATTTGCTAGATCTGCTTACTCCAATTCTGAAACACTGTCTTGTAAATTCTCACATATGAGCAAATTCACTAATCAATAACCAACCTTTCTGAAAACAGAAGAAAAAAATAACTAAATTACATAGATTTTATTGATAACTACTGTTCTATTCATGCATACTACAAATATTACACACTTTAACATGATGGTAGTATGTTTTATATTTGCTTGAAGAACTGATAAGATCTGCAGTCCCATAGCAGAACATCGACCTTCTGTCATGGTACGATGCAAATATTCACAGTGCAATGCTTATGTATATTAAACAGAAAAAAATAATGGCAATAGTGTTTTGTTACCAACCATTGTCTGCCATACAAGTATCACATATTGAAATGCAAACATCATGACTTTTGCACGAAATCACTGTTCTTAAACAAAACCACAATATTATGTATGTATATCTGTTTTATTAATTCACATTAAGCACAAACATAAATATTAATTATTGCATATCTGAACTATGGCTGAAACTAGCAGTGTGTAATAACCATAGGGCTTTAATTGTTGGTTGCTGTCTCTTGGTATGAAAAATAGCACATTGGGATTCTATTTTACAACAGCATGATAGAAAGCCCAACAATAAAGATGGAAGAAGGAACTAACTTGATGTTCTTTTATATCACCAGTATAAAAAGAGTTGGTTTAATATAAGGCTGTGTTAGACATTAAAAAGGCATATTTTTTTCAGGCAAGATTGTCTCTTATAGAAAATGGTTGTATTGATAGTGGTGGGATAATATTTGCTCACATAAACTAAGTACACTTCTGAATCATCCCCTGGAAAGTATGGCACAAATATGTACTTGCAGCCTGAATTAATCCCTCTGTTGCAGGCTTCCTTCATTCTTCTACTCTGAAAATAAAGCATCTGCCTGATACGACAGTGGAAATGACATTCAATGCAATTGTACTAAAAGCTTCGGACTGCTTAAGTGGTGAGGAATTTCAGAGTTTACATCTTGAGCTGATTAAGCCCTGTGACTATAGCCATTTCAACTGTCATGTTTGATCTGCTCAAAATACATGACCCATCTTTTAAGTGTTAAATTGCCCGGGGATACTGATGTGAGTATTTTCCTTCACACATGTGTGGAGTTACCCTTCAGTCATCTTACATTCACAGAGTAACATTAATGTGATTGCAAGTAATGACTCCTCCTTGGACACTCTTGATTTTTCACAAGACCTAAATATATTTTCTTTCTTGCTCTAAGTGCCCCGAAGCTGAAGTTATTTTGAGGTCATTCCAGACAGAGGTGGCAGTGTTTAGATACATTCCTATTCTTGGCTCTTCCCATACCTCTTAGTTAATAGCAAAGCCTCAGGAGGTTTTTGATTTTTAATTTTTATAAGATTTTTGAAGTAATTGTAGTGAATGTAGATTTTAGTGTAATCAGTATTTCTAGTTCAATGTTTAGACACAACAACCCCACACCCATATCAATCCCTCAAAATTCCATTAGTTGTTTAGTCTCCTTTTCAAGGTAGAAGTGCTGAAAAACATCTTAAAGTCTGCACTAAGAGACATAAACATAGGAAGAGTGATCTCCTAGACCAGAACGCTGGGAGGACTGCAAGAACTCTTACGTGCTATGAAGATGAGAAGATGAAGGAAGGGCCCCAGACTCCTCTAGACTCAATTCCTGACAGGGTGTACCAGGGGGCGGGATGGGGCAGAACCAGGGATGGATGAATGGGGATTGGATGGACATTATTATCAAAACCATGGGACCAATGTTCGGGGACGCACATGGATATGTATTCCTGTAGGTCTCAGGCCTGGAATTGAAGGACCTACCCTTTTTATCTTATCTCATACACTAAGTTGTCTGGAGTCCTCCTTTCTGCCGTCTCTTAAGGCAACAATAGAGTCCTACCTTGACTTTGATACCAGGTTAGCCTTTGCAGCCTTGAGCGCAGGGAAAACCCTGCCTCACCCTCTGTATACCAGGATCATTACTAGACTAGCAGAACAGCACCTCCTTCCCACTTTAGGTTTTATTGCAAAGTTTTCTAGTTTTATTATTTTTCAATAGCACAGTGAGATTTTATTGCATGTCCTGTTCACAATTCATATGTTAATTGGCTTTCAAATTGCCCGTTATCAGAGAAATCTTTTGCTTTGGCAAAATTGCTGATTTGAGTTCAGTCTAAGGCCAATGCCTCGTTGTGCTGTATTTATGAGATTGTTTTCAACAACTTCTGTTTCCTTGCAAAGCCCTAAGATTTGCATTTACTCCTTTGGACATTTTCATAGTTTTAATCAGCATACATCTTTGAGATTCTGCAATTTTTGTCAATGATCTGTGTCAGCTTTAGAAGTTTTTAAATTGCCCCTATGGAATTGCACTTTCAACAGAGACTAGCCATAAAGGTAACCCTGAAAATAGTAAATCCCTAAAGGCATAGTGACAAAGTTTATTAATTACTGAAGTGGATGTAGGAGTGCATAATTAAGATATAATCTTCCAGTTTATGGGTTGGGAAAAATCGACAGTTCATATCAGAATATGGCCCTTCAAATGCATCACTCATCTGTTCTGTAATTCTTTACATCTAATTTTATAGCGTATTAGTTGGCTCAGTAAGTATCACCTGTGAGCTGAAAACTTTTTTCCTTGAAGAAATGAATTATAAAAACCAAAGTCGTTTCTGTTGTGGTAATTAAATTCCCTAGGAATAGTCTCCTGGAAATTGCTTGCTAATGCTGAGAACACTCAAAAGGTTGCAGTCTTTTAGAGCCATTAGTGATATTGCCTTATTAAGTACCTGAATGAGCTATTTTATACATCAGCTTTGAATGACTGCACATCCTAAAACTTTTTTGAGTATTGAAGAGAAAAAAGGTTTTTCAAATTACATAGTTTTACAAGATTTGTGTTGTGATTGATAGTTCAGATTACAAGAATGGACTGGAATACTTTCTTTGGTGTGCAAAAATCGCTGCCCTCTACCACTGCAGTCAACTTTGTTGATGTGGGGGGCTGACCTTGGCCATCTACAAGACCTCACTCATTTTTCAGTCCCCCTCTTCTACAAGAGGAAAAAAATATGATGGAAAAACTTGTGGGTTGAGTAGAAAGGACAGGGAGATCACTAACCAGTTACTGCAATGGGCAAAACAGACTCAGCTCGAGGAAAATTAAATCAATGTATTGTCCATTAAAATAGAGCTGGATGTGTCACAAAAAATTCACAACTGACCTGTGCTGACCAAGGAGAGAGGCTAGGATGCAAAGTACATAAATACAAATGTAATTTTATTCATGTGCATGAGGTGTCATTCATGTGGGAGGCACACTGAATAAAGTTTTGCATGTGGTTGCTATTAATTTCAAGCATTTGTGTACAAAATAATTTGACCAATCACTACTTAACACACAAATTATTATTTTGCAAAGCAACTATAGTTCTATGGCATCAGTGGGTTAGCTCAGTTGGTTAGAACTGGGTGCTAAGAATGCTAAATCTGTGGGTTCAATCCGCCTCTCACTCATGAGTCAGAATCAATGATACTTGAGGGTCCCTTCCAGCTCAGAATGCTTTGTGATTCTGTTCCTGGAGTCAGTCTTGCTACAGTTATTTATTGTGCTGGTTTGAACTGGGATGAAGTTAATTTTTCTTGTAGTAGAATCATAGAGTTATTAGGTTAAACAAGACTTCTAAGATCCAATCCTTGCCATCATCACCACTAAACCATGTCTCAAGTGCTATTACCATGTGTTTTTTTAGAACACTTTATAATATCATAGAATGGTTTGGGTTGGAAGTGACCTTGAAGATCACTTAGTTCCAAACCCCTTGCCATGGGCAGAGATACGTTCCACTAGACTAGGTTATTCAGAGCCCTATCCAACTTGCCTTGAACCCTTCCACAGCTGGGAAACCCACAAGTTCTCTGGGCACCCTGTTCCAGTGTCTTACCATCCTCCCAGTAAAGAATTTCTTCCCAATATCTAATCTAAACCTACTCTCATTCAATTTGAATTCATGTCACTACATGGCCTTGTGAAAAGTCCCTCTCCAGCTTTCTTGTAGGATCCCTTCAGGTACTGGAAAACTGCAATTATGTCACTTCAATGTCCTTATTTATAATGGGAGTTATATAATGTGAAATATTTTTGCATATAAATAACTTTCCTTTTCACTGTTTATCAGCACATCTTTTTGCCCTTCCATATTGGTAGGTAAGGCTCTGCACTCACAACGGTGAACAGTCTTACTTATTTCAGTGGAACAGTTCATGTCTGTAATATATATGTAAAAAACTTTTAAGATTTGGGTCCAAGAATTTATATTTGCATTCTACATGGAAGATAATGAATTAAAGGATAGTGAATCTTTATATATATATATATATATATATATTTCTTACAGTTCAATGCAAAATGGGTTTTTTTGCAATGAATACAATGAAATCATAATGACAGTAGTTCCTTAGACATGTAACCCACGTGGCTCTTTATGTGTAATTGTCCTAATTTTGAAACAAACCTGTCCAATGCTTCTTGTAATACAATCAACAAATTGAACCACAATACTATGATTTATCACGTGATTGATACTTTAGGAGAAGAGCATGAAAATGGGATTATAAACACTGGAATGTATTCAATTAGTCTGTATGATCAGTTCTCTCATTTTTTGTGTCAGATAGGAGATCTTAGTGGAGATCTTAGAAACATAGTGTAACAGTTGCTGACCAAGAAGGGACGGCTCCCAAGCACACACTGCAGTCAGAGAGAGGGTGAACAAAGAAGCCATTTATTATAAAGAGACAACCTATAAAGGGTCAGGTACTCATAACTGAGTGGAAACTTAAAGGGAATTCGGTAAGAGTGAGTTGGCAACCATTAAACATCCAATAAGAACAGAGTCTTGGAAAGACGAGGGAGGTCTAAGGGGAAGGATTTGGAACTTGGACACAATTGGCTGAGGGCAGGAGCAGCATGGATAACTGACAACCAGATAGCCAATGTGGAAACACTTGTTAAATGACAGGAAAACTGACCAATAGGAACCCAAGGATTGGGGCAGAACGGGAGGAAAGGGCAGGCACATTGCCAGTTCATATGTTGGCACAGGGGCGCAGAGACGATCCCCTCAAGCAGGGCTGCTCCAGCCCAGAAGATGGCCCCAGCACCTCTGTGGTGTGGCGACCCACCAGGGACAAACCGCAGGGGGAACACATGGGAGGGGAATGAACGTGAGGGGCAGAAACCGTGGGGGTAGTACAGAACCTTTCTGAACTCAAAACCGTACAGAGAAAACATATTAACTTTAAACTCCAACAAGAAGTCTCTCATGTCTGTGGCTAGTAGAATTTAGGGTGCCTTTCAGTGCTGTTCTTCACTGAGGTCTATTTCTATTTTTATCGACTCTGGTTCTTCTTGATCCTCATATGTCCACTGCTGATAATATTCTTTCCATTCATCATATGTTATTCATTTCCCCACATTAGTGTGTAACTTTCTATCTGAAAATGAAGAATTGAAACTTTCCAGAGGCCTCAGCTGCATTTTCAAAACTTTCATCAACTGAATGTTTATATATTTTGGGGTTGTATCTCTCCTGACAGATTGCAAACACAATTAACGAACCTAAAAAGTGTTTAAAGTATCTGTAGTAAACAAAAACACCAGGGAGAAATCTCCTTCCACTGTTATTTGCATCAGTTTAAAAATTCAGCTGTTGTTCAATGACAAGCTTTTTTCCCTTCTGTTTTTTAATTGTGCACTAATAATGTGTTAGTTTATAATTTGAGGATAATACCCATAATTGATTTTTCAGAGTTGCAACCATTTAACATCCAAAATATTAGATGCTTTTAGAAAAAATGAAAAATCAAAAAACAGTTACAAAGAACTCTTCTGCACCATATTTGACTTTTCTTGAACAATCGAATGATAATCAGATAATGCTTAAAATTTATTGAGTGATTTTTCCCCAAGTAATCTTTTAGTGCTCATCAACAATAAATTGCTTTATGGGAAAATGCTATTTGGAATGATAGTGCTTTTAATCCTTATTTTGTAAGCCAAATTACTTATTTTACCCTCTTACACTAAGCAATATACTGCAAATTCAAAAATTGCTATAATTTGCTCAGTTAATTGCTTTCTCAACTCTATTTCACATGATTTTCTGTGGAAAAAAACAGACCTTATATATGGCATCTACTTGATGCTGACTTAACTTGCAGATAGCCTGCTTGCAAATTTCTTGAAGATCCATTACATCCTCTTTTTAAAATCATCCTACACAACAAAATTAATATCTTTTTCCTGTGTAAAACTGTAAGGAAAATAATATCCTGTTTAAATATCTGCCTATTTTTTGTGCCAGTAGTCAGCTACATAATCATCTTTAAGTTTTGAGGACTGTGACTTGCTGAAAAAAAAAAGGAGCATGTAAATATCAGTTGTGACATTCAGCATTTTTCCACAATCGTGATGTTCTTCAGTTGTTCTGCTCCTTGGGAACTGTGGATCATATGAATTCCACAACAGTCATAGTAACATGAAACAGTGTCATTTCATATACTAGCTTTGAGGTTATGAGATATAGTCACAGAAGACAGAATTGAGAAGTGATGACCAGTCAGCCTAAGAGGTAACACTTTTTCTACAACAGTCTTGATGTTGCAAAAGACATGGAGCCAAAATGTGTATTCTTGAGAAAGGAAAATTTGAGAAGAGATTCTATGAAGAGAGGGGAAAAACAAATGAAAAAATCATACTTTAAAAACCCTCATTCAAATGCAAAGTTTTAAATTAGAATGCTAGACTAAGAAAATTGCATTCCAATTATTTGTTTCAGCTTGGATGGAACACACCACTTTTAAAGATTACCTACACAGTTATTTAACTATAATAGTCAGTCAGATAGATATAGACATGGAATTGCTTGCAGCAGAATTCTGATACTACTCCAAATACAAGTTTTGAGAGGAGGATTTTCTATCTTTGCCCTAGAGTTAATTTCATTATTGAATGTTAGTTTCAAAGGACAGTAATTCAGGAACAATTGTATTGTGAGGAATTATAACCTTTTTTTTTCTAGTTATGTAACAATGTAGGAATGTGACAATATATATCCACCTCAATCATATATTTAAATATAGAAATTTTCCTGAATGAATATCTACCTATCCTGTCTCATGAGAAGGACATTGCCCTTTGTCTTCCTGTGTCTTATTTGCAGAAGAATAAATATTGAAGTTAGCGAATGCTCCCCAGAACACTGTCATCAGACAGCTAAAATAGCAGCACAGAATCTTGGACAAACATCTGTATAGTTTCAAATATCTATTTCATATTGAGTAATGTATTCTTGTGTGTATGAAAGTCTACATTTAATATCCTAGCCACCTGTTTGAGAAGTGCACTTAAGCAGTGAAACAGCTGTCTGCTATTTTAATAAAAACACTATTTTCTGAAAATTAGTGTTTTTTTAAAAGGCAAATGTCCTGCAGAATTTAACTTTCCCAACTTCTGAGTTGTTTGCAAGTGCTGCTTCTGATAAAAATCTCTGGTTTAGGTATAAAATATTTAAAATCACAGGAGAATTCTGCCATCATAATCTTTGCTTGTTACTGTTGAATACAAACGAGGCAAAAACCAAACCAACCTGAAAATGGTTGCCATGACCTGAACTGTAGACAAGTTAAACAATACCAGGTGTTCTTACATTTGGAAGTAAGTTTGGATTTAGAGTAAATTATTTCAAAAGTTCACACCTGCATAAGAGACTCGAGCCAAAATCCTAATCCACTTTTTGCAAAGCCTACATTAATCAATGATTGTGCATCCTGAAATTCAATAGACCAGAGATATCTTCAGCTCCATCCAAGTCTGAAAGATTTATATAACTGAATCCTCATCTCTGATCAGTACACCTCATTGAAGTATCATAATTTCTAAAAAGTATAATTCTACATCCTATCCATTTTAAAGTTTTGTTTCTGAGAAAGATAGTATGTGCACTCTGAAATATGATTTGTGCTGCTGAAATATGATTTGTGAAATATATTTGTGCTGATGCAAGCTTGGTAGGACACATCTGTTTCTTCAAATTGGCAGAACATGAAGTAACTGATTTCTGTACACAAGTGCCCTGGCTGGTTTACATCAATGCAAGGGGTCATTTTAGTATAATGACGCATATTCTTGCTTTCCTTTGACGTATTTTTATGCTACATATTTTTGGCTAGTAATTCACTTTTAAATTGCTTTGCAGAAATGCTGCTCTTATCATAAAATTCAGTTGTTCAAATTTCTGTAGGGTATGGCTTCATTTCCTAAAGAAAATAATCTTAATGTTCTTTTTAAGTCTTGATTTCGTAATTACTGTCAAGACTTTTTGTCATTTTGTCCTTATTTTTATAGTGCCCATATTTAAATTTCTTATTAAATCAGCCTTTCCTTGCTGTCAGAGAAGTTTGCGCGTCATTCTTTGAGCCTTGCTCTGAATGAAGGCCAAGGCAGACAGTGACCGTTTTCCTCCAGAATCACTTGGCAACACAGGATAAATGAACAATGTTGTTGGGATCTTACAGACTGCACGTGGCTGCTAGTTTATTATGTGAACACCCTGGATTGTGAAATGTAACCTTTAACCATGGTTTCTGAAAGATGATATAGAATTTGGTATCATTTTATTACAATAAAATAGAAATCTTTGCCAGTGAGCTGAGTGTTGTAGTCAGCATTATTGACACAGAGGTATTCATATAACAAATTACAGCAACTGTTCCTCACTGTTAAGTGTTGGGAAATGGATATTACATTTCTCATTAAATAGTTTGGGAGAATGGAGAAGACACAATGGTTAAAATTAACACAAAGCATTGCTTTGAGGACACTCATTCGTCAAAGAAGCAGCAGTAGTGTGGGTATTGCATCATGGAGTTCTGGTTGTTAGGTTGTTGTTTAGGTCTTTTGATGTGTTTGGTTTTTATGGCTTTTGTTTTGTTTTGTTTTTAATGGGACAGGATAGAATTTTCATTGATGACTTGATGTTGATCCTTCCATGTTGTACCATGGTCAGGGGTTTTTTTGCATGGAGCCAATTGGCATAAAGATAGAAAAATGAAATTTATGAGTCTTATTTTGTCTTCTGATTCACTCAGCTAGGTGCTATTTTTATCATAAATTAAGCAAATCATGCATTTTCATTCCATATATGTCCTTTTGAAATTATTGTTACTGACTCATTTTAGAGGAAAGCACTAGTCTATACAGAAAACTAAATTTCTTTGAAACACTTGCTGCTTTTTTGAATATAACAAACAATGTAGCTGAATCTTAGCAAGAAAACATATAAAACAAAGACTTGTCAATGTGTAATACATGTATTTCTTCTTGAGACTTAAAAAACCCCCATCAATTTGTTGTTAAATCCTTATGTTAAATGCAAGAGAAGTCTTAATCCTAAGAGTATTCTTATACCAGATTGAGTTTTTGTGTGACATACTGTGGTTCTGAGTAACATTTTTAGGCAAGTTGAAGTCCCTTGAGAATATTTTCACAGTAGAAGTGCTGACATAATCTTAATTTTAGCATTGCGATCATACAAAAATGGGGGGGAAAAAAAGTCAATTTCAACAAAACAAAAGTGAAAATCATGTGTCTGTGCTTTTATTTCCTGGATGGATATCTAAGTTGTTGGTGCTGCCAAAGAGCACTATTTTTCTTTAGATTTACTCTGCATAAAGGAAAGGAAGGTTGTTTTTTTTCTTGTTTTGATCAATTTTACTCAATTTCTATTCACAGCATTGCACATTAGCCTGTCAAGAAAACCCATCACTTAGCAGCTTCAGATATCTTTCTAACATTCTTTTATGGGTTTCTACTAATGGGTATATGCCATTAAGACAGACAATACTGATGTAATAATTTCTGTCTGTGTGTGTCTGCATGTGCACTGCACAATTTTGTTGCTGAGTCTATACCACACTTTTGATTTCATAAGTAGTGCAGAAATTTACATATAAAGTGGGCTTCTTTCTCAGTCACCCTGAAGATGTGTTACATTTTTAACACACAGCAGTTTGTTAAAAATTTACTTCTTCAGGATACATTTTTCTGTAAGGTATCTTATTTCTTCAGATAAAGAAAGACAAGAGGTTACGTGTGTTGAGTATTTCAGTGCTATTTTTTCTAGGTCATAGATTTTGTTTTCTGTTATGTTCTCGCTTCTTTCTGTTTAGAGCTGAGAGAGTTCTCCTCTTGCATTCTGACATAAGTCTGTATAATCTTACAGTAGGATAACCAGATCTCAGGCAAGCATCATGCAGTTGCAAGCAGAGCAACATCTAACAGCACAGCTGTTTAAACCATGCAGAATTATACTTTACTGCAGGTAATCACAGTGGAAGGATTAAACTGATATCTACTGGTTTCTTGGGAAGTTTGGTGTGTAATGCAGTGTAATGGTTTAAATCCAGTCAGCAGGCGAGCTCCATGCAGATGGTCACTTCACTCCTCCATCCACAGGATTGGAGAGAGACTGGAAAGGGCAAAAGCTAGAAAAATCATGGGTTGAGATAACAGGGAAAGCAAAAGCCACGCACAGAAGCAAAGCAAAACAAGGAGTTAATTCAGTGCTTCCCCTGGGCAGGCATGTGTTCAGCCATTTCCAGGAGAGCTGGACTCCATCATGCATAACAGTGACTTGGGAAGACAAACACCATCATCACTCCAGACCTCCCTTCCTCCATCTTCTCTCAACCTGGTACTTGATGTCTTATGGTCTGGAATATCCCTTTGGTCAGTTTGAGTCATGTGTCCCATCTGTGTCTCCTCCCAGTCTCCTATGCACCCCTTACTTCCTTGCCAGCATGGCAGTTTGGAAAACAGAAAAGGCCTTGGCTCTGTGTAAGCACTGCTCAGCAACAACAAAAACACCTCTGCATATCAACCCTGTTCAGAACAAATCCAAAACATAGCCCCATTCCAGCCATTGTGAAGAAAATTAACTACTCCCAGCCAAAACCAACACATGCATGTGTGTGCATGTACTACTTCTAATAATTATTGATTCCTCATCTTCTAGTGTTTGTACTCTGATGTCTGGCTCCTTGTTCCTTTGTTCAGAGTTGCGGAGAATATGGCAAAATAGGTAGTAGGGAGTAGGTATTTACTAAATATTCCTGTGCAATGACATAAGCAATACTAGGAAAAGAAGAGAAGAAGGAAATAGATGGGAAGAGTAATTAATCCATAGGGTATTATCTGCTAATTAAAATGGGAAAGAATTACCACTACAATGAAAATCAGCATCATGAAATGTTTATACCCTAAGTTTGTGAGCCTGCCTTGCATAAATTAGAGTCCACTGTAATCCTGAAGACTCAGCCTGAGCTGAGTGTTCAGTTTGTTAATAAATCATCATATCTTCTTTCTAATGTCTGGATTTTTAATCTTTAAATAAATATTAGTAAAAGCAAAGTTTCTATCAAATCAGTGATAAAAAATTATTGTCCTTATGATAATAAGCTTTCCAGAGGAACTGCACAGGAGAAAATCAGATGATTTAAAAAAATAATTTGAAATTGCTCAGAAAAGCTAATAAAATAACTGACTTCTGTGTGGTGACATTTGTCCACATACTGAGAATATTACAGGTGTTTAATGCTTTCATACGGAAAAGAGGGAAAATAAGGGAGTTGTTGTGTTCATTATACTGTATGCTAAAGCAAACCATCAATGATTCATTTACTCATTGTACATGTATACATATATATTTTCTTTTTGTATAGTTTGCTTGGAGGATGGGCTGTATATGAAGAGGTTCAAATGTCCACAACTGAAGGATAATCTCAAAGTCTTAAATAGGAAGATTTTCTCAGCTGATTAACAATTGAATGCCATCTTCCTGCAGCTATATTCCTATATACATAGTAGGAAAATTATGGTGAGTTCCAGAATGGTCTTCTGAAAAATAGCAGAGAAAAAGTGCAGAGGGGAATTTTTAGGTTATGATTTTGGAGGCAGTGTCCACTGTTGATTAAGGTTCTCAGAAAGTAATTGTAGGAATCGATATAGAAATTATTTAATTTCCTCAAAAATAGCTTTTTTTATTTGAATATATTGGTCTAATTTTGTTCACATGCCAAATAGTCACGTTTCTTTAGGCAATATCAAGGGTTCTGGAAACTTGGGTGAATGTCATATCACACGAGGAGCCCTGTTCAGGCATATGATTGCATGAAAATGATAATTACCATATACTTGGAATAGCTGTGCTATAAGCTGAAATTTTGAGAAGCTGCTTTGTGGTCAGATAAGTGGGAATGATGCATATTGTATCTTTGATATGTGACTAATTCAGGTCTCTGAATAGATGTAGGAAGGTGTCAGAACTCTTTCCTTACTCTTCTGTCTTATATTTCACAACGAAGCATCACCTAATGGAATGAACACCATTCAATAAGAACAGGCAAAGAGGAGGTCTAGTACTTCCCTCAAAAATATGTATTCAAAGAAGTTGAATATCTGTAACTTCAAACTTAAAATTTGTAAGTAAAGAGCAAAGCTAAGGGAATTAAATCCTTTCAGGTTTTATGGCCATTACTGAAGGACACTTTCCAAGAAATGCAGCACTAATGAATACAAAAAAAGCTTTGGTTTAGCCAAAAATGTAAGGATAATCATTAGACATAAGTAACCATCTCTGAAAGGCTGAAAACAGCTTTTCCAGAAAGGAGGTAGAAAATATAAGGAACCCTGGCAAACAAAATTTTAGTGGGTAATTAATCCAAAAGACTTTGAAAAGCAATTGATATAGGAACCAAAATAACAAGTTTTTCACAGAGGGAAATCAAAAAACCCTTTCAGCAAGTCTGTTCAACTAGTTTGCAGATCAGGTTGTTAAAAGAGCATTTAAAAAGGACAAGACCTTTACAGAGAAGCTAAAATTATTCTTTTCAAGTGGTTACACTAGAAAATAATGGCAGCAATGCACATCCTGGAACCCATCACTGAGGATGGCTCTGCAGAGGATAAGTCTGAAATTGAAGAGGATATGGAACAAGTTGATAGCATGAACACTCACGAGTCAGCAGGACTGGAATGACATTTACTTTCTAGCAGAATTTAGGGGTAGAGCAGATAATTTACTAATAGCATTTTTAAGTGGGAGTTTATTAAATTCCTTGCTACCAAAGTAGGATAGAAAATGTAGCACTGACTTTAAAAATAAAGTTCTAGACCAGACCTATCAGTCTATCAGACATCAGTATTAAACCAGTTAAATAAAAGCTGTATTATTAGCCAGCATCTGGATTTGTACAGTCTATTTGAGAAGAGATTTTTTGAATACAAAGACTTGCCTACCTTCTTTTGTTCCAAATTTTCTGAAGGAATTAGCAAATATTAAGAAAAGAATGACTCAGTATCAGAAATCAGCTGACCCTGACTGATTTTTCAAATAAAATTTTATAAAATGTTGTTTAGCCCCTTCTTCATAACATCACTACTTTGAAAAGAAATCCTAAATAGTGACAAGCTCAAAATGAGCTCATGTAACAAGGATACTTAAATCTACACAAAATAAACCAAGAGGAATTTTCAGCTCTTTCATCTTTCATCATGCAGTACAAAGATTTAGGGGTATGACTTCCAAATTTTTGGACACAAAGAATGTTAAAACTTAAAAACATTTCCCTTTCTGGATTCTGTCTTGGGCTTGTGTAGGAGGAAACCAATGTGATGAGGAGTTTATTAGATGACAGCAATACTGCAAAAGATGGATCGATGAGAATGTGGAGATCCGAGACCCTGCCACTTTTAATCAAGAGACCCTGCAGCAGTTTAATAAAGACTTTGATGGCTTCAGGAGTTACATCGACATTTCCCCTGTTTAGATGTTATGTACCTAATATGTCTACCCTATTCATTTTTCCCTTAGTCATTCCTATCCAAGTTTCTTCATCCCATAAACCCCTAGGGCATTTTCCCGCCAACCCACTCCTCATTGGCCCCAGTTAGGTGCAGTGCACCATATTCCTTACATGGTTATGTTTAAACTTTGTCCCTCATTGGCTCTTTCTTCGCTCCTCCCTTGCTCCTCCCCTTAATTTGCATGTCACCCAATAGGGTGCTTTACTCCTCCCCGTCTCCGCCCATTACACCACCCATGTTCTAGAAAGTTCAATGGTACCCTATATGAGGCCAGGCACACCAATAAAGTTGCTTCTCTTCGTGGACTCTCAAGCTGTGTGGATCTCTTCCTTCTGGGGAACAGTTGCCTCTTCGGGAGCGGGAGGAGCCATCTCAGGCTTCTAAGAGGCTTGATCCTACGGAGCTTATATCATTGCTCCTCGAGCCCTGCCCCTTGAAGCCGGCAACTCGGACCACTGTATCAGTGAATATAAACCACCCGCTGATAATTGGCGCCCAACGTGGTGGTGGTGTCCACCACGCCACGGTATCGTCAGCCGTGGGGATGGGTGAGTCCCCCGGTCAGCAGCGGACCTCGGAGGCAGCAGACCAGGCCAGCACACCTCGGCATTCATCAGCGTTTCGCTGTTCATCCCCGTCATCGTGGGACCGAGGACTGACCCTCACCCTACCTCTGGTTTAGGTAGGTGGCCCTCTGAGTAGACCCTATCCCTTTTCCACACATACCTAATCCATTTATTAAAAGTGGGTGGGATTCTCTCAAGGAGAGAAAAGGCCGATTACCGCCACCTAAAGTCCTTGATCTCCCAAGCTAACCACCCAGTGGACAAGGCAGCTGTTAAATCGTTGACCAAATGAATGTCCAAGGAAAACTACTCGCTGCCATTTAACCTCACCACTGCGGAGTGGGACTGTCTAGGACGAAAGCTGTGGTCGGCTGCTAATAAAAACGACAAAATGCCACACATGCCATCGTGGCATGGACATTGATCCAAGCCATTCTAGAAGCAGATCAGGACATGGGGATCCAGGGGGCCCCAGGACAACAGAATAGTGCAGGGAGTTGCGGACGATGTGAGGGCTCGGCGTCAGGACATCAGGATGCCCTTGCTAACATAACTCCGCCTGCAAATTCTGAGGGTATAGCCAATACTGTTACTACTACCATCTGCACCCCCCCGACTGGATGCATTAACTGCTCACAAAATAGTGGTGGGGAGCAGGGCTACAGACTGTCACAAAATGGTGGTCTGAGGATGGGGGGGAGGCAGTCAATGCCTACCCTCTGGTCGTGACGTCAGGTGGGGAGGGGCTACCATCCTTTGGAGGCGGTCATTGTGATCCCCTACGTCATGCCCCGCCCCCATACGTGAAGGGCAGCCACAGTTCCTCCCTATATCTGGCCCTCCCCATGGAAGGTGGCCATGACAACGCCACTCAACATCCAGTCCAACATGGCGGCGCCCATGGGTCGGGCCTAACTCGTGGTACTACTGAACTGTCACCTAATAATCCATTCAGTCCGGCCTTTGCAACCACATCTAATCTGGTAGACTTGTCCGTTGCTTGTCATCGACCAGCACGCCTTTCTCAGATGGATCGTGCTGCAATACAGACCAAGGATTTCGGTGACCTCCAGGCGGTACAGGCCATCCCAGTTTTTTATGATAATGACAATAACCCTACCTGGGAGCCGTTGCCGGTGCCTTTGTTTAAGGATGCCAAGAAGGCAATCATGGAGTATGGCCTATCCTCTGCCTTCGCGATGGGCATTATCAGCTCCTTACTAGAAGCTTCCGACAGACCTTTGTTTAATATGTTCAGCTTACTCCTGAGAGTAGTTCAACATAGAGAATTTCCATTTTTCATCCAACATATTAGGTCTCACACCGATTTGCCTGGTCCACTGGTGGAGGGTAACCAAGTAGCCGATAGGGCGAATAATTCATAAGTCATGATCCATTTGGCACCAATTCCTAACATGTTCGAACAGGCTCAAATTTCACACAAATTTTTCCACCAAAGTGCGGAGTCCCTAAGAAAACACTTTGGCTTATCGGTTGCACAGGCAAGGGCCATAGTGTCCACGTGTCCAGACTGCCAGAGGGTTACCGCAGTTCCATTGGGAGGGGTTAATCCTAGGGGTTTAAGTCCCCTTGACCTCTGGCAAATGGACATGACACATGTACAGCAATTCGGCCGCCTGTGTTTTGTGCATGTGTCGGTGGACACTTGTTCGGGACTTATGGTTGCCACCGCCCACATCGGGGAGAAAGCTAAGGATGTCAAACGTCACTTCTCCTCGGCCTTTACCACCATGGGCATCCCTAAGAAAGCAAAAACAGACAATGGGCCCACCTATGTGTCCTCTGCGGTGAGGGATTTTTTCTCCCTTTGGGGCATCGAGCACGTCACCGGAATACCTCATTTGCCCCAAGGCCAGGCAATCATAGAGAGAGTCCATCTCACATTAAAAAATAAGCTTACAAAACAAAATAATTCAGCTGTTGGGCTCTCTCCACAGGAAAGGTTAAACCAGGCATTGTATGTGCTGAATTTTTTAAATCGGCTACATGAGGCTAATTCTGCTATTGAAAGACACTTTGGGGTTCAAAAATTAAACAAGGGGGAGGCGAAGGTATGGTTCCGAGACGTTGCTACAGGAGAATGGGTCAGTCCTGTACCACTGCTTACATGGGGAAGAGGCCATGCTTGTGTCTCTACAGGGTCCGGCCCTCGGTGGATCCTGCCCAGGTGCATCCGGTTCCATCAAAGAGATACCATGGCGGGATGGGCGACGTCAGAGGAAGAGGAAAATTGGGGTATCACCTCCGTCTTTGGATGCCGATAGTAATTTGAGGTATGATGGTCGCCACAGCAGGACAGCAGGCACTTACATTTACAGCAGGACAGCAGACACTTACAAGCAAGAGTGCCAATCATCAGGTTGTGCCTACATGGGCATTACTATCAACTAAAAATATATGGCTTAGTTTGGCTCAGTCCCTTGACACAGACTCCATTTGCTTGTCAACTACGGACCCATCCAACCCTTTTAAGACCTGTTTGGTGGGCATCCCATGGTTGGCAGAGTAATGGGGACAGGTGGTTGCTCAAAGAAGACAGAGCAACTGTGACGATGTGGGTCAGAGTTGAAATCCTTTCATAGACTGTGTGACTCCAACACAAGATAGTTTATGTAACCAAATTAGAACAAAATACCAATGGGATAGACCCGAGGAATTAGAGATTTGGGGGACCCTAAAATCTCCTTTGTGTTTCTGTTTTCAAACTAGTAGTCAGAAAGGGTCAGTGGTGTCATTTAATGTCACCTCCCAGGGGGTGTATTCGAATTTCAGTTTTTGGTTCCTTTTTCAATGCCCTCTATACAAGTTTCTGTTACCCTACCGCAAGGTCTCTTTCTCCTTTGCAGGAGAAGGGTTTGGAAAGCTATTCCTGCTTTAGCAGTAGGAGGTCCTTGTACCATTGGTAGACTCACTTTATATAATCCTGTGATTTTCATGTGATACCCTACTAGTAATGACGCTAACATCCAACTCAAAGAGACAATTAAGGTTTCAGACTTACCAACTCATGTCCACCGATGGTCTCTGTGACATCGGAGGCATGTTGGTTTTGGGGGCGAGAAACGCCCGGTCATGAG
The DNA here is from genome assembly GCA_035041345.1 of Poliocrania exsul. Classification (NCBI taxonomy): domain Eukaryota; kingdom Metazoa; phylum Chordata; class Aves; order Passeriformes; family Thamnophilidae; genus Poliocrania; species Poliocrania exsul. The sequence goes on from JAWWLZ010000082.1 coordinate 72,087,250, forward strand.
TAGAGAAGAGGAGGTAGAACTAGGGGAAGATGTGGTCCCTGAGCTGCCACCTCCACAGGTATGGGGAGAACATCATCCCTTACAAGAAAGAGACAACTTAAATGAATTTACTGAGGGATGCAATTCGGAGGATTGGACTTGTTTGATTTTTTTTTTTCCCATGTAATTTATATCTGTGTTTATTTCTTAAATGGAAGTACCGAGTTCTGTTTGGACCTACTGGTACACAAAAGCATTATTATATTTGAGAAAAGTCAAATTCCTTTAGAAGTCCTTCTGAAGTGGAAAACTCTCCAGTACAGCAACTGTAGACATACAGACATTTACTGCTATCTTAATAGGAGATGTCATTCCAGAATGCATATTCCCAAAAAGAGGAGTTTGGGTATCTTTAAGATGCCTATTGTTTGTTTGAAAATGGCTTTTCAGAAGACTTTCCTGTCTTTTATGTGTGCAACTGCAGTAACTCAATGAATGCTAAATTGTGTGCTTACTCTGTTAGCGTGTTTTTTTGTTGTTCTTTTGGGATTTTGGTAGTTTTTATGTAGGGTTTTTTGTTTTGTATGGCAGGTTGTTTGTTTTGTGCTTTTTTAAAGAAAAATAGCACAGCTTTGAATCCAATTTATAAAATAAATGCCATTTTTTTAGCTGCACAGTAAATTAAATCTGCCATGCAGGAGGATTTAGGTCTCCTCAACAGGTGAAAGTAAGCTGCTGGAGCCAAGAACAGAGTTTAATCAGACTGTACACACTGATGATAGATTATGATTAACTGCATTTTTCTGATGAAGAAAAATCTTTCGATAGATTTTTGAAAAGTCCTCTAGCGGAGATTAAAGTACCTCATTATATTAGTATAATTAGAGATTACAGCTGTTAGTAAATTAGAGTGCATCCCACTAATTTTCAGTGCAACAGTTGGTATTTCTTTCGGCATGGCTTTCAGTTACAGAATGTTCATTATTGCATACAGATGTTCAGCAAATATCAGCTTCCTTTCTCTAAGATAATAAGCTTATTACTTCATTCCACTTCAGCTAAGAGAATACTACTAGTAATAGGTTTTCCCACAACATTTGTCACATGTATTGTACTCCAGAGTCAAACTTACTTCTTGATTTCATATTGTGTGGCGTTGATCGCATCAACTCTTGGCTCCTAAAGTCTGTCATATTTTATTTTTGATGATATTAAGAAAACATTTGAATTTTCTCCTCTTCAGACTATCAATCCTTTTGTTCTGTTACATATTCTGCATTGTCAAAGTCCATAGCAGTACTGTAGTCTTGTGTGCAACATTGTGTTATGAAAATTGTAGATGGCAGACATTGACATCAGAGGCATCAGTTACTATAGCTATTTTAAGGTGCTGTGCTGCTTCTCAGACATCAATTAAGCCTGTCTGAATGAGGATTCAAAGTGACATGTTTGATATGCTTCTGTTATGAACTTTGTATTGAGTGACAGATACAATGTGCTTCTATTATGAGCTCTCTGTTGAGAAAGTGTCCTGTAATAGGATGAACCATGTAAAAGTCATCAACTTCTGACAGTGCTGCTGTAAGTTTTTAAATTTTAGGTGTCAACATTTAAAACTCTGATTAAAAAATAAGCAAGGACAAATACAGGCAGATCACATATTTAATTAACATTTTGGATAATTTGCAGGCATTGTGAGCATGGATGCATCCTACTGGAAATGAGCCTATATCTCTTTGACATTATTTTGTGAGGTGTTTGTACAGATAAGATTGCAATCAAAATAGCTTTTAATCTGTCCTGATTTCAGCTATGCATGTACAGATAAGATTGCAATCAAAATAGTTTTTAATCTGTCCTGGTTTCAGCTATGCACGTACATGGAGCTGTAACTTGTGGGGTAGCTTTGAGCTGTCAGGTTCACTTGATCCAATGTTCACTTCTGAACTATGCAGCTAAACTTTATAATCTGTGAAAAGAAAGAGATGCTCAAAGTGCATGATTGCATTTCATTTTATTGACCGAAAAACTGAAGTAGCTCTCTCAGATGCAGATGCATACACAGTAGATACTGAAATACTGAGGAGATGAATACAAACTACAAGACAGTAAGTTTTCTTACATTCTGTTTTAAGCATAGCACTTCAGCTGCACATCTTGTGAATGAACTATTTCAAAATGCTGAGCAACAATTACTCTCTATTTTTCTATTAAATATATTTCTTAAATAGAACAGAACAAAGAATTTGCCCCTTCGTAAAACAGCCCTGATTGAATGAGAATTATGAAAGTTTAATGAAATGCTTGAGTATGACTTCCTAACTCCAATTTTTTTTAAACCTTATGAATACCAGAAACTAGTAGAACTTTTTGAAAATGAGAGCTGTTATATCTATAACTTACACATTTGAATACTTGTTAACTGTTGTACAATACAACTGAGTACAAATGAAATGGAAAACAATTAATAAAAAAGCCAAATATTTTCTTTTTTACACAATGTTAATTATTTCCTGGCATTCATTGCTACAAGCTATGACAAATTCAGTCTTTGCTGTTTAAGGATTAATCCTTTATATTACTTAGGGCACACCTTTAGACAAGATAAATCCCCTCATGAAGAGGAGATAAAACTCTTCATGGTTCCAAGCATGAGACAATTGAAAAGAAATTTCCTGTGTGGTTGGATTACATTTCCAGGCAAGTTTACCTGCCACTTCCCTAGCATGATGATAAAGACTGCTTCTTACGCTTTTTGACTCTTAATTTTGATTGTTATATTAGGGAACACTTACTATAACTTTAGTTATAAACTAATTTTATGCTGTTGTTTACCAAGCACAGGGAGGTTCTTTGTCTTTCTTTGAATTGTTTATAAGCATTTAGTGTTTAACAAAATCTTCACCACATGGACAATCAGATCTAGCATTGAGATTACCAAATTTTCAGAAAACTAATCCAAATTGTGCTGAAAACTGTAAGAGGAGCATACTTTGGAACAAAACCTGTGAGAGTTCACTTCTAATTGAAGCTTCTCTGTGATCTTTCTTTAAATTAACTTGAATTTAAGATACTACTTTAGCCAGTTAAGAAAATCCAAGCATTTCTTACCTTTTTGCAGGATGTTAGCTTATCTTTCTCACAAATTGTAATGAAGTTCAGGATGGTGGGGTTCTTTTTTCTGCTGAAAACTAGGAATTGTAGTTTAATCAAAAGTTTTATTAGTTTCATGTAATTATTAAAAAAAAAAAAAAGATAAACCAAAATGAGAGACAACATGTCAGTGCATACCAGCAAGACCAGAGTTTATCTTATTCACTAGTTAGCTCAGTATGTCCTAGCCAGACCTTCAGGTTTGTCTACACTGAAAAAAACCCCATAGTATAATTTCCCACCTCTTAGCTTTTTATATGTCATATGCAGCTGGTAACATTAAGCTTCTGATCCTTCTGTGAGCCTTCATGTTCTTCCTTTGGAAACAAACAGGTGCACCTGACAGCAGGCACCACATTGTTGAGAGATCAAAGATGATAGCTCCTGATCAGTAAAACCAAGGATGATTTAATTTTCAAATTAATATGAATAAATGAAAAGAGAAGCTTACAATGGCTTTTAAACCTGAAAGAACCTGTAAGCTTGACACAGTCTGATCTGAGACTCTTGTTATTCATGCACTTAAAGCTAGGATTTGTAACAGTTGCTTTCTTCCTTCAGAATTAATGGTTTGGGGGGGTTTTACCTGTATCTTTTTTCTTGGTTCATTTACTTTGCAAAGTGTGACATACCTGAATCCATTATCAACAAACAGATACATACCCACATACCCTTTTAATATAATGTTATAGTGAGCAGACAATTGCAACTTTTCTGTCAATTAAATCTGGCAATTGATTGTAGGTATTGTAATATACACAAAACTCATCATTTCCTTTGTTAAAAGATTAACACTAAAAATGAGGCATTGAGTTTAACAAAGTGCATTTGACTTAACGTGATGATTTAGCAAATGCTAAAAAAAAGTTAGCTTATTTTTTATGAATCTGTAAAGCTTCATCAGGAATATAGAAGCAATGAGGAATATATTCATTGTGGATATGTGTTTCCCTCAAATTAATCTCCATTCAGTGAATTTATAGTATTTTTTTGTGCCTATAGATAGCAAACATAAGATAAAGGAAAAGCCAAAAGTCAGAAATGCTGTAAGGCAAAGACTTGATTTTATTTAAACCACGATAGTTGGCTTTTGGGAAGAATGATATCTGAAATCAGTTTTATTGCTTAGATGTCAACATAAAAGTTAGCATCACTTTGTGCTATTCAAATATCTGTCATCCAGCAGCTTTGAGAATTTTGATTTGGCTTACTGGAGAAATCCCGATAGATTCAGCATGTCTACAATGCATTACCCTAAGTAGATTTGATTTGTCCCAAAGTTCATAGTGATTATATATGTGTATTTTACAGTTCCTATATTGCTGACTTGATATATCAAAGCATTGGAGACACTTGGATACACTGAAAAAGCTTAATCTAATTGCTCAATGGTTAAGAAATTGTTGAATCTGGTTTATTACAGTATAAATTCTTTCATTAAGCTGTAAAAAGACTTTAAGCTACTGTTACATATGTTACTTTGGATTTATATAGAACTTGTAGAATCATATAGAATGAAGTAATGTTCAGACTTTTTTTTTTTAAGCTGTTTTTTTGGTTAAATCTTAGTAAGGAACATTTGACTTTTTAGTACTTATATATATTTTAGTACTTATATATATTCAGCCATCAGCTTTGATAAGGCAACTTATCTTTTAACAGGGTTATATTTGTTCACCTCTGCATATATGTGAAGCAGATTTTTTAATAATATTAAAGCATTAATATTATATAATTAGTTTTCCATGAGGTATTTTATCAACATTCAAAATGCAATAGATTTTTTAAAAAACTGCCAGAAGTTCAAAAAACCCCAGGAGATTGGGAATAAGCCAGAAGAAGTTTAGGTTAGACATCAGAAATAATTTTTTTACAGAAAGAGTGATAGAACATTGGAATGGGATGCCCTGGGAGGTCTTTCATTCACCGTCCCTGGCAGTACTTAAGAAGAGACTGGATATGAGTCTTAGTGCCATAGTCTAGTAGGCAGGTTAGTGTTAGGTCAGAGGTTGGACTTGATTATCTCAGAGATCTTTTCCAACTTAGTTGATTCTATGATTCTAAGTGCAAAAATGGAAGAACATGACTAAATCGTAGCTTATAGCATGAGAGGAGCTTAATGAAGTTATGAATTAATTCATTAATCAGGGGCATGGCATAAACACTGAGAAAGCAAAGTTTGCAGGTGATTGTAAAGACGATTATTAAAGCTGAAAGAAAACATAAGAAAGCTGAGGAAGTAAATTAGCTGAATGTGTACTGTGATACTGAACGAAATTTTGTTTATGGAGGGAGTGCTATTGGACAAGGTGATGAGACCCTGTAACTACATAACTGCTAAAGATTTAAAAAGGAAATGCTCACACTTCTGAAAAGTGATTTACTTACTAAAACAGAAAACTTTCAGTTTGAAGGTAAAAACAAAATGCTTAACGAGACCATTAAATCTGTGACTGTGTTAGTTATAGGAAAAGCAATATAAGGTATCTCATCTCAGAGGTCTCTCAAATTATTCTGAAAGACTTGCTGTAAGTGTGATGAGCAGTGGATGAGGTAGTGTTTATACTTTTTTAACCAGAGAAGGAAAGGTGTAAGAAGCAGAAAGATAAGAATATAAAATCAGAAACAGCCTAAAGAAATTTAATTCAATGGAATGTTAGAAAAGCAATAAATAGTGTGGCAATCTAACATTCGGTTTGCAGACTACTCCCTTTATTTATCTAAAATGACTCTTTACATTTAGGGTGCTTGTTCATTCATATCAATTTTAAATTTTGTAGGTGTTACAATGTGAACCTTACTGAGCTGTAAAGGGGCATAGGAATGGAATTTGAGAGAGCTATGGAGGCATTTCAGGTGTGAACTATGCAAACATGAATTGAAACTCAAACTGCTGGAAGTAAAAAGCACAAGTAGATTTTGGTTGAAATCGGAGTATGACTACTTCTATTAACCAATATATAGCTTTGGCCAGCAGAGCTCTCAATTTATGGATGTCACACTCCATAACATAGACATGGAAGGTCTAAGCTCTTAACCAGGCACCCTTTTCAGACAACATCTTACTTCACAATATGCTTTTGAGCTAACAGTCATGTTCCAGGGATGCAGGCTGTGGCATAACTCAGCACAAAAACTGAACAATCTGACTGGGAGATACACACAACTCCAATCAAGTTATTCCAACCAAGTTAAGATATATGGACAGGAAGCCACTTTAAATCTTCATTAATGGGGTACTTTGTCTCTGAAATCCCCTGATCAATTGTCTGTCTTTTGTGTCCTGTGTCACTCTATAGATTGGCTGACAGTAACATAACTGCTCTGAAATAAAATTCAACATGTCTTAGAATGGCACTTGAATTTAAACTGAAGGTGCTGATTAGCAGGAAACAGTATTTTTTCTGTTTAATTAATTCCACAAGGCATTTATTTTTTTCTGCTTTGCAGAAAAAAACCCAAAAAACCACAAACACCAAATTGCTGTGTGGGTTTTTTTCTTGAATCATCTCTAATTTTAAAGTGGTTATTTCTGGTTTTCTTATATTGTGAAACTTTATGGAACTTTCATGCAAAAACTTTTTGGAACTAGATTTAAATTTGAACCTCAATAGAGAATTGAAGGATCTGGCTCTTCAGACCAACTGAGACCACTCAGTTGTCAACACTCTTTCATAATTACTTAAGTCATTGTTTCTTTTTCTGGATGACAATAAAATATTCAATTGAAATTGACATTTCACAAGGATATTTTACCAGTTTCCTCATCTCAGAACTGAAATTTTCTCCAATAAGTGAATAACAGTAATCAAAATCCATGTCTCAATTTGAAAGTTTTATCTCTCCTTGAAGATTTCTCCAGTAATAAACAAGTTAGACAGAATACTTCTCCTTTTTAAACGTGTTGTAAAGTTTAATTTATCACATACTATTGATACTGTTTGTCAGCCATGAACATTGGCCTATTATTTTCTTCTTCCTACACACTATTTGTTTATATGCTATTTAAAATTCAGAGCCAAATTAAGCATTGTTGAAATATCACATGAAAAATAAAATATTTTATGAATAATGGAATAAAGGAAATGATTACTCAGCCTAGAATTTTAGAATCCCATTTCTATCTTGTAGCTCAATAAATCAATCTGTAATAAAAAGACCTATTTATGCCTAGAAACACTTGTAGCAACATCTGTAGTGCACGTATTAGTAAGAAACTGAAATTTTGCTTTAAAACTTGAGATCTAGATGTGCCTGAAATGTGGAATGAATCCAGTCTCAGTTAAAGCAAAGCTGTTCTATGGGCTGTACATTTCCTAAGTTTAAAAGTAGGAAAAAGGTCTGACTTGGTAATAGAATGGGTCATCAGTTCATTTGTTTGTTTGTATTATTATAAACGATTTTCAGGTAGGTAAATAATTTCACTTTTCAAGCCAATGGTGGCGCTATGAGACAGTTGCTAATCTCAGGTTGATTTTTTTCTTCTGTTGAAAATTCAGTGTGACTGTCAAGAAGTACAGCAATATATATGTGTGTATATATATATATATACCTACCATTTTTATGTTGGCTTTTTTTTCACAGGGTTCTTACATTCATGTGCATTTGCTTTGATTCTACATAGAAACTTCAGTACTGTTCTCTTTATGACATGAAAGATAACATTATCTGAGTCAAGCTTTGACATACAATCCATTTTACATCTCATTATTACTACAAAGTTATAAAAAAACCAGGAAAACCTTCAGATTTATCAGCTTTTGTAGTTAAAAGGTTAAGTGTGTTCTACTCACTTAAAGATCAAAATATGAGTCATCTTACTGGAACCAAGAATTTAATTTTATGGGTGCTATAAATTGGTACAAATCCTGTGCCATTGCTTCCATACTATCAACAGCATTCACCTTCTTTTTACCTTTAAATTTTAGTGAAAATACATAATAGAAATAGGGGAACTAGTTAAAAGAACAATGAAAGTCTTATCAGTATTGTCTTTTAGAGAGCTGACACATCAATGTTTCATGTGTCATACACCACTCATCTGAAAGTTTCTCTTCAATACATAGAAAAAGCTGATGAAGATTACCTACTGCTGCACACTCATAAAATTCACTTTTTTTTTTTTGCTGAAACAGATACTTTAATGTAATGCAAATTCACTAATATCTTCTTATGAATTTTAACAAATATTTGATCCCTCTGTTTTCCGTATGCAAGGATTATCATGTCCTAGAGTATTAACTTCTTCACAGACTATAAAAAAGAGACTTCATTTTCTTCACTCAGCTGGGTGTCAAAATAAGGTTAAATGGCATCATTCAAAAAAGGTGATGTAGAACATTAATTAGTCTTTCAGAGAAAGCTTTCTTGTGAGCACTCTGACTATTATCTTTTGGTTAAAAGCTAGCCCAGAGCATGTAAGTGCATAAATGACAGCCAAAAAAAGCCTTCTATTTCCTTTTAGAGCTACTAGACTGTTTTTTGTTTGGTGGGTTTTTTCTTTTTTCTTTTTTTTTTTTTTTAATTAGAAAGAGAGCCTTTAAAAATCAAAAGCAACTTATTCATAAGAGGCAAAAAAATATTTTTGACTATTTCAGAGAAGAAAAGTTGGTATAGATTTCTCAAATAATTTTGAATCTATTCAAGATATAGCTGAAGAGGTAATAGCACAAAACTTGCACTACTTGAATGAGCAGAAAACAAGTGAGAGGAGAAAATAAAAATATATTTGTTCATACCAGATACTAACTTGTATACTCTTCTACTGGAATCTAAGTGAAGAGAATTATGCTTTCATCTCATTAGCTGAATAATTCTTTTCTTTTCTTTTCTTTTTTTTTTTTTTTTTGCAGTTTAGGAGCCCAAAGAGCCTTTAAAGATCTAACTACAGCTTACCAATTACATGCTTCTTCCTTACACATGGCAATAAAGTCTATTCAAGGATTTTTAAGTTGCTTTTAAATTATTCTTCCATTTCTATGAACAGGGAGAAAACATAATTGACATTAAATAATGAACAAGATGGTTGTTTGCTGTTTTGTAGTTGGCTTTTCTTGATTTTAATGGATGTAAGGAGAGCCTATATATTAAATTTACCATGGAATTTAATGAAATATTTCTAGGAATTTCAACTTTTTGTAGTTTATCCAGCCTTAAATTCCCAATCTTAAATTTACAGTAAGATGATTCTGAATTGCCTTAAGACTCAAAATTCCAGTGCCAGGAAAAAACTGAAGAGGAAGATACTTTCAGAAAGCAGTGATTCCTTAACTTTCCATTCAAAGATGTTTCAGCTGCCTCTGGCATTGAGACAAGATGTATAAACACAAGGAAATAGATTTAAAGCAGTGTGAGAGTTCTTGTGTGTAAGAAAAGTGTGATCATACATGTTGCTTCAAATAACTTTATCATTCTAAGGCTTATCCCAAATAGTATTCAAAGTTGTGATTTGAGATTTTTCACTGTGCTGTGTGCAGTAAGACATTCATATAGATCCTTGAGAAATAGTCTGATATTAATTTTCTTTTTATCTCTCAAAGGGATGTAAGGTCAGATGTTAATTCTAGGAAAACTATAGGGCAGTCAGTATCATCTCCATGTCCAGTCAGACGATGGAACATATCCTCCTGGAAACTGTGCTTGGACAGAAGGAAAACAAGGAGGTGATTCAGGACAGCCAAGATGTCTTCACTATGGACAAATAGTAAGTTACTGCTTCTAGGAAAAAAACTTTTTATTTTGATTTCCATCTGTTTTGAAGAGTGATGGAGCAAGAACTGGACAGAGAGGGGTTTGTGCTTAGATTTAGTACAGATTTGCTTATAAATTTGAAGAGTAATATCTTTCAGAAATGGAAGCAATACAGTTAGTTGACCTAGGTGGAACAACAAAATCACATAGAAATCACATTTATATGATCCACAGAAAAGTGAGAAGGAAATTCAATGTATTTAGTTTTTATTATAGGGAAGAACAATTTCATAATCATCTTTATAGCCTACATAGGCTCTTTTTGCCTTGCATAGTTCAGCATTACTTCACTACACAGATGTTCATTTTATGCTACAAGTTGTGTAGCAGTTAGGAAAACAAGCAAGATGCACTAGCATAGAAAATTTACTTTCACTGACAACTCACTCAAAACCATCTAACTACTATAACCAAAATTTTGCAAATAGAACATTTGTGTGTAGACAGGGGAATAGTACACAAGTAAAGATTTCCCTATATAATAATAGTCTTCATATCCAATGGCTTTCTGTGCTTAATTTGCAAACACTTTTGGTGTATACTTATTGTCCCCAGTAGTATTACAGATATAACAAGCAAACTCTCTAAGTAAGAAGGCATTTACTTAAAGATCTCTAAGAATAAAACTTGTTCTGGGGACTTGAGGCCCTTGTATAATTCCCTGAAGATATTCTGCTGTGTATCACTAACTAGACCTACCTCCTCTTTCCAGCTTAGTCCTGAGAGAAATCTGTATGTGTCCAGGGTTGCAGGTGAGTGCAGTGGTTTGCTCTTGGATGCTTAGACCTGCACCCAAACGGTCTTTCAAGCAAATGTTTCAATAAAGAATTCATACTAGCCAAAATTCTATAAAATTGTGGTGGGTTGACCATCACCAGATGACAGATCCCCATCCAGCCATTCTGTCAGTCTCCTTCCTTCATAGGAGGGGAAAGAAGTAAGATGGAAGTTTCTGCGGCCCATCCCTGCCGGCGTGTCTCCTCCCGCTCTGCCCTCGGGGCTCGCAGGGCTGTTTCTCCCCAGGCTGCCCTCGCTCAGCCCTGGCTGCCGGGCAGCGCTTTGCCCTGCCATGCCCAGGCTTTCCCCGGGGCTCTCGCCCTCCCGCCCATGGCTCAGGGCCTCAGCCGTGCCCTGCGCTGGGACCGCTGGAGCCGCTGGGACCGGCTGTGTCTGAGCGGAGCAGCGCCGGCACAGCCCCGGAGCTGCCGCCGCCGCGAACCTGCGCCCCAGTGCGGTCACTACGTAGCAAATGCCTTTGTTTACCTTCTTAAAGTAAATATTTAAAAGTCTGTAAATGTTTTGCCTCGTGTCGCGTGTGTGTACGCTTCGATGTGTAATGTTTATATAAATGGGAAAGGCTGAGAAGACTTGGGCTGACAGCTCTGGTCGGTATCACTGTTCCATACTGGGTTATGAAAACTGCAGCAGCTTTGCATGTAAAAAGCTTGAAGCACAGAACTGTTATTCTGCAGGATTCATAGTTGCTGATACAGTATAAATTAAACAAATATCGAAGACAAAAAGCACTGCATCTGGCCTCCCTCTATGGGAATTTCGTGGTAGAGCTCAGGGTCCTTCCTGTAGCTTTGGTCCAACAGGTTTCATAAAGCGCTATGGATGCTATCAGAAAACTGCCGAGACGTGGACCATAGTTTCTTCATGGTAATTATCAGCAGGAATTCAGGTCACAAGCTTTCACTGATTTTTTTTTTCGTGTACCTAAGAATGTATTATGAATTTTGATGTAGTTATTTAAAAACTAGATATGGTTATTAATATACAGAGATGGTAGAATTAATGGACTCAGTAAAGCATAAATGTTTTCTAGAAGCTGTTTGTTTGTATGTATTCTAAAACTACCCTCTTGTCTTAGAGAAACTGAAAAAACAGAGAAAAATTATTGACAAACTCAATTAAAAAAAAAAATCCTGTACAAAATACCAAATGCGTCCTGGCTCTATAGAACATACAGTAAATATTTGTTTAAGCAGCGTAACATGTCATGCTTTCATTGCAGAACACCTGGTAAATTTTAGAAAAACATTTGGAACTTTAATAGAAACAAGTATGCTAGTGAAGTTTTAATAAGCAAAGAGAAGTTGAGAGAAAAAGAAAAATTAGGAATAGAGGGTAGTATTTTTTTTTCATTATGATCAATGTCTCATTTCTGCAATTAAATGCCATTACTGTTTTCTGTATTTGATTACTATGTCAGTTCTTTGGTCTTGTCTTGTGTATATTGAGACTAACATAAAACCTTGACCTTACATTGTGGTTGAGGGTCATTGCTATGTTTGCGTACAGTTCCAAAAAAAGTAATTAGCTTTACAATACACATATAGTGAGTGCTTGGTCTTTAAAATCTGTTTAATTCTGAGCTTCCTTGGGAATGACTTCATAACAAAAGGCATGCTTTTCAGTTTGGGGTCTTTGTGGTTGCCGCAATCCTTTGGGTTAAAGCTGTGTGGGGCAGTGTACATCCACATCAACTCAAAAAAAAAAAAAATTGCTGTAGACAGCTATGTCTGTCTAAAGCACATTTTTGTCCAGAGAAATTATCTCTGAAGAGCTGTAGTTTATAACATCAGAGGTCCATCAAAGCACTTGTCAATATACCACTGCAAAATACTTCTACTCCTGTATTATTAGGTCTACCAAGAAGAATATGTAGCTAGATAAGTTCTCCTCCAACACCAGATGAATCTTTTGTGAGTCCGTTTCATGCCTTCTGGTCCCTTTTGGCTCTGTGTTCTTACCCGCTACTTACAGTTTCCATGCCTAATACCTGCTAAAAGCTAGATGTAGAAGAAAGAAACAGGGTTGGCTGGTATTCAAGAAAATGGTAAGATATGTATGGGATGGAGGACAATTTTTTTTTTTTTTTTTGTGTGTGTGTGTGTGGGTGTGTGTGTGTGTGTGTGTGGGTGTGTGTGTGTGTGTGTGTGTGTGTGT
>JAWWLZ010000082.1:72100183-72160804 GCA_035041345.1 Poliocrania exsul
TTTTTGTGTGTGTGTGTGTGTGTGTGTGTGTGTGTGTGTGTGTGTGTGTGTGTGTGTGTGTGTGTGTGTGTGTGTGTCAGATGGGAAACAGTTCTTGGGGTTCTAGTACTCCAGACTTGAAAGTGCACTTTTATTATGACAAAAATGGAAGTTGCTTGCCTATTAAGTGATTTTTCCCCCCTCTGCCTTTCAGGATTTTTATTTGTGTCTCTTTCAAGCACACAAAGAGTATGGGGGTAGGGAGAAAATAATTTTTGCTGGCATACCTCATGTCTGCACAAATGCTTGCATTGGCATAAGTGGATGGGCAGTGTAAAATGTGAGTTTAGGATATTGTACCAGTTTTGGCTGGGATAAAGTTAGATTTCTTCACAGTATCATGTATGGGGCTATATCTTGCTGAAAACAGAGTTAATAAACTCACTGGTTGACAACTCACTTTTTTTGTTACTGCTGAGCAGTGCTTACACAGCACCAAAGCCTTTTCTGCTCCTCAGACTGCCCTGCCAGCAGGTTGGCTGGGGCTGCACAGAAAGCTGGGCCAGAAAATAGTTGGCACAGCTAACCCCAGGTGACCAAAAGGATGTCACATGCCATATGATGTCATGCTCAGCTTATAAAACTGTGGGAAAGGTGGAGGGTGGGCACTGCTCAGAACTGGCTGGGTATTGATTGGTTGGTGCTAAGCAATTATTTTCATTTATAGCACTCAGTTGGCTTTTATTTTCATCTCATTTTGTTATTTATTTCCTATTTTCTGCATGGTTTTTAATAATTAATATCCATTTTTAATTATTAAACTGTTTTTATTTCATCCCTTGATTTTTTTCAGTTTTACATTTCTAATTGTCTTCCACATCCCAAGTGAGGGGCAGAGTGAATGAGGGGCTTTCTAGTGCTTAGTTGCCATCTGTGGTTAAAACAGAACAGGTGATTTAACAAATAAGATGAAACTTTAGTGTTCTTGTTGCCAGGTGCAATTTCAAGTGTGATCTTCCTGGATACAGAAGTCTTTTAAGATTAAATTGTGATTTTGAAAATATACTGTAACTGTCATCAGATTCTTTGCAGCTAGATTATTTGGGGTTTTAAATAGGTACTGCTTATATCAACTCAGTTAATTCAGTCTTAGTTTACAAGAAAGAACATAATTGAGCACAATATGTACTGTGGTTAATGGTCTACTCCCAAAGAGGCAAAAGATCTCATTCTACTTATACAACTGTGGATATTTTACTGTTTCATATCTGGATATTTCAGTCAACTTCTGTTAATTCTAGGTGTTGCTCAGACTTGGTGAGCTGTTAAGTTTATTGCCTAGATATTATCTGTGGAACTAGTTAACAGGTACACAGCACTGTACAGTTGAAAGCAAAATTAATAAATAGTTGGGGGATTTTGTGTTGGGGGGTGTGTGTGTGTTTTGGTTTTTGTTTTGTTTTTTTTTCTTTGACTCATGTAAGTGAAAAAAAAAATCCTGTGTACTGAAAAAAAAAACCACCAAAATTTTGAGCAGTTATCACATAAGTATATTTTAAAATGCAGCCATATGTAATCACTGGAATTTTGCAATGACACTTATCTGTCTCAGTGACAAAATACTCTTAACTGTTTACAGAGGACTGGATTTCATACATGGCTGTATTTCAAACAAAACGTGATTACATACAATTTTCTCTTTAGTTATATGTCCCTTACATCATTAATGGAACATCTGCTCTTCCTTATTGATAAAATTAATAGAAAAATTTTGAAAGAAGCTGAGCCTGATCACAGTTTTTGATATATTAATTTTGAGTGGCTTTGACTATCATTCTGACTCTTTTGAAAGTAGAAAAAATTTCAGCTGCTTTCACCTGCTTTGTTAACTATCTGAGTTTTCAGCATAAATAACAAATATTCCATGTTGATCTAACTTCAGTATATATCATGTGCTAACTGTTCCTTTCCTCCTGTAGCCTGATGAATGCAAACAGGTTCATTCCTGCCCCCTAGGTCTTGCAAGGGCTGGGTCTTTTGGTTCTGCAATGCATTTTTCTTTTAGATCACTACAAATATTGAGTCTCTTATTGACTACATGATAATAGTAATAATTGAAAAAGGGAAATCAGACAATAATAAAGAAATGTTGAATGTAACAAGGTTCTTTGTGTAAATGTAAACCATCTTTAAATTCTACAGTTTTGTTTTCACTTTAATACAGGATCAAATATTTATATTTGATTTAATGTTTTTTAATATGTTGAATGTTAGACATTTCAGTGAAGTGCTTGTGTTTTCTGTCACTCAAATTGTCTGAAATTCAGCCTATTGATTCAAATTAATTGCTTGATATTCAAAGCCAATCTGCCTATTCAGTGCAAAAACTTAGTACCACTGAAAAGAAAATACCTCTGAAGACTATGGCCTCATGTGAAGTCTGGTCTTCATGATATCAGAAACAGAACTGTCATCCAACTTTTAAAACCTTGAGTTTTCTTCCCATATCTGCTACTACTAGGACTGAGCTTTATTTGATCCTATTATTAATTACAATAGAGAGATTTGCTCATGAATAATCAATTAATATATCATAAATGAGTCCTTTCTAGATCACATACACAAAATCTTAGCAGAAGGTAGGAAGAATAATGGCAAAATGCTCTTAGGAATTTATTATGATGGAGGACAGTGATACCAGTTCATCTCTTGTCTTGTGGTTTTCTGGCAAGATAGAGTTGACTCGCAGAAAACGTTCAAGTACAAGGAGAGTCCTCTGTAGAGAGCCACAGAATTTTAACAGAAGTTTTTATTAGCCAGTCTAAAAAAGGAGCTGAATATTCACAAAACACAGTATCAAACATAAAATGACAACCTCCTGCCCAAAGCCTTTTATTTGTTAATTGTCTGGACTTCTGGGCAGTGACTTGTGATGACAAGTGTGACTCAGTTGACGCAACAGCACTCACTTTCCAGCATTTTCCATTACATTGTTCCAAAGAGAATCTAAAGATGAGAGGGAACTTCAGTGTTTAAGCTGCTATTTTTCCTTCTGAAGTATATTCATGAAGATTATTATTTTTCTTTACATCATCTTTATCTTAGATTGTGAAGAATTCAGTGTATAGATCAAATTTTAGAAAATTAAATGGCCTAAGTTGTAACTAAATATTATTATATGATGTAAAACTCAAATATGGGGAAATAGCCTCAAGCTGCACCAGGGGAGGTTCAGGTTTGATGTTAGGAAAATTTTCTTCCCTGAAAGAGTGGTTAAGCATTGGAACAGGCTCTCCCAGGAAGTGGTGGAGTCATCATGCCTGGAAGTGTTCAAAAAATGAATAGACATGGCACTTCACGATATGGTATAGTGGACATGGTTGTACATGGTTGAAGTTTGGACTTGATGACCTTGGAGGTCTTTTCCAACCTTAATGATTGAAATAATTCTAATTTTTTAATTACATTTTCAGAAAAATGTTCCTAGTGGATCTTTAAACTTTGTGTCCTGGAATTGTCTGTCAGATGCTAATACTCTCCTGGCACATATGTAAAGTTTGACAAGAACAAGCAGAAGAAAATCCACTGTTAGATCTATTCAGTCTTTCCATAATCATGTATCATGTTTACATGAATTTTGAGACCCTACTTTCCACATTTATTTCCAATCACCTGCTCAGATCTCCACTTACCTACTTCCTTCAAATAATCTTATCGCACCATGTGCCTTACCCGTACCTGAGATGGTTGGTATGACTTCCTCTTCTATGCTAACAAAATAGCATTTTGTCCTAACTAGAAACATAAATGGAGACTATATACAATACAATTAGACTAGGGCTGAAGTGGAATTCCACTAAAGAAAGTTGATAGTCCAAGTTACAGCTAATAGGTTTCTGCCACTAAAACTCCAATGCATCGTGCATAGCCTGCAGATTGAGCTGTCCAAACTTTACATAGATTTTCCACATATATGTGGGCCTAATTAACTTATATGTTGCCCTTAACTGATTATATGAACAAAGCTGCAAATTTCATAACAAAATTAAGTGTTTTTCTAGTTGGGCCTGTCCTTTGTGAATTTGAAATACAAGATATTCCAGTCACTGTATAAAGAAGTATTAATCAGATGCTACTTCAGTTGATTTAGTGACAGAATTTAACAATTGCGAAAATTATGCGACTGCTTCGCTACCTTGAAAATTAACTCCTTTTTATTTTGTGCATTCAACTTTTGTGTTTGCCTTATGTCAACACCAAGTATTTTGCTTACATAAATGTGCTCAGAAAAAGTACTTTGCCTAAATTCTCTGAAAGCACAGCAAGTATCAACAACAATCCATCAATAAAATTGTAACTTATATGAAATGTTAGTAAGTAATTGAGTTTTAGTCATCCTTGGTTGTCTGACTATATGTTGTTTCTTGCAGAACAATTAGAGTATGCAGAGTATTTTTTAAAGCATCCTGCTGCTTGAGGAATGACAAGCAATCAAGCTTCCTGTGGGAATAGGTCAAAGGTTGTTTTGTCATGGTGAGTATATTTTTCATTTTTAAGTCTTAAAATAATAGAATAAACTACATATATTTTAGTTTATCTAGAGTAAGTCTCAAATATTTAAAGGAAATTGATTTCTGAGGAGCACTGTGTATCCTAGGCCTGGTCTGGTGAAAGTAACAGCTCTTTAAATAAACTACTGAACTTCTCAAAGGATGAGGAACAAGAAAAGCAACAATATGGAAGGATTGGATGCTGATTCTCAGAAACAGATCAATATTCAATGTAACTTTCAGAATATTAACAATATTCTGAAAAGAAAAAAAAAGCATGAGATTTGAGACATTTTCTCCTGCAATTGCTAATGTTTAGGTAATCTTTTTACTGTCTATATAATATGTCATATACATATTTGTATATATGTATAAAAATATGCGTATACATATATATAATATGTATTGTGGTTTAATGCAGAATATCTTAGAACTGCTACAATTGCTCTATGTTTTAAGTCATATTCTGACACTGTTCTGCATAATATCTGCTTGAAAAATAGTCCCACTGCCAGCATGGGTGAAATCCTTACTGTCCAGTTTAGACATCTCTGTACGAGTCTGAATTAGAACCCTCATTGGCCTTCCTCTTGGTGTACTTGGAACACAGGCTTGTGCCTCCATCACACAGGCTAAGCTTAGGCAGCAATGTATTTCTAAGTGCAACTGAAAAGTCTACTGAATTACTACTAAGGGATTTGATCTGCAAAACTTGGATAGGAATATGTTCTTTGATTGGTTGGAAGGCAATCAATGTAACTAAAACTAGGTTGTTTTCAGTTTCATAGAAGTTATGTACCTGGAAAGTTTGGGATATCAAATACCTCTGAAGTTCATTTGTATTTAGATCTAGAAATAAGAAATACTTAACCTGTCTCTTGTCTTTAAAGGTTTCTCTGCAAGTGTTGTACATCTTCAAATCTGATACATATTTTCAGTGTCCATTTGCATGATTTTCACTAGTAGTCTTTTGCTATTGTAATAGAAATTATTATGTGCAATCTTACATTATACACCAAGTAAAACATTTGATAGTTTCCCACAAGCAATCATGTTAGCTGGGATACCAAAAAGATGTCAACAGACCATATAGAATGATAATAGAAAATGAGCTGGAAAGACACCAATTCCCAACACTGAGCACAAATTCTTTGTCTTTTTGTGGTTTGATAGATGAATTTGCTAATTTTAAAGAATTTGGCTGGAGATAGTCAAGAACTGGAAAACAAGTAAAAAATAATATATGAGAAAAACATTTGGGGGCTGAAAGATCATGCAGCTTATAAGTTCAAGGAAGCTGTTTCATTTGGGAAATATTTCCCAAGGAAGCAGATATCTAAAAAATAAAAAATCCTGTCAGAGGCAATTCTCAGTGTTAGGATTTGGAAGTTATTTAGACCCTGAAATAAAATCAGATTTGTAGTTGATGTAGGAATAAAAGGGAAAGCAGAAAAGAACTCAGAAATACAATAGAAGGGAACATTTCTTTATCAAGGAAACAAATTATCTAAATCCATGAAGTACAGTGACTGACACATTTTGTCATGGTGTTGGTACTCTTAGGTGAGGTACTGTTGTGTTTTTGTTGTTTTGTTTTTACGTAAATGGTTTAGTTAAAATAGGCTCTTCAGCTTGTTTGGGATTGACTTTACTAGAGGACAGGTGCCAACTCCCTATACTGTGTGATGAAGAGTGATACAATGCTTTCAAGTGGAAGTACATTCGGCTTTGAGATACAGCTTTTACATAAAAGTAAATTAGTCAATTAGAAAGTCACTAAATCAAACCTGAAAACACAGGCTATGCAGACATATGTCTTGAACTACCTGGTTTCTATAAAATTAGACACAGACATTTTAAATGCTGTTTCAGTTTAGAAAATAAATCCATTTATGCTAATCATTTCCAGGTGTCTCACTCGGTATTAAATGGTGTATAAATAGCACTGTTGAAGATGCAATTGGTAAATGTGAGGAGTTTGTAGATTCCAGAAATTTGCATCTCAAATAAGCACAGTTTACAAGGATTCATTCTAAAAGTCTGCTCAGGCCAGTTCTGCTAACTTCTGGTAATATTTTTTTTCACTATTTGAATTCCAAAACTACTAGTTATTCATTACTCAAATGAAAAGAAAAATCCTGAAAACTAGCAGATGCATTTGTTTACTTCTAATGGAATAAGGATCATCCTAGAAGTATTCAGAAAAGTTGCCTTTATGTGGATTATTCTTCGTTCTTTCTTCAGCATCCCTGTTCTGTTAGTGGTCCAGTTCAGAGAGACTTGTTATTAGAAAAGTTCAATGAACATTATAGGAAGCAAAAATATCTTTCGGCATGAATGTACTTCTAGATGTGCCAACATTTGGTGTTTTCCTTGACTAAATATTAATCCCAGCTAATCCATCAAAATTGAACACTTGATATGCTCTCCTGATTTATGGCCTTTCTAACAATACCAGTAAAGTTGTTATACTACTGGACTTCAAAGATATCAGCATAAATCAAAAGATAAATATTTATGGGGTATGTACATCATTCCATGTGTTTATCTTAACCTGTGATAGATTAAAATATATTGAATTTGAACTGGCTCATAACTGGCCTAATACTTTTCATGCTTGCTTCTCAACTAACCTGAATGCATTTCCAATTGATTTTAGTGTGTTGAAATCAATGTTTTCATTATTCTCTGTGCTGTCAGTACCTAAGCATTTGTGGATTAGGAGCAATAGTGGTATCATTGCCATGTTTTATGAGGCCATAATAATGACTCTGGTGAAGTTAAAAATCAGGAATGTAATAAAAGTAAGAATTTATGTCCAGGGTTGTAATCATGTCCATTCTTTTCCTTATCCTGACTGAAGGAATATCTTTCTGTGAGCAGGCAGATTTAGAAACAGTTCCTATGAAAGAGGAAGGTAAAGAAAAGGGTAGTGTGTAATACAACTACTCTCTAGCTCTAAAGGGAACACTCTAAGCAAGATGGAAAAGGTGAAGATTACCCTGTCATAAATTCTTAAAGACTCTCGTCTTCTCCAGTGTTGTCACAAAACTCTCTCTGTTTGTTGAATAAGGAAATTACAACTTAAAGTAGCTGTCACCACTAGCAAGGATGCCAGTTAAATTTTTGAAACACTCTCTTACTATACCATCTGGATGCCTTTAGTACAAAGTCCAAATGTGAAATCACATGAGACCACATTTGTAACAGACACACTTATCTGAGAATAGGAAAAATTTTGCAATATTTATGTAGTGCTTTTTTACCCACTCCATACTGAAATACTCAACTAAATACTTAAAAATACACAAATAAACTGCATTTATCATCTCTTCTTAGGTCGGTTCTTCACTTGCTCTTAAACATTTTTAATAGTACATGGGATGTAGATGACAGATTGTCTCATTGTGGGATGTGAGATGTGGACAGCATTGTGAGCATTGTGAGATGTGGATAGAAAAGCCAGGGATCACTTCCTTTATCTTTCCAGCATGACAGCTGTGCTCCGTACACTGAAATCTTACTTGTCGTCCATGTTTATACAAATTATAAGTATTTTCTGGTAGTAAATTCTTTGCTTACTTTTTCTCAAGACACCCTTTTCTCCTTCTAGAGATACATAAGGGAAATAAGTGCTAAAGCTTATTTTAATTTGAAATTTGTTGCTCAAACCTCACCAATTATTTTCAAAGTGTCAACTGCTGCTAACTGAAAGTAGGAATCTGTGGCTCTGCAATATTGAAGACTGCAGTCTTGAAATTAGTTGAATTCTTTATGACTGAGGCTCATCTCTATTAAAATCACACATTGTAACAGTAGTTTTTGCAATAACTTACACCTTGTGCAACTTCCATGCTCAGCATCTTTTCTAAAATGAGACTAAAAAAGTGTGTGTTTGTTAATCTACTATGATGGGCTGTTACTGCTAAATTTTCAGTTATACAAACAGGATCACAGTTTTTCTTAGTTCTGCCTCTTACCTGTAGTCTTTCCATTATGTAAAACTAGGAAGAAAAAAAAATATAGTTGTTCATACTGTTCAATCTTATTTTCATTATGACTTCCAGACTGACTCTCACTTAGATAAATAGTTCTGTTATGCAGGGTTTAAGTTAGCATAAAACTTTGAACTCACATTAGATTTTTCTGTGTTTTTCTATGACACCTAAAATATTTGGTGGTTAATAGGAACTACCAAGATTAGGCCTGTAAATAGAAATAATTTCTACCTCCTAGATGTTTTCATTGCTGTAACTAAAATCAAAAGATTATTTATGTTTGTGGCTTTTGCTTGGGGAAAAACAATCTTAAAAATGTATCTGAGGCTTTTAGGTAAGATATAGTTCACTAATAAGGCCTGGAAATAAAATTACATATGGCCTGTCTTAAAGCAGAAGACATGAGGCTTTCTGGAAAAGACTCATGAGCTCTAGGTTGTTTTCTGATTCAGTTTTTCTTGTTTCAAATAATGGAAAATCAGTGCACAACATGGTGTGTAGGTTTTTTTGTATAAACTTAAATGTTACCTGAAATTGTGATCCAAACCTGTGTATAATGGGTCAGTCTGTTCTTTGATCAACTCCTCAGTTCACAAAGTATTATACTTCAATTTGTACATTATCTTAGATGTAGTTCCTTTGAAATCAATGCACTTGTATTCATGTAGACAATAGGACAAAAGGAGATATTGTGGAGTTGCTTGTAATGTGACATGATGCTTTATGAAGCAATAATGTAAGCCAATATTATAAAGCAATATGTTACTCAAATAAAGATATTTCTGTGTCTAATTCTACTAAAACCAAAAGAAATGAGATTTGTAGATTTGTGCTTTAACAGCAATGTAATTTTGTTTTAGAATCACAAACCTGAATTGCCATTGCATCCTACTGTGCCAATAGAATTTCAGTTTTACTGGAATTGCACTTTAGGATAAAAAATAGAAATCTGAAAAATTATGTCGATATTACTTATCTATAGAAAACAATGAGCAGAAGATTTTTGTGGATACATACCCTACATGGTGTTGAACTTTGAAATGAGTATTTTGTGTAAGGAATAGGAAAGACTCCTTCCTTTGTCTTTCTTTGTGTTAGACTGCATTATCATCTCAGTTCATGAAAAACAGCAGAGAAGCAGATCTCTGCCTCATTTGTCAACTTTATTATGGTGACTGAGCATCAATGAAGTATCCAGAAATGCCAGTTATTTGATAAGAATCAGATTATGTGATCCAGGTGTTTAAAATTAATGCAATGTATAGTGAGAATGAGGATTATTTGCAATGGCATGTGTAACTGATACTATAGTTTTGTTAGTTCCTACTAATTTTAAAGCCCTATACCTCATTTGAAAGCATTGTTTGCTATACTATATGAAACATTTCTTCCTGGATAGACAAGAAAATGTGGTTTTCCAAATTAACAACAACAACAAAAAAGTTTACTTATCCTTTTCATGTTTTACTGCCTGTTTCTGATTGCTTCAGAGCTTTCATCTACCATCTGGAAGTCAACAGATAAGTTCTCTGTTACTTTCAATGCTTTCCAACCTCATAGTTGGGCAAGTTAGCTTTAAAACTGTATAAGGAAATTTATCACAAGTTAGAAGTTTATTATAAATGGCACTTTCAATGTCCTTAAGTTATAGGAGAAAAACTAATGACCTGTGGTTTGCAAAGCCTAGTGAAAGGAATGGGTAGAATGACCACATTTTAAGTGCCTCTGCAAATCAGTCTACCAATCTCAGTGTCCATTATCTTCCAAAAATGTAAAAGAGGATAAACAGACACTCCCTTCCTGTTGGTGGACTGAAGTATAATTCACTGACATTTCTAAGATTCTCAGATATTATGGTGATGAATACTTACAGCTACATAGGTAAATAATAGAAATAATCACAATTAATTATTCATTTATGTGATGGTTATTTCTATTTTCACTTGTCTCTGTTGAAAAGAACTAAAAATTGGATGATTTTAAACAGTGAAATAACAGGTGGTTTTCTTCGTGAGACATACAATTATACAGAATTTAAAAGCCAACGCTAGTGTTCATGACTGTCAAAAACAAACTTTGTCTTCATTAATGTGTAGATAACTTCAGTTAATAGTGCTAATATCTGTGGATTTCAGTTATTAGATGTACATTAACAAAATAAATGTGCACATAATTAATTTTTACTTTTAATTTTAGTCTCCAGCTTCATGTTACATTAAAGGCAGAAGATTAAGAGATTTATTTCTGGTTTAGTCTCTATTTAGATGTTCTATGTAGTGTCAAATCAAAATCTTCCTGTGCTTTCTTGTCCATGAGAAATCTATAATGTTATTTGGAAGACACCCTCTCAGTGGTTTCACTTTTTATGCCATCTTCTCATGTTGGCTTCTGCAGTGAAAACTTTTCTAGAGGAATTGTAACATGGAAGAGTAGAGTTCCCATCCTCATCAGAAAAAAAGAGATTGAAATGCCTTGCCATCACTGAATACCACCAAGGTCGACTTGGAAATAAGGTATGTCTGTAATATATACATCCCAGTCCTGGTGTAATCTAGTTAGACACTTGGGGAAGAAATATGGACCAGATACACACAGAAAGGTGATGTCCTTATTCACCTCTTCTATATCAAATGCCTCTTCATATTTTGTACTAGTCACAAGAGCAGGATCCTTGCTTTCAGCACTTCTCTTTCTTCCTGTCTTAAGTGGCCTTCAGCCTTACAATTGAATACTATGTAGGCATCACAGTCTCAAACAAATCAAGCCATCTTACCCATAACAACACAGATGATTTGCACTAATTGGAAATGGAGTTATTAAGATTGCTAGGGCAGTTCTAACTGACTTTTACATGTTTCAGTTTCTTCTCTCCTCTCATGGTATGACTGGCCATTGATCACCTTTCCTCTGGGACTAATAAGTTTATATTGAACAAAAAGTGCAGAATTCTCTGGCTGCATAGTCTGGGAATAACATCAGTGTTTTAGTGCAAAAGGTCAGATATTCTTGATTTTGGAGTGTGGTGCACTTCTGGGAGTTTATATTGGTCTTTGGTTTTAGCTGGCTTCCTTTTTCAGTAGGCAGATTATATAAAAATTTTATCACATTTACAGCACTTAAGTTGTTTATAACTGCATTATCACTAGTAATGTAAATTATGTGAAAATTCTCTGTTCACAGTGAAAGAACATAGATCTTAGCAAATATGCTACTAGTAGCCGTCATTCTCTGAGGGATGTTGGCAAGCCTACAACATATTAGAGCAACTATAATATGTTAAAAGATATTAGATTTCACTTGTGGAAAAGACAGCCAAATGTTTTACTCTATTCATTTTGCAGCTTTAGTCTTCAGTTTTGGCTGTTTCCTATGTGTATGACATTTCTCTTGGGAGTCTGCTTCTATCCATATTTCAGTAACAGAGAAGGGCCACTCAGCATTTGGCTTTATGGGTTGACCCCATCTAATGGAACTACTTTCTGACTGCCTTCTGCTATGAAAGAGAAAAAAATGGCAGGTGATAAGATTCATGGATTGAGATAAAAACAGGTTAATGACTGGAACAAAAGCTACATGTGCAAACAAAGCAAAGAAGGAATGATTTACTACTGGACTCACTGAAAAAGTTCATGGACGACTGTCTTCCATGGCGGGGACCTCAAGCTGGAGCAGGGGTAAGACTCCTATCACTGGGCAGTGGAGGATGAACTGCCTGTAACGCCCACTGCCCATTTTCCTGCACCTCTAGGGGGCGTTAGGTAGAGTCCAGAAAGGAGGGAGGGATGAGGGAGAAATTATTTTTAATATTTATTTATTTCTCATTATCCTGCTCTGATTCTGTTGGTAATAAATTCAATTAATATTCCCAAGTTCAGCCTGTTTTGTCTGTGACAGTAATTGGTGAGTGATGTCTCCTTGTCCTTATCTCAACTCATGAACCTTTCACTGTATTTTCTCTCTCCTGTCCAGCTGTAGAGGTAAGTGATACAGTGGCTTTGCTGGGTACCTGGCATCCAACCAGGTCACCTCACCACAGCCTTTCTGGTGCTGAAACACAGGTGTGAATTACGGACCTTTAGGGACTTTGGAATTTTTATTGTCTAGATATTTTAATAAAAAGTACAGTATTCATCATTCATATTTGGTGTTAACTGTAACACAGATTTCATTGACACAGGTTGTAAAGTTCAAAATTAGATTGGTCTCTAAACATACTATTTTCAAGCACTTTCCTTTTGTGTCTGTCTTCCTCTGTTTGTCTCCCAAGTCCATACCTTATTTTACTTCTTCCAAAAGAATT
Source organism: Poliocrania exsul (assembly GCA_035041345.1). Classification (NCBI taxonomy): domain Eukaryota; kingdom Metazoa; phylum Chordata; class Aves; order Passeriformes; family Thamnophilidae; genus Poliocrania; species Poliocrania exsul. The sequence goes on from JAWWLZ010000082.1 coordinate 72,113,011, forward strand.
AACTGCTAACAAGAGCTTTTAGGTTTGTCAGTTAAACTTCACAGACAGTTTAACAAGCTACTTATTAGAAATCTTCTTAAAGAAAATCTTGTTTAAAATTACATAGTTTGCATTTGAATTTATAATGCTGACGTAATGTTGTTTTACAGGTTTATAGGAATAGGGTTAACAATAAAAAATAAAAGTAAGCTACATAAGGAACGCTCCTTCGCTTTGTCTGTAGAAGAACTCCAGTTTAGAGATCAGCTGTTGGCAGAAACATGGCCTCTGATCAAACAGCAGAGGAAATCCTGTGTTAAAGGATGTCTCTTGCTAAGGAACTTACAAGAAATATCCGTACACTTCCACAGCTAATCCAAATAACTGATCTTCAAAAAGACATGACAACATAACACATGGACTGTAACTTGTTAAAATGCCCATAAATCATTATGACATGAATAATAAACTTAGCTAAATTCATGGTTGTCAATTCTATAGGATTACAAAGTTCATTTGAAGGGTTTAATTTAAAGGGTTCACATAAATATCCCTAAGGCCTGGCATTAATGCAAAAGTGCTCTGCAATTTTGCTATTTAAATTTCTAGTGACAGCAAATATAAGAATTTGTTTTTCTTTGGATAAAACCTTTACACAAATGACACAAAGCCTTCACGCAATGATGACTAAGACTAGATCTAATGAAGAAATTAAGGACTTAAGCTTAGGAGCTGCCATGTCTTAATGGTTAGCCCCTCCTCACTAGAAAAGCAAAATCCAGAAAGAGGCACTGAATTTGCCTCAAATAAATAAAGAGGGCATTCAGATTCCAAAGCATTGTCATTTGAAAATCTAAATGTTCATCAGGGGGGTTTTGTTAGTTTCGATTCACTGAATCCATGGGATGATAGGAATATTGCTCAGATGAGGATTCTCAGGGCCTTATGTAGTTGTCTTGAAAATCTTCAAGGATGGAGACAGCACAGCCTCTCTGAAAAAGTTTTCTTACTAACAAAACATTATTTTCCTTATGCTTGCCATCTCTCAATTCCCCACTATAGGCCACAATGAAGGGTCCAGCTCCAAGCTGACAATAAACTATTCAGAGGTATCAGCAGGCTGCATTTAGTTCCAGACTAAACAAGCCCTGATCCCTCAGCTCCTCCTCACAGGGCAAGTGCCTCAGACCTTGCTGAACTTGAGGGCGCACCCTCCTCTGTGTTGGAGGGAGCTCACAACTTAAGTATGCAGATTGGATCTTACAAGTGCTGAGAAGAGAAGGTTAGTCCCTCCTCTCAATATCCTGGCTACATCCCTGTGAATAACCCACAGTGTGCTGTTGACTATCTCTGCACCTGGGACACACTGCTCACTTGTGCTCAGCTACTGTCTTTCAAGGCCTGCAGGTCCTTTCCATCAGTCTGTGCCCATGCAGCAATGCTTCCCAGCCAAGGGCACCACTGACTTTGTTGAATATTTTAAAGTTCAGATAAGCATTCCTAGTACTATGAACTGGCTGAAATACTCAGTAGTACTACTCAAAAAACTGAGATTGAAAGTAAGATCATTGGAAAACCCAGATGAACCAGCAATCCATCACTTCTAGCTGTTCTAGCTAGCAGAGTATTGAACTCTAATCAGATACTTTTTGAATTTTAAGTGCAGTGCCTTGATTCTGTCTAAATCCCATTGTAGATTAATATATCTTTTACTAACTGTTCAGTGATAGTTTCTAAACTTATGGTTTGATAGACCCTGTTATGTTCAAACCTATTCCAGCACTACACCACTCTTAGTTTTAGTCAAGTCTTTTAGGATGTTGCCTTTGTTGTTTTATGGTTTTGTTTTTTGTATCAGTGTTGTTTTTTCTCAGACAGTCTCCTGGCAAGGCATATCACTCTGGTCCACCTCAACTATCACTAAACTAGGATGAAACATTTCTGCATCCACTCTAAAAGCAAAGTACACTGTTGGGATTTAGCCTTTTCACAGGAAATTTATTTCTGGAGTTACCCAGAAATGAACAGAAAAATACACTGCCATTGTTCAAAGTAATGAAAAAGTCAGAAAGTCCATGAATTTTCACAGCCAGTTTAAAGCAAATATGAGGAGCAAGATGGTCTTTCAAAAGCAATCTAAAGTGTTTCTCTGCTAAAATTAAAATAATCTGGCTGTCATTGTGTCTCCAAATAATGTACAATGTAAATTAAAATGAAATTCCTTAAATCTACAGACAGCTGGCAGTAAAAATTGTATTTCTTTACTCTAATGGCTAATAGAATACTAGACTGTGAATCTGCTATGAATTTTACTAATGTTTACTCTAAGTTATCTTTACTATTTGGGGCTTTTTTGAGTTTAAATGATATTTGGAGCTGCAACAATATTCAGTTAAATTTGGGAGGAGGAGGTTGTATGGTTTGTTGGGGGGGGGTTTAAAGGTGAAGATAAATGTTCAAAGGTCTTCTCTGAGAGGACTTTGCAAAGAAAAGAAAGATGGAATAAAATAAAATGCCAGGATCAGAAAAAGTCATAATGGAGTCTTCTTTTGTGGATTATTTTTTACATTTTTTCCTTCTCTTCCTGCCACCTACTGAAAAATTCTGGATGTGTTTACAGGTTTTTTGTATCTCATACTGAAAATGACAAATGATAGATTGGTCCAACAGTTTATAAGCAGAACAGACATTTCAATAGAAGCCCTTTTTGCCTCAAATGCCTTCCCTTTTTTTTTTTTTTTTTTTTTTTTTTGGTGACAGCATCTGACAATACCTATGCTGATGCTACTATAGGAAAGCAATTGAAATATTAGCAAAGTCTTTAGGGGAATTTGTAGAAGTGTTATAAAGAACAAGCAGATTTTTTTCACTGCTCTGTCCATGAAGAGTTTTTAGTTACAGAACTGAAATTTTAAAAATTAGTATAATGTGGAATACTTGAACATTCCGTTGCATATGAGGAAAAATTGTGAACAAAGAAAATGGAATTTAAATATTCAAATAAAAGGAACCTGTTAAGTTGTGAGATGAATTGGATATGCAGATTAAAAAGGAGATGAAGAATGAGAAGAAAAAATCTAAATGTTTTCTAAAAGTAGGCCAAAAGAGTATTTTTACAGAAGTACTTGATACTTTTGTAATCTAATATTAAACAAAAAGAAAGAAGGATTTATTCAGTCCCTGATGCCAAGCCCACCAAGAACACATGTGATTTTGTACTTGTTTTTTTAATTGTCAAATTATAATTTTTTATTCCATTAAAATATGCTAATATGGTATTATTCTCCCTGCTCTCCTACTAAATCTAACAGTGAACTTTTATGCTTAGAAGTGAAACTGGTTTACTAAATTCTTTCACAAGTATTCTGAATAGAAATGTATTTTTTGCTCAATAGAACTATTTATCATAAGAATCTGAAGCAATAATTTCCAACAGAAAAAATAAGGCAATCAAACAACCAAAAACTTAAAGATAGAAGTAATTTAATTTAGAAATGAAGGCAACATCATGGTTCTTATATAACTGGTTATAAAATGGTACAGGCAAATGTCCACTCTATTCTACACCAAGCAAAACTTAGTAATATTTAAAAGTTGTTTTTGCTCTGCTGTGTTAAGCAACCTTTTAGTATTATAGCAGTTATCAGGAAAAAACACAACAACAGCAAAAACAAAACAACAACAACAAACCCCACCACTTTAAATTAGTCTTTAACTGTGCCTATGTAGGTTGGAATCCTCCATGAGTATAAAAATTATACTATGATATCTCTATATTTCAGGAGTGCTACAAAGAAAAAATATTCTTGTTAAAGACATGCAGTGACTTTTTAAATGTGGCATTCTGCAATGCCTTTTTTTTTTTTCTTAGAAACACTGGTGTTGGCTTGAATATATAATGGCTGAACAGACAGTCAACAGATTAGCTACAGGGCTGTGGGTGATCAAGACTATAAGAATGTAAGACTTTATTCAAATTAGAGCAATACAAGCTACTACTTTTATAGTCACATTAAAGCTGAAAAAAATAATTCTTTCAGTGGGCCTCACTGAATACAGATACAGCCAGCTGTTACTTTTTCTTGACTCAACACTTCTGAGGATAGCTGTTGCATCTACGTAATGTCATGAACCTGAAATTTGCTATTATAGGTGTAATGAATTGCATTTGTTCTTAAATTTTATAATCACACCCTCTTTACCACAGGGACCTGTCACATCACCTTTAAAAAGAACTTAATTCTTCATTCTATCAGTATAGTGTTTGAGAGACCCATTCAGCTTTGCTGGATTATAACAAGAATTTAAATTTCATTTCAAATAAATCCAAAACTTATATTTTACATAGATTATGCAAACTCTGTAAATAATGTTTTTTAAGTATACGTGGAGGTTAATGATATTTTTTAGTACAGAGTGATTATCAAAAAAAAACCCCAACAACATGTACTTTTTTCTTATTACTCTGAGGTATCATGTTCTTACTTTCTCAGTCTAGTAAGGATGATTAGACAGTTGATGAATTCCTTACTTAGTAGTATAATATCTAAATGTTCTGCCATATAAGTAACTTGCAGTGTTATCACTCAGAACAAAAACACACTGAATGAAAGAATCTTCATTCTGAAAGCCAACAAGGTCTTCTATCCAGAAAAAAATATTTTCTTTGAGAATTTTTCCAAATGAAAATTTTAATGAATTTTATAACTAAAGGATGCTATAAAAACAAACAACTTCCCCCTAAACAAACAAAATAAATTAGCTTTCTTTGTGCGGTTTGCAAAAATTTCATTTAAGGTCAAACTTGGTAGTTTAGACTTTGTCCTGAACAAGTCATGTAAACGTATACTTAATCATATGATTAGTTCTGCTAAATCATTTGATTTTTTTTTTCCAGGAAAAAAAGGATTATACAAATGAAGCTTATCTGTCTACAGCTTTATTAGCATCACTGTTAAGTTAATTCCTCTTAAAACGTCTCCTTAAGTTTTTTTTCTGCAGTGTCAGATACTTTTACAGAACTGCTACAGTTTTTGTCTTCCTTCTCTTTTACACAGCAGCAGAAAGATTATGGGATTTCTATGCCTCCTTGTATGACAAAGAAGGAAGTAATTCTCTAATGAGTTACACATGAGAGTTCTGATGTCTCCTGTGAAGGAATGCATTTTCCTAATTCTATTTCCTGTTCTGGGCAGTTACTGAGAGAAGACAAGACCTTATTTTAGATGAAGCAGATCATCCAAGTTGACAGTATAATTTACTCTAACAAGTAGGTCTTCTCCTGCCACCCGTCTCAGAAACATAATCTCTGTTTGTTGGGTCTTTTTCGTTCCGAGAGGAGAAAACTCAAAACCAGGTCACTATGTTTGTACATGGCATTCAGGTAAAAGGAGCATAATACCACCGTAAAAAGTCATATAGACTGACAGCACTAGGATGAATAGTAGTCAGCACCTGTATTTCCTTATGTGGCACACTCTTACTATTTCAGGGACTTCTTGTTAGTACAGTTTCTCTGTCATCGATCACCTTTCTTACTGCTATGTTCTCTGTCTTCCAAGCTATACATGTTCTCATTACAGCCAGCCTTTATAGTTCCTTCATATAGTGCTTGGTTTTATTTGTCTAATATTAAATTAAACCTTATGTATCCATCATGCCAAATCAGTTTCATCATTTCAGAAAAGATTCATCTGTATGAATGTCTGCCTGAAGTGAACATGAGAAATGGGTAGAATTTCAGAAGATATGTAATTTTCCCACTTTTGAAAAATGTCCTTATTTGCTCTGATATTTTATGTCACAGACAGAAATACTAATTATTTTTTTCCACATGCTGTGATTTATGTAGGCTATCTATAGTCAAACCACTCATTTTACATGTTATGTTATCATTGCTTAGTCTATAAAATATGAATTTAGCAAGGAAGGTGATTTTTTTTATATAGCAATTCTTAGAATGTGTGTTGTCACTGTTTCTGGGAATGTTCACAAAAATAATTAAAACCAGAAACAAAAAACGGAAAACAACTCTAACCCCCAGACTTATGTTTCTGCCACTTTTCCATTCATAATATGGTGACCAGCTAATTCCTGAATCTGTTCTGTAACCTCAGAGGTTGAACTGCTGATCAAACTAAGTAGGTATTATTACAAAGAATGCATGCAACTCAGACACCCCAACATACAACATTCAGATGCAACTGAGTAAGTATCACATTAAGGAAATATCATATTAAGGAGGATGTAATTAGTTTCAGAACTATCCCCACGTTGTACCTGTATATTACATTCCGACTAAATTCAAGTGTAATTTATGGAGGAAGTCCAAAGATTTTTGATATCTACTGGGCTGCATAATGCTGAGATGTCAGAAAACTGCTTATGTTTCTGATCTTTGAAATCCTCAAATTTTTCTGATAATGGTTTTTAGCTTACTGTTTTGCTAGTCAAGTCCCTACTCTCCTGTACCCTGGCATCATATCATGAGCAGTAGGGTCAGTGCTTCCTCCAGTCTTTCAGTCAACTATGTCTCCAGAGAGGCTTTGCAAATGTCCAAGTCGCATGAATTAGCCATATCACCTCTTTGGAGTTTTATTTAACACCATAGAACTGAGAATAATTTTTGAGACATATCTCCATGTCCCTGTGTGGTTACCAGAAATATAATAGTAAAAAAGATTGTTTTAAGAAAGTCTCACTTAAGAAATTATTCAAAATGCAATATCCAAGCTGAAAAAGAATTTCTCTGCTTCACTCTGAGCACAGTATTTGCAGGTAGAGCTGAGATATGACAGACACCATTCTGTCAAATTACCTGCACTGTAGAAAAGGAACAAGAAAGTTATCTGAAGCTGCAGGCTGACAGACTGCCTACACAGCCCTACTGCCCTGGCATTTCAGTACAGTACTGTGTGCTGATGTGGTGGAAAAGAGAACAACTGATAAAACTCCCACAATATAAATTTATTTGCTATTTTAAATCCAGAAATTTAATTCTATATAATATAAACTTATTTGCTATTTTAAATTTAGTAATTTGAGTCTGTATATGCTTTGGCACACTTAGTTTTATAGGAATTTGCTCTGTGAGCATTTATCATGTTCTGAGACCCCACACCAGCCAAAGTGTTGAGGCAGCACTTTGTATTTTTCTTAAAGTAAGTACACCAAGAGATATCAGAAATATTTTCATATTTAATGATCTCATATTACAGTATATTCTACATTGAAATTAATTTTTAATTAAAGAAATTCAGTTTTGCCAGTAGATACAGGTTCTGAAAGTTCTTTCCTCTCTCTGTCTCATTCCTGTATATTGTATTTAGAAAAGTTATCACCTTCAAACTTGCTCTCGTTTATCAAGTGTCAAGGACATCTTAGGCTGGTAAAGGCTTCACACAGTCATCTCTGTATCTTTAGGAAAATCTGTTGGTTTTTTTTCTTATCACAACAATGTTTGACTCACATTTGCCCTACTGCCACCTTAGGAAATTCCTGTCTCTCATGGGCAGTGGTCTTCCTGCCTGTCTGCGGTCTGGTGTGGTCAACTGCTCTCCAAGAAAAATGAAGTCTCATTGCACCTCCTCACAATTGTACCTTGCCTAGTGTGCAGCAACAAGAACCCAGTAAAGTCAGTCTTTCTTCCTACTTTTAGTCAAATATAACATAAAGTTAACATTGAATCAAGCAGATTATTATCTTGATCACAGGAAGCAAGCCCGTTGAATGTACTAGGTGTACAGTTGCCCCCTGCCAGCTATTGGATATACAGCCAGCATTTAAAAAAAAAAACAAAGTGCACATTAGGAAAGATACTACAACAGTTGGAACAACAGTCTCTCCTCATCCATGTCTTGGTCAGCCAATATTATTGGTAATCTAAAAAATTTCCTTTCAGAAAACTTCTGAACTTCATTTGGGGGGAATTCAAACTTAATGCTTAATATTGCAATGAAGTGGCACAAAGAGCAGCTCTTCCTGACTGAAGTGCATTCCTAAAAGTTGCAATAAATTGAAATGCCTTATAAATCCCTGTACATGCACTGTCATATGCTTGCTTTACATATCCCACAATAAACTCAGTCTTCATATAGAATATACTCAGAATATTAATTACTTCCTTGATCATCAAGAAATAGCTTCCTTATTATAATTCCTGGCAATGTGAGTCCATGTCAGACTACATCTTTTTGCAGCTTTAGATTGCAATTACTTTGAGCTTTCTGCCATGACAGCTCATGGAAAAGAAGACCCGTGCAATCTGCATAATATTTGTTAAAGTTAAGTCCTTGCATAACAGAACTTTCTAGTGACAGTTTGTTCAGACCCTATTCAAAAATTAGTTGTGAAACGAAGTGTGATTTTCACCAGAGAATTCCCAATGGAAACCGATTTCAAGGCTTTTAGGAAAGTGGGATATATTAGCAGTGAACTTTTGTAAGAGATGCTTAACTATTCTAAGCTATACTTTAGGACAGAGTAAAATAACAGAAGTCCTCTTCCATACTCCTTTGACCTCTGTTCCTAAATTATCAAAGATTAAATGCAGCAGAGACAAACAGAAAATGGGCTCATATATTGCATTCATTCTCAACTCTGATTTTTGTCTTCAAAACTTTGTTTTCTTGTCTAGCTGAGTTTGGCCCCATCCCTTTACTCTGGATATGTACTTCAGCTCTTTAGCTCCAGCAGATAGTATAATCCAGGCAGAGTAATTTGGAAATTTACAAGTTGCACGTGTTGAAAACCACTGTTGTATATTCCATAATTGAAACTGTTTCTGTGTCCTATATATCCTGCAACGTTTTTGTACGTGCAGCCATTGCTATCCATTTTCTGTAAAATATTATCCACAAAGGTTCAGAAAGTTTCATTAGGATTGCTATAAAAGTCAGCTATACCATGTTTTATGTCTTCTCTGAAGCTGAAGTGTCTTGCACCTAATAGAAAACACTTTGTAGACCCCTTGCTAAGTAAGTATGTGGCAGAAAAACTGTAGGTGATTCATTTTTATAGGCGTGATGATATTAGAAGAGTTAGAAGCTAATACATCTTTAGCTAATGATTTTTCTGTTGTTTATAGCACATGCAACAGTGGTTCATGACTATTTTTCTCTCTCTCTGTCCTGGTTTTGACTGGGATAGCGTTAATTATCTTCTTAGTAGCTGGTAGAGTGTTGTGTGTTGGATTTAGTATGAGAATAATGCTGATAACACACTGATATTTTAGTTGTGCTAAGTAGTACTTACTCTGAATCAGAGGACTTTTCAGTTTCCCATGCTCTGCGAGTGAGGAGTTGCACAAGTAGCTGGGAGGAAGCACAGCCAGGACAACTGATCTGAAGTGTCTAAAGGAATAGTCCATGCTATGGACTGTCATGTCCAGTACAAAAGATTGCCTATGCAGGAAAGATCTCTGCTTGGGGAAGGGCTGGGCAAAAGTCAGTGGGTGGTGAGCAAGTGTATTGTGCATCACTTGTTTTTCTTGATTTCTCTCTCCTCTTTGCAACACAATTAGTAGTAGAAGCTGTAGTAGTAGCAGTAGTATATTTTTCTTTATATCGGTTATGAAACTGTTCTTATCTCGACCCATGATTTTTAGCATTTCTCTGTTCTTCTCATTCCATGGGGTGGAGGTAAGGGTAGTGAGCAAGCAGCTGTGTAGTACTTACTGACTAATATTAAACCACAGCCATCTTTCTTTGAAAAAAGGAAGAATAGTCCAAAACCTTCTGAAAGATAGTTTCGCCATGAAACTAAGTAAGGTCAAGGGACCTGCACAGGGGATCCAGCTTTTAGGAATAAAATGGCAAGATGTATGTCATCAGATCCCAGGGGATGTGATGAACAAGATAACAGCAATGTCTCCACCAACTTTTAAGAAAGAAACACAAACTTTTTTAAGCATTATGGGATTTTGGAGAATCACAAATTACAGTGTGATTGTAACCCTCTCTAACGAGTGACCTAGAAGAAGAATGATTTCAGGTGGGGCCCTGAACAATGACAAGCCTTTGAATAAATCATGTATGAGTTAATTCATACATTGGACCAGTCTGGAAAGACAAAGATGTAAAAAATATTCTGCCCCTAGGAAGAATGGCTGTATCTGGAGCTCTTGCAGAAAACACCAGGGCAGACTTGAGGTTAACTCCTAGGCTTTTGGAATCAGGGATGCAGAACATCTGAAGCCTGCTATACTCCAACAGAAAAAGAAATACTGATAGCTTAGAAAGGGCTTTGAGCTGCTTCAGAATAAATTGGTACTAAAGCACTGCTCCTCCTGGCTCCTTGACTACCTCTGCTGGACTGGATGTTCAAAGGGAGGATCACCTCTATGTGTCATGCAACTGATGCTATGTGGAGTAAGTGAGTCACACTGATCAAACAACAAACTCAAATTATAATCCCTCGCCACCCAGAAATTCGGGAAATGGTCTGTCTGGCCAGAAGGCAAAGGCTTGGCAATATCACCAGAGGAGGAAGTGACATATGCTAAAGAGGTTCCGCTGTATAATAACTTACCAAAAAGTAAGAGGCAATATGACTTGATGGGTCCTGGTGTGCTGTAGGAAAGCATAAGAGGTTGAAGGTGGTTTTTTTAGAATCCCCTACAACAAGCCACAGAAACTGCTGAAGGAGAAGATGAATTGAGTCAGTTTGCAGAGATGAAAGCCATCCATCTAGCTTTGGACATTGCTGACCAAGAAAAATAGCCAGTGTTCTATCTCTATAGTGACTCATAGATGTTGGCAAATGCTCTGTAGGAATGGTTACAGCAATGGAAACAGAACAAATGGCAGCACAGATACTGCCATTGTGGCAATATATTGCTGCTTGGGTGAAGAACCTGGTTGTGATGATACATCACCTAGATGTTCATGTACCCAAGAGTCACGCTTCCAAAGAACATCAAAACAACTAACAGAGATGGTTACTGAGATTGAACAAAGGGTTAAATCACTGCTTTCAAAGAGCAGGGAGGTGTTTACCCACATCCAGGAGATCAGGGCCCCATCCTGTGTAATGGTTACTCAAGAATACAAACATCATCGCTTCAAACATCCACTTCCTCTTAATTCTTCCCACTTTATACACTGATCATGATATCATAAGGTTTGGACTATCCCTTTGGTCACTTTGGATCTCCTACTCCAGCTGTGTCTCCTCCCAGCCACCCACCCATACCCATCTCCTTACCAGCATGGCAGTATGAAAAGCAGAAAAGGCCTTGGGTCTATGCAAGCACTGCTTAACAATAACAAAAACTTCTCTATATTATCAACCCTGTATTCATCACAAATCCAAAACACAACCCCATAGCAACTATTATGAAGAAAATTACCTGAATCCCAGACAAATCCAGCATGTTGCACCCTTTATTCCCAGTCAGGTTAATCTCAGCCACCAATACAGTCAACTGTTTGGGTCTCCGTGACATTCCAGGCAACATGCTCATCAGTTTTATGATAGAAACAGTAATGTATTCACTGATACTTGTTGAAAATCCTATCCTACCTAGTCCAATATTTTTTATTATTTATTGCGGTTGGAAGACCAATACATCAATAGGTACACTTTTTTTTTTTTTTTGTATAAACGTAATGCTGAAATTTGTGATTGCCATTAAATAATTTCCATTTTATCCAGAAGTACAAATGTGTTGTTTGATAGGATGGACAACTGAGAGTATATGGAAGAGAAAAAAAGGATGTCCTGCAACAGAACCCTGTTCTTTTAGTCTTGAAGAAAAAGGAAATAATGTTTTAATTTTTAAACAAATCTTACATTTGTTTAAAAAATCAGTAATGCCAGGATATGTATTTATCTTGAAATATGTTGCTTAGTGAAAGAGTACCCAACTCTGATCTTAATGGAGTTATATTTTGTTAACAGAGTTTTCCAGTAAATCAGTTTAATTCTGTAAATCCTCTGTAGAAACAAGGCCTATTTCAGCACAAGTACACACTGCTGTCTTAGCACTATTGCCATGAAGGCTGCTTTAGGTAGAGCAAATAACCTCTCTAGGGCAGCAAAGAAAACTTAAGTTGTAAAATAACTTTTCAAATATTTGTGAGCAGAGGTTTGGAAACCCTTATACAGAGTTTTTCATCCCTCACCTGGCAACTTGAGTAAAACCCTTTGATCTTGCTTAGGAGTAATAGGTAATTTGGCATCAAATGACCTTATCAAATTTTATCAAAAGGAAAAGCATACAACTGGATTCCCTCAAGTAATTTCTTGGAAGCACTTTTAATATAATGTTCAACCACGGATATTTTTAACACTTTCTTTAAGCACAACTTTGAGCACAAATTGATGCTAGAACACTTTCATCTACCTTAGCTCAAGCATTCACTTTTTCATTTATACATGTCGTGTTCTAATCTTAAAAGCCTTTAGAAACATACATATAGAACATTTCTGCGGTTTGTTCCCCTTCTTTGATTTCTCTATAGAAATAGCTGACAACAGACTGATAAACACAAGGGAAATTGTGCTTAATCAACCTGATTGCCTTCTATGATGGGACAATGACTGGACAGATGACAGGTCACCAGTGGATATTGTCTATCTTGACCTCAGCAAACCTGTTGACACTGTCTCCCATGATATCCTCATAGACAAGCTCAAAAAATGTGGGTTGGATGAGTGAAAAGTGTGTTGCATTCTTATGCTCTTGTTATATAACCTACCACAGTGGAACGTTGCTGTATTTGGTCGTGCCTGCAGCCAGAACTGAAACTTGGTTTCTGTTTTGCCCCTGGTACATTTTATGACCTGCTCCTGGAAACAAAGGTAATGAAGCTTAGATCAATTGGAGCAGATTAGAGTGAAACAACCCTGAATGACTGGTGTTTACAATATTTTTATGCATAATTATTTACTTCTTACTTTTTTATATTTTTATTTATATATTTATTTCTATATATATATGTATTTAGAAGTTTGTTGTAATGGAGAGGAGATATGTAGCCATTTTCATTATAAAGGCAAGACAAGGCAAAAGGGAAGGCAAGGCAAGGCAAAAGTGAAGATAAGAGAAAGTAAAGCAAGGGAAGGTAAGGGAAAGGAAGGCAAGGGAAGGCAAAGCAAGGCAAGGGAAAGGTAAAGCAAAGGTAAAGGCAAAGACAAAGGCAAAGGCACAGGCAAAGGCAAAGGCAAAGGCAAAGATAAAAAAAGAAAAAAGGAAAAGAAAAAGGAAAAGAAAAAGAAAACAGAAAAAAGAAAAAAGAAAAAGAAGAAAATTGATAGTGGAAAGATATCAATGTCTGTGAATGCAACCATGATACCTGATTGTTGCAACTGCAAGGTATGATGGTCAAAATCTAGATCTGTCAGGAGCCAAATAACAATAGCTCTGTCATCTACAATAAAAGTAGGAAAAAAGACAGCTCTGGATTTGTTGTTCGTATCTATTTATACAAGTAAATGTACAAATGCATGCTTGTATATTGACAGTTTGGTAGGGTAGAGTTCTTTTTGGTCCTGAGATAGTGTTAGTCAAATAATGAGGGAAAGATGTCATAATGAATATGACACTTCAAACACTTCAACGACTTTAGAATATTAAAGAAGGGTTATGAATGAAAAAAATTTGCAGTTGGAAGGATGTGTCCAATGTGCTTCTACAAGCTATGTTAGCAGATTTGTTCATCAAAAATCAGATGAACTTTTTTGTTTTTACATTACATTGGCTTATTTTTTGTCATCTTTTGCATAGGTGATAGGACTATAATGTTAACTTGCATTTGAGTCAACCTATTCACCATTTCAGTCATCTGAACAGCATTTCTGTTGTGTTTTGTTTGAGTTTTTTTCCAGGTAGAGTTATAGTATGTAATCAACCTGTACTTGTGTAAATTTGAATTTGCATGGAAAGGAAACTAGACACATAACACTGGGAATAGGGTTATGTATTTAACTAACTCTTTTAAAGGAACAATTGGTGAATTTTTTACAGCATTATGAATTATTTAAAGATGGAATTGCTAAAAAAAAGTTTGGATAGCTGTGGACCTAGTTTTATAACTTCCATTAAATAATCTTTTTTATAACGCTTGTGGTAAGAATAGCTGAGATGTGCTTTCTGCATATATTCATGTTACTTGGTTTTAAATGTTTAATTCTAAAATAGAATGTTATAGAGAAATATTTTCATAAAATGCTTAAAATGCTAGACACTGTCATGAATTATGCAATATTTAAAGATGCAGCCTATCTTTTAAAACTGAAGAGTACTTCATATTTTTACTCTGTTGTGTTCTGTAAATTGTTTAAACTTCAGGGATGTTTACTGAAACACAAAGCCTAATTCATCAGAGTACTGAATCAAAGGAGCCAGCTGAAATTAAGTGTTTATTTCATTAAATAATCTATCATAGTTGGGATTATCAGATATAGAATCACACTCAGTATTGAGAACAGAAACCAAATATCAAAACAAATACAGGAAAAGCTATTACTGTCTACATTCTCTCATGTTTAGGTGCCCATACTCAAAGAGTGATGCACACTTTACAGTCAAGTACCTTGTCAAACCCCTCTGCACTAGATTGCATAAATTAAACTGAATTACTTGTGCAGTCTGTCAAAACAGACCCTCTTTCACAAGAATACTCTAAAAGAGAATACCAACTTAAACTGATAGTTGAGAGGAAAGTCAAATGCAAATAAAAACTAACAGCTGATGAATATAACATTTTTGAAATATTTTGAGGTAACAATATGCCTATCAACCTAGTTTAGGCTCAGAGGATTTTGGTACTGACCTCTTGGAAGTAAAGAAATGAGAATAGGAGAATTGAACAAGCCTGAGCAGGTGCTTACATGATGAATAACTGATGATGAGTAGAACACCAAGCTTAGAAACAAAGTGTAACATTTGCACCTATAAATGTAGGAATCTCAAGAAAAGGTCGATGTCCAATTTTATTAATTACTATGTGCAGAATTTCTGGGAAATTTATTTGGAAGATTCTAAAAACTTGGACTGGTTTTGGAAGCAAGCTGTAGGAATTATCAATGTTGAAGAAAATTAAAATTAAAAAATTTCAGGGATATTTTTCTTGATCTGTTGAGTCTGTAAATTTCAATTTTATTTTGTAAATTTATTTGCATACATAGTTGTTAAAATGGTTTTATTCATGCTTAAACCTGATCATAGACCCTTGTTGATCCCTAAAATTAACTGGAAAAAAATAACATACTATTATTGCAAAGAATACTGAAAAACATAGACTGCACTTGTTACTCAATAGAAGGTGCTTTCAGACAAAACTTTAAGATCATGCTTTCATCAACGTTTACAAATCCACTCCATATAGAAACTAAGATTGCATTAATGAATTTAAGTTATGTGTATGTTTATATTTATAGAGTGGTTGTTTATATTTGGAGAAAAGCCCACCACATTGATACAGAACAAATGAAAAAATCTGCCAACAGATGGATATATATTTTAATACAGTTTATTTGCAATACTTATATAAGTATATATAAACTTTTATGTATGTACATTGAAATAGATACAGATATATATATGTGCATAAGCCACCATTAAGGAATTAATGACAGAAATAAAAAGGAGGCACTGGAAGAAGAAAATGAGTCTGGCACTTATTGTAGTTTGTAATTTGTAAAGTAAATTTGTGTAATTTGTAAGGTAAAGCCCTGACTTGACTTAGAACTAAAGCAAAACTCCCTCCCTCTCTAACTGAATCAAAAGTCCACCCCCTATGTTTACATTCTTTATATGATATCATTTAGACACATCTTGACAAAATTAACCCTTGAAATAATTCAACTGAAGAAAAGGAAATGTGTATGGGATGCACTTTCTTCTCATCTTTGCTGGTTCATTACAATATGAATATAATTCAAGATCACAAAAAGGTATTAAGATTGATCTCTTATTTATTGGTGAAAGAGCAATGAAAGAAGGCTGAGACGATTTCACAGACTTTTCTTCCTTGAATAACTAATTTTTTTGTACTTGAGACTTATAAAATATGAGTAGGAGTATTAAATCAATAAAACATTAACATTCATTTATTCTAACATGCAAGGAAAAATGTCTTACTTAATACTCAATTGTATTATAAAGAGAATGTTCTCTGAGGTGGATACTGACATGAAAGTGATCATGTTGCTGAAAATAAAAATTGAGAATAAGTGGGAGCAAAAGTGTGACATATAAGAGAAGGGAGCAAAACTGACTTTTAATCTTGATCCTCATTAATGTAGGAGGGCCTGGGTTACAGTATAACCATTGTATGAGTCAAATGAAGTGAATAAATTGTAGGTCTTCATAGGCATATGTAACAATAGCAGATAATAATGCTAATTAAAATTTAGTTTTAAACTCATGTAGGAATTTCCCATCATATTAAAACATTATAGAAGGCAGTGTCCATGCTCTTTAAAGGTACTGCTATTATGAGCAAATAATACCTTTACATGTTCTCATTTTGAATAGCTGATCATTATTGGATTCCTAAGCAAAAGAAAAGGATTCCATTTGTTCTTGTGTTTCACAAACAGTTGTGGAAGCTAGTAGTCTGAAAAAATAATTTTCTTGGATCTTAAGCTCATGGCACATTCAAGTTTTAGTTACAAATTACAAAACCTGCCTGAGGTTTTTTCTCCCTTTAAAAACAAACAAACAAACAAACAAAACTTGACTCCTATTTTTTACTGAGAGTGAGAGTGATGGGGCCACATCCCTGGCAGTGTTCAAGGTGAGGTTGGATGGGGTTCTGAGCAACCTGGTCTAGTGGGAGAAGTCCCTGTCCCTGGCCAGGGGGTTGGAACTAGATAATCTTTAAGGTACCTTCTGACCCACACTGTTCTGTGATCTCTGACTCATAATATGTGGGTTTGTATATTTTATTGTGATTTACCTATAGTGACATATTTTCTTTAACCCCAATTGCCAGTTGTACAGTGGATTTCTCCCATTTTTTTGCACATCTTTTCAATGTACAAATTAATTCAATAATACTAGAATACAAAAGGGGGGGGAGTTTTTTTTACTTTAAATTCTATTATTATAATACACTCATGTTAGAACCCATCACATTAACGTTCTTTTTCCAAATGAAATAAATTGCACTTTGGAATAACATGCAAAATAACTTGCTTCTAAAAGTGCTACAAAAAAGATCGACATGAGAACTATTAATAAGGCACAGGCCTTCATTTATCTAACAAAAATAGAGACGGAATTGAAATAATAGGTCATTGTGGAATTTTTAATCAAGTGTAATGTATTTACCTCTGCCAGTCTGTCAAAGTACTCATATTTCACTAGCAATTTATTCTCAAAAAAAATGATTTCACTGAGCATTTTATTACATAGGAATACAACATGATGTAGGTGGGCTAAGAAGTCTTGGCTACTGTGGAGCTATTTTATTACCTTCCTGATTGTCTTGGGTTCCAGCATGTGATGTCCTCTGTGAAAAGAAACCTGCCTCTAGACATGATATCCTTTATTATTTTCAGAGTTTATAGGACTTTTTTACTTTTATTTTTAAGTTAAAAAAAAAAATCAGCAACTTTTGAACTGATAGCTATACAAATATGCCTGACTGAACTGTGTCATGCCATCAAATACATATTGATTTTTATTTGATTTTTAAAATGGAACAAAATGATGCTACAAAAGCTGGTGATGATGTCTCTAAAAAAGGGTTCTGTGTGGACTACTAGGGGACAAAATTATATGAATCTTTGAGATGATTAATGAGATGAAATTGCAGAATAAACCCCTCTGATCAAGGAAATGCTTCTGAAATAAAAATTAAAGGCCTGTTTTACCATTACTGTTGCTCCAATTTTTCATGAGCATGTCCCAGTAAAATCAAAGACTAAAGTTGATAAATGCTACCTCCATTAGCTTAGAAAAATCTAAAAATTTGTTTTTTCATTTATTTCTGGTGCACAGAAAATTCAGTAATTTATTTCTTCTTAGTAAAGCACATAAACATTTTTTCCTACAAGTTAATAGGTTGAAATTTTAATCCAGTGTTTAAAATGAAGCAATCTTGAACACTTTCTGACTACAGTGTTTTTACCTGACCTGATTTTGGCCAGGGTAGAGGTTATGTTTTTCATAGTAGCTAACATGGTCCTCCGATTTTTATTTGAGCTGGAAACAATGTTGATAATATAGAGATGTTTTTGTCACTGCTGAGAAGTGCTTACACAGAGTCAAGGCCTTTTCTGATCCTCAGCCCACTCCATAAGCAAGGAGACTTGGGGAAGCATGAAAAGTTATGAGGGGACAGAGCTGGGTCATCTGACCCCAAATGACCAAAGGGATACTCCATACTATATGGTCTCATACACAGTATGAAGAGCTGGGGGAAGGAGAAGGAAGTGTTTAAAATGGTAGCATTTGTCTTCCCAAGTTACCTTTAGGTGTGAGAGGGCCCAGCTTTCCTGGAGATGGCTAAACACCTACCTGCCCATGGGAAACAGTGAATTAATTCCTTATTTTGATTTGCTTGCACACATGGTTTTTGCTTCCACAGTTAAGCTGTCTTTATCTCAACCCATGGGTTTTCTTACATTTATTCTTCCAATTCCCTCCCTGAGCACAGTGGGGAGGAGTGAGTGAGCAAGTGGCTGTGGGGCTTAGGTGCCTGGTTGCTTCGTTGGTTTATAGGATTAAACAACATTATCTTACAGCACTTTAATGTACAAAGGGGCCTAAACAGATGAGTGCAAGTAGTCCTACTCTTCCTCATAAGCTGTGAAACAATTGTCTGTGAACAGCATCAGTTCTTGTAGTCATCTAGCCTGATTAGACAGTAACAAAGCTGAACTGGGGTGTTTATGGTCTCTGGTTTGGCACCACAGTATAGTAGTTTGACACCTACCACACCACAGATGCCTGAGAGAAAGTACCTTTGCAAATAACAGGCTGGTTTTACTACAGGTTAATGTTTCATGATGAAGAGAATAATGTCAAGTATACACAAAAGATGCAGAAATAAGTCGAATAAATTGTGGGATAAGCTACATGATCATTTACTTCTTTCTTTAAATTTCAGACATCAATCAAGCTCACTGAATGAGCTAGAGTTAAATAGAAAGAATAGGATTCCTTGCAGACTGTAATATTATATATAATACAATAGGTAATAAATAAGCACAAAAGAATTAAAGGGTGGTTGCACATTCTACCTTTACTGGAACATAAGCGATCATATCAGTTCAGACCAGATGTGCAACAAGCCCTGAATCCTATTTTCAAGAGTGAATAAATAGATGTTTACCACAGAGCACTAGAACAAGTGAATTATATAACAGTCTTCCAGACACCAGTTTTTTTTATCTTAGGAACTTCCTGACCCAAAACTACTATCTTTGTGTAAGTTATCCTTGAACCTTTAAAAAAAAAAAAAATAAAAAAAAAAATCATGGTTTGAGCTAATTGCTTTAGCAGTTTTCAGAGTTCAGAGTAAGTCATGGTTGGCAGTTTCATGGTTTTATTAGATTCTCTGTGAAGAGTTACATCTTTCCATGGGTCTTGAATGTTACTTCTTGGATTCATGCAATATCTTCTGGTGTTGCTTTTAGATATGGAAAATAAATCACCTGAAGTTCTTACACTTTTCTAGACTGTTGTCTCTTCCTGCCTTAGTTATCCATTTTTTTTTCCTAAGTGGTATCACTCTAGCCTATCCACTAAATAAACATCATCTGTTTCATATCTGTGATCATCATTACTTTCTTTGAGAATATCATTGTTTTAGTACACTATTTCTGAGATGGGAGCACCAAAACTACAAGAGCTGTTTCAGGTGGAAGTTGATACACAACTGAATCCAATTCCAGGTTCAGTGGAGCTCTGAGCAACCTGGTCTAATGAAAGGTGTCTCTGCTTCCAGAAGCAGGCTTAGAACTAGATGATCTCTAAGGCCTCTTCCAACCAAAACCATTCTATGTCAGATGGCATTGTTTTCTCTTTTGTCCTCTATTCCTTCCAGGATGATTTCTGACATTTGTACAACTTCTGCTCAAGTTTTCCATTTTGAATGGCGTTTGGCAGATCAGAGCCAATCTTCTGTTGCATAAAATTAGGGTTCTCATTTGGGGGGTATGGCATTTCACATATATTTATGTTAAAATGATTTTCCATTTTTTAACAGAATTTTCTGGTTTACGAGATCCCTTTGTATATTTGTCACATTTGGGTAACATCTTTCCTACCTTAAATTCAGTACTGTCAACACACATTACTATCTTGGTAATTCTAATGGTTCCAGACTATTCCTACTGATGTGTTTAGTACAGACATTTGTCTTGAGGGCTTGGCATCTCATAAAACTGCATAGAATATTTTCTAATAATTGACAACCCATCAGCAGTCTTAGTGCAGAACAGCACTCAGCAGTTTGGAGAGGAATTCGATATGAAGTCAGTATTTCAGGTTTTTTGTCCTTTGGGAGTTTTTGCTGGTCATATTCTGATCCTTGTGATTTACTACATTTCTCACTAGCTTTTATTGAATATCCTTATCACCAAGTTTTTAATTTAAGACAGAACTTCCTATTAGCCATACATGTTCTGACATGAGTGTTCCTGTTTCTCTTGTACTGTAAAAAATTTACTTACAATTTTTTTGAAGCTGTTCTTCATTTTCTTGTTCATGTTCGTCTTTTCTGTGTTCCGTATATGGATGTAACTTAATCTTTAGAGTGAGTGCTTAAAGCAACAAGGAAACAAGAATGTAATATTTGTCAAATGTACTTGGTTAATTCTCAGCTTTTCCTTTTCTCTTATCCCAAAATTCTTCTGTAGCCAACAGGCTCATTATTTTTCATAACCCTGATCAGATTCCCAGGTGTAACCCAGTTCTAGGCAGCTCAAAAGTCCAGACCCTTTACTATAACTGCTGATCCTGGTTTTACCCCACCAAATACCATTTGAAGATCTGTCTGCTGAGCTGTGATCTGATCTTATAGTGTCCGTGCATTCACATCTTTCTTTTACATTGACTACAGGAAGAAAAATCAACAATACCTGAAACAAAACAAAAAACATGAAAAAACCCCCACCCCAAAACAAAACCCAACCCAAGTGAAAAAAATAATAAAAAAACAAACAATGAGTTAGTAAGCAATTGGAAATAGAATCATTTCATGATATTTGTTGCTCAGCAATAGAAGGTGAAACCAATTTGCTTATAAAAGGATAATGTTACTTGAGGGGAAGCATAAATAGATAAAATAACAAAATATCTTTATAAAAAGTTGTCAGCTTATATGAATTTGCTTACAAAAGGCTAATGTTACTTGAGGAGAAGCATAAATAGATTAAATAACAACATATCTTTATGAAAAGCTGTTAGATCCATTATGTAAGCACACTAATATGCGCTGGGTAGTTTCATTAATTGTAAGTGGTGCTTCAAATGAAAGAGACTGTGTTTCTCCCTATTTTACACATCGAAAATGCAATAAAAAAAAGAAAAAGAAACAGAGGAAAAAAACACAGAAAGGAAATGTTTATTTTATTTGAAACTTCATTACAGTTTTCCTGATTGCTTGTAAACTTTATAAGTCTGATCATCATATTGCGAAGTATGAGCAACTTAGATTAGAAATCCAACCATAATATGCATTTCTTTTATTACTGGCTAAGTGTAAATCTTGGAATTATCTTACTGGCAGAGATATTTTAACTTTGGAATTTGTTTTGCAGAAATATTTCATGATATTCTTGTCAGTAAACTTTCTTCACTAGAATAATTCCAGGAAGTGATCAAAATGGTGATTATAATTCTGGTAAGTGATCAAAATGGGGATTACACACAGTTAAAATTACATAATTTTAAAAAAATCACTGTTTTTCTAGCTGCAATTATACTTTGTTGACACTTCTTTCTTAATTCCTTAATCCCTATACATCTACAAAGGAATAAACCAGAACAAAAACTCAAACATCTCATGACAGTGCCTGACCAGAAGACCTCAATATGAGCAAGACTGAGTTCTGAGTAGTAAAGTGCAGATTAAGAGCCAATTAGGACAATTATCTAATATTAATTTTAGCCTCTGGATTTAGGATTATTCAGTTTTGAGTTATACTTTCATTCATACATATTTATATTGCTACTTTTATTTAAATTGTATACATGAGATATAAGTGAAGGTATTGATTTATTTCTTACCTTTTCCTGTTGATAGCATGGTTGTGAAACCTTTTCTTTGAAAGAAAGGGTTCAGAAATCACAGAAATCACAAAAATGGTCAGATTGGAAGGGACCACAGTGGGGCATCTGATCCAACCTCCCTGCTCGAGCAGGGTCATCCTAGAGCACATGGCACAGGATTACACCCAGATGGTTCTTAAATACCTCCAGTGAAGAAGACTCCACAATGTCTCTGGGCACTCTGTTGCAGGGCATGGTCACCCTCATGGTTAAGTTCTTCCTCATATTCAGGTGGAACTTCCTGTGCATCAGTTTTTGCCCTTTGCTTCATGTCCCAATAGTTTGCACCACTGGGAAGAGCCTCGCTTCATCTTATTGACACCCCACTCTTTAGGTAATTATATTCATTAATGAGGTGTCCTCTCAGTCATCTCTTCACAAGGCTGAACATGTCCAGGTCCCTCAGCCTTTCCTCATAAGAGAGTCCCTTAGTAAACTTCATAGCCCTAAGCTGGACTTGCTCCAGGAGCCCCATGTCTCTATTGTATTGAGGAGTCCACAATTGGACATAGTACTCCAGATAATATTATTGGTGACCTGTAACGACCTCCTAACAGAGTCTAACTATGCATCAAAAAGAAATGTTTTCCTTTATGGACTATTTTTTATGTACAGAGTTGTCTTTCTGCAGTGCCTTAAAAGAGAAAAATCTTTATTACACATAGAGCTAAAATAAACAAAAAAAACCCAATTGAGATATAATACCTAGCATCATTTATAGGAGGAACTGAAAGGAAGAAAGGCTAATTAATGTCTTATGGGACAGCAGTGGTATTTTTGGTTTTGATGCATTTATCTTGATGTATTTCGCTTGGCTAAGGAAAAGATTGTTAAAACTTTCAGTAGTCAATCTCAATTCTTTATAAATGAGAGGAACAATATGTGAAGTTAAGAAGCTGATACAGGTTTTTACATGCCAGCATATAATCTATTTAATCTATTTTGGTAAAGGTACACAGCACCTCTGCAGTCATATAGATCAGGTATCATATTAGTTACTTGTCTCCATATCTGCTTCCATCTCTGTTCATTAAGCATATCAGCTGTTTTACATATGAAGTGTATATATTTATTTATAGGTATTAAATGTAGAATCAATTTTTTTTTATCAGACCATATGATTCCAAAGCAAAAATGTCTTAATCTATTATTGCTAATATTTGTGTCTACATAGCATAACCAATGCATTCTTTGTGTTGCCTTTTTGGAAAAAAACTCATTTATATAGAAATTAGCTCTTACACATTTTGTGTAAGTTTGCTTATTTAAGGGAAAACTGCAGCTTGATGTCTTTATGTAAAAACTTTATTGTGGGAAATTATTTATCACATTATTTGCAAATAAATTAAGCCAGGTGTTGGTGACAGGGAAGGGCCAGAGGGAAATTGGGAAATTCTTCAAGGCCATGGAAAAAGGACAAATCTTTTAAAGCAATGCAGAGCTGTGAGGCTGGAATGCTTCCCTCTCTGCTCTTCTTCACGCCTGGGATAAAGGAAGGCTAGGCAAAAAGGTGTGTAGGTGCTCTGTACTTGAGGTGCATCTAGTCAATTGACATTCTGGACAATTCGCAGTATCCTTTTCTTTGCAAAATACATGGATTTGTGGGTGACTGTTTTTCATTTTGGTTTGGTTTGGGTTTTTTTTTTAAGCTATAAAGTGGTTTTAAAATTTCTTTCTGTGCTCTATTCTGGTTTTAAATAAATATGTGCAACAGAAATTGGAAATTAATATAAATCTGTGAAACATTTACTTGATTTCTGAGTGATGCAGACACATTAATACAGGTGGATAATGAAAATACAGTAGAACAAATAATTTTTGGTCACAGACTAGCATTTTCATTTATAATATTATTTCTGTTTCAAGTGTATAGACAAATACAGAATACTGGTTTTCCTTTGCTCACATTAGTATAATTGTGGTTAACATCATTGCCGCATTTCTCCCTAAACAGGGCAAAAAGAGCAATGCTGCTGATTCTGGGTTACATTGTTTTGGTGGCAGTAATGAGTGATTTGCTTGGGGGAAAACTGTCAAGTCTCTGTGTGAATTATTAACAAACGTATTTCTGTATTATTTATAAGATGTTAAAAATATTGCACAATGATCATTTAAAATGATGGCTTTAGAAAACAATTGTTTCTTTACAGTTCTTATTGACACAAACAGTTTTATATCTTTATATCAGGGAATATTTCACAGAGTAACAGTTCTTATTGACACAAACAGTTTTATATCTTTATATCAGGGAATATTTCACAGAGTAGCAAAAAAAGAGCAAAGTTTTAATAGCATCTTAACATGATTGTTGCAATTACCCTCCTATTTTCTAACTTTTAATAAAGGTAGCTTTTATTCTAAGAGACAGAAAAAGTCTGGGGAGAGAGTAGAGTTTTACTTAGGGTGAAATCAACTTTTCTGTGAATGTAGCTGTAACATTTTTTTAATATTTGCAATTTAATCATATTAAATTGTTTCTTCTTTATGGAAATAATGAAGACACGCATATGTAATACTATCTCTTAAATTCAAAAACATGCTAGGAAGTACTATGCTAATGTTTAGGTGCTTCACCACAGAGGGAATGAAAAGCGCACTGCTCTTCTGCTGGACATCATAAAGAGAGGATGGTCTTATAGTTAAGAACAGTCTCTTACACAGATGCCTACTCTGAGCTTGGATGAGTAAATCGCCCTCTGTTTGCTTTTATGTTTCTGATTTAAATTAATGGTGTTGATTACTTCTCTGCACACATAAGGTGATGTCAGTGTGTGTTTACTAACTGTATGGTACTGTATTCATATTAACAGGATCACTGATGTAATATTTTCACTGGAGCATAGCCTGACTCTTATCTGGGATAAGGATATTTACATGAGCTTTTGTAAGAAAACTGGTAATAGAATTTTGGCAAAGAGAATCAAAAATTACATCACTTACCTTAAAAACTTTTTCAATCAAGCTTCTTCGTTTTACTCTGAAGTTGTTCAAAACCTTAATGACTTCTCAGATTACTTTTTCCTGTTTGTGTGTGTATGCCATAGGCTTTCAAGGAGACTTCCTCAGTTTGAGAGTGACAATTAAGCCAGTAGCTCTGATTACACTCATGATAGCTATAAGGTGAGATGTAATTGGAAGACATGAAAACAAGGTCTTTTGTTGCTTAGTGTTTGTTGGACATTGTTTAGGGTTTAATTATTTAGAGGAAACAAATTTTATATTGATATGGCTGTAGATACATTTTTTATTAATTATATAAAAATTCAAGGATATATATATATATATATATATAGTGAAAAACAATATTTAGTGGCATCTAGGCTTGCTTTTAAAAGTCTGCCTCTCTTGCTTCTTTTGCTTCAGTAATGGCAACTGGAAGATGAAGAGAAAAACTGCCTTTGACAAACAATAAAAATCTCTCTTTTGTTAATCATGAATTTGATTTGAAATATGAGGGGTTTGGGGTTTTTTTAAGTAAAATTCAGATTTTGGAAAAGAATCTTTCTGATTGCATGGAGCACTATCAGCTCTTTCCTCTGAACTATTTGGTCCTAATTAACTCTCAGGTAGCTTCTGTGAAGCCAGC
Source organism: Poliocrania exsul (assembly GCA_035041345.1). Taxonomy (NCBI): domain Eukaryota; kingdom Metazoa; phylum Chordata; class Aves; order Passeriformes; family Thamnophilidae; genus Poliocrania; species Poliocrania exsul. The sequence continues at coordinate 72,138,804 of JAWWLZ010000082.1, forward strand.
GTAGGAATTTCTTTATTCATTTCAGCTTCATCAAGAAAGTGTGTCCAGAATATTTGCATTACTTTCCTTCATACATTACGGTTGCTGCACAATTTCTAATGGGATTTTTTTCAAATTAATGGGCTGGCATAGACAGCCTTGACAGTAATAGAAGGAGACAACATCCTTTAACCAGCGTGTGTCTATTGATGATCTGGGTAGTGGAGACAAAGGGTTTATAGTAGCCTTATTTCCATCCATCTGTACATGTTTTCTCAGACCTGATTTTGTACATGAAAGGATATGGCCAGTTTCCAGAATTTTGCAACAATTTTCTGGCATTGGATTTTGAGTAGAAAAGCATAATGACATTCTTTTGGCTGTATGTCTTACACTTGGAACAGAGGTGTAAAAATATTCTGAAATATAAGCAGTAATTTAAAAGCATGCTATTTCATTGCCTTATGTCAGTTTTCGTTCTTCTTTCAGATGCACGGACACAATACATGAAAACCAGAACTGATGGACAAAATCATTAATCAAATATGTATAAGCATTTCTGCTGGGTTGCCTGTCCCTCAATTAGAAAAGTTATTCAAAAGAGAGTTTTCAAAGAAAAACTCCACTTGTTCATTCATTTTCATCTAGGACTGAATCAGAAGGTTTATAGGCAATTGAAAAAGATATATACAAAAGATGACACTGACTTTTTTAATACTAATGAGGTGAATGCAGCTGTGAGAGGAGCTAATAAAAATATTTTTAATCCATTTGCTTGAAAGGTAATAAAAATCCTTGTTCCTTAGCGGAATAAAAGTGTAATACAGCTATTAAAGGTATTTCAGGGAGAGGGAGATCTAAATAAAGCTGAGACATCACATTTAATATGAGGCTTAATGGCATATAGTAGTCTCAAAAGGTTCTAAGGCTGAAAGTATATATTGGCATAAGTTTTATTCAAGTGTTAGATGAAATACAGTGTCATCAAAATGGATGAAGAAAAGGTCTACAATACTAAGATAAGGAGAGAAGAGAATTACATAAAAAATGTATTACTATGTGAAATTTAAATCTGTGACCATGTTTAATGGAATGATTTGTTGTACAATGCATCCATGGTGCCTTTTGATGCATTAGAATAGGATAATCATAAAGATGCTTTGAGCAGCCAAAGAAAACACTCTGCTAAGAAGCATATTTGTATCTTAAAAATAGCTGCTACATTTCATTCATTAAAACTCATCACTTTGTAGAGGAATGATACATGGAACACTTCACATATAGGCATCTTTGAGTCTGGCTTTATGAGAGTCAGAAGTCAAATGTAAATGTTTTCCTTTAAAGAGGATCCTTGAGTAAGGAGAGATGCAGAAAAACTCACACTCCTATTCACCATGCTCTTGCCTGAAAACCACAGGCTTGTATTTCTTCCACTGAGCATAATTGCATTGGCATTTTCATTTGCATCAGGAGTCATGTTTTGCTGTGACTCTCCTGATTCACACTTATATTATTTTGATTTTAAAATTGAGTGATGTTGGAGTTTGTGAGCTGCACTAACCCTGAGTGATGCTAAAACACAGATATGCATCAGGAGCCCACCTGGTACACTGCATTCACAAATGAATATTGAGGCAATGGGAACAAAAGAGTGTCAGTACTATGCATCTCCTGCCCTCCATACAGTGTTGATGCTGGTCTTCACTGTCAACTTTTTTTTTTTTTTAAATTAATTTACACTTACTCGTACATACTACTTACTGAGAGAGATATAGCATGAGGTGTGGAGTACACGTCATGATTTGAGGACATGAAGAATACATAAAAGGTTTTAAAATGCTTGCATTCAGTGAATTTTAAGACATAGTTGTTGGGAAAAGCCATAAAATACTTTTGTTGCTTTATTAAAATAATCTCATTCAAAGTTTTTCTTAGTTAGTGTCTGCAGAAAAAATGTTGACATTGTATATGTCCTGGAAACTTTTGACAAAAAAGTCTTATTTCATTAATAAACCCAATTTCTTTCCTCCTTCTAGATTTAACGAATAAGCAAACAATATCAGATATTACTGGAGCTGTAAAGACTCTGTCTGCCTAGCAGAACGAATGCCTGTGCAATTTATCCTATGATTTAGTCACGATTTTTTTTTTTCTAAACCCATTTAATCATTTGTTCTAAGTCTACTTAGAACATATCATATTGAACTAATAGTGAATAGATGTAATTTTCATTAGTTTAGTGCATTGGGCTAAATAGGACATGAAGACCCCAATGAAATCACTTGGTATATGTGTCATAACTGATTAATCTGTAGTAGATGGTAGAGCTCACTAGACAGTTCTGAAAGACAATTGGATATAAAGTGTAAAAGTGATGTTTGAATGTGTTGTTCATTTGACTTTTATATTTACTTTATCTTGTATATGTTTTATCTTGTCTTCAGATTGTCTCAAATATCTAGCTTTATGAAGGCTTCTTTAAAATATTAACTGTGATGCTTAAGAGCAAATAGTGAGCAAATAATTTAGCAAATTTGTTAATGCAGTGTTCATACTAACATAAATTCTAATAAAATTGTGGTGAGTTGACCATGGCCAAATGCCAGATGCCCTTACCTTTTGAGAAATGACAGAGGTGTGTTTTGGGACTGGTATAGTCTCTTCACAGAATGAAGAAAGTCAAATTAATCTGAGAACAGGTCTTTGTTGTGAAGTCATTAAGCCTATGTGATGTCCATTGATATTACATGTCAAAATCCTTCAGTTCTTTCCATACTAAATAGTAGAAGCCCTATTTAATTCATAGATATAAACCATAGAACATGTGTAATTGGCATGTACATACTCATGTAGGTAATGCTTGCAAGTTTGTGGTATAAGCTTGCACAGCAAGAATTGTACCTTAATGTTAAAGTTTTGTCTTGAAAATAACCCAATTGCTGTATCCATTTTCATTCCTATATGCCAGCAATTATTTTTTTTTTATGTAAGTGATCATTTTTAGGCAACAAAATGTTAAGAGAACAAATCTAGATGTATTTGTTCATAACAGTTTTTATTGTGTTTGTAGAGTTCTTGGCTCTTATTATTAGAAGACAACTTTTCTTTCAAATACCACTAAAAAGGCTATAGTTGACCTAACAATTCTGATGAAAACTTTTACAAGATATTGCTGAATCTTATTCCCTACTAAAGCTGCTATATAAATATTTTTATAAGAGCTGAATGCACATTGTTCCTATCTGAGAAGTTCACATTTTCATTATCTTTGTGCTTTTAGGTTCACTTTCTCACTACTCTTATTTAATTTTAAGTAATCAGATTTAGCAGACTGCTACAACCCTTAGGTATTATGGTTTACTCCTCCACTCGTTTTGCCTTCTGTATTTCATTATGCTAGTATTTCTGTTTGCTGCCCTGAAGGATTTCTTTTTCATTATCTTGACCAGAATTTGCTTATGCGTCTGCATTTGTTCATATTAAAAATTTATGTACAAAGTATTTGTAAATAAGAGCAAACCATACAGCTTATCTCTTGAATCAGCAAGTGACACTGCACATATACTGAAATGGAAGAGACATGAAAATGAGCATTTGATGTGGCCAGTGGTATAAAGGAATCCATGGGATTAATTGGTAAAATAACACCTGGGAAGTGATTTAATAACATGATTTTTCATATAAGAAGGAAAAGGCACTAACACATCACAGCTTTTCTGGGGAACCCTGCAGGATACAGCAGTCTCTCACTGCAATAATGGAGTATTCTAAATGCCAAGCCCTGGACAAAAATACTTTCAGAAGGTATCCACACACAAAATAGATACAAATATGGTTGGTTGTCTGTTGCTCATTCTCTTTTTATGCATAATAAATTGTTTGTTCAACATTTTGCATCTCAGTTAAATTCCCTGCTTGGAGATTGCAAAAGCAAATGTGAAATCATGTTCTTTCTCTTATAAATCCTGCATATTTATCATTCCACCTTTTATTGTAATACTGACAGTATTTTCATTTGGCTTTTTCTTGCATATGGTAGTCTGTCTTCTGGTCTCTATTTTTCATAGATTTTCATATCAACTTCTTCAAATATACAAAGCTTAACATTCCATGATTTCTTGGACCCTGTGATGCTCAGGAGCCAGAGGAGGCCAAGCAAAGGTGTCCTTCTCATTTGATCTTTGATTGCAAGGCAGAACACACTGCACAGAGTGCCAGCAGACCAGCAATCACATAGCTCACAACTAAACCCTGGCTATAAAGAAGCCATTTGGCTTGAAGATCTCCAAGATAATCTGTAAAGGTGGCTTCCACTAATTTCAGTGGGGCCCCACTAAGCAAGTTGTGCCTCCAAGATAATGCCACTAGTATTTGCACCAGTTGCATTGGATCCAAAACCATGTTACTGGATGGTCTCATGAGTCCTGCTTCAAAAGAGCTCCCTACTTCCCAGCAGAATTTATTTCCACCCTGATCACTCTGAGTGGGCTAGAACATACCAATAAAATAGAATGAGGTGAGACCATGTGGTCAGAGAACATACCTATGGACAGGCAAAGTTCAGGCTGCTCATGGGGGTGGGGCACCAGATTGCCTATGGTGGCAGAAGGACAGGCTGCTTTTGAAGAGGAGGTGGCTCAAGAGCAACAATGAATGCTTCTCTGCTGCTGAGCCTGGGGGAAAAAATGTCTGGACACCTTTTACTTCTTGTCAGCATTCTGTGACCTGGATCCTACTGACTATCCCTTTGATAATTTATTTACTTTAAATTTGGGTATAAAGCAAAAGAGAAACTCTCTGCAGATTTTAGTAAAACTGCTATAATCCAGACCTCAATTTTAACAATGCCACCAGTTGTCTATGACTCTTGGGAAGAGGTCACTAGAAACTCTTTTCTGTCAGCTCAGTGCTGTGAAGGGGACCACTCAGATTGCTGATGTGTGGATGCTCCTACATAATTTAGACTGTCAAAAAGTCTCAGTTTAATTCCCTTTTTACTTTGAGGTCCAAAGAAGCCAGTGTGATGTCACTTACTATGAAGATGTTTTCCTGTGCTGAATTTCTCTAAATCTATGCTCATTTTGGCAATTTTATCCCATGATAGTATTTATATAGCCATTTAACCTATCAGTAATATTTTAGAGGGTGGTAACGGGCTCATTATTGTATTACACCAAAAGTAAGAAAAAACATAAACAAGCTTGCAAAAGAAATACTTTCCTGTTACTTGATTATTTTTCTTTGTTTTTGTGTATTAAAACTACTGGGTCTGGAACTCAGAAAAAAAAAACAACAACAGAAAAAAGGTAACAGGGCAGGAGGAAGGCGGCAGGAGAGATGGATGCTTAAATACTTTTTCTGACAGAGCTATGAGAGTGCCAGAGATTATTTCCAGGCTGTTTGTTATGTTGGGTCTATCCTACTGTGTGGTAATTACATTACTGGGAGTTTGAGACTCTTGTACAATATGGGATCAAAATGCAAGCAAGTAGCAGCAATCTCAAGTCCTACCCCTTGCCCCTCTGAGCTTCCCTTTCTTATCTTGTAGGAAAGAATGACAAATGAAGATGGGGGAGGCCTTTCAATGGAGGCTCATAGCATATATTGGATAGTGAAAGAGAGATCACAAAGGCAAAATCACGGCTGTGTGCATGGCTGCTTGATTTGACACAAGATTATCCCTGTTCTTTGCACCAGCAGGACTTCAAAAGCAGCCTTTGGACCTTTGGGCTGCAGTGACAGTGGTTATATATCAGTAAGACAGGTAAGAGCAGCATGATCATTACCATAATCCATGATCATCCAAACCCTGTGCCACAGAGGGAGCTAAAGCATGGTATCACACGTGATTTTGTAATTGTTATCAGAAGCCTTGTTTTTATATAGACAAAGAAGTTGTCTTGGGAGAACAGAGTGTCCCTAGCCAGGGAAAGTTCCTATGATTGATACCCAGCACTCTCTCTCACCAGACATATATACGCTTATTTATCCAGTTGGTACCCAGCTCCTTTATCACAGAATCACAGAATCACAGAATCTTCTGAGTTGGAAGGGATCCACAAAGATTATCAAGTCCAACTCCTAGCTCTGCACCCATTTCTAAGAGTCACACCATGTGCCCAACAGTATCATCCAAATGCTTCTTGATATCTGACAGGCTTGGTACTGTGACCACTTCCCTGGGGAGCCTGTTCCAGTGTCCAACCACTCTCTGGGTGAAGAACCTTTTTCTAATATCCAACTTAAACCTCTCCTGACACAATTTCAGACCATTCCCTCGGGTCCTGTCACTGGTCACCACAGAGAAGAGAACAGTGCCTTCCCTTCCTCTTCGCCTCACGAGGAAGTTGTACCTGCAACGAGATCTCCACTCAGTCTCTTTTTCTCCTGGCTGAACAGAACAAGTGACCTCAGCCGCTCCACTCCCCATACGGCTACCCTTCAAGGTCCTTCACCATTTTTATTGCTCTCCTTTAGATACTCTCTAATAGCTTACTATCTTTCTTATATTCTGCCCAAAACTGCACACAATATCCAAGGTGAGGCTGCCCCAGTGCAGACCAGAGCAGGACAATCTCCTCCCTCGACCAGCTGGCAATGCTGTGCCTGATGCCTCCCAGGACACAGTTGGCACTCCGGGCTGCAAGGGCACTGCTGACTCATATTCAACTTACCACCGACCAGGACCCCCAAGTCCTTTTCCATGGTACTGCTTTTCAGCCTCTCATTCCCCATCCTGTACAAATATCCAGGGTTGTCTCATCCCTTTCCTGTGTTGAACTTCCTATGGTTGGTGATTGCCCAGTCCTCTAATTTGTTGAGGTCTCTCTGCAAGGCCTCCCTGCTTTTGAGGGAGTCAACAGGTCCTTCAAGTTTTGTGTCATCTGCAAACTTGCTTAGTAACCCTTTTGGTCCTGACTCCAATGAAGAGTGCAGAGCCTAAGATGGAGCCCTGTGGAACCCCACCAGTGACAGATCACCAGTCTGATGTTAGTTACTCCATTCACCATTATCCTCTGTGCTCAACCCATGAGCCAATTGCTCACGGACCACATGGTGTGTTTATCCAGCTGTGTGCTGGACATTTTTTCCAGAAGGTACCTATGAGAGATAATATCAAAAGCTTTGCTGAAATCCAAAAAGATTGCATCAACTGGCTTCCCTTGATCATCTAGGTAGGTTACTTTGTTATGGAAGGAAATCATGTTTCATAAGCAGGACTTTACTCTCAGGAAGCTGTGATGACTGTCACAAATATGAGGGGTAGCTCACTTTATCTTTTATTTAGTATCATAATAATGGATTGAGACTTGTCCCTCAGTTACTGCAGAGCGGGTTACAAATGGCAGCCTGCAACTCTCCAGGAAAGCAGAGTTCCATCACACATAATAGTGACTTGGGAAGGCAAACATCATAATTCTAAATGCCCCTGCCCCTTTCCTCCTTCTTCCCTCAGCTCATATGCTGAGCATGGTGCCATATGGAATGCAATATTACTTTGGTCAATTGAAGTCACCTGTCCTGGCCACATGATTTCCTAAATTCTTGTGTGCCAACAGCCTGTTTGCTGTTGGAGTAGTGAGAGAAACAGAAAAGGCCTTGACTCTGTGTAAGCACTTAGCAATAATTAAAGCATGTCTGTGTTACCAGCACAGTTTTCACCACAAATCTAAAACATATCCACATGCTATCTACTATGATGAACACTAACTCTATCCCAGCCAAACGAGGTACATTAGTTCATATGCAGGCAACCTAAGATATTAGCAGGCCACATAGATTGAAAAATCGTGAGCAATACTTGGCCTGTGGTACAAATCTGCTACATAAAGATTTAAAAACACTTAATTTCTGTTGTAAATGAAGTGAATTATCAAAAAGTAGGCTAAAAAAAAGCCCTCCATCTAAGTTAATTGTCCATCAAAAAACTTTATTGTGCAAAATTAGAATGATTCTTGAGACATCATTCTTAAAAAGCATGAACATTTGAAGAATATCTGAATTTGGGTAATATCTATGTATTCAAACTATGTGATTCTTCTGTTCACCAGCCTTTGCACTCCCTTTTCAAACTTTCCTTCATTACAATGTTATGTAACTCAGAATACTTGCAAGACTGAGGCCAGCTATGCTATAAAAATCATGCTTCACACCCAATACGAGCTCCTGGATGGATCTTTTAGTGAACAAAATTAGTCAGTGAAATAGGGAAAGTTAACAGCTAACTGCTGGCTTCAGTAAATTTGAAGTAGCAAAGAAGAAGATGTGTATTTCAAGATCACAGAAAATTACATACCTGCAGAAAACAAGATTAAAATATATGAAATATGGTGTAGTATAGCACATATTTTCATATAACAAAAGAAGAAACCATAATGACATTCAATTTCTCTATTTTTTTTTTTTACGGTTTTCTTGGCTTTTTTTTTATTTTCTCAATAAGAGAACTAACCATGTGGTTTGAGAAGTTAGTAGTAGTATGAATGTATATGAATTTAATATGTATAATGTTTGAAATGATGAGTAGAGATCACAAATCTCCACTGCTTAATGTCACAAATTCCTATCAGAATTCTATAATATTTAAAAAGCTGCACCTTGCAAATGCAAGTTTTTAATGGCCCTATATTTTACTTGCAATGATTGCATTTGAACAAGCTTTAATGAAACATAAGAAATTGCTAAAGCTCTCAAAGACTTCAGACTTGTCAATGGCCTTCTCATTCCATGTAAGAGCAAAAGATGAATGAGCTGTAAGCCAAAGTCCATACAGAATGTAAAATGAAACTACTACTTCTTAAAAAATCTACCTACAAATAACTTTCATGCTAGCTAAATTGCACCACATGGCAATGTCAGGTTTTCCAATTAAAAAAACCCACACACAGAAGACAACCTACATTTTTCAAAATTTACTCTGAGTCAATACAGACTCAGACTTTATCTCAAAATTGGTAATTACAGAAGTACTTCATTTTTATGCTAGTATCTGTCTTTAGGAGTCAACAAAAAATTCTCTATAACTTTCATATTATATATGAGCATCTGCAATTACAAAAAAAACACATGGCAAATAGTCACTCAGGTCAATGTCAGTTAGAAAACACCGACATAATGCACTCTTGCAGTGATCACATGGTCCAGATTTGTCATCATGGCAGTGAAAGAGGAGGCTTTAAAGGTGGAAAGTAGGAGGATGCTTTATTCCCTCACTTCCCACCTTCTTTCTTCAAATATGCAACAGTCAGCTTTATTATTCTGGGTGCCAGAATAACCCATGTCCTTTGCAAATAGAAATGTATTCAGACATGCCTTTGAAAATACTGAGGTTCAAATCTTCAAAGCCTAACATCAAAGAAATGGCAAAGATTAAGTTTCAGAAATTAAACCAAAGACCTATTTCCTGCTCTTCATATCAAAATGTGAATTCCTAACTAATGAGGAGGGATCTGTAGTCCATTTACAAGGGACATCTGTTCTAGTCAGGACATGTGAAGGGCCAGGCCCAGGCCCTAGGCACGTATGGCTGGGAAGTGTGGTCCACATCCTGGCAGAAGGGACCTGCCCCTTACATAGAGAGCATTTTGAGCAAGGCTGGAAAAAGCATGTGAAACCCAAGGCACTAAAGGAAATGTGAGGAAAGACAGTGTGAGGATAAACATCACCATCAACATTCCTGTTCTTTTTGCATTCCTGTTTGTAGCAAGCTCTAACAGAGATTGTGCTAGTTATTTGTTACTCTGGCTTGGAAATGACCCCAAACCTAACAGGCAAATTGGTAGTGAACCCTGCTACAGTGATCTGTAAATAAATTGTAGTTTCTGTAACATAAATACAGTTAAATCTCATTTGTTCTCTTAAAAAGGGTAAGATCAGTTAAAAACTTCAACATAAAATCAACAAGTCAAAAATATCTCAAATATGCAAACATTAAAACAATTTACCCTTTGAAGGAATTGTTCTGACATAAGCCTATCAATTAATAAAAATTGTTCGTGTAAATTGAAGCCTTCTTTCCACTTCCTGCACTGTAGGTCACCTCATGACTTCAGTTATCCATAATTGAAATAATTTCCTCTTTTAAAACTACTAACCTATTCAATGCAAAGGGAAATTTCATTACGCACTAAATAATTGTAACAAGTTAAATGTAGCCCCATGTTAGTACTATTAGTTTTATTGCCTATCCACAATAAATTCTTGATGAAAGTAAAATTTGTACTAAAATATTACTTCCCCTGATGTTAGCAACTTAGTTGCTTATTCCAGTGCTATCACAGCTCTTTTGCTTCTATGATGAAGTTTAAAGCAGGAACGAAAAGAATGAGAGGTAAAGAGTGAGTGACAATCAGAATGTGAGGCAAAGAGTGACTTAATGAGTTTAGGAGGATTTTATGATTCCTCCTTTCACAAGCGAATGAGAAAAAGAGTATGCATTCTCAGGGTGTTATTTCCTATTACAACTCAATTGACAGCTTACTTCCATCAAAGGATCTCATCCTCAAATTCTGGGTTGCAAATATTTGTTTCCTACTCTATGTCGTAAACCAATTCTGAAGCTTATGTAAACATAAAGTAGTTAATAAAATTTTCTAAATTGTCAAAGAAAGAAGTACCCACTCCTTAAAACAGAAAAGTTCTTTTTCCTGTATTAGTTTTCTGCAGTTTTACTGACTTGATCATGTAAGTTTCAAGTCAGGATAAAATGAGCAAAAGAATAGAGAAAGAGGACAAATTACTTCAGTCCTTCAGAAGCAATATGTTAACTTGTTTTCACTTCTAGGAAGGAACCTCCATCCCTTTTCAAAACCAGCTAACTTCAGCAATCAATATGTAGTCAGATTAATGACTACATAGTATATACCTACTTGCTGCTATTTTCAGTACTAATTTTCTAAATTTTCTGAATATTTTGCTTTTTCATTTAGTGAAAGATTTCTTTTGGAGAGACCTTTTTTTTCTTAGCAAGAGTTTGAACTCCTCTCAAATGCCAGAAAGATTTCTTTACTCATACATGTAAAAAGTATTGTGGACATTGACTCTTTATTTTTTCTTATTGAATGTCTACGAAGTTAAAATGACAGAAATAAAATGGTTTGGGGTTTTGGGTAAAGAATTTTTTGACTTAACTGTTGTTTTCTATGAGCCAGTTAAGGAAACTGATTAAGCATTGATACTTAAATAATTTCTTTCATTAGAAGCAGTATTTTTCTGTGGCAAAATGTGTCCTATTAGGAGTCAATTTATTTAACCTTACCATATTAGATAGAAGCTACTTCATTTTCTAATAACTTACTAAATTAGGTAATTATTTTAAGAAATCTTAATCACACATTTTAAGAGGTTTTTGTCATCTTCTTTGTCCAAAGAACATTGTTAGTTTTTGACAGAACATCTTCCAAAATTTCCCCAATTGTAAGTGTTTTGATTAAAATTTGAAGTTTTTTTAAATGTTTGTAGAAAAGAAGAAATCACAAATGAACACTTCATATTAGAAACACTTTAGTCATCTGCTGTTCTTGCAAGGGAAACAATGGTGGGAGGGGAAAGGCACTTTTAGTGATAATGGATTATTGCTCGGACAATGCTTACTTCCTGAACATAAAATATCCTTTCAGAATTTTTGCAGTCTCTTTTAATGCACTCTTTTAAAACCTTAATTTTCTTTAAATGACTGTATTGTAGAGGTAAAGTTTAAATCAAAGCTAAACTGCTTTGAGTTTCATTTATTATATCCTTAAACAAGCCTTGTTCTTGAAGAAGATGCACATATTGATTGCAAATGTGCTGACAAAATAACTTCTCTCTTTACAGTCTTTTGAGGTTTATACATTTGTGGATAGGTCACTTAAAAAAAAATTATTAGATGTTTTACCCAAAGAACAAATGCAAAATATTTAAAAAAAAATAAATTGAACTATGACAGTAGATATAAGAGCCTCACTGCAATATTCTTATGACACATCTACTGTTTTATTGTCCTGAATGTTATCTCTGTTAATAGCTGAGACTCATTCTAGTGTTGCAAAAGGAAAAAATCTTACAGAATTCCTCTGAATAACTGAAACACGTGATGACTTGATCAGATGTCTGGTCAAAACATTAATCTATGGTTTTCTTCAAATGTTTTGAGTAGAAAGGTAATTTTAAGTGTCTCAAAACAAATTAAAGATATATTTACCTTTATGTTTAACATAATTGCAGTATAATAGCTTTATTTGTTACTACATCCTCATTATCAGGAAGGTTTTGCCTGGCACCAAGTTCATTTGCAAGTTTCTGTCTCTTCCCAAAAGTTTGACTTTCAGAGATGCTGAGTATGAATAATTATTTTTGTTTTTCTAGGACCAGAAATGCTGAACAGTTCTTCCAACATAATAATCCAAAATTCACTAATGTTGAGGCATCAGAAAAGAATGGTCCTGTAGAAATTGAGGCATTTAATTCCTTTTTGTTCTCTTTTATAATGAGTAGCAAAAAGTATTTTCCAGGGAATTTACAAGGTCCCATTAATTAATGCCTATTAATTTATTTAAAATCCCTGTAGAAAATACATTATGTAATTGCAAAATATTATCATTCTTGCTTCAAAGCATGAGCTTCATTCCTCATTTTACAAGTGCAGCATTCTATCTGCTTTTCCACTGGCTAATTGCCAAAGTGGGAAGCCTTTTAATTACCTGCTAGAGTGACAAGGGCCATTAGGCAGCTTAGAGTGCAGCTTCTCATTGAGAAACTGGTGCTTCCAGCCTATAGAGGATTATGTGTGCCATCTACTGCACAGGAACCAATTAATAATTTGAAATGTCAACTAAAGAAGGGAAGGATGAGCTGTGATGACATTATGCTAATTGATTCCTGTAGTGGTACTGAAGTGAGTCATAGCACTATATTATAGAATTAGTGCTTCAGATGGATTAAAATCATAGAATTGTTTGGGTTGGAAAGGATCTTTAAGATCATTGAGTCCAACCATTAACCTACACTGCCAAGTCCACCACTAAACCATGTCCCTAAGTGCCATGCCTTCAAGTCTTTTCAAATATTAGGTGAGTACCACTTCCTGTAAAGCTCATTCTGTTTGTCTAACCTCTGATTAATGTTTCTTAAAGTGTTGCCATTTCCTGCTAGGTATTGATTATTTTAATTGAAAAGTGTTCTAGTATCTCAGCAAGAGCACAGAAATATTACACATTCATCTGAGCATGTTTCTTCTACAAACAGAAACCTTATTCATCATGATACTCATATTGACAATTATTTCTGTTAATATTCTAGAACATATGCTTTCTATCTTACCCTTTCCTACTATACCAAAACACTCTATGTACAATTGCTCATTACTTGGTATTCACCAATACTCAAGAAAGGACAGAAATGTGGGGAGAAAACATTTCCTACCTTGATTTTTTGATATCTTCTCTGTATTCTTTTCCCATGGTGACTCATGTTTAAACATGCAATATTATTTAAAAAAATGTCTGAAAATGTGGTCTTCTAAAGGCCAAAGAATGTTTACTGTCTGACCTGCATAATATTGAGTAGTAAACTGACTACCTGCAATTTGGATATTCCAGCATGCACTGTTATGACTTGGTCAGATGGAAAAGTTTGTTACGAATTAATTGAAATTTGGCATGCTTAGACAATAGTAATATGAGTCATTTGTATCACATTGATTTATATGTATCTGTCCAAATATTATTTGCAGCTAGGAAAAAGAGTGAATGGGATATGAATAGAATAAACAATCAATTTCTCTTGAATAAACAGTCAATTATAAGAATGACAGAATCAAAGAGAGGTTATCACAACTGTAATAACAACAATCAACAACTGTATTTATCAAATACAGGTGCTAAGATGGGATGTAGCTGGGAACCCCACAAACAACAAAGCAGATTTTCTAAGCAATCTGTCAGGTATTATTTGTCATCAGTTTTAGCATACTTAGGTACATTGTGGCTATTTACTAGTCAGGTAAAATTTCCAGAACAATTCTTAAGTAGGATAGTACTTGAGTTGTATTGTGGATGTTCTTTAAAAATCTGAGAACAATATTTCTCACTTCGAACTGTTCTATGCAGAAGGAGCTTCAGGGAGAATGTAAACTATAGAACAGGAGGACCTCATGACTGACAGAAATTACTGTCCTGAATTAATTATTCCTAGCTATTTTCTAACATGGTACTGCACCAAAATGCAGGATCTTCCACCACCATAGATTCCTTTGGCCAGATGAGCATTGCTCCTTTCTCCTTTGCCTCAGTGTGCCCCCCTTCGTTCACTGGTCCTGCCTCCATGGCCTTTTTTTGTGTGCTTGGTCTGTTCCTTTCAGCTGATTTTTCATATTCTCACTTTCTTTCAACCCTGAGATACTTCTTGCTTGGTTGAATCTCCACTAAAAGCAAAAGAGTTTTTCAATAGAAGAAAAGGGCTTTTCAGCGTGGTAGAAGGAGGAGGCTATGGAAGAAAAACTCTAACCTAGTTTCTCTGACCTACCTATTTAAGAAAGAATATTGCTTGTCAGAGCAGTACCAACCCAGCACGATGTTAGTCTTTGAGTGGAGACTGTGTCCATTAATAGGACACAAATAAATTTTTTCTCAGCTCAGTGTGTATAATGCAGTCATTCTTTGATAAGAGGAAAAAATAAAGTGAAGGACCATTTTCTTTTTGTTTGTTTTGTTTTGGGTTTATATTGGTTTTTGGTTTTGTTTCATTTGGGTTTTTTGTTGCTTTGTTGTTTGTTTGTTTGTTTTCCCTTAGTTTTATTACACTGTTCCTTGGATCTCTATATGTAATTCTGATATTTTATTTCTGGTCTAGACAGAGGTGTCTACCCTGAGATTAATTTATATTTGAAGGGCAGAACACTGTTGCTATAGAGTGATATAACAGTCTTAGGCCAGTTGCATGTTCATTTCAATAGGACCTGGTAGTATATTCAGTAGGAACATTCTCATCGTTTTTGGAGGAATCTAACCAGTCAACCTGGTTGCACAAAATAGCCACCACACATAAGAACTATCAGGAGGATAGTACACTGACTGATTATTAGCTCTTACAATCCAGGTATAAATTCTTGTCTCCTGCTCCCTATTGAGAGATTGAAGAATTATTTAAATTTCACCTCCTCCAGTTAACAGCTTGGAATGCTTGTGTTGCAGCTCACCTGCTTATGTTGGATTGTGCTCCATGACCAGACCACAAGTTGTAGCCGTTTTCACCTCAAAAAAAATTATAAACACACTCTGAAATACACTTTACCAAGCAGAGAAAGGAAACATTCATCACAAGTATGGGGAACCTGGCAACTTTTGCCTGTACTATCTGAATACCGTTACCCCTGCATTCTAGGCCTTAGATTTTAAAATAAATTTGGATTTCATAGCATAACACTTTCTTTTGGTTTAATCTAACAATCCTAATGATGGACTTAGTGGTGTGGTAGAAATTAATTAATTGGAACAGTCTTGCCTGGTTCAGATGTATTCAGTCCCTCACAAGTGATCTTTCTCTTCAGTACATGCCAGCTTATATATTTTCTAGGCACAAAGCAGAGTCTCAGCATCCCATTGATTGTCACACATCCTTAAGCCAGCTGATAGCAGGTAAAGAAAAAAAGCAGGTGAAAGTTGCACAGATAAGCATTGTCTAATTTGTGTTGAGTTAGATGCAGTACATAACTGTGTGGAAAGCTTCTGTTTGTTTTTGTGCTTGGGGGTTTTTTTTGTTGTTGCTTTAAACCTCAGGCAGCTGTTTGCCTTTGAAAGCACATTTATTTGCAGGTCAGTTTTGTCTACCTAGTTTCACTGCCACCAATCTCCACAGTTAGTGAGTCCCATCTGGATCTCAATAGGAGATCTAAATGTTTTATTTTGTATTGTTTTCTGTCACAAATGGTCTTACTTCTGGAGTAACTCAATATTTGTACCACTGCCCCTTTGTTGCCTTCCCTGTCCCTGTAAGATTCTTTATGAAAAGTTTTAAATTCAGCTTTGCCTTTAATTCTATTACCCTAATTGTGCTGCTCACATAGAATAGTGAGAAATCCTGCAACAAGCTGGCAAATGGTATCAAAATCATGGCAGGAGTGAGATTTCAGTGGGTAGATAGAAAAGAGGTAAGAATGAGGGAACATTTTCTTTTTTTCCATTCCCATATGTTTTGAAATAAAATCCATGCAGCCTTTTAACTGCAGGAGAAAGTGACTATACAAGACATACAGCACTTTAAAAACAACAAAAAAATCAATTTATTTCCCTGCACAGGAGCTATTAATGACAATTGTTAGCACCTACATGGAATTCTATTTTTCTTCTTTTCAGGCATACTGAGCCACATTTCAACAGGAAGTAAATAGCTTATTACTTTCTGTGTTAGGAAATAGCTACTGTAGAGATTGTTGACTGGGTAGATGAGGCTTCTGTCTATATGAAAAGAAATGTCTTGTGTGTCATTATTAATTTCATTCTGTCTGTTTTAGATTATTTTAATTTTTTAATTTTTAGTGTTTAATTTAGACAGAGAATGCTTTTTCCCAGCCCTTTTTATGTGATGGATGGTCTTTCTTTTGTAATGGAAATAACTTTTTGGTCTTCTAAAGGAATATTACTTTGCAACAGTTACCTAGTATGAAATCTGTCTCTTGCTCCCAAGCTGATTATTCATTAGTTAGATATGGAAAGGAGAACATAAACTTTTTTTTTTTAAAAAAAGAAGATAAATGAAGCAACTGATCCTGACATTCCTACCAATATGCCATAGCAAAAGTAGAAAAAAAAAGCAGAAAAAAATAACATTTGAAAATATTTTTGCAGTCAATAAATGGCATCACTGTGTGTTTAGCCAAATATGGAAATGCATTAAACAATCTATTCTGAAAAGGAATATAATTTTTGATTTTTACAAATAATACTCACTGCATTATAAAACATAAGGCTTGATAGTTTTCTGAATGCTATTTGCATGGAATTTATATTCTTTAAGCTTCTTTTGATATGATGCAGTCATCATGTTTGTGTTTGGTGTAATTGGAACATTTAAGACCCCATTTGAAACTGGCATTTTGACACTCTGACTCATCATGACAGCAAACACTGAAGTGCTAGATATGGACATAATGCAGCAATTATTTCACATTACAAATACCATATTTTGTTAGCCCAGGGTCTGTTTCTGCCATTTTTGTGTTTAAATGTTTTGCTGATCCACCTGGCTCACACTCACTTATGCATGTAAAAGCTGTTGAAGATTTTCTTGCCCCATGTTGTTTTCTTGCTCTTGGCAAACACCTGTTTTGTCCATATGGGAGAATAAGCCCTATCAGGATTAGTCTTTCCTACCAATCATTATTAGACTCATTCAATGCCCCCCTTCCTACACCAAAAATAACAAACGCACAGACTTAGTCAAATGACTACATTTTGGGTTAAAATATATTTGGAGGTTTCTTTATCTACTCTTTCAGGGTTTTTTTTCCCAGAATTTCTTACAATATTTAGAGACATTCTTTGCAGCAATTGATAAATCAATTTACTTTTCCAAGAAGGGAGGTTTAAGAAGTCTATCCTGAATCAACTGATTCTTTGCTGTGCTCAAGAGTAGCTTTTAAAATGTTCTCATAGCTACCTATACATCATGTGAATTTTTAATTTCACTCTCAAGTGTACACTGGTTCTAAACTTTTAATTTCCTTTAATATTGAAGAGCATTAATTTGAAAAATAAACATTTAAATGAGGTTGTAAAAGACCTTACTTTACTGGCACTGACTTACATTCTTAGCTTTGCAGATCTTAGCTTATCCTGTAGCATGATGCTACTTGTGCCACAATCCTTCCCTGTAACATGCTGGGACCTACAACTAATCACTTACCTCCACATATGCATTGAATGGATTGCTTTCTGCAATTTCTGGATTTACACAGTAAGGCCTGTGTGCAGATTTCAGTGTGGCTTGGTCTGTAAAATGCTTGTGAAAGAAAGCAGCTCAGAGTGGGCTACTCCTATCTGAGTACTTCCAGCAGTCTGCTGTAGGCAGACTGAAATAAGCAGTTCAGATGGGTGCTAATGTCACAGCAATATCTCATTGAGACTTTCATGAACCTTCCTCTGCATCTAGAATTTGTGTTTGGAGCATGTGGGAAATGGGGGAAAGATTGAACTAAATGGACACTTTGTGCAAGCATCTTTAGGTTGAATAAACTATCTTAGGTAATGATAAAACATTAACCGTATAAACTACTTCCAACACAGAGTATAAAGAAGAGGTAATAGCTCATGTGCAGATGTAATTGTAGCACCTAGAGAGTTGTAACAGTTAGAAGGTAAGGTGGTGCCAAGCCTATTTTTCATCTGAAGACAAAAAAGCCAATCAGAGCCCATGAGAACTCCTTTGAACTTTTCTTTTAGCCCAGAAGGTTCCTAAGATTACCCTTGTTGGTTGTCTAAAGCTTCCTTATGCTTAGTCTTAGTGACAGACTTCTGCTCTCTTCAGTACAGGAGGTTTACTGAGGTTCAATCTGACACACTGCTCGGGAGAGGAGGGGGAAGAAAAGTCAAGAGCTCTTCACCAGAAACCTTTTCCTAGTAAGCCATTCCCAGGAGACCAGGTAACTGGGACAGGCTCAGGTACTTTTAAGTGTGATGCTGAGCAAAAAAGAGTATGTAAGGGCATCAGACTTTGGTCCATTGGAATGTGTATCTGAGACTCTTAAACTTTATTGAGAAGGGACAGAAAGCTAGTAAGGTATAAGTAACTCAGACTCTCATGTGAGGCTGCTTTTAGGTGGTAATGTATTGATTGCACAAAAAAGATTCTAGTTGTAAAGTAGCAGACTTTAATGGAGGTTCTGTCTTAAATCACAGTATACCATGAAATCACTTTATATACATTGCTAAGAAACTTTGTACACGTAGTTACTGAGTTCATAGCTGTGGGATATATCACTTGGTGCTATCCATAAATTACCTAAAGCCAAGCATGTAAAGAGATAATGCTGGAATTATATTATTGGATGACTGCAGGCATTATTAACACTAACCAGAGTAATGGGAAGACTAACTGTGTCCATGATTAACAACCTAGTTTAATAGAGTCCTTGGCATTTCTGGCAAACCTTGTCTGTCACATGAATTCAGAATGATAATGATCCTGTCACCATGGATAACTAAAACACTGCCAATGCACAGCAGTGCCTAGATGTATCATTTATGAGTGTCACAGGGTTTAGAATATCTGTTTACAGTTATGGTGATGCACCAGAGGCTGAGATAGCTGTAATCATTGGATAACCGGCTACATGAGCTGTTCAGTGAAGAAGGCAGTGTATTTTCTGTATCTGATACCCAGGTCTGTGAAAGCAGAGGTACAAATAGGAAGACTAAAGAATTAATTGTCTTTATTTGTGGAACTGCCACACATTGGCACTTTCCTTTATCAGTTCAACTTTAAAGAAGAAATGAAAAGGAAAATGAACCAGATTTTCACTGATAAAGACCCTGACTCCACATCGCTCAAGGAGCAGGAGGTCTGTCACCTTTGGGGGCAACCTGGTCCTGATGGCACTGGCCACCCTGACTACCTGGATGTGAGTGGCTTTTACCTCCCTGGGGTTATCTGAGTCTGTGTGATACCATCTGGCCTAAAGGAGTGACAAAACCCAGCCCTGGGTATTTCTAGGATGGGGGGCAGCCAGTAACAGCTGGTCACACTGCCCTGGCTGCCTGGGGAGGGCAGTGGGGTGTACTGAGGAAACAAAAAATAAGTGCAAGTATATCCCGCATTAATAAGGAAGAAACTTCTACCATGAACACCACATTCTTCTTGACAAATATGTCAGGATACTGATTGTTGTAAAAAAACAGTGTCAGTCAATAATCTAAGAAGCTGCACAGAAATGCAGGCATAAGAGTATTTATATATGAATATGAATAAAAAAATAGTCTCTGGTATTAACTTCCTTAAGGTGCTGCAAATTAGGGATTGTTGTAATTTTGGTGAACTCCATTCAGTCTCTGCTGATCAGCATACATAACTCGGGCTTTTGTACAACTGATTAACATAACTACTTCCCATATAAACAGCACTTCTCATCAAAGCACTTTGCAAAAGAGGTCATTGTCATTAACTTCACTTTGCAGTCAGTGAAAGTGAAACAGAGAAGGTAATGGCTGTGACTCTATCTGCTGGGGTGACAACTAATCCATAGTACTTAATCATTTGGCTGCCTGGTGGGACTAAAATAAAAAAATCTTCTTACAAAAATAAAAAGCTTTTTAAAAAAATTAAAAAAAATTACAAGCTTGTTAAGAATTGTGTGTTGTTTACTACCTAAACTTTTGTTAAATTACTCTGAAATGCAAGTACAAGTGGTGTTCAGCCTTAAAATTTGTTGGTAAACAACAAATCTTCAGGTAAAAACCCCCACAATTTGATAGTTTGCTGTCAGTCATTCTACAGGTGCCAGCTAGCTACTAAAAATAAAGACTCGAAGTTGAATCAGCTGATGAAAACAAAGTAAAAGTAATTTTGAATCATACTTACATAGACAAGAGCAGTTTTCTTTATAAAATTATAGAATATACTGCTGCATGGCTTGGCTTGCTGCTAAAGCCAACCTTACCCATCGTATTATTTTGGAGAGAATTTGATTGTAGTGTTGAAACCTTCCTGATTCTAGACTTAATGCAAGAATTTTTTCCTTATTGTTTATTCCAGATTTGTTTGAGTCAAGGAAAAATGGGAGAGAGGGCATGACTGTTAATGAAAATTTGTAACTTTCATTTTTTTTTTTCATTTTTTTTTTCTTCATATTCACAGCAGTTTACCTGAGAAGGGTTTTTGGGTTTGTTTTGCTGCAGTGGAATTTTATTTAATTAAATTTTGATAGTAGCTCTTTCATCTGCTTATGTAGGCCTGTTTTGTGTGGATGATGTTGTCTTTGTCAGCTGAAGATATTTTATTCCATTCCTCAGTGGCAGAGGCAGCGGATCAACTAAAACTAGTTTTCAAGATATAAAAGAGAGGAAACAAACCTATGAAAAAGTGGCTGATTCATTTAGATGTACCTGGAAGTAAATAGGAAAACAAGTCAGTGATTAGAACTTTAGCTTGATTCTTTACATTCTCCACTTTTGGAAGACTCACTGTTTCTTATTGAGAGTGGCATTTAATCACTTCTTCGGTTCCATTTCTAAAGTAGAAACAGCCACTTATATACTACTATTTAATCATGCTTATACCACTATTTTGTTACATTTATGTATTATTATTGAGGATTATAGACACATCAAAAGACATATAGACATGTATACATGTGCAGAAAAAAACACCACACATCTTGTGTCTTCATTCTCATCAAAATATGTAGAATTAATGGAAAGAATGTTGATTTTAAAATTTCTACACTTTTCATTCTCTCTCTTTTTTTTTTTTTTTTGCTTCCCTTCCTGCCATACACACAAAGCCAATATACAGGGCAATCACATTAGTTTTTAGAACATAAGCTTATCGGGTATATGTGCAAAAATTCATTAAATGGTATTCTGAACAAATATTCTAGGCAATATCACAGCAAAAAAAAAAAAAAAAGAATTTGTCAGTTTATCATAGAATTATAGAATATCAAGGCATTGGAATGGACCCTGAAGATCTCCTAGTCCCAATGCCACCTGCCATCTGCCACGTGCAGCAACACCTCCTACGACACCAAGTTACTTGAGGCCTTATCCAGCCTGGTTTAGAATACTGCCATGGTTGGGGTAACGTATAAGTATTTATTTTTCCACACATAGTTTTGGTTAAAGAACACTTTTGTGTTCAAAAGTAGCTAAAATTATATGCTAAAATTTTATAATTCTGTCTCTTTTTGTCTCTGACATGTAAATCCATGGGAAGTGTCTTTAAACTTAGTGCAAAACTATTTGTATGTATAACTAATGTTGTAGTTTGGAATTATTATGTAAATTCTCTCCCCTGCCATTAACTGTCCTCGCCAGTGGTTAACAAAGAAAGCA
>JAWWLZ010000082.1:72160904-72185027 GCA_035041345.1 Poliocrania exsul
GTGATTATCTGAGGAGGAAGTCCCCTCCTCCTCTTGAGAGTAAACATCTTGGTTTTTTCCCCTCAAACCAAGACAACTAAGCACTGGCTACAAAATTATATTCCCCATATTTTCTTTTCTCTATTCACAGTTTAAAGTGCTATTCAGAATGATAGCAGCTTTATTTTGCCCTCTCATTTGTTCGGTTTTGATTTTGGTTTTTTGTGGGTTGTTTTGTTTGTTTGGTTTGTTTTCTTTTAAATAAGCTAGTAATGTATAGATTGTGGGATTTTTCTTCTTTCAGACTACAGTAACAGTAGAAATACAGGGTAGAAACTGAGATTGATTTTTCACAGCATGAACAATGAGTACTATGGCAGAGATGCTTACAGAAAGCAGTGTCCTGCACTGAGATGCCTTTTAGGAACACCAAGATAATCTGTACCATTTCAGAGTAACCTACAGGGAGTAACGTCATAAAACCAGTGAAGTGCATCACATGGCAGTTATTTGTACTGTAAAGCAACAGATTAATCCCAGACAACAGGCTCTAGATGCATATATCATATTACTAAGCCACCTGTAGAGAACAATCATATCAGGTCAAAGAGAATTCAATACAGTGGAAATAGTGAAAAAGTTAACAAGAAGAAAGTATTAAGCTAACTCCTGGCATCTGTTTGTTCCATTTCCCTACAGCACCATTTCTGTCTCTCTTTATCTGATGTTAGACAAAAAAGGTAAACTAGAGTTGTGCAGAGATGGTGTCAAGAGCAAATTTCTTACATCCTTGCATTTTAATATTTTTTTCCCACAAGTTTACATTATTTTTACATTTTCAAAGTTACATTAGGCATAGATTACTAAAATTGCTGGAAGGGATAGTTCATCTTCACCTTTCTGGATCAGTCTTTAATCCTGCGTTGTGTGCCACGATCATGGCTGCATTCAGGTAGGGGCTGTATCCACTGCTGTTTGTTGTGTGAGAGTGTGATGTGACATTGAAAGTGTGAATGTCTATGAATATATATGTAATGGGAATTCAACTGAGGCCTCAAACACATAATATCTTGAGAGAAACCTCCCTAAAATAAAGAGAAATATTTATCTCCATATTGATATATTTCAAAATATCTATGACATAGAAGGTTAATTTAAACCTTTCTAACCAAATTCCCCTTGGCCATTACTTTAATAGAAGTGGTATATGTGGGGGGAAGTAGTCCATGCATAAGATGATATAAGCTCACAAATTTTAATTTGACTCTCAGTCATTGGACTAAATTTTGAACCGCAGTTATTAGCTTTACTTTTGTAAGTGAGATCCTAAAGAACAGAGATTTTATTTTTCCCAGAGTTTAAGCAGTAGCATGAGCTGAGTAAAGAAAGTAAATCAGAAAAGGGATGTAAAAGAAGTTCAAATAATAAAAGCTGCTTCTGGCACCAAGTCAAATCTTGATTAATTAGGACTTTGGCACAGACAGAGTCAGGAGTGAGCAAGCACATGGCAAGTTTGTTTTGCCTGACAGGAAATCACAGCATGATATACTCAAAAGTTTATTTTATCTAAGGCAAGGGATCGCCTTGTCAAATCTTGATTCATGCATGATCTTCATCTGAAACACAATAATATAAAGAAAATTTATTTTAAAATTTTGTTATGAAAGTTGTGTTAAAATAAAGTTTTGTTATTTGGAATATAATTGTTGAGCCGATAGAGTTTTCATAATTAATGTAACCGCTTTACCAGGGTTTTTTTTATTCTTTTTTTGAATGGAGAACTAGTAAACCTACACCCAAAACTTTATGCATTTTCTGACTTACATTTTGATTTCTTAAAGGTCTGCGCTTATGTGGGTTATTTTTCTAAATAGTTTAATTTATTTTCTTTGAATTAATAAATACAAGAAATATTGAAATAAATCTAAAATAATTTTAATATCTGAATAGATAAGAAAAATGAGAGAAATACTTAGATCATATATTTGCATTGAAAATCTCTAACCATAAATAGCATAGAAAAGCTAATATGGGGGGGGTTCTATTTTTCCCTTTACCTGCAGTGTTCATCCTTTTGATTTGTGTTTCACTAATCCAATTTCTTTCAGTTGCTTACAGCATTGAAGCCCACTTCCCTGAACCTCACAGTGAAAGCTTGCAATTTGCTACTAGGTAATCTGATCTCAACACTTATTAAAAAAGCCCCCAGAGCTGCTGGACTAATTGTGTCAGGCTTTCCACAGACAGTCTATGATAACTTCCCAGAAACACTATTCTGTGACCTGATTAATTTCCTTCTTGCCTGATGAAGTATTTAAAAATGATTATAAGTTGGAAGGAAGAAAAGAAAGAAATATGGCAGTGCAAAGATGGCCAGTGCCCATCTATGATCTCATGACATGAATAAATTTGTGTGATCAGGAAGTTCTCAGGAAAGCTTCAATTCAATAATCCCTATTCTATATTGAGAAAATAATCTACATACTTAAAAAATGTTACTTTCCATGAAGTTTTGACCTAAAATGGCATGTGACAGAAGCAGCTATATGGGTTTCTCCATTCCTTTTTCATTTAAAATATATTAGTTTATATGCTCTGGCTGTAATCTCTACTACTTAAGAATAGCCATAATAAAACTTCTAAAAAGAAGGAAAAAAGGGAATTGGAAAGTAATTTTTCCTGTAAATATATTCCTGTATCTCAACTTTTTATGTCCTTGTTCAACTGCCAGTAATTGTTTCTTCAATATTACCTAATGTTTCAATTTCTGTTGTTACTTCAAAAGTCTTCTAGAAAAGAAGGATGGAAAGAAAGTGTTTTAGGCACACCTGATATCATCTGGTTTGGTTTTACTGTCTGCTAGTCTTCTGCTTTATTAAGGAGATGATGCTGTAAAATGATTTTTCATGATCAATTATAAGAACCAGTCTTCTGGGAAGTGACTATGACCCATTCCTGGAAGTGTTCAAGGCCAGGTTGGATGGGGCCCTGAACAACCTGATCTAGGGGAAAGTGCCCCTGCCCATGGCAAAAGAGTTGCCATCAGATAATCCTTAAGGTACCTTATAACCCAAAACTTTGTATGGTTCTATGACTATCTTATTGCTATACCACAAGTTAGCTGTTTTACAAGAGTGGGTCAATATATTAATAAAAGCATGGAAGAAAGATACAGGAAAGAGTTTTCTCATCAAAAAGTTCATCATGATTTTTTAATAAATAAATCCTCTAGTAAATGGTGATATTATAATTAGTAAAGTCCAAAAGAAGAAGGAGTTACTCCTTGGAAAACTCCAAATCGAGGAGAAGAAAGCTTGATGTATTGATGTCCTAGTTCAGCAATCCAGGACCAGTTTATCACTGTGGAGGTGTGACCAAAGTTGTGTATTCTAAACCCTCTAGCTCATTTCCCATAAACTGTTTACAATGGACCATTTGCAGCAGCTGCCCAGGGCACACATGACCCCTTAGGATGGAAGCTGGGTGTTAAAGAAGCTGTGGTAACTCCCCTCCAGGAAGTTGTTAGCACCTCCACACCCAGTCTGAGGTGTCATGTCTGCTAATGGGCCATCAAGGATTCCAAAAATACCCCATGACTCACAGAGTCAGATCACCCATTGTGGAACCCCTCACCCTGGGGGAGGTACTCGGCGTTTCCACCTGAACTAGAGGGTATATAATCTTGGGGTTTGGAGACTTCTGGGACCATTCATCAGAGGAGGACCAGAACCTCAACAGGACTACGACCACCACTCTTAACCAGACTGCGACCGTCACCTGCACCAACAGGTTTTTCTTTCCCTTCTTTTTACTTTGGACTCAGGGGGAATGACACGGGGCTCAGCACAGGGGCTAACAAACACCTTTCTCTTTATGCCCCAGCAGGCTGGGTTATACTTCTGGGCTTTGTGGGTTAAAGCCCATTTCTCTTTGTATAATTTCATTTATTGTAATATTTTTATTAAATTGTAGGTCTGACATAATGTCTTTTGTGCTGCATTCATTTCTCCTGCTGTTTTACCTTTAAACCAGCACAGCTGAGAAGCCTGAAAGCAGGACTCTAAATTCATACATTGTGGGTAATTAGCAACAGTAAGATAGTCTTTAGCAGAGAATTACATGTAGAGAAGCAGATAGCTTAGAATATCAGGACTAGAGGCAAGAATAAAAACCATGCTAGATCAATGTAAGTGAACAAAGCAGGTGCAGAATTAGCAAATGCAAGATACTAAGTTGCAACCATGCATGACCTGATTTTTCATAATTTTTCAATATTCAGCTACCATTAGTCAGTGTCAGAGCCAGTTTACTCTAGGCTGATGCATTCATGTGGCCTAACTTGAGGCTGATGTAGATGATGTATATTTACTTCAAAGTAGCAATGCTGGAATTTTGAATGTGTAACCCTTTAAGTACTCATAAAAGAAAATTATATATATTATGTAGTAAGATACACACAGATAACCCCAAAAATGCCAAGGCAGTGGAAAGAATCCAAAAGGCTTTATTTTGAAGATGAGAACACTAAAATTTGCAAAGGAAAACCCACACCAGGCTGCAAAGCCGTGCTCAGCCTGAGAGACTCCTCCTCTTTTCTTCCAGGCCTCTTATCTCCTCTGTCCTCTTTGGTGCACTTGCCTGTAACACCTGTTTTATCTCTTCACATTCCAGGATGCTGCCCACAGGGGCAGCTTTTCTCTAGAATGTAAAAGGGAGAGAAACATTTCCCCTTTCTTTGGAATAGGGGTTTCTTCTTAGGTAGAAAGTCTCCTTAAGCAAACATTTAATTAAGCACTAATCTCTTCAAAGTGAAATCTTAAGAAAAAAGAACACCTACCCCTACTGTGTGTGTGTGTGTGTGAGTGTGTGTATATATATATATGAAACTGTTAATTTTTCTTAAAGAAAATTTCTAAATAAAAGCAACAAGTAGACCCATGTTTGTCCTCTGCATTAGGCAATATAAGAGTCATGGGTGCTAAAGGCATAGCTGTTCAAAACAATTTACAAGTTGCAAAGAGTTGGGATTTCACTATAAAAATGTTTTTTGAAGGAAAATGTATGATACAGGGGAATACTCCATTCAAAAAATGGTGAAGGACAATTTTCTTTTGACTTTTGTAGACAGTACAGTTGTGAGATTGTAAAAGAAGAGACTAAGGCATGTAATTAGGCAGGTTATTGGTGTGGCAGAGAGTCACTCAGCAGAATCCCTTTTAGGGGACAGTGGTGCAGTCATTTGTAAAAAGATTTCCTGTCTGAAGTCAATAGGAGGTCTGAGTCCATCAGGGATTCAGAACAAACTCATAGTAGGAAAGAGACAGGAAGTCAAGTGTCTGCTGTTTGCTCACTAAGAAAGACCTAAGGGCAAGGAAGATCAATACAACTGAAGAACTGGAGTCAAAAGGAGGATTTATGAATTATTTCTCAGACTCTTTGTCTCCAAAAGAAGAGAGGGAAAGCAAGCGTTTAAATTTCTTGTTTGAAGATATTTTTTGTCTTCTGGCAAATATCAAATGTGTAGGTATAATTTTACTGACACTAAAGTTAAGAACTGCAGGAATTTTCAGAAGTGTAATTTTACTAAAGTCTTTAATATCTCCTTTTTTATTTATTTATTTATTTTTTAATTTATTTTTGACCCTCAAACAAGGTCAAGGTCAAAAAACTTATCACATCTTCTTTTATCCAGTCCAACTTACACCTAGAGATTCTTCCAAGGTTGTTTAAACAAAAATCCAGGGCTCCCCCGCTTTTAAATCTATATGTAATTATATGTACTTACTCAATATATTAAAAATAAGCCTTGGTGAACTTATTTAAACATATTTCAGTACCTGAAGGGCATAGGCTAGTATTTTGTATGTAAATATCCATTTATTTCTCGTGTGTGTGTGTGTGTGCATACTTGTGTGTATTTAAAGAGAAAAAATTCTGATATCTTTTGATGATTTCAACTGCCTTAGAGATATAAATTATTTGTAAATTTAGCATATTTTAAAAACATGTTAAGCACTTTAATTAAAAAAAAAATCTTTTTTCCAGTGAGTTTCAGACTTCAAATCTAAGAGTATTTTACTCTGCTTTGGCATCTAGATTTCCTTTGTAATCAGTAGAAATAGGAAGATACATACTCTCTAAATGTCTGATTCTGCTTATAGGAGGAGCTTAGATAAACAGCCTAGACAAAATATTTTTTAACTTCAGTTTTATAGGTGACATTAGTACATCTGCAATTGCATTCATCTTGAAAATGGGACTACATATTTTTAAAATATGACATTTATCTGTAACATTAGTAGTGATATAGGCAATAAAACACACTCTATTATGAGTTACGAAATAATAGCTTTCCTTTGTATATTAATTTTGTTTATGCATTATCTCTATAATTGTAATCTCACATTTTATGTTATGCGACATTTGTAACTTGAGAACACTTGCCACTTTTCATTTAAGCAAAAGAGGAAGAAAAAAGTCTTAGACAAAAGGAGAAATGCCAAATAAAGAAGTGCTAGAAAATTCCTTAAAAATTCTCATTTATTAAATATTGACATCTTAAAATGAATAAAAAAAATATTATTTAACTGCAATACATCTGTAATACTCCAACAGCAGAAGAAATCATGGAAATTGACATGGAGCATACCTTTATTACTTTATAAACTGTTAGCAGCAGTGGAGTAAAATAATTATTGTAGAGGAAAATTCAGTTACATTGCTAAGAGCAAGTAACTGCCTCCACTCCATTAGTAGAGGGGTTCTTTACAGGTAGTTTTATGCAGTTCAATGAAACTGCTGTCCTAAGCATATTTTAAAGAGTATGTTTTACACTTGCTTGGTTGAATTATGCTACTTTTAAGTAGAACAACATTTCACATAGTTCTGATGCACATCCTATTCTATTTTTTTTTTTTTACTTAAAGTATTATTTGCATCTTATCTATGTGTTATAAACCTGCATTCTTCAGTTCATACATTTATTTTCTTTACGTAAGTTCAGAATATATTGGGGTCCCCCTTTGCCGGGGTAATGTAGATTAGTGCTGCAGCAGTCAGAGGAGGCAGAGACAACTCATGCTGAAGTGAGATCAGAAAGCTCACCGAAGACAAAGGACTTTATTTTTAGTAACAGCTTTGCTTTTATCTACTTCTGCATATAACATGCCAGTACACTATTGGTCAGTAGTTCATCTAACATACATGGAAAGATTCTACTGGTTACAAGGCATCCACATTCTTCAGGTGTCTCTCTGGTTCCTAAGGATGCATTCATTAATCACCTCAGACCTTAAGAGATATACACACGCACTGTCACCCTGAAGAGAATATAATGAAATACTCTGATAGCTATATCCAAACCGAAATGTGATCCAAGTTCTCCTCTCTTTGAAAGCTAAGATTACCTCCACTTTCTTTTAATGGCTAGATTACCCTTTTGTCCACACTCTAAAGGATTATCTGAAGCAATGTCTTTTGGGAAGGACCTGTTACAGTTGGTGTGTCTCAGATAACCTGAAGGCACAATTCCTGTCTTTTTACCTACTTCCATCAGTTATGCTGCTGAGTTTATGTTTTACCCACACTCCTGAATTTGTCATGCCTCAGCTCACGAACAGGATGTAGAAAGAAGAGTAAGATAAAGCAATTCAGGTGATATGAAGTATCTTGCAAACAGGATCTAGGATATTTGGAAACTGCATTTGGTTGTTGCCTCTGTCTGATTTTGTTTATTTGTTTCTTTGAGCTTTTTAAGCTGACTAAATTCACCATGCATAAAACTGATAGTTTCTATAACTCATGGTGAGCAGGATTAATTGTAATCTGGATTATTTATGATTATAATAATAATAATTTAAAAGGAAGACATCAGGACACAACAAAATTTTCCTCTCTTTTAGCCATCCCATTTTTAGTCAGCTGAATTTCTAATGCAATCAAAGAAGCTCTGTAAATGTCTTCACATCAGACCTTAAAAAGATGAGCAGCAAAAAAAAAAGTGAAAGTAAACTATGTAATAGGGAAGTTTAATTGACATTAAATGATATTTAACTATGTACTGGCACACAAATATTGCTGAATTAGTGCATTTTGCCATTTTTTCCCCTTGGTCTCTCTGCTTTCTTTCTGTAACTTACATTTGGTTAGAGCTGTGGCAATACAAAAAAGAAATCCCCCCAAAAAATAAGTCCTTCAAGTGAGATGATAACACTGATCATTTCTTCTTAAATATTATCTTGTGCACTTCAAACATTTGATCTTAAAACAATTTGATGGTATGTGGATGGATGATGAATTATAAAAGCTGACATTCCTCATTACAAGTCCAACAAGCAATGACCTTGAATTTCAGAGGTCCTTTTTTTTTGCTAGAGATGAAATATTTTAGTGAGTCTATTATAGGTAAAAACAAACACAATGTAAAAATTTTGTGAAACTGTGTATTAGGAGTTATACTGACAAAAGTAGAGTACAAACTGATAAAACATCACAACCTGTTTCACTACCGTACTTCACCAAGTCTGAACTTCTAACATATATGACTGTTATTAAAGAGATAATGGAATTATTTCCAAAGGAGTGTCTAGTTTGAAATTCTTTTCAAACACCGTTTCAGTTTTTTAACTCTTCTCTCTCATAAAGTCTATTTGTCTCTTTTTTGAATTAATATAACACAACTAGAATATATTGAATCATAAAACTGTAAAGATCCTTTTCCCAATAATTTTAAAACACCATATAACAGAGCTTGCTATTTCCAAGGTAACTTTTAGGCACTTCACCTTCTTTAGGAAAAAAAACTAACAAACAAACCCCCTACGAGATACATAACTCTTTAGACCACAGTAGTGTATGATTTCCATTTGTCCAGGTAGTAGACTTTGTACTGACACTGGAGTTTGGAATTACTTTTGTAACAATGTGAATTTCAGATATAGAAAGTAAATCTGTCCAAAAAGTATGTTTGACTTAGTTAATCATTGAAACATCTATGTATTAGTTTTAATTGCACATAATTCATTATTTAGAATACTTCCATCATAAAGCTTTTGGTGCTAACAAAATCCTGTTGGCTGCTGTCAAATTTTAACTTCTTTCCCCCAAATTTCATTCTTATATACCTTGCTGTTGAGTTTCTTTGCTCTATATGCACATCTGGTGACTGTAGGGACTTAAAGAGCACAGTTGCCTTTCTCAAAACACTATCAAGACCACAGAAGGAACTTGCCATAAAATAAGCCGCCAGAGCAAGAACTTGAGATAAGCACAGAAGGGAGAGATTATGACAGGAAGACGCTAATTCCAAGCCCAGCACAGATGAGGTCTGGTTAGCACATCCTGGTTCTTGCACCCAGGCAAAAAAACCCCAACAAACGACTGTGGCAAACTGTGGAAAAGCAAGCAACAACTCATACACATGCCACCCCAAGTTATGGGAACATCTGCAACCTCCTTGTGGATATCTGGAACTTGGACTGTATAAAGGTGGTACCCTCAGAAGAACTACTCCAGGACTCCTACCATCAAGAAGCCCAGGGTGAAGAAGGGCCAGTTGGACACTTCTGGATACATGGTGGGCACTATCTTCTGATCTCTCTCTCTCTCTCTCTCTCTCTCTTCTCCCCCCATTCCCCATCCCCCTCTCCCCCCTGCCATCCCTCCCACCTTTTCTATTTCTTTCTGCCGCTCTGCCTCATATTTACTGTTAAGTAAAATCTATATTATTGACTTCAGCATGTGGTCTCGTTTGCACCTTAATTTGTGAAGAGGCAACTCTCTCTTATTGGAACATAACAGTGACAGAGACCCAAACCATGTGAAAAATATCTCCCTGGTCTTCAGGATGACAGGCACTGTGTGAACACTGTTCAGTGGCAATACCTGATGGAGGAGAGGAATGGATAGTAGGAACTATTTGTCACATCACAGTGTGTGTATTTAGGATTGATCATGAGGTAGGTTGTTTCATTGTTTTGAAAGACATTTTTGTTTGTGAAAAATAAAATGAGAATAGGGGTAGGGAAAGTGGGAGCAACAGAGAGGAGGAGACATCTTGATCCACAGAAATTCCTGAAGTTTTAACATTATATGGATAACTGTCTAAGAGCTTAAAGGCTGACCAGTCATTTTTATCTAGGACATTCATTTACAACCCCAAAGTGCAAAAAGTATTTTAAAGAGAAAATTAGTGCAAGAATTAAAGAAGAAACAGTGAAAAGGTTTTCCGTGATTTAGTAGGTGGAAAACTGTGTTTAACAAGCTTCTGTGAATAAAAAGGATGGGAAAGGCCTCAGTTTTATTTCCAAACAACCAAAATTGTAGAGACTATTAAAAACACTGAATTAATTAGGAAAATAGAAGATAACAGATTAAAGAGGTGTGTGGAACAGCTAGGGCAGTTATAGAGTGGGATTACTGTGGGAGTGTTGTGAAACCAGGCAGTGAGACAGAGCAGGAATAAAAAAAAAAATAACATTTGCAGAACAGACTGCAAAAGAGCAGGAAAGCCAGCTGCACTAGCAGTTTTGTCCAGTAGAAGCAGCATTAGAAGTCAAAAAATTAGCTATTATTTAGGAATTGAATCTTGAGCTTCTAATCCTCTTTCTTGTTTATGTTTACTTGCTTTACTAAAAGTTTTTTGTAAGTAGGGAGAATTATTTCTCTAAGTACAATAAAGTTCAAATGAAGTTCACCATGATATGGAGGATCTAATCTATGTTTTATTAGTGGCTCTCTTAATTTTACCCTGAGCTATATTCCTGCAAAACGGAAATTCTTGCTAGAAGTTTATAATATGTATATTTCTTCCAGATTCTCCTGCTGAAAAATATGGTAGCTCATCATAAAGCATAACAAAAAGAAAATAACTTTCAAATTTTGTGTGATATTGAACACAGCAAAGCTATTCTTGCATCCCCAAATTATCCATTACATTCTGGATGCAAATGCAGGCATGTAGCTCTTTTCAATTTCACTGGAGCCTGACTCATTTAAGAAATGAGTATTATCCTGTGTACCAAATTTAGAGGCATTGGTGCAATGAACTGCATACTAAACAAGCATAGAATCCTGGGAATTTTTGCAAGCAAAGTGCCTGTAAAAATCCTTTTTCTATATCTGAATAATGAAGGTAAACTTTTAAAAGAAGAAGATTATCTGCTGTATAAAAATCTTATTCTAATAAAAGGATTAGTATAATATCTCAAATAATATAGTAAATCAGATATTAATCTTGTTACTTACCCACAGAAAAATCTCCCTATGTTATTTAATCTGGATAGTCTGAGCTGATTTCATTTCCGTACTTTCCTGCACTGTCATTAATACCCTCTCTGCTAGTCCAGACTTCTGGCCCACATCCGTTATCCTGTTCATATTCCCCTTTGTAATGAACAACTTTCAGAGGCATCTATCTGCTAGCATTGCTCACATTCAATCTGCATAGCACTTTGGCTCACTATTGGCTGCAGAACAGTTCCTGCGTGGCTTCTTGTTGTTCTAGAAAAATATGGTTGTTTCACATTCAGTTGCTGATAGAAAAAGTCTGACTTTATTCAAGATTTGTATGTTTTCTGTGTAGCTTTTGTGGTTTGGGTTAGTTGTTTTTTTTTTTTTCCTCAGAGGTTTTACTCAGACTAATGGAGGTTTTGGATATTTTATGACCTCACAAAAATAGTTTTGTTATTCTGAATTAGCACTTGGATTTTCATAACTTCACTTCAACCTGAAAAGTCTTAGGTTGCTCCAAACTATCCACCCTTAGGAATTATAGCAGTCCAGCTGGGTAATTTTTCTTGGTGATGCAAATTATAACTATTCATCTTTATGTAAAGACAGGAAAAATAGGTTTATAAGGTTAGTGGAATTATTTGTCACCCGAATTCTAATAATAACTTAGTTTCTTTTTTTTAATATGGTTTCATCTGCTTTTTTAGTGACCTGTGTGTAAATACCCATGCTTACCCATGCTCACATTAGCAATTTTTCCTCTCAAGGGCATTACATAAAGCTGATTTCTCATCAGTAGTTTTTAATTTGTATTAAGATTTTTTGGAGGACTTTTTTACTTACATACTTAACTCATTTTTTGAGGGAACACATCTGTAGTCTTGAAGTAATAAATGCTGAAGGATGAAAATGTAGGACAGTTAAACTTACAATACAATATGCCATTAAAAGAATGTGGTTTTGTGAGGGCTTCATTGGCAGTGAAGGTGGTTTAAACATCGAGAGAGCTCTGTATTTCCTTCTGGAAAATTTCTTTGACTAGATCTCTCAGTTCTGAACACAGAAAAGTTTCTACAGATATTTCTACGGAAATAAGAATTCTTACCATCAACATTGTGGAGTACATCACTACCTGAAAGACTGTGAATTTTCTGTGTGAGAAATGTATCCCTACTGACATGTTTAGCAATGACCTAATCCCAGAGTATTTGATATCAGAACTGACTAGCCATCTCAAAGCAAGGGGAAAACAGAGGATTTGAAAGGAAGAGAAGGAAATTAATCCCATTAGCCTATCACTTCTAAAATGTCTGAGATTATCAGGAAAATATAACCCCTGAAGAATCCAGTAGACCCCCAGATATAGTCCTCCAAATCTGTCTTCTGATGTGACATGATAAAAATGTCCTAGAACTAAGACTTGTTCAACTGTCAGTACCATATAAATACGGCTAGTATGACTAATATGATTATCAAAATAATTTTTATATTTATTTCTCAACAATTGCAATGTGAAATATATGCAATAGGTGTGGCATTGCATTCTAGCACTATAAATGTCCATATTTATTTACGCACTTTTTAAACACAGTTGAAGTTTTGATGCTTTTCTTCCACCCAGATTAAATGGAACATGTAACAACTGCAAGGAGTAAGATGACTGAAAAAATTATTGACAAGTGTAATCCTCTACATCTATGATATCCAATTGAATATCCAATTGATTGAATAACAGGCCAACATACTTTAAATGTATAGTCTCTACAGTTCCTAGATTTAGGTTTAAGTAGATAACTTGTTGCATTCTTTTGTCCAATCTTATTGTAGAATTACAATGCGATAAATAAGCAGTATTAATAAGAGCTAATCCTACAATTTGAGCTCTGCAAAGACAAGTTTTTGTCTAGCAGCTTAGTAATCATACATTTTCCATCCTCCTTTATAGCTGCAGAATCAATCTATGGTTTTAGGAAGAAAACTTGTTGGGGAAAAAAAGACAGTAGGGAAACTGAAGAGTAGGGTGTGCACAATGAAACAATACAATTTATAGGTTTTAATCATTATATTGGTTGTATTCTGCATTGTAAATAGAATAAAAAAATCTCTATATAATTGTCTTGAAACCTGCAGTAAAAACTGACTCCTTTAAATTCTACCAGCAAAGACCAGAATATCAAAGGTCATGGCTGTTTCCGAAATATTTAGACTAGCATGATGAACTTTAAACTTGAACTCGTCTATGTGAGAACAAGAAGTGTGATCTAATAATAGATCATTTTTTTCCCAAGTTTAATTGGTGATTATTCATTTCCTTGTTCCTTGGATTTCTAAAATAACAACAATGGCAAGCCTGACAATCTTCTGCTATCTTTCTGGGACAAATTGCCAAATTCCAAAATACCTGGCAATGCAAATTCAATACATGACAATACAGATTCCATTAAAAAAATATAAATGTCAAAGCTATTTCCAATTTTTAGCCCCCTTCCCACTGCCTCAATAAGAAGAAGTAGAGGCACTTCAGAATTAGGAAAATCTTTCTTGTTTCATCTATTGTTGTATTTATGAACATGGAAAAATTCATTTCTGTCATTCATCCTTGTTTGAAAATCATGAAGCATTCCTAAAACAGAACTTCACCTCAAATTCTTCCCTGCTTCAAAATATAAAATAAAATAAAATAAAATAAAATAAAATAAAATAAAATAAAATAAAATAAAATAAAATAAAATAAAATAAAATAAATGAAATAGAAAATCATTGCATTAATTAATGTCCTAAAAGACAGTGGCATTTAAATGCAGTAATCCTGATGCTACAACCAGCTTCATTGTTCTTGGTAGAAGAGCTATATTTACACCAGTTTAAAATGCAGCTGAATCTGACTCTATGTTCATTGCTCATAAAACTGCCTTTTATGAAGATAAAACTATCCCATTCATAAATATATGAAACAGTGCTGAAATGTATTTTAAAATTGCTCTTGCCTTTCAGTATATATCCATTTTATATCAAGATCTGATTGGTTTATAAAAGTACACAATACTAAGCAATGAAAGAATGCCTGTGCTCCTTGAAGAGAAGCTTTCTTGGTAACTGCCAAAGCCTTTCTAGCAATAGTTGATAATGTTAATATTCCCTAATGAAAATTGATTGTGTTTATGTACAGTCATAATGGATATGGCCACATAATTACTGTGTGTTGACTGCTACTTATTAATTAATTATTATATTTTCTTCTATAATTTATTTACAAAAAAAAATCAAGTCTGAACTAGCATCTGTTTTCCAGTGAAGTCCTGCTTTGACTTAATTTTACAGCTGAGCAGGAAGGCAAACAAAGAACTTGAGTAACTTGCCCAAGGTCACTGAGTCTGCAATCAGCCTTGATTACAGCCAAGTGTAAATTAGTTTTCATTCTTGTGTTCTAGTCACTGAAGCTGATGTGGCTTTAGTTTTCAACAGCTGTTGCTGAAGTTACCAAGAGAGGACACAATCTTCGATTACATCGACCACTTTCTATACATGGCAGTAAGGCAGGCACAAGTTCTCTGAAAACCTCAATGTAAAACAAAAGCAGTTTGAATATAAAGAGAAAAAAAACATCGAATTTTCACTGGTGCATTTTTTTCCCTATGTATAAAAAGGCTTGGGGATAACAGTAATGTCCGTAACAGAGTTGGCACGGTGGACTAAAATCCATTAGGTGCCTGCAGTTTTAGAGCTGGTCCCATCCATCCTGCTTCTGTGATGCATGTCCTTGCTATTAAGGCAGATGTAGCTTCTCTACTACCAGATCAGTTCTTGCAATAGCATAGTTTTTAGGCAGACATATTAAAATAAGTAAAAATTATTGTTTTGCCTTGATGTGTCAGGCTGAAGATCACAGGTTTAGCAAGCTATCCCTGAGCTGATCAAATGTCCTACACATGCAACTTAATCTGGAAGATTTCTTGTGTGGTTTAAGTGGATCCTGCAAGAAGACACCTCCTGACTCATGTTTCCAACCAAACATTTGCTAGACTCTTTCTGTGCAAAATATCCTCCAAGTATCACTTGTATTTGCCTGTGAAAGTTGGAGTACACAGGTCACTCTGTTTTCCCACACTGTATGTGTAAAGGGCCGAGTATGCTGGCTGCACAAAATCTAATGGGACAGACTGTGTTGATGTCCTTAGAGTACACTATTTAAACCTAGACTTGCCTTCTAGCCTAATTCTTCCTTTGATCCTCTCATCCCACCTTCTGAAGACTGCCAGTATGCAAACAAACAAACAAAAAACCCAAAACCAATGAAAAAAAACCCAGAGGATTCTTGAGATCGGAGAATCATGGAGTAATCTGACTGTCTAGCCCTTTGAGTCAGTAATAGCATTACAAACGGAAGATACTGGCTTCTGCAAGTGTTATGCAACCTAAAATGTGTGTGCGATCCTCAACTACATTAGGAGTCTGTAGAGTGGCATGATTGAGTTGATAGCCAGACCTCTTCTTAATGACTTAAATTTTATATGTCTACCTAAACATAGGGATTTCTATTGTGGCTTTACTTCAGGGCACAGTATATTTATGTAATAAAACACACCATGACATGATATTTGTATTATCTTTTCCCACCTGTTTGCTGAATAGAGATTTTCTTTTATCTCTCACTGATAAAAGGAAAACATACTGTAGCACATGTTTTCTGGCTGCTGAAAGAGCAGTCTGTCTCTTTCTTCTTCCCTTGGAAGACTGGAAAGCTGATGTCACTTCTATTGCTTGTTTTTCATAGCATCAGACAATCACATACATAATGATTTGGACTTGGGTATACAGGCTCTTATTTACAGAGTAGTTTATTAATGGCAATTAAAAAACTGCAAAATGTTGTAAAACAAATATATTCTTAAATAACTTCAAGACAACCCACTGAAAATGACTCCAATCAAAAATTGATCTTAGATCCATTTAGAGAAATTTATTTAGGATATAAGGATAATATGCATACCTTGAAGAGGTAACTGGAGAGATTTTTTGGTTTGGAAAATTTAGCCTATAAAAATATACTAAATATATATTTACAGCAGTAGCAAGGTAACAGATAATAGGAGTGTGCCGTAAAATGTAGTGAAAGAGATCAATAAAATTGGGCAGTATGAGGAATTACAATTAACAGGCAGTTTATGTGGGTTCATGAGGCTCAAAATTATCTAAAAACCAATTGAGAATAATTTTAAAGCCTATTTTTGTCTATAGAAGGAAGACAGCCCCAGTAACAATGGCTATCATGCCAGAGCCTGTGAGTATGACTGTATAAATAAACCAAAATATTTTTCTTTTGGGGATGATGACTCCAGAGTCCAGTTAAAGCTGCCATGGGCTAGTAACTGAAGGGTTACCCAAAAAGTTCATGTACAGCTGTGCCTGACTACTATCATGTGGTAGGAAAGATAAGAGATATTTCTGAGCAAGCAAAAATATTGTGCTTCCAGAGCAATCAGGGTTAAGTTCTGTTTTACTTAACATAATTTTTAAGCATAAAATGTTTGGCACAAAAATAGGTTTAAAATACTAAAACGGGGCCATC
This sequence comes from Poliocrania exsul, assembly GCA_035041345.1. Lineage (NCBI taxonomy): Eukaryota > Metazoa > Chordata > Aves > Passeriformes > Thamnophilidae > Poliocrania > Poliocrania exsul. The sequence continues at coordinate 72,177,682 of JAWWLZ010000082.1, forward strand.
CTATATACTGGCTAGGAAAAGTAATGCAAACAGAAATACAGAAAATAGAAATTAAAATAGAAATTCATGGTATCACAGTAGCTGTAATTAAACAGATTGGAACCACAAGTTGAGGAATAGAGAGATGCTCCTATAAAAAACCTGAGCTGAAATTTAGTTGACCATTTAATTACACAAAGAAATAAAGGCAGTTTCTGTCACTTTTTTCTTTGAAGCCCCTGCTTCTAAGCATCACCAACCTCCTATATAGGATATCTGAAATATATTTAAGTACAGATAGCTCTTGGAAAATGTAATGCCCAAAAAGTCCCAGTTGAAGGTTGTCTCAATTTAAGAAAATTTGGATGGGTGGAGATTTCAGACAGAAGTCTCCTCCCTCAGATTCAATACCTCTGTTTTCTCCAATACAGAAAGAGAAAGAGCAAATACATCCAGATAAAAGTGAAAAAATAACTCTTTACCAAGGAGAATGCTCATAACAATACCGATATAACTGTGTTAAACCAACTGATGTGGAGCAACTCTCCAAGCCCCATCCACCAGACCAAACTGAGATGATGGATGGCCTCCCCCAGCGGGAAAAACCACACATGGCCAAAAGACAGAGACAAGATGGCTGTCCTTCCACATGGTTCTCCTCCCCTACACCTGGAAAACCTGGCAGGAATGATTGGAGGGTCAGCACTCATAGGAAATGATAGATATCTGGGATTTGATACTGGGTGGTGCTGAAGTGAAGCTGCAGTGCTGGCACAGGTAGTTGGAGTAGGGCTGCTGTTAGAGTCAGAATTTGAATCTCACTGGGTTGTTTTATTGATGGGTCAAATCAACCGCAATGCCCAGTAAAGCTTAAAGGCTTCTGGACCAGGGCATAACAGCTGCAGATGCCCCAGGCAGCTGGAAGGACCCACAGGACACCCACTGGATCCAGTAACAAGCCTTGCTTGTAGCAATTTCTATGTCCATTGGTTGAGGTGGTGGTAGTAGTCCTGTTGAAGTGGTAGTCACAGATCTGTTGAGGTGGTGGTGGAAGCCCTGAGTGGCAAAGGAAGTCCCAGGTGATGAGGGGGGGGAAATGCAGTGTTAAGTTTGAGTGTGGTCTTTTACTGGGCTTAGGCTGGGTGGGAATGATGAGGTCAGGAGCTCCACACTGGATCAACACTTCGAGAGTCTTTGGCACCTAAAATGTTACATCTGCCTGTTATGTCAGCACAGGTGGATCCATTCTGGCCCATCAGCAGAGAAGAATATTTGCAGGCTATGTGGGAATTGTCTCTGTGGGTCCCCTGAGTGGACTTGTCACAACTGAGTCATTTGTGTAAGGACAAAGCAATACTACCTTGCCTGAAAGGATTTGCCTTTCTCCTTATCTTCTTCAATACCCAGCTTGTAGCTGAGATGGCAAATGTGCATGTCTTTAGCATCTGGGTGGCTGCTCTGCGTATTGTTAGAAAAGCACACTGCTGATTAAGCCATTAGCACTGATAGTCCAGTCTCTTACAGCACCTGCGCAGTCACTGCAGATGGTTGAATGGTTGAATAATTTATCTCTAGCATTTCAGTCTGTTTAAAGAAGGCACAACACCAAAAAGCCAAAAAAAGGCATATTTGGAGACAACAGAAATGGTGGATACTAGAATTTCTGTGTAAGACAGGACAAAGGAGTATATGTAAAAATCACAATATGACTTTTTGTATCATACAGGAAAAAAAAGTAATCTAATCTTCATAAATATCACATATTCTATAGAAATCATTAAACATCCATTGTCTTGATTCTATCACTCTTATATGTGGTGTTGAATTTCTTTGTCTGTATTTGATCTTTCTGATAGCAACTGTTTATTAAAGAGCACCTAGGCTTTGTACAGGCTGGTACAGCTAAATGAGAAATAATAAAATAGACAACACATTTTCCTAAATCTATTGGAAGAGTCAAGCCAAAAAAAAAAACAAACTCAAAAAACCCCAAAATAAACAAAAGAAAACCCCTAACAACAACAACAACAAAACAGACAAAAACCCAAAATGCTTTTACAGTTAATTCTATTAGAGAGTTGGGAAAGTGACTTGTGAGGGAACATTTTGCAAGAGGATTACATGTGTATGTATTGGTTGAAATAAAACATGAGATATTGTCCTCAACAAAGTGTTAACTCCAAGGAATAAGGAATGTCATTTGGTGTAAGATTTGAAGAAAGAGGTAGGTCTGGTAAAATTAAATCAGATAGTGAGGTAATATAAGATTGCTGTGAGAAAAAAACTTGTCACAGCAGTGGAGTTTTTTCAGTAGTCTCTAAAGGCATGGATTGTGGGTTTCAAATAAAATAACTGAAAACAACTAATATAAACATACTTTGGGGGTTAATACCTACTTGTGCAACAATTAGTAATCTAAAAAATTTTGCAGTTGTAACATATCATACAGGTGCATAGGGGTGCACTGGTACAAGTCAAGAACAACCGGAAGACCATACCAATAAATCCTTTCTGACAACTATCATATTCCATCATTTACATTTGCCACTTAAATAAATACATGAGTGTTGGACTGTTTGTCTGTTGCTGATGAAGGGTGAGGAAAAGATACTGTGAAAAAGCAGATCGAGCTTTTTTAGACCAAGATTTCTTCCTCTGCATTCTGCTCCTTCTGTTACCAGGCTTCCATTCTTGGTGTACAGGAGGATGCATTTAAAATGCCTCACTAAAATAACTAAATGAAATTCTGAGGATTTCAGTATAGCTTTAAGGTCCATAATCTTCTGAACTCCATGGAATTTATCCAGATGTTGAATTGTGGACTCCAGACAACACTTTTCCCAGATTTTATGTTTAAAATTATCCTCTTAAATATGTATTTAAGGATCAAGAGTGTTGCCCTTTTTTCTTAGCAAAACTTAAGGAAAAAGAAATCAGATATTTTGATCCAAAGGCAGATTCTGTACTTCTGATATTCTTACTGTTACTTATTTAGTAGTCTGATGTCAGGAATGTGCAACCCTATCCACAGCTAACAGCTGTGGTGCAATGTTGCTGTTGTCACTAGAGCTAGGCCAGTTTATTCCAGCTGGGGACTCTGTACCCTACTACTGAAACTATTTCTTGACAGTTCTTCATTAGTATAAAACTTGAAGGGGGTGTTGTTGTTTGTTGGGGTTTTTTTTTCAGTTTCTGATATCAAAACTGTCACTGAATGAGTGCTAGATAAAGCAAGCCTCAGAGCTAAAGCAATTTATATTTCCTTTAACCTGTTTGGTTATAGAATTTAGTATCCAAGGGTCAAATCACCTCACCTGTTGAGTAGGTGTATGGTAGGGACAGTGTAGTCCAATTTCTGCATTGTTTTCAAGTTGGTGCTGCCAAGCAGATTGCCATTTAAATCCAGGCAGTCAGATGCTGCTACCATCTACTGTCATTAATACTACAGCTTTGAGCAGTTTCACTGTTGCAAATGTTTCTTAAACTAGCTTCTCTCCCCTCTGCACTATTCCTTTAAAAACAACACAGTGGGTCTTACTGGGAGTTTTTTAAAGTAGCCGGCCTCCATGGCACTTATTAGTGGCAGAAAGCAACAGACTTTTGTGTGCTCCTACAGAGAAGATAAATAGCTTCAAACATTTTCCATCAGCTTAAAGCAGTGTGCTCGATGGTGCAAGCATACTTTGCTTCCTTTGCCTTACAATCACCCTGGGACATCCATTCTGAAAGCAGATTTGAGTGAACTTGAAAATTCAAGATAGGCTTGATTGCCAATCTGTCAAAAGACACTAAAAATAATAATTAAAAAAAAAATCAAGTGACAACTGAGGAAAGCAATATGCTTGGCACACTCCATGCCTGGCTCTGTGTCTTCTGACTAGTCAACTGTCAGTATTTACATTCAGTGGAGGAAACCTGGCCAAATTAGAGGATGTAAGAGGGCACTGCTGAAATCAAAATTGTCTCAACTCACAGTTGGGCTTGACTTTTGTTTCATTAAAAATTTAATTGGAACCAAACTGTGCAGTCACAAAGCTCATCAGTGCTTCCTCTTCACAATGCTAAAGAATCAGATGTTCAAACATAGCAAATTAGTGAGGAGCATGTTTACACTCTGCTCCCTTATTACTGAAAATGATTATTTGATAAACAAAGAGGCACAGCCAGGAAGAAACACTAGCGTTTGCTGACAGATTTAGCATGCCTTGATGACTGCACTTTATACCTCTGGGTGGATCAGGAATGGTGCTTCAATGAGTACTCTTGAAGAGCTGATAAATAAAAGAGACTAGCTGGCTACCTCTGAGGACTAAATTACCCTCAGGGCAGAAATGATGTGGGACCCTGACTCCATGCAGAACTGGCACCACTGCTTGAAACCAAGAAGCTGACATATGTGTATAAAACGAGAGCTATTTTGCAATGTGCAGAAGGAACTCAGAGGGCAACACACCTTTGTAGACAGGATCTTTACTGTGTTCAGGTTATGTTGTTTCTCACACTGAGAATCACTCACTGGTATACAGCAGACACTCTGAGCTCGTGTTGGTGGAAGCTAAATTATATCACTATACTGCTGTAGTGAGTTGACTGGATGTAGTGGCTGGATGCACCCACCAATTCTACCTCTTCTATCACTCCCCTCCACAAATTAGATACGGGAGAGAAAATATAATGAAGGTTCATGAGCTGAGATAAGGACAGGAAAAGATTACTCACTGAATACCATCACAGGCAAAATAGATTCAACTAAGGGATATTATTGGATTTATTACCAATTAAAATCACAACAGGATAATGGGAATTAAAATAAACCTTAAAAACACCTTTCCCCCATATCCCTCCCTCCTTTCCAAGCTCTACCTCCTCCTCTCCCCCAGTGGGGATTGTGGTCAGTTCATCACAGATTGTTCCTTTAGCTGCTCAGGGAGAAGAGCTTTCCTCTGCTCCAGAGTCTTGTCTCTCCCATGGGAGAGCTTCAACAGCTTCTCTAATGTGAGTCTATCTCATGGGCTACAGTTCTCTATGAACTGCTGCAATGTGGGTCACTCTTACGTGGGGTGCCATCCTTCAGACACAGGCTGCTCCAGCGTGGGGGGTCACAAGCCTTATCAGGAAACCTGCTCCAGTGTGGGCTCCTCTCCCCATGGGTCTGCAGATCCCTGCCAGTAGCCTGCTCTAGCAGGAGTTTCCAAGTTCATAGCCCTCTTTTGGGCATCCACCTGCTCTGGCATGGGTCACCTCCATGGCTGCAGGTGGATCTCTGCATCCCTGTTGACCTCCATGGGTTGCAGGGTGTCAGCTCCTCACCATGATCTGCATCATGAGCTGCAGGGGAATCTCAGCTCTGGCATCTGGAGCACCTTCTCCCCCTCCTTTTCCATTGACCTTGGTATCTGCAGCATTGTTCCTCTCACATAGTCTCACTCCTCTGTTCTCTGAGAGCAATTAGATCTGCCCAATAACTTTTTTTTTCCTTAAATATGTTATCACAGAGACATTATCACCATTTCTGATTAGTTCAGCCTTGGCCAGTGGCACATCCATTTTGGAGCCAGCTGGCATTGGGTCTGTTGAATATGGTGGAAACTTCTAGCAGCTTCTCTCGGCATCCAAACCCTGTAGCCCCCTCACTACCAAAAGCCTTTCACACAAACCCAATACCACTGCTAAAATCATAACCTTCCCATGCCAAAGCATACCCAGTCCAGCCATTCTGTGTGGATGTCCAGCGAAAATTAAACTGAGAAGAACAGTATTCTATCTGAGGCTTTAAAGGGTCAGGCTTTCCTTCAGGAATAAAGGCATTGTTGTGAGTCAGACCAGGTTCTACATAGTTTAATTTCAAACAGCAGAACAACAGAATGAATTTACATTGCTGTAAAATGGCTTCTTAGCTGAGATCAGGACCTATGTGAAAAATTGCAACTCAGGCAAAACTTAAATGTATATGGCTAAATAAATTAAGAGAAGAATAACAGCAAAGTTATAGTCATCTGTGGAATTATTAATTGAGAATTAATTAGATTATGTATTTTTAATAAAATGTTAATTTAGGGATTAAAATTAATTACTGACCCTCTCAGTTTTATTGCCAGTGGGATTGCCATAAAATTCCTGTACACTGAAAAATGTTATGCTTAAAGGTACTGGGAAAGTCTCCTGTATTTAATTAAGAAGTACTTAAATCTGCTTAATTGGGTCTACTGAATCACACAGGAAATAGATTTAAAACCGGAGATAGTGGGAACAATTGCAATTTATGTGGCTTCTATTTCCTCTTAAATGGGATTCAAATTATTTTAGTAAACCCTGCCTGCAGGTTGCACGTTGACTACCTCTGCGTCAGAGTACCCACAGACTGCCTACTCTTTTATCGCTCTACAAGTCTCTGGGACATCATACCACTAACCTGTGAATGTTTTTCTAAAATAATTAATTCATATTAAATTTTATTAAAATATTTCATCAAGTCACCTCCCACCCAACCAGCTTTTAAGAATTTCATAGCTTTTATATTTTCCTGTTTTAGGAATCAGTGCTTTTATTGTCATTTAACTATTGATGATTTTGATAACACCTGCATTGGCAAGAGTACTCTGTTACTCAATGAATTGTCTAAAATATTTACTTTTTCTTTCCTTTGCAGATTCTAGAGCTATTATGACAGAAGTGACCTGAGACTGGGCATACAGGATACTTCTCTATTAAAGTAAACCAGAGGGTGTGGACCTGCTTTTATCCTACTGCAAATTAGAGGTGACCATAGTGCAGAAGTATCATGTCTGTTTTCCCACTGTGAACCAGCTTCAGCTTTAGCCTCTTAATATGCTTCCCAGTCCATCATGGTTTTGCATGTGTGAAATATATTCTAAGAGATTACAAAAGTATCTGCATTTCACTTCACAATGTACAGTAATCTAAGATTAAGGCTTTGAATCCACAAAAAATTCTTGCACTTGCATAACAAAATAGAAGGTCTGTCTTCCCATTGCACTGTACAACTAAAGCATTTTACAACCAGGTTATTTCCCAGAATGCTAAATACATGTTTCACACTCAGCTCATTCATATGTATCTGTGATGCTGTTGCTGCTGGAGCTCAAGTGAACAAGCTAAATTACTGTGTACAGAGTTGAAAGGCAAATGTGGCTGTGGAACACTTTTATAATCTCCTACTTCATAAATAAGTTACAGCCATGTGCATTGGGACACAGACGCCCATTAGCAGAGGCAGCTCCGAGACTCTGCCGGGGCTGCCCCGCCCGGACACAGCCGGTCCCAGCGGCCCCAGCGCAGGGCACGGCTGAGCCCCTCAGCCACGGGCGGGCGGGCGAGAGCCCCGGGGAAAGCCTGGGCAAGGGAGG
>JAWWLZ010000082.1:72185127-72211940 GCA_035041345.1 Poliocrania exsul
CCAGCGCAGGGCACGGCTGAGCCCCTCAGCCACGGGCGGGCGGGCGAGAGCCCCGGGGAAAGCCTGGGCAAGGGAGGGCAAAGCGCTGCTCGACAGCCAGGGCTGAGCGAGAGCAACTGGGGAAGAAACAGCCCTCCGAGCCCCGAGAGCAGAGCGGGAGGAGAGACTCCAGGTGTGATGGCCCCGGTGGGGCAGGTGGACATGCCCTGAGGGAAGCTGCAGCCCATGGAGAGCCCACGCTGGAGCAGGAAGTTTATCCTGAAGGACTGCAGTATTTGCAAAGGCCCCAGGCTGGAGCAGGGAAAAGTGTGAGGAGGAAAGAGCAGCAGAGAGGAGCTGTTACGACTGACTGCAGCCCCTCATCTCCCCATCCCCCTGAACTGCTCAGTGGAGAAGATGTTTTAGTTTTGCACTTTTTTCCTAACCATCCAACTCTACCTTAATTGGCAATACATTAAATTAAAACTCCCCAAGCTGACTCTGTTTTGCCCATGATGGTAATTGGTAAGGTATTTCCCCATTTTTATCTCAACCCACGAGCTTTTCTGTGTTATTTTCTCCCCATGTCCTGTCGAGAAAAAATGAGAGAGCAGCTGGGTGGGCGTGTGGCAGCCAGTCAAGGTCCACCCACAACTTTAGCTTTATAAAAATGAATTATAAATTTTTTCTTTTACATTATGTACTTAAAAAAAAAAAAAAAGGCAGAGAGAGAGAGACATTGTGCTGCATGTATTATCGAAGACTGTGCAGCATGCCAAATCTTGAGGTGGTGTCAGTTTGTGAACTTTCACATTTGTTAGAAAGGTGGTACAATGATCTACACAGTCTAAGCAAATGAACTTAGGCAGTGTTTTTATCAAATCTTTATTTGTGTCACAGAAAAAAGTATAAAATATATACCAGTGAATAATAGAGAAGTTGAATCCTGATTTTGTGTTTCTACTGGTGTGGTTAAATGCTGCAGAACTGATCAGTCTGTAATCAAACCAATGTACCAATGCACAGTATGTTTTTATGCAGAGTAACTTCCTCGACGTATCACCTCATAAGGATGCCTACTACCAGTAGCTCAAAGCACCATTCCCCTGCAGAATTTCCCAGCAGAAGCTGATGTGGTCCTTTGCTGCCTCTCTCATGGAGAATGGAGATGAAGAACACAGATGAAATTAAAGAGAAATAGTGATCATTATTTTCCTTCTTTCCATCTTCCAAGGTGCTGTGCCAGTAGAAAAAAGGAAAGAGGAAGCCAAATTCAGCATGTGCAAAAACAGAAATTTTTTATTTCATTTCTTAATAAGTGTCATTATTTTCTTTGAAATCATTATTTTTTTGAAGAACTGATTCCTTCCCCCAGTCTTCTCAAGTCTCTTTAAGCAGAAGAAGGATAGAGTAAATCTGCCTTACTCTACTGTGGATATAATCCAAGCGTTATAAATGAAGTATTCCAAAGCGGTAATATGTAAAGAGCTTAGCCTATCTAGAATTTGGATACCTTAAAGGATAACTTACTCAGTATTAATCTGTGAATGAAAACTCTTTATTTCCTCACTGACTTTAATCAGTTAGGTGATCTATCATCAGCTGAGAACTCGACTTTTTAAAAAATAGTATGGTGCTTAAGTTATAAAGTTGTAATTCAACAGTTTTTTTTTGAATTTACACTCAGAAGATTGCATTAAGTTCAAGTTTACAGGGTTCACTTATTTCCACAGTTTTATAATGATCACACTCCTTGAATAACGGACGATTTATTGCCATTTCAAATGAAAGGGGAATTATTCCTTGTTTTAGTTAATTACTTTGCTGTAGCAGAAATCTAGTTTACTATTCTTTTCCTCCTATCAGCTTAATAGAATATTAAATAGTTATTGACTTTGGAAGAGGTGAACCATCATGATTTATTGAGCTGAGAGGAAAATATTCATCAAGCAACTACAATTAAGCTTCTGCTTGTGCTCTTCATTTACAGAAAGTGTAGGTGGTAAAAAGAGGTGGTGAAATGTGAAAATAACTACATCATTAAAGCCCAATTATAAACTGCTCTAAAGAGGATCTGAAGAACTGTAGTTTATAAGTCAAGACAACAAAACTGACTTTTAATAAAAATAATGATAAGAAGCACAAAATATTTTTTTCCTTCTTTGTATCTCTGATCATGTACTTGTAATTCCTGCCAGGCCAAAGGACTATAAGGAAAATAGTGAACAGATTAAACTAGCAAGCTCTTAAGACATCAAGCTACTAATGCTGCTCAGCTGAAGCAATGAATTATTGCGAAGTTGACATCTTAAACTTACCAGTTTTGTTGGTTGGCCTTTTTCTATCACACATAATTCATTAAATGAGAAACTGCTAATGTCTGTTTCTGTTTTACAACTCGATGAAAATACATAAATAATACACCTCAATGTATTTTCTTTCTCCCTGTGTATATACTCAGAAGTGTACAGTGCTGTTGAAGAGTTTGGATGCAAGAGAAGTAATTGTCTTCCGTAGGAGAGACTGTCAAAAGAATTATACTAATTTAGATTTAAACTAAAACTGGAATGTTATTGAAACCACCACCATTTCTGATGGCATAGCATGATCTATCAATACATCAACAGAGCTAATGTTAAGCATGATTTGAATTGACATACACTGATTCAAGTCTTGCTGGAAGTTCTTTACATGTTTATCAGCTTAATGAAAGAATGAGTATAAAGGAAAAAAATATGAGTAATTTACAAGAAATTTGTGACTTATTTTCCTGCTTCTGACATTGCTACAGACATGCAGAAAGTAATTTAGCCTATACTAAAAATACCCCACAAACCAAAACTAAGAAATGGGACTGGTAGGAGATTGGCATTGGCTATGCTAGAAGGCAAGGTATGCCCTAGTCTATGTGCTGATCCTCCAAACATGTGAGATGCACTGGACAATACAGTAGCTTCCTCCCTGCCTGTGTACAATTTTTCATCCAAAGTCTGGGAGCTGCACCAGCTTAGCCCACTTCCAGCATTTAGTTGAAATAAATCCAGGTGCTAGGAGGTAGTTAGTTTTGAGTCCTTTTCTGAACCATCCAGTGTTTTCTCAGATTATAATGTTTTGTTAACTCACAAAAAAAAAGTAGCAACAACTGTTTCTTCTGTAATAATAATTATTACTCACATAAACATCCTTTGCCACTGAGCAAAGTGGCAAAGGTTGTGAGCTTGAAATCAAATAAATCACCTACTGGTTTTCTTGCTGATGAAATTCCGTTGAATAACAACTTCGAATATTTTAGGCAGAAGCAAACCACAAGTGTGAATTCATTATTATAGTTCCTTTGTTGCTCTATTTTAAGTATCTGATCCTGCATATTCCATGTGTGGAAATGTTGATATTCCTACAGCACTAATGACTTTATGGAACATTAATGCTAGAATGTAATGCAATTCATGGTAAGCAAATGTGTATGTCAAGCACTTATATACTAAAATGATTTCATTTTTGGGATAATAACCATACATTTAAAATATAATTAGAATGGACAGATTCATAACATAAAACTTTTATGATGTTTGTGTGAATGTCCTTGCCAACCTTAGGGGTTCATGCATAGTATGTGAAAATTTTTGCTTTAATGAGAACAAACATTCGTAGAAGATTTTTGAGCTAGACAGATACAAAGGTGTACACCCTATCCAAAGACCAGGTTGTCTTTTTTCTTCTATTTTGAGAGCCAGAAAGAAAGTCAGATTTTTAGAGTATTTTCTTTGAAAATGTAATTAAATGACTAACCCTTTCTTAAATACGTCCTCCTCTACTTCAGGGAATGTTTTCCACTCCCAGTTGCATCAAAAGTTCTAGGCCAGTGTGTATTTTTTTTGCCTTTGATACACTGGGTGGAGGGAGAAATAAACCCAAAATCCCAAACAAACAAACAAAATGAAAACCAAAAACAAAGCAACACACCAGAAGCAAACTCCCCTCAGTGGTGAATATTGATATTTTATTCTGTTCTGGCCACATGAGTCTCCTGTTAATACCAGTGGGAGTTACGCACACAGGATATACAGTAAAAAACCTGCTCAGACATTATAGCTACAGCTGCTTGAATACTCCATAGGAGTAATTAAATATTAGTACCAGCCAGTTCTACCTTCCCTGAATCTGACATTCTCAGCAACTGTAGAAGAAAATAATTTATTTAGATAAATATGGGAGATATTATTTAGATAAATACAAGAGAAAATAACTCCCATTGTATTTCTTTGCTATAGTATTTATGCTGCTGTTAAAGATTAAGATGAATTATCTGTCTCTTTGTGACATCCATATGCTCAGGCTTTATTGAAAGAAATCTGTAAGTGTAGTAAGCAGGGAATTATTCTGCTAATCCATTGCTACAGTTTTAAGACATGACAGACACCTCTCCACTGCTAGTTGGTGCTGTGGGCTATGAAGGGATGTCCAGGTATTTAATACTTGTGATTTCCACATGATTAAATAAATAACACCTCTAGGTCAAGTGCAAAGCACCATTAAGTAGTGGAACTGAGCAGTGGAATTCCTCTAAATTTATTACAGTGCAAAGGAAATTGTCCTTACTCCCCCTCAAGTCACAGAGAACAGAACCATTTGCATGGAAATCTCACTACTGCAGCTTTTGCATAATGAAAAAAAATTACACCCATTCAAGGCTATTTCAAAATATCCAGTGCATATTCCTAAAGAAGCAGGCTTTGTATTTAATTATAAATATCGGATATGGCATTTTATCTAGAGTAGTATGAAAGAGAAAATTATATATCTTTAAATTTACTGTGATTTTTTGTGACCCATGACTCATAGGCTTGGGATTTTTTCTGAATTTTTTTTTATTTTTTTACTTTTAAAATTAAGATAGATCCTGTTTTTACAATGTAATCATGGCTGTCTCTTTTTCATCTCCTAAATGATAAGACCTGCTCCACTAACCTTCATTCATTTAATGATCAATGCTCTTTTTGATGTGCCTTAATTTAGTGTGACTCAAAATATGATACTAATAAATTATAAGACATAAAAAATTAAAAACACAAAACAGTGTTAGCTGCCCTAAGAAATCTAATTGTAGACTTTATGAGAAATTTGCAAAAATAAAGACTGAACAGCACAAATATTGTAGGAAATTACATGATAAATGAAAAAAAAATCAAAAAAAACACAAAACCCCCAACCAACCAACCAAACTTTATTTAATTTATCCACCTTGGATCAGATTATTTTAAAAGCTTTTTTTTTTTTCCTGAAAATTACTATGAATTGTAAATTGTTGTATTCATATTTTGCTAGATAGTTTCCCTTCTGTTGTTACAAATAACATATGGGGTAAGTACTTGCAGCTGTATATCTCTATCCATATTATGATGAAAAAATCAAGTACCTGAATAGGCATAATAATAAATAACTCTTAAATATGTACATATTAAATATCAAAGAAACAGTGTTATTGAGATTTGTAATTTCACTGCCCTACTTCAAAATTTAGTGAGCATATTTTTCTGAAGATATCATCACTGTAATTTCATAGACAGACAGGATACTTTAAGGACAAGTCCTTAATATAGTTATGAGAATTGGTAGGTGTTAAGCTTTCCATGGAAATCTATTGAGACTCACATTGCTCTTTATATTGTATCTGTACATGTTCCTACATACATAACAGATATTTGGTTTTTTTGCTTATCCTCTTCTTTTGCTGGCCAAAGGTGGAAATTAGTTGTGGAAAAAAAAAAGAAAAGAAATAAATTTATTAGAATTTGTGATGGTGTTACATGTTTTGCTTAACTAGGCTCTGACTTCGCTGGTGTACTCCTCTGCCTTCAGTCTTCTTCTATCTGAAATTCTTTATTACAGGTGCTATAACAGAACACTGTCTGCTCTATAAGCACAGGTATAAAGACTGGCATGTTCTGATCACTGAATCTTCCAGTATCCCACAAGCATTGTCCTTACACCTTTATTTTTTAAGACTCCGTGTTCATTCTTCAGTTCACTTTTTTTTATGTTTTTGTTTTTGTTTCATTTTGTTCTATTTTGTTTTGTTATGTTTGAGAAGTCATAGAACCATACAATGGTTTAGGTTGGAAAGTGTGGGAGAAGACCCAGGATTTACTAAATGGCAGGAGTACTTTAAGTGCTGGGCCTATGAGGATGTGGACTCTCTAATTTCTACTGCCCCTAATGTTAGGTTATCATCAGATGTTTAATTAAAAGTACATCATAAACATGTCCTCCCCATTGTATTTTTCCCTTAGTCATTCCCTGTTCAAGTTTCTTCTTCCCATAATCCCCTAGGGTTCCTTTCCCGCCATTTCTCCCTATTGGTTTATTGTGAAATTCCACCCCTATCCCCCATTGGTCCATTTTCAATCCTTCATTTGCATGCCTTCCAGCCAATGGGAAGCTTAGCTTTGCCCCTTGTTCTAGAAACTTCCCTGCTGAGCCCATAAAAGCGGGAGATCTCAATAAAGTGTGCTTCTTCTGCCACCGAGCCTCCTGGTGCCTGGACCTCTCTTCTGGGTGCGATGTCCTTGGGGATCGGATCGGAGCAGAAGTCTTCCTTGGCTTTGAGGGACTAGAGCTGAATCACTTAGAGCTGAATCACTTAGAGCTGAGCCCCTCAGAGCAGAACTGCTCACCAACATTTGGTGGAAATCATCCACCGTTAGGAAACCATGCACCGTTAGGAAACGACCTTATGGATCTTTTAATTTCAGCCCTCTTGTGGGGGAAACACCTTCCACTAGACCAGGTTGCTCAGAGCCCATGCCAACCAGGCCTTGAACACTTCCAGGGATGGGGCATACACAAATTCCTTAGGTAATCTGTTCCAGTGCCTCACCATCCTCACAGTAAAGAATTTCTTCCTAATACTTAATCTCCATCCACTGTCTTTCCTATCACTGCATGCCCTTGTAAAGTCTCTCCAGCTTTCCTATAGGCTCCGTTTAGGTACTGGAAAGCTGCAGTAAGGTCTCCCTGGAGCCTTCTCTTTTTCAGGCTGAACAACCCCAGCCACCTCAGTCTCTCTTCATAGGAGTGGTGCTTCAGCCCTCTCATCATCTTCTTGGCTCTCCTATCTCCTGCATTTCATTTCTCGTATAATCGCAAATACTTGGGCTCATTTCCACCATAGAGTTTCCTGGTTGGCTTCCTCAGACTTAGTTACTGAAAATTTCTTAAAACTATTACAAATTCTACAGCTTTTCTGGGGTGCTGTTTGAAATTAGCTATCATCTGAAGGTCTTCCTTTTTGTTCACACTTGCTACTGATGGGTACAGATGCACTTCTCAGAACCTGAGCAGTTTTCCTCTGTATTTTTAGAGAACTTCAGCTCTAGTGGTGCTTTCAGCTGTCCAGTTCTTCCATGCAAGGTATTTTTCTTTTTTTTTCCCTAGTGCATATGTTTGTTCCATCTGAAGCCAAGTCTGCCACCAGTCTGTTTTATTTAGTGTTCAAATTGCTGTGGTATAATATCAGTCTTCTCCTTTTACCATCACTTTCAAACAGCTTATGACAAATTATTTCATGTGTTAGGGAACTGTTGTCATTAATACTCCCTTTTGTAACTTTCATGTTTTTCACTTTTTCCTTAAAAAATCTAAAGAACTATGCTCCCTCTGTCCTCACATAGCTCAACCCCTTACTAGTCCTCTGACTGAAAAGGTTTTTTCAATACTTTGTCCTTCAGATTTCCTTTTTTTTTTGTTTGTTTGTTTGTTTAATTGCCCAGCCCAGCTGTGTTATTCTGGTTTCAAGACTCAGAGCCTCACTGCTATTGTGGAAAGATGAGTAGTTGCATCTCCTTAGCGCAGATTGTACTTCTGATGGCATATTTTGTATCTAAGAGTTCAGCTAAGTGAATAACTGTTAAATAGTCAGACAAATCCTGAGGCAGTGTTTGGTGAGCAAACCTGCTGTTTTCTAAAAGAGGTTGAAAACCTAAGGGATGTAGAGACCCTAATTAAAGCTCAGGAGAATTTTGAAATCAGGAAGACACAGAGCAGCAATAAAAGGCTACTGAAGTTTGTGGTCATAAAGTCTAGCATTAACTATATCATGCTGAAGTGGAGCATAAAATGAGAAATGTCAATGTCTGATTTTAACAATGTCTGATTCTCAGGAGAGAAGTGAAACAGAAGACATTGAGGCACCTAAGAAATCTTTCTTGTATAGCAGTGACTGTTCATTTTTGTTAGATCTACTAATAAATTACAAAGTTTAAGCGTTGTAAGTCTTCAGAGAACTTCAGTTTAACTGCTTAAAAGAGATGCTAAATCAATTTGTGAAACAGTTTCTAAAGTAATATAGTGTCAAGAATAAGCACATAAATCCATTGCTCTGAAGCAGTATCCAGATACCCAAGGGTCGACTGAAAGAGCCTAGAATGAGGCATTATTGATGGATCAGGTATGCATGATAGTTTTATTAGACCATGGCCCAAATTCAGATTTCTGGCACACTGTTTTTTACAAATGTAGCTCCAGGGGAGTTTAAGAATGGCTGCTAGGGTGATGTGTGTAAAGCAGCTAATACTTGCTCTACAACACTGTATGTATGGTCAATTAAGAGGTTGTAAAAGCCATTGCATTGACCTCTAAATAGTCTTTAAGAAAAGACCCCCAAACCAGAATTCTCAATACAGGAGAAACTGAAGTAGGGATATCTGAAGTAAGTTGGCATGGACTAGATAATCTCTATTTTTCTGTGATTATTTAGTGAAATGATAGTGACATATTAACTGTCCAACAGTGGTAAGTAGATATCGCCTGTGGTTTTTTATGTCAATGTACCTATCAGGTTGTTTTCCATGTTATTGTTACATAAATCACAAGAGCTTTTTTCATCTGAATGAAACCTGATGCTAACCCTCACATTTCTTCTCATGTTATTTAATATTTCTTTCATACAATCTTATGTTAAATTATAAGCATACTATTTCTCAAAATCTCCCATGCTTCTAGTTGATTGTAACATGTTAATGAGACTGTCATTCATTCAAAGTCAGCTTTTTAGATTAAATAGCAAGAGTCATACCGAGATGTTAAAATGAATATATTACAATAATTGAGCTTTCAACTTACTTAGAGTAAATAGCATATGTTGGCCACTAACTAGATAATCAGAAACTTTCTCTTGATGCCTTATGTATTTGATCAGTTTTTTTCACAGCGTTGGTGCAATTTTCTCCACCCTGAACTGATCGACTTATTGACTTCTGTGATTTCCTTCCTCTATGCTCAATCTTTTTTGTATAGCTTCAAGCCTGCATTTTTCATGCTCTTTCTCCTTCTTACCTGTTTCATCCCATTGAATTCTTTTAGTTCATGAAATGTTTATGAAAACAATTCCATGAAGTCACAAGCAAATAACTGCCTAAATGTGTATCCAATCAGGCATTATGTCTATGGCAAGCTTTTTCAGAAGGTACCAAAATATTTTGGAAGCTGAAATTGCAAACTCACTGACAGCTTGGTGTTTTAGAGTAATGTTCATGACTCATTTCCCCTCTTGTCTTATTTCTAATCTGCTGCATTGAGATGTCTGGTCATTAAGAATAAGTAATAATAAAGAAGATAAAGACAAATTTTACTCCAAAGGTTTACTAGAGTGAAACTTTAACCAAAGGGGAAAAAAAAAATTAGGCACCTGTGCGTGAAAACATTATGTGTAATGATCAATATCTAATTATAACATAATTATGCTTTTAAATGAATGTAGATAGTTTTAACCTAAAACACAATTAGAGAAGTAGATGTAGAGATGTTTTTAACATGTCCCAGTATAGTCATTACTTCAGTATTATTTTTTTCTGTAAATGGGCCTGGCTTTGTGCCCCAGTTACACATGATAGATATATGGTTCTAATATTATAGTAGTAAATGTTCAATTACAACCAGAGGTAGTATTTTAATCTATTTGCTTTTGCATATTCAAACTATTGCCTTCACATCTGTGATCATTATGTGTTTAACCTAATTTGTTGCATTATCTACACTTTGCATCCTATTATTTCAAAAGCAGTGAACTCTGGTCTGGTGGCAATATGGACAATTTGTGTTAAAGAGAGAAACGTACTCCATAGGCTGCTTTCTCTATTCCCTTAATTGACTGTAAGTACCATGTCATTGATAATCTGTGGCTAGGGATGCCAGATGATTTTCTACATTATTTGTGCATTCTGATCCAGAATATTCATGAAGTTCTTTGGGAATTTTGACCATTATTTTTTTAGAGTTTTTATTTCCATCCTCCAGATTTAGCATTCAGCATAATTACAAGAGAAGTGAGGCATTCCTGGAACTTGCGTAGGTTAGATAGCAACTAGATATAGCTTCTCCTCTAGACTGCAATAAAAAGACACAGAAATAGAAGTTCACTGAAAAGCAAATAAGTGATCATATATGTAAACATATAAAATTGAATTTTTCTTTACCACATGAATGTTCACACGCTTGCATATTTCATCTCTTGCAGGTTATTTCTCTCAAAGTGGTCTTTATTTGCTATTAAGAGGCACAGGAAAAGGTCTATACATTGTCATTTACTTAACCTTTCACATTTTATACCAAGGGTTAACATGGAATTTTCCAATTTCAACACCTTCTGCCTTTCACCATATAGCTTGGTGAAAAGTGGAAGGCTTCATGTTTGGGGTTTTTTTGGGAAGAAACTTGAATAACATCATATGAACATGAAGGCAATTATTCTGTAGCTGTATATACCTATACCTATCTGACTTCTGGATTAAGAGCAAAATGTTGAATACTGCTTTTCAGGAGGAAAAGAATTTCATTGGTCTGATCACACAGTAACATTAGGGAAAATAACACCACAGACATTAAAACAATGTTTTTTGTGAAAAAAGCACAACACACCAACTTTCTAAACACTGGGTTTGTTTTGCCCTGATACATTGGAGCTGTTTAAGCCCAACAGGTACTGTGATCCTTTGAAGCATTCTTTCTCTCCAATGCTTGATTTCCTGCTTGCAGAAGAAAGAAGCCCAAGAGAGAATCCATTTAAAACAAACTACAGAATTAAACAAATGAGGAATGAACTAAAGCTTGTCTGTACATCAATTAATAATAGACAAAAATGGTAATACTACTGCTCTGCTTCCATAAATAACGTTACAGGTAGATGACACTAAAAGCTCCACACTGAAAAAGGGCTTAGATAAACAAAAATAATTTTCAAAGCATTAGATAGCACTTGGCACTATTTTCATCATACTTTGATAAACTTTGCTATTTGGGTCGGCCCATAATTTTCCAAAGACAAACATTCAGCTTTTCAGAAGTAGCTTCCTAAGTGAAGAAGAAAAATCACAGCTGTTATGGATAACTTAACAGTGTTCATAGATGGTACTGTACACTGCCAGAGGCAAGAAAGCTTCAATTTCTTCCTTGCTGATTTCAAGTATTGTTTGTTAATATAATTAACTGTTCCTTTTATACAGTAAAACGGTTGAATTAAGTAGGATATTTAGCTCTTGTCCCTTGACAAGATCAACTTCTTCATATGTATTTGGCTGTCCTTAGAGAAATTAGATGTCTACAGTGTTTGGGGAGGGTTTTTTTCTGAATTATTGCTACTGTTCTTCTTACTTTTTCTTTCTTTTTTTTTTTTCCTTATAAGATCCTTTTTATAGGACTTTTCTAAAACTCTGTTGACTCTGATAGAGCTGGGGAAAAAATGCCAAAATAAATTTTAGCTGCTGCTTGGCAGTACTGTCACAATAAACAGATTTCTTCTTAGCACGCAAACAAATATGCAGTACTGAAAGTATTTATTTACTGCATGTCTGCATTCAGGGTTTTAAGTTAAGATAGTAGCACTAGAATATGGATCTTTATAACAAGCTGGAGATTACTCTCCTCCATCTTGTTTAATATATGATTCTCTCCTCTTGAGACAGAGACATGCCCCTTGTGCACAAGGGAGAGTGTTATTCTGAAACCTGTTAGAGGGGTGTGAGCATCTGCATGAAAAAAGGCAAACTGCACCGGGGAGATGGACTCTGAATGTACTCTGCATTCTTACCCACTGATAAAGTGTGTCCTGCAAGATTTCTGCTGATTTTTGTTGTTTGATGGAGGTGTTAAAAATAGTAGCGTAGTGTTATGTGACAAAGTGACAGTATTTTTTTTCTCATAGATATTATGTTTGTTACCCATCTTCTTGTGTTGGACAAACATGCTACTTGAGAGTTTCAGGAATATGAAAACAGACAGGACTTCATGGAGTTTGCTGTTTGAGTATTTGTAAACTTCCAGAGTGTTTACATTCACATGAAAATAGCCTAATTTGGAAATTCACAGTACTTTCTTGTATTTTCACAAATTTTTACAAAGAACATGAAAGACTGGAAACATTCAGATTATAATGCTTTTTGTTTTTTTACTGTCAAACCTGTTATTGTGCCAACATTCTACTGATAGCCTTGTTTATTGACATAGGCATAAATTTACTGCTGTACTGCCTCAGTGGTATTTTGTGTGAGGAGAAAGCATAGTTAAAGTATAAAAAGCATTCAGTTTAAGCTAAAAACTGCAGACAAAGGCAAGATCATCCCATGAACTGTTAGTCTGGTAATCCCTGCACTGTCCCCCAAAACAGAAAATATGGAATGGAGGGCAGAGAAACTTCACCTGGTTTTACACAAAGCCATTTTTCCTCTATGTTCCTTCATGGTTTAAAAAACACCTGAGACTTAAGTCAAATACTGCACAAAATCAGGTTATCTCAGGCTAACAAGCCTCCTCCAAATCCAGAGCACAGTGTTAATACAACCAAATTATGACAAGAAAAGGCAGGCAGCACTCTGCCCAGATTTTTCCATTGTTCATGGTAGGCCAACCCTCATAACATCAAGTAAGGAACTTAAGAATTTTTTAAATACTACAGAAGTCAAATTAGAAAGTTAGGCTAATACCAAATATAAACAACCTATTGGACTAAGTGAAAAAAAAAAAGAGTAATATTTTGCCCTTCCATTTCTTTGACAGTAGCTCTGAGACCCACAAGCTTTCCTTTATAGGCTAGTGCCACACTTGGCCTGTAGCATGAAGGAATATAGATTTGGAATAAAGGATTAGTCTGAACTAGTTTTTTGATAAGGCAAAAAAAGAAAAGGAGAAATAGCAACTCATATCCTAGTGATGGTTTGCTGGGTCATTTCTGCTAATCAAAAAGTCTTGATAAGAAAATAAGAAACTTAAAAAGTGAAACTTTAGGCATAGATGACTTGTCTGAAATCTTTCACTGTGTGTAGTCCATCATCAGCACAGATTTTGTTTTACCCAGGACTTCAGTTTCACTGTGACACTATTCTTAACTCTCTGTATAACTTGTTTGGTCAATTAAGCATGTTGATTTTGTGCATTACTGACCTAATAAAATTGATTAAAAAGTTTTAATTAAATACACACCTGGAAATCTTTCATTTATCTGACAGTACTTATAAGTAATTAGCACCAAATCAACACAGTTAGCTAAAAATACCCAGTAATAAAGAGCAGGCACTGGGATTTATCTTCCAGTATGCAGCAGTGAAGCAGGCAAAGTGACCACCAAAACGATGTTGTTGATTTTGTGGAAGTGCCAGGAGAGCAGATGATAAAAAATTGCAGGTACATAAAGCTGTTGCTATGGCGTTCAATTCTTGCACCACTATGTGTGGATTTAGTGCCTTAAACTGAAGACTTAGACTGAATTACA
The DNA here is from genome assembly GCA_035041345.1 of Poliocrania exsul. Taxonomy (NCBI): domain Eukaryota; kingdom Metazoa; phylum Chordata; class Aves; order Passeriformes; family Thamnophilidae; genus Poliocrania; species Poliocrania exsul. Next base: position 72,198,866 of record JAWWLZ010000082.1, read on the forward strand.
AAATCATATATTCCCAATACTGCTTATCATTTCAACAGAGCCTAACAATAAATTACAGGAAATGCATTACCCATCTGAGATATGCAGCAGTTTATGAGCAAAGATTGAATTCAGTCATTCTTAAATACTTGTTTTTTAAAAAAAAAATACTGCCATTTTTCTCTCCAACATATATATCCAGTAATTCCAAGGCATGAGGTCATGGTTGAATACCAAATTCAGAGGCTGTGAGCAACTATGGATATAAAACATGAAGAAGGAAAGATATATAATACATTTGTGGATCTAATCAAAGTCCATGCTTTACAGTAGAGCGGGAAAAAGACAGCAACTGAAAATGTAAAGTTCAAATATTTCTTCCATATTGCAGGTTTGCTACAGCACAGCCATATATGCAACCGGATACCATGGAAAACATTGCTAACTGAAGAAATTGTCAAAAGGACTTCTGAAGAGTCACAATAGCAGCCACTTTGAGAGTGAAATGGAACAGCCAGACCTTTCTGAAAGGGAACAAATGGTGGCAGAAACACCTTTCCTTGACCTTCCCTCCTTCTTTACTAAGCTATTTTTTTATTTTGCTCAGTATTGTCATGTTTTACATTTGCCATCCCTTAACTTTCCCCTTTCCTGGAATCTTCTATCTTCTGATGTCTTGACCTTCCTCATTATCTCTTTTATCCCTTCCATTCTTTACCTCAGTTATGTCCATTTACTTCTCTGGTACTTTTCTGTCAGTCTCCTACGGCCTTTCTCTCATGATACAGTCTTCCTCACTTTAAAACAAAATAAAAGCCAGTGCATGTTTCATTATCTTGTGTTTTAACAACAGCTTCATCCTGCAGAGTGGCTTTCAAAAAAGCCATCTTGCTTTATCCAAATAACTTGACAGTACTTTTGCAGAGCTGATGTTTACATGCTATCATCTAGGTTAGATCACTTTTTCTCTTGATCCCTCTTCAGAGATTCCTGTTTTTGTTATATCAAGCCTACGTGATATCCCTTTAAATCAGCTTTCCTGGATAAGAGTTTTATGCAGCAATGACTCCCTGTCCCAAAACTCATAAGAATGCAGAAACTTTCTGTGTGGATGTCAGATATTAAAACAGAGTAGAAAAAGCAGGAAAAGTAATATTTCTGAGCCCATGTGTACATGGTTCTCCCATCAAAACACAGGCACATTTATAAAATGTTTGGAGCTATGTAAAATGCAGGTTCATGGCCCCAATCCACTTTTGGACTGTGTGAAAATGTTACTTTAATCTTTGAGTAAAAGAAGAATAATTTCATTTCTTCTGTCATATTCTTTTAACAGGATCTCTCTCCTGCATAATGGTCGTGATCAACACAGCTAACTAAAAGAAGTTTCACACTAGCAAGTAGAAATAAAGATTTTGCCTAAAGTATTTTGAAAAGATGAAACTAAAAATTGAATCACAGATAATTAAAATCTTCTGAGATCTAAAACGACACGATGTAATTTGAAGATAAACTGATTTAGCACTGTAGATTAAACATATTAGATTTTATCTGGCAAGTTATGCTCACAGCTAGGGACTAATAAAGCAAAATAATCTAATATGATTAGATGCCTCAATCAAATTTAATTTTATGGTAGTCTTCATAAAAAACTTGTATGAAGGTTTTATAGAACTATGATTTTTGTGGTTAACTGTGCCCAAAATTGTTAAATTAACTCTGCCCAGACTGTCTGTACAGTTAAGAGAAACTCCCTATTCTTTCCTAAAAATCTATAAAACTTGAGACACATATCAGTGCCTTCCCCTCTGTCAATGAAACCTGTTTCATTGTGTAGTACTGAATAGTTAGTGTTAAAAAGGAACAACAGGGAAATCAAAATAAGGAAATAAAGAGAAAAAGAAATGTGAGAAAAGGCAAAACATATTCACATATATCAGGGCATACTCAACATTTTACTAAGGTAAATATTAGAAGGGTCATAGAATTTGGTCTAATTTGACACAGAAGTACTGATTAGGAGATTACTGTTTTCATAGAAATGTTGACAATATAGTAAATACATGTAAAGGCAAATGCATCAAGCACAATAGGAAGGACAGGATGCTTTCTAAAATACCTGGATATTTGTTTCATTTGAAGAGTGTATTGAGGTTTCAATTTGCTAGGAGCAACACTGAGGCTTTCCAAATTTACATGGAATTTTCTACCTTGTGTGATAATGCATGATAGCAAAATTGAATTAATTTTTGCTTACTCATGGTTGTAGTCTTAGTAGCCTGTAAGTGCTGACAGTGCCTCAGTTTACACAATGACAATTTGGGAGGATTAGGGTGAACAGCACTGGACAGCAGCTTTTATATGCAAGACACTGACATTTGGACTTCCTTCTGTAAGTTCGGGTTTCATGAGATGAACATTTAGCACAGGATTGTTCCATTTGATTGTAGTGATATGAGATGTTCAGCACTGATACTAGAGTATGAATCTGAGGAAAATCTTTGCAGCAGTGAACATGAAGCAACAGTGAAACTTTTAGCAGGAAAGGGACTCTGCCAGTTCAGAAATGAATTGCAATTGGGATGTGGGACGCTCCAACTTCACAGTCCCATAGGTACCTGTATAACAAATTAAGTATTTGCAAGTCAGTGAAAAGAGGTGCAGGAATCAACTTTGAGAGAAGTTTTGATGCTGATTTTTTTCAATTAGATGTTGTTGAATAGATACTTGTGTGAGGTCAGAAAATGCTTGAAAATGATGCAGTGATTTTATTTGTCACTCATGACCTCATAAGATCAACCCAAGAAGGCAGTCAGTTTACATTATTTTCTTGATCTTTCTTCAAGGTAAGTGTTGGTGCAACAGTAGTGCATCTTTTCCATATGAGTGGTGCCATGAAACTAAAGATATCTGAAGTCTAATGACTGAACCATAAGTGTGGGAATTGATTCACAATATCTAACATGGAGAAAGTCCTTCCAGAAACGGATTTGTGATGAGAATCAACAAGCCACTGATAATGCTTTAACAACTGATGTTTTTAATGTTGTTTGAATGTACACAATGTCTGGTAAAATGTCTTTTTGCAAAGTCACTGCTTCTTCTTCCCAGAATACCCTGTTATCTCAGGGTCTGGAGGAAGATTGTGACATGTATGTTACCTGAACCCCTCTCCTACTGAATGTAAATCCCCTTACACCCATTGGCCCAGAGGCAAAAGCCCCTCTTGTTTCTTATTGGTGGGTTTGAGTCCCTCCAAAGTCCATATAAACCCCTGACCAGCAATAAACTTCCTCTGTGTTCTTTTCCGTCTCCGGGTGGTCTCTGTGTGTCCTTCTCTGGGGCTCTCAGTGACAACATGGTAAGGGAAGGCGCGGAGCACATTTTCTCCTAGGTTATGGACTAAACTCCAGGACCAGGAGATCCATTCATACCGTTGCAGACTGCATTCCTACAACACACACCACCAATGAGGTAGAAAGAACACCCAAAGGAACAGATAAGTTCTTATTATTTTTGTTATTTTATTACCTACTCTCCAATGCTCTGACTTATAGAAACAAAATGTGAAATTAAAGCACCTCATAGAATAAAGTGTAGTTGTAAATGTTGCACTGGCAACGTTATCAGGTTTTGGTGAAGTAGGACAGAAGGTGCCTACACAACTACTTAGATGTCAATGACTAATGTCATCTGTGTTATTACTGCAGATTTTCCCTGAAAAAATGCCTTTAGGTGAGGATTTTTCTCAGTAGAAGCCAAATAAATTAATCTGCCTTTTGCTCCTGTCAGAATCCCAAGTGGATTGTCCTCCTTTTGTCTCATCTGGTGTTGAGATGCCTGGGCTCAGGGCTGTATTGCAGCTGTCTGCCCTTGAGATACCTCAGCAGGAGCCTTCCTTGAACTCAGGAGCCTTCTCAGAACCCTGGCTATTAGCCCTTTCCCTGCCACAGCTACAGACATCACTACCTTGATCCACTGCTCCAACCACTTGGCCTGCTGTGCTAAGAAAGTTAATGGTGGCACGTTAAGAAAATTTAAAGTGTTACAGAACATAGTGCTGTTCTGAGTTTGTCAACCTCAAAACTAAGTGTGAAGAGATTGCCTACTGAAGCTATATTAAACATAGATGTAATATGTAACTCAGGAAGTTCATTGATTTTTTTAAAACTGTGAGAGTGTATTGAGAAAAAAATTTACAATGTTTGACCTGTTATTATACCCATAAAATGGAATGGATCTTGCAGTTTAACCCAGTATTGGCATTGCTTTGTACTCACTTCATATCTAACATTTTAAAACCAGGATGCTTAAAGAAAGGTATAATACCAGGTCAAGCATTGTACTGTTTGTATTTATTCATACATCTCTTGTCTAAAATCATAAACAGTGAATGATGGCTGATTTTGTAAACTTGTACTGTCTCAATATTCTTTATTTCATGTTTAACTTGATTCAGTAAGGTAAGAATTTTGGATGCAAAAAGTGACCTCAGAACACCTCTCCCACATGAGAAAGAGGAGAAACTAAGAAAAGAACTGCCTGTTTAGCTAAATTTCTGATAAAATCAAAATGTATAAATCTTTCCCAGAATTAAATAATGTATCAGAATTATCTCTGTAGAAAAAATTACCTTCTTCAAAGGCAAATTTGCATTCTTTTTTGTAAGATGACTTCTTGTACTGCACTGACTGACATATTTTATTCCTTTATATTCAAGGAATAGAAAGATTTTGCATGCTGTAAGCATTGGTTTTGAACCTTTTTTTTTTCTTTTAAATGTCACTGTTATAGGATAAAATTTTTCTCTCCCTTACGCTTGTCGCATTTCACCAGTAGCAAAGGTGGGAAAAAAAAACCTCATGAAAGTCAACTGTGATCTCAAACTCAGGTGTATGCCAACAAAATGGGATGTTTCCAAAAGTAAGAATTTTGTTAACATCAGACATGAGCTATGACTCATACTTCTGATACAATTTTATTCATAAGAACAATGCTAGAGACATAATTCATTATCATAGTTATTAATTCTTCTCCATTGCTATTGTTATTTTGGGTTTTTTTGGTCAGGCTGGCAACAAGTAAAAGAACATACAGATTTATAAGACAATTTCATATTGTCACACAGCCTGACCTCAGTCAGTTCTAGCACTGTTTTCTGTCCTGTAATTTGGTCCTGTACTTTCACACCTTTATCTCAGGGTTCTCTTTGTCTCTCCCTCGACTCCTTTAGCTTTAGTTTCTAAAAATGAAATACCAATCATTTATACTCAGAAGTTCTTGAACATTTTATTATAACAGTTCAGCGGGACATCTATGCTAGCTAGATACTGGTCTACCAACACAGAGTGTAAATGCTTCTCCCCAATCTGTACTCTCTGTCATACATGAGACCATAACCAATATCTGACGTAATTCTTCATTCTTTATTAGGTCACATTGAAATGACATATAGAACAAAAACTAACAAACAAAAAAAAACAGAACAGAACAAAACAAAACAAAAAACAATTCTCTTAGTGTGAACAAGCACAAGCCACTTCAAAGTATGGAAGCATAAGACTTAAGATTTCCTTTTCAAAAAATATGTAAAGCTAAGAGCCACTTTAAAACTGGACTTGAAGTGGTGACATGCTCTAAGTGACACATGGCCCTCCATCTTATTTTCAGGACCAATTTCAGCATATTCTAGTGCACTTATGTCAAATTACAATGAATGAGATTTAGACTTCTTCCTCATTAAACACCCATAGAGGACTGCTAGGAACTCATTAAGCAATCTACTTGGTTAGCACTCTGGTCATGTTTGTGTGTAGTACAGTTTGTTTCAACTTGTTAGTCGCTGCTGTCAATAGCTGTGCATCTCAAGCATGCTGTGACCAGACAAAGATAATAGGTAAATGTGAGCACTATATAAAAATAAAAGACAAAGATTTGTGCAACATATAACACACTGTCTTTGCAAATGCTGAGAAAATGTATGCTTTCTGGACATAATTCCAAATGTTTTTCATTCAGTCTATAAGATGCATACTGCTTTCCTCCATGATCGTGAAGCAAAGCCAAACTATTTGTCTTGAGTTAACCTAGGATCTGACTTCTTCTTCATCATACAAACATATTTATTATGCCATTTGCTTTTGACAATCCAGGATTATAATGCATAAACTTCTGTGATTGTCTATACTGTTAGCCCTGCAAAGCCGTTTTTTCGTAACAACTAATCTATCTCAATTCACATCTCAGTGGCAGTACTCTGATGTGGACACTGGACTGTACCATCATGAGAAAAGGAGCATTTATAGATGTTAAAATTCTGCAAGAACTCTTTGATTCCTACCTCCAAAACGCAATAGTTGAAACCATTATATAACTATTATATAAGCCATTTAATAGTTAACACTATTAAATGTCATTTGTTTTAACGTTTGGAGTCAACATTATTTTAATTTTTGAATGTTTGGAACTGACAAAAACAAGCAGTTAAACCATTTCAAACCGAAAGACTGTTATTTTTAAATTATATTTTATTTTCCTGTTTGCTGCAATAACCTTTTTAAGCCAATCTGAAGAAACTGATTTGTCAAAAAGAAAATGCCTCAATAGACTCAACTCAAATTTATGAGACAAAAAAATTGTCTTGGGAGTTTTGCTTTGATTCAGGAAAATATTTTCTTATCATGAAGATATTAACTCAACTGGAAAACTGTCACTGTCCTAATGATTTCTCCCATTGTTATTCTAGAGATAAATTATCTCATTAAGATGAGACAAAAATTTCCCTGCTTGAGCAAGAGGTTGGACCAGATGATTTACAGAGGTTTCTTCTAACCTCAACTATTTTGTGATTCTATGGAGTTTTAACAAATGGTTTATGACCTCATTATCTGGTACTGTTTACTAATTGCCATTATAATTAATCCCATTGTCCAAAGTTTGGATGTTATGAGCTGTGTGGATAGGAAATCTTGTAATTTCACAGCTTCTGCCTATGTGTATCAATATTTTTTACATATTTGTGTTTTTTTCTTATTTGGTCTATATTCTAAGATGAAAGATTGCACCTGGTCAATTAGCTTTTATTAATATCTGCTCAGCAGGAGACTTCTGGTAGACTCTTGTTTTGAGAAGTGTGTCAGATGCTTCACATGTTTTTTCTATGGCTATGATTGGTGGTGATAAAATACAGGTGTTCATTGGCAATTCAGAGAATCATGAGGAATATAAAATCTTCTGCAAATGTGGAAGACATCATGATTTTAGCATCTGCTGGGCCAAGTATATTTAATCCATATTTGAACTAATGCCTGTTACTTGAACTGCCTTTTTTTAGAGAGCTGTAGCCATGTCAAACTTCTAAAATCTTGATTGCAGCAGGTTTAGAACTAATTAGACCTCAAAGGTGTCTGCAATCTAAGCATAGTTTTATACATGTGTAGAGATATAATTCTGCTGAGATTGCTTTCAGTTCTACCACAACAGTGATATTCATACTCCAGTAGGCTTGCTGTTTATAGGTGTGTGTATATGTGAATCTCTCTGGTAGCAGAGTCATAGAATCATAGAATATCCTAAGTTGAAAGAAACCAAAAATGATCATTGAAATCCAACTCTTAGCCCTGCACAGGACTAACCCAAGAGTCACACCGTGTGCCTGAGAGCACTGTCCAAACACTCCCTGAACTCTGTCAGGCTTGGTGCTGTGACCACTTCCCTGGGGAACCTGTTCCAGTGCCCAACAACCCTCTGGGTGAATTAAAAAAGTTTCCCTAATATCCAGCCAAATGTCCCCACACATATCTTAATGCCATTCCCTCGGGTCCTGTCACTGGTCACCACAAGGATCAGTGTCTGCTTCTCTTTCCCTCACAAGGAAGCTGTAGACTGCAATGAGATCTCCTCTCAGTCTCCTCTTCTCCAGGTTGAACAGATCAAATGACTTCCGTTGTTCTTCATACAGCTTCATCTCAAGGCCCTTCACCATCTTTATGGCCCACATTTGGAAGATTTGTAATAGCTTTATGTCTTACATTTTGGCACCCAAATCTGCACAAAGTACTCAACATGAGACTGCACCAGCACAGAGTAGGACAATCACAAATATGGATCTTCAAGGTTACTTCCTCAAAGTTACTGTCAGTTCTCTTGCTCTAAGCAATGAAAACCTTTTTGTTATGCACTGTTAGCTTGCATTCCTATTTATCTATGCGATTGTGCATCTTTGCTTGTTTGTTTCTGAATTTCCCCTCCAGGCATTTTCTTTTGCCTCTAGGTGTTTCCTGGATAAGTCCACTTTACCACACTGGTGGCATATCTGATCTTCTACATCCTCAAGGGCTTGACATGTGTGTTTGGAAGTGTCAATCATTTTGTACATTTTTATGGGTGTATTCAGCATCTGAGAGTCCTCAGCTTCCACCACTTCTGCATTCTTACACCCACACCCACACCCACCCACCCACCCACCCAAAAAAAGAAGTAGAAATAAGAACTATTTCCACTGTCTCATTTGATAGTTCACAGGGATCTTCACATTAAACACATGACATTTGCAGTGGTCAACAAGACTTTTTATGGCAACCTTAAGTTATGAACACACTTTTCTTTCTTCTTAGATCATGTAGAAGTTGGGCACAAGAGAAGGGGCTGCCCAGAGATTTTCACTAAAACTAGTGAATGATTTTTTTAAAAAAGTTTTCCTTTTCTGAGGACACATTTTCTCATTAGAAGTCCAAAACTGTCCTGTCCTTCCAAAACAAATGAAAAAAACTTCTGAGTAATAAAATTCCCTTCTTTGTTCATTTTGCTCAGAGGAGCCATCCCATAATTTTCAGTTTAGACTGCTACAGTGAGTTGTTTGCACTAAACATAAAGCAGAAATACAGGTCATGTGAAACAATGTTCTCTAAGTAAAAATGGTTTTGTAAGTAAACATTTGTATTAAAAAGGGTCCCTAGGCAAAAATTGAACAGACAATTTTCAGATATAATTTGAGTGATTCTATGCTTGTCCACCCTCATAATCCACCCTAATTTTCCTTAACATAAGTACAGTTCTACTATATGGAAAGTTTACTAAACTTATTAGCTGTTTAGATGGATGTTTATTAGCAGATTGTGGAAAGATACTTCTATGGTATTCTGTCCTAGCCTCCAGCAATCTGCAACTGAAAGTCAAGTTGAACCAGAGGCAGTATTTGAATTAAATAATCTTTGTCACAATATTTCTTTAAGAGTTTTCCTAATAATTCTTATTTTGAAAAATAGTTCCCTGTTCTTCTATCTTTGTATGTTTCTATTTTTTTTCTGTTTAGGTCTTTAAAACTTAATTATTAAAACGAACAGCCCCTCTGAGAGTATAATTTTGAGAAAATAAAACTGTGGTGTCATTTTTTTTTAAAATTCAACCACTATATTCTTCTGACTTTTTTCCCCCCTGTTTTTTCTTTGATAAAATTCTAAGTAGCAGAAAGCCTGTTGTTTTCAGAGCCCTAGCAAAAAATAATTCATGTAGATGAAGCTTAACAGCAACCAAATAGCATAGTTGCATTTGTAACTACAGGTACTAGAGTAACATCTGTCCTGGAAAATAGAAGTCAAATCAATGTAGTTTAGTATGCAATATATGCATTCACTATGCACTCAGCTAATCCATCAACTTCTCTACTTCCATTTCGATCTTTTTTTCTTGGTTTCATGAGCTGAATATGCTTGTGTTTGGTTTTACTTTAAATTACAGTTCAGAGGTCAGCTTTCACTGCAGGTGAAAATGGTAATCTGTTTACTTTACCAAACATAGGTGCATTCATGCATTAGGTGTAGATAACAGAGATAACCAAAGAAGCAGCAGTTTGTGCAGCAGTTCACACAGACAAGCACACAAAACAGGTCTGCAACTGCACAGAACAGTATATGTGTCCTCAGCAAAGTGTCCTGTGACTGAAATCACTTTTCCTATAACATCAGAGACCTTGACCAACAGTGAGCTCCTGACAGAGGGGGCAGCCCTGCAGTCTTGGGCTGCAGATGTGCCTGGCACCTCTCACTGAGGTTATGGCAGCAGGAGATGATTTCCTATCTTCAAGAGGTGTAAGTTGAGGATGTGTTACCAGCTGAAGGAAAGTAGAAGGTCAGCAGACTGTGCAGCATCAAAGATGGTAAGAACTTCGTTGGATTTGCTCTGAGACTCTGCGGTTTCAAGAGGCCAAAGTCCCAACTTGAGGAGCAGGCAGGGTTGATGCATATCAAGTTGAAAAATGGGCATTCCTGTAGTAGCAAATGGCTAAAAGTCGGTACTTTTTGGCACCAGGAGGAGAGTTCCTGCCCCATCTGAAGATTTTCAGGTGCAGAAGAGTTCCAGTGCTCTTTCAGGAGATGAGTTATTGAGAGCTCTATCAATTGAATCATTCAATCTGAGCCTGAGTCATGCATGAGAATCAGGCGGAAGTGGTGAGTGATAGCAGAGGAAGACTGCTGCAGAGTGCAGAGGCTGCCACCTGTCAGTCTGTCATGTGGAGACATTTGCTGCTTGCTTGAGGGCCTGGTGTAGTATGCTGTTGAAAGATTGCCAATGCAATGTTATACAGATGTCTGTTACAGGAAGGAGTAGACAGTGCCTTCTCCAGACAGCTAGAAGCACCATGTTCATAAGCCCTGATCCCCATGGGTTTGTATTCTACAAAAAAGCCAGTCAGGAAGAAAACTGAAAGGATTAAAATTTTTCTCTTGTGTATATATTAACCCATAATTTTTGATCATTGCCAAAAGGGGAAAAAAATGCCCAGTGCTTCCCTTGCTAAAGGTAAAGACCATGGGAAGTGGTCACAGCACCAAGCCTGACAAGAGTTCAAGAAGCTCTCAGGCACATGGTGTGATTCTGGGGGTGTCCTGCGCAGGGCCAGGAGTTGGACTCCACAGTCCTTGTGGGTCCCTTCCAACACGGTATACTCTATGATCCTATGATTTTTCATAACTGAGAAAAGCAAAATAGTTAGGATTAAATTTAAGCAATTTAATGTTTTTCTTTGTTTCACTTGTTTCAAACTGAGAATGCCTTACTGAGGTTAGGTAAAACCTCATGGTTAATGATGGCTAACTTTTCCATATCAATATGAACATATTTATGTATTTTTTTTTAATATGTCAGACAATTACAGTTAAAATTCTGCAGAATGGAAACGTAAATTAATACAATTGAGGAAGACAATGTATAAAATGTCATTTTGTAAATTTCAATGATCATGAGTTGAATTAATGTCTGTCCCAGGAAGCAAACTGTAGTCTGATGCTTAGTCAACCGTGTCCAATTTTCCAACTACTTGCACTCCTAAATGTAACTTTATATTGTAAAACGAAAGATAAATATGCCAAAAGAAGAAATTTGAATTTTAAAAATAATAACTTAATACACAGCAGGGTCAGTTTTACAATTTTCAGTCCATAATCACTATCATCTCATCATCAAATGCATATTTCCATGTATGTCAATATTTGCCTCAACCTTTCTTTTTTGCTAACACTGGAAAAAAAAAAATAACAGCCAATCATGAAGATACAAGAATAAAAAAAATCACTGGAAAACTCCATAATATGCTAAATTGTGCTGTTTTATTTTTTCTTACATTAACACAATTGAAGTTAGCTTTCATAGTTAAATTCTGTACTAATTTATATATCATATGTAGGTTAAAAGAAAGACTGTGTTTGTATCTTATGATAAATCCTGTCTCCTTACAAATATTTTGGATCTCCTACTTTGAAAGTAGTAAGACAGTTTTGTATACTTCAGAGGAAAGACAGATGTGTTTTGCTTCAAATCATAGATCTAAAGATTATAAATTAAAAAGAACCAAGATACCAAACCCCTATGTTCTTTATTTAAAAGTTTGGGTTCCTGAACTTACAGTTTTGCTATCTTCTATTTCTTTCTTTTAGACAAAGCTAGGAACTGTTTTTCTTTTTTAATCTTCATATAGACTGAGTTTTCCTTCAACTATTACTTGAAAGAGAAGGCACTTAACTTTTATAACAACTGTGGCAGGATATATGGGATAACTGCTCTTTATATAAGGATCATGATCCAGTTTGACCTACCACAGCTGTCATCTTAGTGAAAAATGAAAGAAATTCCACACTGGGGTTAAAAGCATCAAAAAGCAGTTAATTGCTCATGAAATGTGTGCACTTCCTATCTCCAGTGGACTGAGGAGGAAAAAGAATCCCTTGAATCTGACAGATCCTTATTATTAGACTTAGAGGGTAAAAAGAAGCTTTATGGAGAAGAGGCTTATTTCAATATTTAGTTCCAATGGAAAGCAAATGTTTTCAAATTAATGAACTGACTCTGTTAGGGGCCACCACCAGTTTCATTCTCTACAATCAGGAATTAACTTTCATGGTCAGTGCTTCAGTTTGCAAACAAATCATCCTAGATGTTAAAGGTTCAAACACAGGAAGGTGGTGTTGGGAGGAGTCCCTCAGAGAATTTTTCTCACCATACCAACACAAAAGGTTTGGGCTTGGAGTGCCAGGACTGAGGACAAACGATGCCTAATGACTTTCAGATTCCAGCTGAATGGTGGGGTGGAAGTGAGAAAACAGAACTCCAGCACCTGGGGGTGGGGAGAAGTTCTTCTTTTTTTTCCCCCTGTGTGTTGGCTCGACTTGGTTTTGGGGATTTTCTTTGGGCAGCTACAGAAAAAGAGCCACTGCTTGCTGGTGAGAGCTCTTTTTTCTGGCTCTGCTCTCTGGCTTTTCTCCCTCCATCTCTGGGCACCCTGAGCTTCAGAGAGAGGGAGAGAGAGACAGAGAGAGAGAGAGAAAGAGAGGAGAGACACAGCTGCTTCAGGACACACTGCAGACCTTTATTAATTCCTGGGGACCGATTTGGACTGCAAGGGGATTTCTGGGAATTATCACCATTTCTTCCACTCCCAACTTTTCCTTCCTCGTTTGGAACAAAGGACAAGGAGAGCGAGAGAGTCCACGTGAGTGTTCATCCCTTGTCTCTGCCTCACTGGGAAACAGACTGAGAATTGACCTCGCAGCCAGCCGAGGTGTGACACTGACACCATCCATAAATATAACTGCTCCAGGAG